>CM062817.1:675875665-676490654 GCA_031772625.1 Pinus tabuliformis
TCCGAACTACTTGTTGATCTTTACCTTTTTCGTTCGACACCTGAGATTCCCATAATCTTTTGTTCCTTGTCGAAATCAAAGCATCATTCTGCTGTTTCGAAACCGACAACATTAGGACTTGCGACGGGGAAGCATTTCCACTATCAACCAGATTTTGACCTGGGTTGGGAAATGGATCAGTTACACAGCTGAGGTTTGGAACTTTAAAGAACCTCTTTAACTCAGCTTTGAATGGGCAATTCTTTGTGGTATATCCTTATCATCGCATATTAACATGGATAATTTTGTTTTCCCTTTGCCGGGAGGGGTTTGAAGAATCTTTTCCAGGGGATGACTCACCCTGTTTCTTCTTCTTCCCTTTGTTTTGTTCTTCTTGCTTCCTGGTTGATTGGTTTCTTTGCCCTTATCTTCCGATACGCATTTACTTCCGAAGCAAGAATTTCTTCTTTTGCATTTTGATCCGAATTCTTACGGGCTTTCTTTGACGAAGCCTTTATCGATTTCGCGTTTGCCGTGCCAATCACGCCGTCACTGGCATGAGAGTCACTGTTTGATTTAGAGGGGAGGAATTGAAAACTCTGGTCTAGGGGCGTCAGGTATTTTGTCATAGAGTGTGCCGGACTGAGTATAAACTAAGTCCAAATATTGTGCACGAGCAATAACTTGCTCCTCTGTTACGACTCCCCCCTTGGCCACATCTTTCGTAATAGCCGGAAGTAACGACTTTATAAACCATTCAGCTAATAGCTGATCGGGAACATATGTTTTCACCATCCTACGACGACGACGCCACTCATGTATATGATCAGAATATGGGTAGCAGTTGTCTGTTTGAAGTGGTCAATATTTCTGTTCCCGTTTCATACCTTATCGGTAATTGAAAGTGGGTTAAGAAAGTCGTGGCTAGGGAACTAAAATTGTCGAAAGAGTCTCTTGGCAATTCAATATACCATTTAGCCACTGGACCTGTCAATGTCCTTTGAAAAAGGCGAAGTCTTATCGAATCTTCGTTAAGGGTGTTCGACGAACACCACAGATGAAAATTCATCACGTGATTCGACGGGTCTTCACCTGGATTTCCATTGAATTTAGGAATGTCAGATGGAAGTTTATGAGGAATCGCTGGCCACCAAGGGGCATAAGCAATCAGATCGTTGGTTAAACGGTGTAAATCGGGTAACTCTAAAGTTGCCACGAATGGTAACTGTTGATTCAGGTTAGGCGAAGCATAACCAGGGTACGATGGAATCGCTTGAGCAGTGGGTCTTTGCATACCAGCATAATGTAATTGATGTTGGTATGACTGATACGGCTGGTGGACTTGACCACTGTAAAGTGGTTTGTTTTGACCGTTTTGGATATACGGTTGTCCACTATTCGCAAAGATCTGCTGCTCAGAACCTTGGTACACTTGCTGGAACTGCGGCTGTTGGTATTGTACAAGCCATGGTTGTGACGCCATGTTCTGTTGCGCCATGCTAACCATTGGACCAAGGTGTGGGGTAATTGTACCCGTTTGTACTTGTGTAGTTTCACCAGTTGGCGATTGTGGTTGTGACCCATGGTCAAGCGACTGTTGCATTACAACCTGAGAAATCTGAGGTTGACATGTAACAGGTATCGCTTGAACTTGCGACACGGTTACAATAGCCGGGGTGGTTGGGATGTTCGTCACAGGTACACACTGTTGCATAGAATATACAATCCTTGGTTGTTGAGGTAGCATAGGTACCCAACTACTTGTTGCAATTCCAGTATAACCAGAATACTGTTGAGAACTGCCATATGGATATCCTCCCGGAGGAGGTAATGAAAGGGCATACTGCCCCCCATATGGTAGCAATCCGGAACTCAGAGGGATTGTTAGTCCTTGAGGACTAGATGGCCCAAATTGACCTCCATGAGGATCAATCTGTAGAGTTTCAACATAAGAATTATCGGGTATTATTCCGGATGAACAAACTGGAACAGACCATACTGTCGAAATAGTCCCTTGGTGGACTCCTTCTAGCTGTTGAGAGCTAGTTGGGACAGCTGGTATGCCGGCAAACATCGTTGAAGTGACGGCAGGGTCTTCTGCTTTCGCTGTGTCATTTGACACAGTCCTAGATGATGACGGTTGTTCAGACATTTTAAGTCTATCCATTAGATTGCCTAGCGATTCTACAGGAACTTCCACTTGTGGTGGATTAACCTCTGATGAAGGAAAGAGAGTGACCCCTACTCCAAAATGAGTTGGAGTACTTGCTTGCGGATCCTCTGCAATTTCCTCTATCGCAATCAAACCCGGTGGAAGAGGAAGACCGTCAGGTCCGTAAAATATTTCTGGTGCCAAAGAAGTGGTTGTTTCGACAACGACAGTTGCTTGGGGAACAAAACTTTCTGGACCGGTTACAGATGGAACTGGTTCAGTTACACAAGTATTTGCCCCCAGACTAGGATCAGTATTACTGTCCTTCTATGGCTGTGGAACTTCTTCTATAGAGGCAGGGTTTCCAGAAATGTTAGGAGTAACCGGAACCTCGGATGCAGTAGGAACACTTGTTCTAACTTTCAAAGGAGATTTTGAACCGGTTAAACGAGTTCGCTTTGCCCGTACTGTTTTCGACTCCGGGGACAAAGACGGTTGACTCGTAAGCCTCCGCGAACGACGGGGGTTTCAATTGACTTTCTTCCACGATTTCGGATTACTCGATCAACTAAAATATTAAAAGGGGAAATTTGTGTTTCCGAATTGAATGAATTTTATTAGACGCTTTTAGACACAACTTGCTTTTTCACTTTTTAAGAGTCGAGAAAAAGCTAAAGATGACTATAGTCTCCTTCGATGTATTAACGAGCCCGAAGTGACAAATGCTTGGTTGGACTTTTTCAGTTATAGAGTTTGAAAAAGGCCAAAAGAAACTGCTCTGGAGATCTAGGCAGAGGGTGTGCCAAACCTTTCGCAAAACCACAGAATACATTTTACGGTACGAGTGGTCGATCTTCGTGAATGCTGTGTTCACTGCATTGCGATCAGTAGGGCGGCCGACACGGTTTCCTATTGGATAAAGGCTTTATTCCTATAGGGATCTCCCAATATATACGCGACGGTACGTGGGAGCACAAGTTCGTATTAGTGCCACCGACTCTCAGGAGGAATCACCCACCTTCGTCGAGATCGACAATCACTACGTTTAACGACGCCGGAACACGTCTCTAGCTTAGACCTCTAGATGTTTGCGTTATATTTCAAAGCGTTGTTAGGTTCATTCAATATATTTTAAGTTGATCTTTTTAAAGTTTTCCTTTCAAGGTTCACCACGAGATGTATTGATACAAATTCCTAAATGCAGTCTAAGATGAGAAGCAAGCTTTTTCCAATCTTTTCGACTTATGAAAATCTTAACTACTGAGGGAAAAGAGAGACAAAATCTTTTCACACAGATCAAAGAGCACTCGCTAATGCACTTTTTCCTTAAATCAACATACAAACTTATATGCAAAATGCAAAAATGCAAGTATTTCTTTTCTCTTTCTTAATGTTGGCGTAATGCAAAAAGAAAGCTGTTGTATAATTTTGAATTCAATTTCAAGTGAAAGCAAACAAGCTTGTCCAAAATCAAAAGACACCTTAAGATTTACTTGTTTCGACACTAGAAATATATAAACTCAAACCAAATGACGAAATCAAAAGCCCAATCAGCTATGAACAGCAAACAAACTAACTCTTAAGATCAAAACGACACTTTATCACAGGTCTAGATCCAAGAGGTCACAGCAAGACTAGTTCACTTTCGTTATGGGAAACTGTAAATGTACAAGAAATACACAAAGAACAAACACAGTTTCTTTATACAACTGAGGCGGAATAGTGACAAGGAAAGTTGGTTTCAGATAGGCCCACTGACTGGTAACAAACAACAAAAACAAGAGTGAAGACAAGGCAAGAAACAGCAGGAAACCCCAGCAGCACAAGGCAGGACTGGTCCAGCGCAGGTGGAACACTGCCTGTTTGACCTTCAGCGCAGGTAGCCCCTTCAGGAACTGCGCTGAAATGAAAACAGCCTTTGTACAGCCTGCACTAAAGAACGAAACTTTCGTTTCTGGTGGTTTCCGGGTCACAGATTGCTCAAAAATTCACAGTTTTTGCTCAAATCAGAAGCTATCAGTCAAGGACACACTAAGGGATGACAAGGAGGATGAAAAGCTATCACTAAGAGCTTATTAGAGTCCTTGTGGATCAGCTCTTCAAATCATAAACTTGCCCAGAAACTGAGCTAGAGTAGCTGCCCTCTACTTTGTATTTGAATGATTCAAACACAGTTCGATTCGGTACTCCCTTTGTTTATGAAATGAATAGAAAAAACACAAACAACCAACAAGATACGATCCCCAGCGGAGTCGCCAATTTGTTGTTGGGAAAAGTATCCAATACGGAATGACCCTATCCCACTCTAAGGGTGATAGTACCTCAGCAACAATCAAAGCAAAGCTATTCAAGATTACTTCTTTATGAGATGAGAGAGAGAAGAGAAAAGGGATCCACTAACCGTTATCTTTCGCTAATGGTTGATCCAATCTTCCCTCTTTGCTGCTTGCTCCTAGCTCCTTGCTCTTTCACCGACCCAGCTACACAAAGATCCTGTAAAAGCACAAAGCAAGGAAACTACAAGAAGCATACATCCATAACTGATTCAAGGATTAGAATAAATCAAATATACAAGCATCAATTCACCATAGAGACACATGCATATAGAAGAACCTCAAATACTTTATTAATAGAAGAAGTAAAGTTCTGAGAGTGTTACAATCATAAGAGGCCCAATCCAGCAACACCTCCCAGCAGAAAAAAATCTCCTCTTCACCTCCTTCAAAGCAATCACCCAATAGTTCTATACTCAAACCAACAGCACTTCCTTACTTGCACAAAATTCCAGCCTCCCTAAACCTCATGAGAGAGCTCTATATATAGGAGTTTTGGAGAAAGGATGAGTCAGCTTGAGGCTAGCATGAAGCTGACTAGTGTCCTCTCCCACTTTAGCTATACTTCAGTCCTTGAGTCCACTTGGAGTTTCTTGCTTCCACTTGGAGATCTAGATCCTCTTACTCATCACAAGGCGAATTCCCTGATCCAAGTGTCATTTTGGAAGCTTCCTGGGCATTTGACACCTTGCAGAATGACTGTGCCACTTGGCCAATCTCGCCCAGCGCAGGTAGCCTTCATTTCTTTTGACATTCAGCGCAGGTACAGAGTGGAGCAGTTGACATTTAGCGCAGATGCTCAGTGGAGTAGCTAACATGATCAAGAAATAGCTTGTTTTTGAGTGTTTTCAGGTGGAGAACTGATTTTCAGTGCTGTGGTTTGCTGACCTTGTTCCTCTAGGGGTAGGAACAACATGTTTTAGGGACTTTGGATCCCTCAGATTATCGACATTTCATGTTTCATGTTGTAAGGCACAAAAATGTCTATAACAGGCACCCTAGTCTGATGATGCTTGTGATAGCATGTCACAGCCTGTGCGATCATGCGTAGGAGACGAGTCCATCGTCTGGGCACACCAGTAGTATGCCGCTGTAACCTCAAAGGTAGCTTGTCAATCCTCACATCTGGAATACCAAGAGTGAGGCCCTCAACCTGCTCCTATAATGCTGTGAGAGTCTCGGCCACGTCGAGGTCTCGAATGATAGCCCTTCCAACGGCCTCTCCTGTTGGGGCAGCAGCTGGTACTCTTAGGCGAACTACTGGAAGAACAGGACCAACATCTGCAAGTACACATGAGTTTGATTAAAGTCTTGATAGAATAAAGCGCAAGGGCATTATAAACGAAAAACGATAAACAGGAATCAAAGATTTTACCAATGGCGCCCCACTGTTCGCCATCCGGTAGTACTAAATCTGGATCACCACGGAAGTCCATACCCGCATATGGATACTCGGAATAAACCATTTCCTGACGATCAAACCACCTGAAGAAGGTATCAGAAAATGAAATCTGAGACTGGCTAGCATGCCTAGACATATGGTCAACCCATCTCTGCATACATGGTTCAGTAGGAGAAGGTAAATCGAGTGCAATATACTGCGGATGCATCAGTGGTATCTTCTCCAAGGCAAAGGCGGTCAAAATAGAACCATACCCAAAGTTCTTCAACCTCTCGCTCTTTATCTTGGTCAACTGTTCTTTCATCACAAGAAGTACTGCGTCGCACCAGTTGAACACCTTCGGTTGGAGGCATTCCAAGGCATACTGCATGTAAGATCGGTTGGCTACATGAAGAGCCGCACCACCGGCCATCCTACTAAAAGTAAACAGAATAGTCCTAAGGGACCTGTCAGTAACATCATGGATGATGATCTTGCCATCTTTACTCGGCTGAGATCCTTCTCTGCAGTACCGGCGAACATAATCTCTCACAGAGTCACCTCCTCGGGCTGAACCTGATAAGGAGATGGGGGCACCCCGCCTCGACAAGCCAGTCAAGAAATAGATGTCTACTACAGTCAAGGGGATAGATTTTCCCCTGATCTGGAAAACCTGGTTGGTAGGATCTCAAGCATCGAGCAAATACTGCAGTAAGTTGATCTGCTGTCTCATGCTAGAAATGCGGAAGAACTTCAGCAAGCCACAATTCCGCAGTGCGTTTACTGTAACCGGATCATGTAGGGAAAGCATGTCCTCTTCTTCATGCTCACGTTCTCGCCATGTAATGGTCATCTTACTCCAAATATCTCTGAAAAACAAACAAGAGAGGAGTTAGATCCTGATTTTGGTAAGAAACAGGCAAAATTTCCACCAAAAATTGTGCATTAAATTCCTTCTCTGCGCCCAACGCACCTGCAGCAATGTTCTAGGTGCGTTTAATGTCAGATAGCCTTTAGACAGGTCAACATTCAACACACCTTTCGATACACAGAGGGTGCACTGAAGGCAGAATGAGTTCTTCAAACCCTAGGGGCTCAGAAAAGCTAGGAATCAAGTTCAAAATGCAAAATGGAAACCATGAAATGAAAGAGCTCAGGTTTAGCTCCTACCTGGTCCAGACGGTGCCGAGAATCATCCACAGAATCTCGCGAAATCAGCTGATGAAAATCAAGGGGGAAAAGCACCTCCAAAGCTCCAACAAACCAAAGTTCAAATGAAATTGTAAAATGAGAGGTAAAAACACTTTTTCTTTACTTTTTACGTAGTTCAAAATGAAATATTAGTGTTCTAACTCGTTTTCAAGCATATATTGTTCATTTCTGACTAGTTTGATGAAGCAGTTAAAGATACAATACAATCTTTGAAAGAACAGAGTTATTTATGGTAAAATCAAAAAGAGACCATTCAATCAAGTAGTGTTACCGCAAGGTTCAAGCTCGTTAAAAAATAAACCCGCATCGAGCAGTTTTAGCACATAGTTCAAGCTCGTTAAAAAATAAACATAAGACATGAGAAAATGTTTCCCCCCGCATTTAAGCTCGTTAGAAAATGAACTATTCCCCGGTAAATAACCATCGTGAATGTAGTACTTCAGTCGTTAAAGCCTTGGTCATGTTTGCACCGTCACCTCCACTTTTTCATTGGTCGATCATTCACCTCCATTTGATTGTTTACCTATTTTGAGGAACAGCTGCGAAGAGTGATTTCACTAGCCATCCTTGTAACACTGCCGTGATTGGAAAATTCCAAACCTTACCTGGAATTAGTTGCTACCCGTTTTATCACTCGTTCCTCAAAAGATGAGTCTCCTTTAAGCTCTTTTCAACTGACTCATAAAATATGAAAAGATTGCCGAGCCATTGGCCTCTCCATCTCGTTAAAGGGACAGGAAGTGTTATCCCTCCTCTAGATTTTAATCTTTTTGGACCTGAGGGATTATTACACAAAAAGATCGAGCGCTTGTTTTGTTCGGCTCGTTAAAAGTATCGAAAATTCATCCCTTCTGTATTGTTTTATACTTTTTTGGACTTAAGGGATTATATGACGAAAAAGGAATTTTGGAGTTACCTTTATGTTCCTTTTCAGACTCTCTAAAATTGAAAAGGACCGAGTTATCTTTGTCGTTAAACTCGTTAAAAATATTAATAGCGACAAACTTGTCTATAGACGAGAACGAGTTTCACTATCGCTAGGCTCGTTAAAACATAGCGATGGGTTTGCCCGAGGGGCAAATTATAGAACAAGCATATGTTATCCTCCTCAAGCTTGAAAAAAATAAAGAGGTACTCGTCAGCAATGACTGGGGAAAAATTGGGAAGAAAACTCAAAGAAACTTTGTTGGTAGCAAGTCGCTCTTGAATATGACACTTCCACTCCGTGTCGAAGTTGGGTTGGGTTGTTTCAGTCACCGGTCACATCACCATGGTCACGCCATACCATCCACATTTGGGGTTAATGCTACCAATCCATCACATCAGTGTCGCCGATATGTTCAATAGAAGTCATTCAGTGAATTCACCTGTGTCTCACCCACTACCATACATTATACTCCATTCTTTCATGACCGCCACCCTAAACCTTATATCACCAGATCGTTTTCACCTCCATTAAAATCATTTGCTCCGTTCCGTGTCATTGATGTGGGATTCATTAAGGCCCTCTTGTGACGGATCACTTCTTGTCGACATCAGCTCATTATCCAAGAAGTTGATCTAGGAACACCCCATTCAGTAATTTGAAGCTTGCATGCCTCAATGGCAAGTTTCTCACTTCCGGCGACAGGTTTACATCAATGGCCTTCGACCGAAAGATTTTGTGTGGTGTTCGATTCCAAGTCCTTTATTCACACCACGTGAATTGTACTGCAGTACCTTGAGGGTCATTATCATTATCGGTGATTCCTCTCGCGCTTGTTAACAGTTTACATCATCGACTGGTAATCAAGCGATGTCTTTCCATGTTCGACTTCAGAACATTTCTCACATGGATCGACTTGTACTTCAAGTGAAGATTGGACGAGATTGAAGACCCCGGATCTAGTTTCATCCATCTGGGATGCGAGATATATTCAGGGAAATAAAGACATTAAATGTACATCATTGCAGCACAGATAATCATCCTATCAAAAGGATGATGGCTCTACCAGAATCATCAGTCTACACTCAGACGATTGTCTATCCTATGTACATGAAAATGAATTTATAAAGCTGAGCATAGGAATGCCCGCCTCAGCTAGATCATGAAAATATTATGAAGATAATGTATTGTATTGTATCTTATTACAGGTCTCCTCCCAGCATTGAAAGAACTTCGGATCCTCATAATAAAGCATTTCACCCGACACCAAAAGGTTAACGGCCTCATACTTTAGGGGGAAACTGTTATAGACATTTTTGTGCCCTGCAACCCCAAGCATGAAATTTCCATAAACCAAGGGCTCCTAAGTCCCTAAAAGTGTTGTTCTAACCCCTAAAGGAACAAGGTCAACAGATTACAGCTTCTCCCAGAAGTTCTCCATGAGAAACTACTCAGAATTGGTCAAAACAGGATCATTGCAGCTGCTCCACTGGCTAGGTGCGTTGCATCTCACCTAGATACATTGTGAGGGTGCATTGCATTTCAAAAGTCCCTTATATGGGGTGTGATGGGTGAGAAATGACAAATGGCAGTGTCATTCTCCGAGGTGGAGAGGCAATGGAAGCTTCCAGAATCTTCTCCTGTGACACTTGCCTCACTGAATTCGACCAAGGATGAGTAAGAGGCCCTCAGTCTCCAAGTGGAAGCAAGAACTGTCAGAGAGAAGACACTAATCAAACCACAAGCTGACTCATCCCTCTTACAGATATCTATATATGGATCCCTCATCCCAGAGATCCAGAGGCTGGAATTTTGCATATTGTAAGGAATTGCTGTTGGTTTCTAGAGACAAACATCAGATTGTTGGGTGATCTAAGCTTTGTTTGAGGTGAAGAGGGGCTTCTTTGATGGGAGGTTGATGCTGGGTCGTAACCAGTGGTTGTAACTCCTCCTGGATCTTTTCTTGTTTATCAATAAAAACTATTTGAGTTTTCATCCATGCTTTTGTATCATTGATGCTTGTTACATTTGTATGGTCAATTTACATCTGATCCTAGATTGTTTATGATTATAGATCCATGTCTTTGTATAGTGCTATGCTTCTGTGATCTTATAGGTACTTTGTGAAGCTGGGCGTGCAAGGGAGCAGGTAGCTGGGGACTATCAAAGAAGAGAAGGATCGAATCGAAGGATTAGCGCAACACAGAGGTTGGTATTTCTGTTCCTCTCTATCTATAATTCATAAACGAAAAACAAAAGTAGTTTTTCTCTGTTTGTTTCTAAGGCAGTTGTCACACCTTACTGGGATAGAGCAGTTCTAAATAGACACTTTTCCCTGTAACACCGCCCAAGCCCAAAAGAGGTGCGGGAAAAACCATTTACCGCCCCCCCCCCCGCTGATGTCACTGCCACGTCATTAGTCCCGTACCCTTTGTTGACGTCAGCCGTCCTTCAAGTCAAATTTTCCCGCCAAAATTCATTTTGTCAATTAAAGGGTAAAAACATCATTTTTGTTATGTTTTTTGCATACAGCGCCCGGCGCTCTCCTGCACCATAAAATCATCCAAATTCACAGTTCCAGTTTCTTGGCCGCCTCCCAACCAGGAAAGCTCCAGCAATGAGCTCGCAGACTCTGCTAACTTGCCAATTTACAGTTTTCTTATTCTTTTGAACATAGTTTAAATCAAACCGAGCGACTTCTGAGCTCACAGAAGAAGAAACAGAGATATACAGGGATACTTGCTACCCTAACCAGTGAACCGTCAGAGACATGGTTTACTAGAGAAAAGTGGTGAGGAGACACCTTAGCAGTTCTATTTTGCCAGACAGCGGTGAGAAGAAGTCAAATTATAACTAAAGAGTATTGAACCCGACAAAGAGAAGTAGTTCAAAATTAAGAGCACATTTAAGGCAAGTAGTCGGCGCGGAGTTACTACTAGACAACTGCAAGCTGAACCCTAAAGGGCTTCCAACATAAATTATCTTTCTCTAGCCACCTCTATGTTACTTGTAAACTAAATTAGGTTAAGATCTAGATATTATCTCATAGCTTTTATGAGATATCTGTTGTACACATTTTATTGTATAAATACCCCCTTCATTAGAGTTTTGAAGAGGTTGGGTGTGCGCGTATTTCCTAGACTTTGCTATAACTCAGAAACTTTGGAATAAAAAGTTGTTAGAATCAATTGTTTTCTAGCCTACTGGATGAATAATTGAAGCAAAGGACTTGTCACAGAATTCTTGAATCAAACTCCGGATCAATAAGTCCCCTATATCTTATGTTTTACAGTTTTCTTGTTTACTATATCATCTGTGTTTCATAATCTGAATGGTAAAGAAAAATGTTAATTCAAAATTTGCTTAGCTGCACTCTGTTTCGGTCTTTATTATTCTCTATGTTTTCTTCAGAATTAACATAAACAGTGAATTCTTAATTGCTCCTGTTTCCGGATTCTCTCATGTTGAATATTTGCTAAGGAATTCTTAACTGCACCTTATCAGTAATCATCCATTTTCCCTCTTTTAATATGTTGAAGGATTCTTAACCGCCCTTCAGCCATTTAAGCCCATTCCATCTGTTTCAATCCTTCAATTGTTCCCTGTTTGACTACCTTGCTCTGTGATGCCATCCTCTGTTAGAAACCAAATCCAGAAAGCCATCCTTCTTTGACTCCATCATGCCCAATGGACTGAACTGTTCTATTTTACCTCACTGTTCTATTGAATCTCACCACCCAAACTCAAAACAAAACCCTTGAACTTCATAACTAGCCTAATACCTTTAAAAACAAAGCTAAATCATAAAGAGAGAGCCCTTTCTGGATACAGATTGGCTAGATTCTATATCTAAAATATTGGTATGTGTTTACCTCAGCCGTATTCCCTTTCTTACAACTTTTTGGAACAACCTTAGTGATAACATCATTGGCGAATTCATTGGGGAACTGAATAATTGTTTGTTACTATTGTTTATTTCATAAGCTACAGATGGAGCCTGAAGTTAGCCAGGTAGCCTTTGAAACTACTTTTGCTTTGCAATTGCAGAAGTAAATAAATGCTGCTTCAATCTATCTCTGGTCTAGTTTATGTTTTGAATAGTTGGTTGCAAATACTTGATCAGTTCCTCTTTTCAATAAATCTTCAGGAAAGTTTAAAACTCCCATATCCAAAACTTCCTAGAATAGACTGTTAAAGTTGTATTATCAAAATTATTTCAAGAAAAAACCAGAAAAATACCTAGAAATTGGCTTCAGAAAGGATTCATTACAACAGATCAAATCCTGATCCTAATCCTCCACCTATGTTTGAAAATCCTAATCTGATCCCTAGGATTCTTAGAAGACAAGCGAGCCAAGGAAATTCTGCTAGTTCACACCTTGACAAATATTTGCAGAACTCCATTCAATCTAAGCTTACCTCTGAGAGAACACCAAACCATTCTGTGATTACTACAGCTTCTCCAAGTTCACCATCAACACCCCCAAGTACCCTTTCCACTCCTCCATATACAAATTTCATTTCCATTATTATCCCTACTCTTCCATTTGTTACATCTATTTCCGCAACCATGGCAAACCAGTATACTCCCCTAAACTTACCTACAAATCCAGGGGCTATGCCTCAAGACTATCAAAATAAAATCACCTATTTTGATGGTACTGGCACTTACATAGCTCAACAACATACCAATAAAATGACCAAATATTTTGAAAGTTATGAGATTGATGATGATGATGTCAGAATGAAAGTTTTTGTTCAAAGCTTAACGGCAGATGTCAGAACCTAGTTTAGAGCCCTCCCTGCAAATAGTATCAATGACCCACAAGCTCTTTATCAGACCTTCTTGAACAGATGGGAAAAGAAGAAAGACCCTCTCCACATTTTATCAGAATATGAAAACCTAAGAAGAGGCACACAAGAAACTGTCCAAGATTACTGTACCAGATTCCATAATATCTACAACGTTATTCCTCAAAATCTCAGACCTCCTCCAGATTTTGCCTTGATCAAATTCCCTGATGCATTTGATTCTGATATCGCATACCAACTTAGGGAAAGAGCTCCTCGAAACTTAGAAGAAATGCAGAGTATAGCTGTCAGCGTTGAGGCAAACCTGATATCTAAAGGATCTAGAGCCAAAGCTGAAAGAGGAACACCTTATAAAGAAGAACCTTCTGCCTTTGAACATAAATTATATGCGATTACTAAAGGAATGGACAGAATTGGAGATAGAGTAGAAACAATCGAGAGAAAATCACCTGGGGATGTTAAACCAAGCAATGCTTGGAGAAATCCAAATTTCAGAAAAAATCAAAATCCTAACATTGGAAAGACAGGGCCTGACCAAAGCATTAGGCCCCCATTTCAAGAAAATTATTCTGAAGCCTCAACTTCTGATGAACCAACATAAGACACTCAAATTAATCTGATGGGACTCAACAATGAACAACAAGTTTTCATGACCCAAGAGGATCAAGAAGCTCACAGCCTTAAACAATTCCAAACTCAATCAGGTGAATCATTCGACTTTAGGGAGGGATGTGATACAACCATTTATGAAGTCCACAAACAACACAATCTGAGGAGTAGAAGAATAGATCTCCCTCAAATCAGAAAACAAAAAGATATCAAGTAGCCCAACAAAGGTAATATCAGTAACCCCCTTGTACATATTCTTGCTAAAACAGGTCCTAACCCTAACAACCCAATTGTTAAAGACGTGACAGACAATCAGCCACCTAACAGAAAACCTTCCACTACTATTCATGCTAAAGAAAAAGAAGAACATCCTTTAGAACATGACTCGGAAAAAATTTAAGCCCATAATCCCACTCCTGTAGAAGACAAAAACGCAAAAAATTCGACTGTCCTAAATACAAAAACTCAAACTAAAAAACCTTTCAATCTTGAGACAGAAGTAGGAAAACTAAAGATAGTTGTTCCATTATCATAATTAGCTAAACATGATGTCTACAGAAGTCAAATCAGCAGATCACTCAAAATTTATGTAAACGAAGATTCAGTCAACGTTTTTTATGACTAGCCAGAATTGATATTTGGCCCTGAAGTAAATGGAAAAATAGCAAAGGGAGAAGTTCCTCCTTTCTATGTAGGTCTAAACATACATGATAAAATACTTCATAATTCCATGTTTGATTCTGGTGCTTCTCATAACTTAATGCCTAAATCTGTAATGGAGAAACTTGACCTTGACATCACCAGGCCATATAAAGATCTTTTCTCTTTTGATTCAAGTCAGGTCAAATGTTTGGGTTTAATCAAAGACTTATGTGTGTCCCTAGTCCAATATCCTACCAAGACCATCTTAATGGACATAGTAGTGGTTGATATTCCACCAAAGTATGGTATGCTATTCTCCAGATCTTGGGGTGCAAAGCTTCAAGGATCTCTACAATTAGATATGTCATACGCTACTATTTTAGTGTTTGGTCAACCAAAGAGACTATACAAAGAAACCTTAATGAAGTATGTAGTAAGTAGTCAAGAGAAACCTCAAAATTTCTCTATCTACTCAGTACATTCGGATATGGATTCTTTTATCCTTTACAATATTGAAATTGCTCCCCCACACGCAATAAAAGTGGAAAGGAAAGAATTAGCAAATGAAAAGTCTAGTGCTCGAATCCATGAAATTATTGAATATCATGAAACATCAGATAGATAAGAAGAAACTAGAAAACCAGATCTTCCTATTGACCAGACCCCTGAAAGTCCAAATACTAATTATAAACATGAAATCCTTTGGTACTTAGAATTGGATGGTTCTGTGAATAAGTTACGGCAAGAACAGGAGTCTGGGTGCACAATTTTGAAAACAATCATGCTGAAGGTCATGCCTATAGGTTAAACTTTAAATGCACTAATAATATGGCTGAGTATGAAGCTCTGTTGCTAGGTCTTAAACTGGTCAAGAAGTTGGGAGCAACTAGAGTGTTAGTCCTAGTGGATTCTAATTTAATCATCCAACAGATAAAAGGGAAGTTCTTGACAAATGATCACAGATTGAGAGAATACAAAGGAATAGCCATAGATATCCTCAACACATTTTTGGAAACTCAGCTTGCCAAAATCCCAAGAAAACATCAGCTCACAGCCTAGCAATGTTTGCCAGGACTTGTAAATTTCCATTTGAACCAAATCATCAATTCACAGCAGAAATTAGACACAGGCCAACCATACCTTATAATGTGAAGAACTGGTAGGTGTTTGACAATGATAAACAGATCAACAATTTTCTAACCTTACAAGAGGAATTTTCTAGCACTAATGAAGACGGAGATACGGTTAGTAAGTTTGACCCAGCAAATCAGATACAAACAGACATTTCAGTAGAAAATGCAACTCAAATGTTTCATCCAACGAAATTCACCAAAGAGGAAATACAGGATCTTAAAGAAACAGATGTTGATGAGATTATTGAAGGAGAAACTGAAATTATCAATTTGAAAGACAATCATTTGCCCAAAGGATTAACTCCTTTTGAAGATCTCTTTGATTTCAATGACATTCCAAAGAAACCTCAAATGGAACCTCCAAAAGCAGACATTGAAGACTACAGCATAGGAACTGAACAGAATCCAAAAATGATAAAAATTTCCAATTCTTTGCCCCTTGATCAAAATCTTAAGTATGTTGAACTGATCAAAGAATTCCAGGATGTTTTTGCCTAGAGCTATGAAGACCTGAAATCTTATAACACCTTTGTAATTTAGCATACAATACCCCTCAAGGAAAATAAAAAACCATTCAAACAAAAGCTCAGAAGAATCAATCCTGTATTACTTCCATTAATTGAAAAAGAAATCAAACGAATTCATGATGCAGGGATAATTTCTCCAATCAGGTTTTCAGAATGGGTATCTAATTTAGTGCCTACCAGGAAGAAAACAAGAGAAATCAGATTATGTGTTGACTTAATAAATGTAAAAAGGGTTTCTTTGAAGGAAAATTACCCTTTACCTAAGATGGATCATATTTTACAAAGGGTAGTAGGTGCTTCTAGGATTTCACTTTTGGATGGGTTTTCAGGTTTTAACCAAATTCTAGTTCACCCTGATGACCAAGAAAAGACTGCATTCACAACATCATGGGGTACATTCAAATATGTTAAAATGCATTTGGACTTAAGAACGAAGGGGCAACCTTACAACGAGCAATGGACATAGCTTTTGCCAAAGAAATTCACGATTTTCTGGTTGTATATCTAGATGACCTCACTGTGTTTTCCAAATCAGATCAGCAACATTTAGACCATTTGAGACAAGTGTTCCTAAAATGTAGAAAATATGGTATTTCATTGAATCCTAAAAATTATATGTTTGGTCTAGAAGAAGGCAATCTGTTAGGCCATATCATCTCCAAAGATGGCATCAGAATTGATCCTGCTAGAATAGAAGCTATTCTGCAAATACCCCACCCGAGAAATGTCAAACAACTTCAAGCTTTCCCAAGGAAGATTAACTTTTTGAGAAGATTCGTACCTAATTTGGCTGAATTAATTAGATTGCTGAACAACATGTCAAAAAAGGATTCAAAGGTTAAATGGACAGCAGAATCCAAATAAGCATTTGAACAAATTAAAATGGTTTTAACTAGAACACCAGTCCTCACAAGTCCAAAGTTCGATAGAGACTTCATAATTTTCTCATTTTCCTCAGAACACACCATAGCAGTTGTTTTACTGCAGAAATATGATCAAAGATGTGAAAAACCCATAGCCTTTTTCAGTAAAGCACTTAGAGATGCCCCTCTGAATTACAAAATCATGGAAAAACAAGCTTATGCACTTGTAAAAGCTATTCAAGACTTCATAGTTTATATACTGTACTCCCATGTAATAGCTTATGTGCCAAGTGCTGTTGTTAAAGACATCCTGACTTAGGATGGAATTGAAGGCAAATGAGGTAAATGGATAGCTAAAATATTGGAGTATGACATTGAAATAAAACCTACAAAGCTGATAAAAGGACAAGGATTGGCTAAACTCATGACTGAAACAAACTTTCAAGCCCTAGACATCAATGAACTGGATAACAAACAGGAGATGGTGACTCCACAAATCAACAAGGCCTTCTTAGAATCGCCTTGGTATGCTGACATAATTCAAGTATTATTAAACCTGCAGACTCCTACAGGGTTATTCAGAACAAAGAAAAGATTTTTAAAGATGAAAGCTGCAAAATTTTGTATTTTAGATGGTGTTCATTTTTGGAAAATCATGAATGTGTTTTATTGAATTGTTTGATAAAAGAAGAAGCCGAAAAAGTTCTTTTCATGTAGGGGACTGCGGTGGACACCTTTACTGGAAATCAATTACAGACAAAATCCTAAGGGCTGGATTTTACTGGCCAACCTTGTTCGCTGATGTAAAAAAGTTTGTTATTGCTTGCCACAAATGCCAAATTTTTGAAGGCAAAAGAAAATTGCTACCCTTACCATTGAGACCAATTTCCACTGAAAAACCCTTTCAACAATGGGGTTTGGACTTCATTAGAGAAATCCATCCTCCCTCATCTGGCCAACATAAATTGATCCTGACGGCCACATATTATTTCACCAAATGGATAGAAGCCATTCCTGCTACACAGGCCAATGATACAGTGATCATAGGATTCTTAGAGACCAATATCTTATCTAGGTTTGGCTATCCTGAAAAAATCATAACCGACAATGTTGTCGTCTTCAAGTCCAAAAAACTAATAAATTTCTACAGCAAATACCATATTACTTTAAGCTATTCCATAGCCTATTACCCTCAAGGTAATGGCCTAGTTGAGTCCTCCAATAAAAGCTTGATCAATATTATTAAGAAACTGTTGGAAGAGAATAAGAAACTTTTGGCAGACAAACTTACTGCAAAGAGATCTATTGGAACTAGCTCTTATGAGTTAGTTTATGTCATGGAGGCTGTGTTTCCTTCATCTTTAGGAGTTCCTGTGATGAAACTACTGCAAGAAGCTCAGGTGGAACCCAATGATATTTAAAGGAGAATAAATCAGACCATCCATTTGCAGCAGACCAGGGAAGAAGTGCAGCAAAGATCCCAAGTGTTACAAGAAAAACTCAAGAAAATATTTGATAAAAGGACCAAAGTAGAAGATTTCTACATTGGAGACAAAGTTCTAAAGTGGGATTCCAGGAGAGAAGACAAAGGAAAACATGGGAAGTTTTACTTCCTATGTAAAGGGCCATTTATCATTCAGGCATTGCAAGGGAAAAATACTTACTTTCTGAAGAGCTTGGATGGTACAGAAACAGAAGAAGGACTAGTCAATGTTGAAGCCTGAAGAGAAGGCCCTAAGCTTCACAAATGTGTTGTCATATATACAAATAAAGCATCCAGTAAAGGGAAAATTTCAGAGCACAGAAAAAGTTATGCAGAAGGCCATCTGACCTATTGTTCTTGACTTTCCACCAGGGAAAGCCATCCCCAAGTGGAGCCAGTGTTATACTCCTAAAGGAATAGGTGTCATATTTCATGATTGACTTGATGAGCTCTGTAATATGTTCATCCTTTCCTTGCTATAAAGGTTTCCATATTATCAAAAAATCAAAAAAATTAAAAAATTTAAAGAGGGTATACCCTAAAAGAAAAATCAAAGGGTAAAAAGAATAAAATGGTCAAAAGAAAAAATGAGAAGAAATGAACCCCAAACAAAGAAAGACCAGGAAAGTGTGCAAGTCCAAAATGGCACTACTATTTCATTTTTTGCAAATAAAGCATTGTGTGTATCTTGTTAACTTTTGCCACAATTGATGAATGGCCAAACAGTTTAATCTTGGCCAGTTCATGTTTGAATTTCCTGTTTTAGAGATAGAGAATAAAATCTGTCCAAACTATTTAATCTTGGCAGATAAGTAGACAGGTAGAGAAGTAAAGGAGTTCAACTATTTAATCTGAGCCCTTGGATGTAATAAGTGCAGACTTAGGTAGGCTTACCATGAAAATAAAAGAAAAGTTGATGAGAGTTTGCTAGTCTAAATGCACCTAAGAAAGAAGAAAAAATGTTAGGCCAAGGTAGGCAGGGTAGGTAGACTGGTGTTGCAGAAACATACTTGTGATTGATTTTGTCTCTAAAAAATGTGTTAATCTTATCCCTATCACAAGTGCAAAGCAGATATTTTGATGCAGCTCAAGCGAGGAAAATTTTATAACTAACTCCCCTTCAGTTTTTCCCCAAAACATTCACTAACTCCCCCCAAAGATATTAAGATCTACTTAATATCCTTAAAATCACTCATTTCATCTCATGACATTTGCCTGAGTAAGACTCTGTTGTACTTGGGAGAATGACTACATTTCTCATACAAACTCTTTTTTCCTTTTATCCTAAGTCTTTAACATTTTAAACTTGGCGCTTTCATTTCACGAATTCATATTAACAATTAACATGTTATTATATAACTCCCATATAAAAGTGATTTACCCTATCTTGTATTATGTGTATATAATAAAAACCCCTATATTTTAATATTCCTGCCCCTGGTTAACTATAACCATATCACTGTATAAAGCAAGGGTTAATAAGTTCATCTGCAACTTGTTAATAACCATTCCCCACGTGAAACCTTGGGATAATTAACCATCCGGGTTAATTATAACCAAACCCCAAACCAATAACATTACGCCCAAAACCATTAAAACCATTGTTTTATTGTGTCGGCCCCACACATTAACCGCCCACCATCTCCACAGTGCATCCACCATCAGATCTTCCATCCATCATCCAATGGTCTATAAACATATTGTGACCCCCTCCACTGCCGAACTTTAACTCCTGGGGAACCAGCACTATTACCTCCGTACCTCTACCACGCGTCACTTCGCTACTATGTTCGCTCTCCCTCCACCCGAAACCGCCCAAGCCCAAAAGCGGTGCGGGCAAAACCATTTACCCCCCCCCCCCCCCCCCCCCCCCCACTGACGTCACTGCCACATCATTAGTCCCGTACCCTTTGCTAACATCAACCGTCCTTCAAGTCAAATTTTCCAACCAAAATTCATTTAGTCAATTAAAGGGTAAAAAAATAATTTTTGTTATGTTTTTTGCATACAGCGCCCCGCGCTCTCCTACACCATAAAATCGTCCAAATTCGCAGTTCCAGTTTCTCGGCCGCCTCCAGACCAGGAAAGCTCCAGCAATGAGCTCGCAGACTCTGCCGACTTGCCAGTTTACAGTTTTCTTCTTCTTTTGAACATAGCTTAAATCAAACCGATGGACTTCCGAGCTCATAGAAGAAGAAACAGAGATATACAGGGATACTTTCTTCCCTAACCAGTGAACCGTCAGAGACATGATTTACCAGAGAAAAGTGGTGAGGAGACACCTTAGCAGTTCTATTTTTCCAGATAGTGGTGAGAAGAAGTCAAATCAGAATTAAAGAGTATCAGAGCTGACAAACAAAAGCATTTCAGAATTAAGAGCACATTTAAGGCAAGTAGTCGGCGCGGAGTTACTACAGGACAACTGCAAGCAGAACGCTAAAGGCCTGCCAACATCAGTTATCTTTCTCTAGCCGCCTCTATGTTACTTGTAAACTAAATTAGGTTAAGATCTAGATATTATCTCACAACGTTTATGAGATATCTGTTGTACACATTTTATTGTATAAATACCCCCTTCATTAGAGTTTTGAAGAGGTTGGGTGTGCGTGTATTTCCTAGACTTTGCTATAACTCAGAAACTCTGGAATAAAAAGCTGCTAGAATCAACTATTTTCTAGCCTACTGGATGAATAATTGAAGCAGAGGACTTGTCACAGAATTCTTGAATCAAACTCCGGATCAATAAGTCCCCTATATCTTATGTTTTATAGTTTTCTTGTTTACTATGTCATCTATGTTTCATAATCTGAATGGTAAAGAAAAATGTTAATTCAAAATTTGCTTAGCTGCACTCTGTTTCGGTCTTTATTATTCTCTATGTTTTCTTCAGAATTAGCATAAACAGTGAATTCTTAATTGCTCCTGTTTCCTCATTCTCTCATGTTGAATATTTGCTAAGGAATTCTTAACTGCTTCTTATTATTAATCATCCATTTTCCCTCTTTCAATATGTTGAAGGATTCTTAACTGCTCTTCAGCCATTTGAGCCCATTCCATTTGTTTCAATCCTTCAATCGTTCCCTGTTTGACTACCTTGCTCTGTGATGTCATCCTCTATTAGAAACCAAATCGAGAAATCCATCCTTCTTTGACTCCATCATGCCCAATGGACTGAACTGTTCTGTTTTACCTCACTGTTCTATTGAATCTCACCACCCAAACTCAAAACAAAACCCTTGAACTTCATAACTAGCCTAACACCTTTAAAAACAAAGCTAAATCATAAAGAGAGAGCCCTCTCTGGATACAGATTGGCTAGATTTTGTATCTAAAAGATTGGTCTGTGGTTACCTCGGCCGTATTCCCTTTCTTACAACTTTTGGGAACAACCTGAGTGATAACACCTATCATGACAGAAATATCAGTGAACAATGTTTTTGAAATAGTGCCCATGTTTCCTTCCACCTCCAAAGTTTGGAGGATCGTATAGGGTGAGGAAACGATTTCATGTGCGTCAGGTAATAGGATTTGAAGAGGCATCATGTCCGAATTAGATATCGAAACATGATGGTGCGAGTCCTCCCAAGGTCGCTCTTCTAAACTCATGATCTCTCTAATAGCTTCATCCTTAGGTAGGACTTGATTGAGTGGATCGAAAGAAGGAGCAGTTATGGGAGGGGTAGTGGTACCATTGGCCGAAACCAAAGTGACTGGAGATTCGGATGCAAATTGAATGGCTTGGTAGGCCAATTCAGCTGGTGATAGTGGCATGTTCTCTCCTTAAGTGTCAATGTCTCAAGGAGCTGGTAGGATCCATGGATCGGTTTGTTCATGATGAATAGATTAAAGCATATTTACCATTTGTGAAACCTTCGGTGGCTGAAGAGGGAAGCAACCCATGAGGTTAGGAGCCTTCAGTAGACCGATACCTAAACTGACGTAACTGTCAGTTCCACCTCCTACTAGGGGTACAAAGCCACTTGGTAATGGTGAATAATCAAGGGTGCAGAAAGACAACTGATCTACTGTAATAACCTTTCCATCCAATGGAAATTGGATGATGCGAAAGACAGTAGATACGACGGCCGTCATGGTAATGTCCAACTGCGACCCAACAAGAGATTATAGTCGAGTTTTCTGTCTACGACTTCTATGTCCATCGTTATGGTTTTCCCAGCCAAAGTGATGGGAAAACTAGCTTGATATCCTTTTGGGATAAAGGTGTGGCCGTCAAAAGCTTTTAGGGAGTTTGACAGTAGGGATAGGGTTGGAGAACCCAGGGCGAGCCAACATGAAGCCAACATGACACAGGTTGAAGCACCTTCGTCGATGACAGTTCTATGTAAACCTTTACCTTTCAAAGTTATATGCACCTTGAATGCAAGCTGGTGCGTAAGGGAAGGTTTACACTTGTCCATGTCGAAAATAGCAAGCATGGAATCCTCTGGGTTGATATGACCAATAGCTGAAAGCAAAGCTTTCCTTTGTGTTGGGCATGTTTGTAATACTTTGAGCACCGACATAGCCGATGCCACTTACGCCAAATCCTCTACGATGTTGTAGTGTTTGGAAACACGAGTAGATGTATTGTGCATTGTGCATTGAAGTGCCCCTTTTGGGGGTCGAATTACAAGGTCTGCAACTGGCCTTTTGATCTACAGATCGTTGGGTGGAAGTGGGTTTTGAGTGGAGGATGGTTCCGCTGCATGAGCGACAGGAGCTCCATAAGATTTGGCTCTTGTGGTGAGTTCTACCATTTCAAATGTGTAAATAGTAGAAGATCCTTCACCAGCTGAAGGATGTTGCAAACCATCGTTGCCCCCTTGCAGGAGTTGTGGTTGGTTGGCAACGAGATTTTGTTGTTGTTGAGTAGGAAAATGATTTCTAAGGACAGCAGGTGCCTTACCAGAATCCCTTTTAGCAAGGTAGTCTGGACATTCCTAAAGCCGCGGATAACACCAAGTCATTTGGTCTTAAGCATAGAGTTTGCATGGATATCTGATGCCTTTATCCTTTTCCTCATCAGTAGGCATAGCGGCCTTCTATTTTGGGTTGGGCTGCTTGGATGATTGCTCTTCAGAAGGAGCGGTCTTGTTCTTATTCTTCTTGTTCTTGCCACCGGATTTTTGTGTAGACTGCACAAAGTTTATCGTAGTGGTAGGAAGAGCAGTCGCTTTGGTAGAGGGGTCCACTGCCAGCTTGGCAATGGAACCACTGAGTTGTTTTACAGTGACCCCAGAGGTTGTGCCGACAATCCCGTCGACATGCACTCCAGGGTGCTGAGTGGTGGAAGCATTGGGGTTACAAGAAGCATGAGGGATTATGTCATAAAGAGTGCCAGACTGTGAATAAATCAAATCTAAGTGTTGGGCACGACGTATGGATTGGTCTTCTATGACCACACCACCTAGAGTGACATCTCTAGTGATTTGTGGCAGTAAGGACTTACAGAACCAGTCCGTTATGAGAAAATCAGGGATGGGAGTTTTGACTAACCTCTTCCTATGTCTCCATTCATGAATATGATCAGAGATATGGGTGATGGTATCTTGACAAAATGAAGTAGGGAGCTCTGTCCCAGTCACATAGCGGATAGGTAACTGAATGTTCTTTAGGAACTCCATCGCTAAAGCATCAAAGGTATTTACTGACGCATGTGGTAACTCAATATACCATTCCGTGGGATTGCCAGTGAGGGTGCAGGGAAAAAGATGTAACCGAACACTATCATCCACCATATAGTTAGAAACACACTAGAGATGGTATGTGGTGATATGGGTGCCCGGATCCTCCCCTTGTTTTCCATTGAACTTTGGGATGTCCATTGGTATTTTATGCGGGATCAGCGACCATTATAAGTTGTGGTACATGGGTTCATTTGTTAGCTTGTATAAGTTGGGAATATCCAACATTGCCAAAAAAGGTAGAGAGTTAGGTGCCCCCAACTCAGACCATGGTGATGATGGATGACTTGAGGAGCTCTATGTTCCTCCCATCATTTGGTTCCCCATAGTGTACATGGGTTACGTGGTGTAGCAGTTGCTTTGCGGTATGGTGTTGTAGAGTGGATTTCCATGAGGATTTTGATACTAGGGTATGAAATTTCCCCAGTATAAGCAGTGCCCCCTTGACTCATTTGAGTCTGTGAGTAGGGTGCCCCCATTGATTGGTTGGGAACCCCTTGTGGATTCCCAACCGACACAGAACTAACCATTTGGCTTTGATTGATAGACGGAACACTCTTGTCAATTAGCGATTGTCCATGCATGCCTGAGAATGGAGGGGGAACTGTGACATTCCCTACCGGCATGTGCATATTGGGAAACCCCACAGATATTTGAATTTGGGGGTTGGTATTGTACATTGGTGGTCGACTGTGTTGTTGGTAAACGGGAACCGTGCCCATAGTGCCGCATTAAGTGTATATGGAGCATTATATGTGGCACTCGTAGAAGGTATGCAATGTGGAACCATAGGAGTGGAACCTAGCATCTGCTGGGTTCCACTTATAGAATGTGTTATGTGAGTTGTCGTACCTGGGACAAACGGGATAGCGAGATTCCACATTACCGGTGTTGTGATGACTATCGACTGGGGAAGTGGTAGAGGACCAACAGTGTCTCTAAATTTCCACAACCTGTGAGTCATCGATGGATAGATGGAAAAGTTCCACCTACTGAAGAAGGAAGTACAGGTACCACAGGAACCATGATAGGGTCTGACGGATTTGTGAGCAGAGTGTTAAAGTGAGGAAGAAATCCTTCCATGAAGAAATCCTCTGGAAAACTTGAATCGTCGGTTGTCCACATAGATCTAGTGTGAGATTTAGGAGAATGATTCCTCGAAGATGAGGAATCCGAGTCAGTGGAACTCGTCGGATCTTCCACAATGAGTGGAGGAAGTCCTAACAATCTTCTGGAGTGACGACGAGGGCCAAATGTAGCCACGGTGACCATTAAGTTTTATTAAATAAATTTTAATGTGATATTCTTTAAATTCTTAAAAATGATAGCACTCAAGTACCTAAAAATAAAAAAATACACTAAATATATGAATCAGAAAATAGAGGGAAAGTACCTCGTCTGATAAGCACCGATCACTATAGGTGAAACCTAGTATCTCAATGAATAACAGAGAAGGATGGCCAAATGTATGGTTACGGTTACTCTAAAGCTTTGCCTGAACCTCAGATTGAGGGGCCAAGTACTCTCATGAAGACGAGCACCCTCCCAAAAACTGGAGACAGAGTAGATCCGTCCGTGTTAGGTACCAGGACAACTCGTCCCAGTCACCTTGTGTAAGTACGTAGAAGTTTTGGCCACTAGAGATACCTCAAATCACAGACATTATCACGAGGGACATAGTCATATACAGCATGCTGCATGGGCAAGAAACTTGAGTCCCCGACTCAGTTCCAAAATCCCTGAAGGGACCCCCAATACACAGAATGCCCAAAGGATTTATAAGAGAAGGCAGGCTACCTTCAATTACAGTCTGATGTTGTCTCGTATTTCGCTCCGTTGTTAGTGGAGTGGTCTTGGTAATATGAATGTAGAAGGATTTTTCACTCGTTAACGACACTAGTTTTGGTTTTCAACCTTGTGCAGTTCACTCACATGCTTATCCCAAGATCCTAGCCTAGCTAATGTTGGTTTTCTCAAAAGAGTAATTGATTGATTTTAATGTAAATTTTAAGTGTACTTGATTATTTGTGTTCGGTAGGGGTGTTGACGTATGAATATGGTGAGACTCTTGACTCAATAAATCATGTAGAACAATGCTCTAATTTTTTTTTTCAATTTTTTATGCAAACAAGTCTTATTCTACATATTCATCTTTTCACATATTCATAGATTCGTCTGTGCATCTATATCCTTTCAACGCTTGCATAACCAAAAGATTATTTTCCCAATATTTCTTAACAATTACTAAAAACCAAAATGAAGCAGCTTACAACTATTTCGACAGAAGGATGAATACAATTTATCAGTCTTTCTTTAAAAAAAAAATGTATTTTAAGAGAGAAAAACTAAAACTTTTTCCTAAAAATAAATTTTCAGGACACCAAATTTGCTAACATAATACAGTTGCAAATCTTACTTCAGCCCATGAGAAAATTCCCCCCCCCCCCCTTTTGGTCCACAGACACTATTGGAAATCATGGAAATGGGAGACTAACACTCTGTTTCAGTGTAAACAGAGAGTTACTTGGTCCACTAACACTCCCTGTACACAGGCACAGTTCTTTATAAAGGTCTGTTTAGCCTGGTAACCTGCGTTAGTGAGGGAAATTGCTCAAATAGAGGGCCTTTAGGATCAGTTTCTGAGGAGAATTCAAACAAGTAGGATGTAACAAGATAGTTGGTGGATTAGAAAAGGATTTGAAGAAGTAGAGAGCTCTTAGAAGAAAGAGAAGAACTGAGAGGAGTCCGGGTAAACCGTGAACTAGATGTATAGTCCCCAGTGGAGTCACCAATTCTGTTATGGGGTAAAATGCACGGTGTATGGAGAATGAAAACTACCCTCAAAGGTCTTCCCGGTACCTTTGACAGACTATAACATTATCTGCAGAAGCTACCAAGTTATACACATGTTCATCTATCAAATATAAGTTGACAAAGTATGGAAAGAGGATTACCTCAAGTCTCCTTCTAGATTTGTTTGGAGATTGCTATGCAGCCAAGAAGAACTCCTTCAAAGCCAGCTCCAAGACAATTCCTGCACAAAGGAAAGGCAAACACAATCACAATGTACAATATTGAAAACTAATATAAGAATGTACAATGAGCATATATTTGTATACAACTTAAACTACTCAACTCGACAAGTATCGAAATGAACAAATCAATGAACAATGTTACCAAAACTATGGAGTGGGGAACACAACTGCAGTTTTGTATTTATAATGGAAGAGTGATTACAACCATCCGTTGTATCAGCCTTCCCTTGCCCCTTCTTCCTCTCCCTCTCTCTCTCTTTCAACTCAATTCTTCAAGTGTATGATAGTTCACAACAGCTTAGTGGGCTATCCTTTCAAATGCTTTGACCCCCTTCACAATGGCCCTCTTGCTGCTTATGTAACAATCGAATTAGGGCTGCCAAGCTCCTCCTAGAGTTCATTAGGGAAAAAGCCATGAACCTGCCCTATTTTCAAGATTTCTCCCATTTTTCTTCATTCTCAGATTGGAATTTCCCCAAATAGTTCGATTTTTGGGACTTTCCCTGCTTTTCTTGAGCAAATGTAAGGATAAATATCTAGATATTTATGAGCAGATTCGTTGGCTTGACCCATTGATTATCTCTTAGTTTCACTAACACTCCCCCTAGTCTAACAACTTGAGTTAGCAGGGTGACTAATGCTCCTCTATGCTTGGTAACAATCTTTATAAAGCAGGTTAGCAGTGAAAAACCAGCATTAGTGTGGATTCAAGGCCTGAAATTGTGTTCTTTGCTTTAGTTATGCTGTCTTTCACTTCTGAGTTGATGAGGAGGTCATTTTGTCCTATAACAATCTGAGGTTGTCTCATAAGCCACATGGGATTATTGGCAGCAAGGTAGATATGATGTCAACACCAGACATTGCACTACAATATGTTAGATTAACTGGATAGGAACAAAGGTAAGAGAATTTCTCATCTTTAATGGTATAGACTCAGTAGATTCATTCCTCAACAAAATTGATGTAAATGTGCAGGAAGAACATAAAATACCATTATTAAATGTCGCATTGCAAACGACCCCGACACGATGGTGGGGGGTCCACCATGACTACCTCTATGATTGGGAAAAAATCAAGAGAGTAATGAAAGAAAGATTCAGACAGACGAGGGAATGGCCACAAGATTTTACAAAGTACAGAGGGGATTATGATCCCCAACAAAAATTGGAAAGTTGTAAGGACAGATGGAATCAGGAGGGTGTTCCGAAATAATTATGGGTGCATGGATTCATACATACATTGGGTATATTTCCTAAAGCCTGGTATGTACAAGAAGATATAAGGAGGAAAACAGGAGATTAGGATAATCTGTCTGCACAATTTGCTAGTATTTTTTCTTTCAGGGACAATGATAATAGGTTGACTGAGGCGTTACATGTTATCAAGTGGATTCTAGTCACATTAGGTTAACTATGGGACAAATGCATAGACCAGAAAACCTTACAATATTTCAATGAGTCAGGTTACCCAGAAGCAATGGCCTATGGGAAGGCGGACAAAGAACCATATGAGGATGACCTAGAGGGGTTATGACACTTGACATTCAATGAGACTGAAGAGGAGAGAGGCATCCAGGAGGGACCTGTAACTGGTGCTCTACACTTAATCCCGGGAGAAAGCACAACATTGGAACAAATGAAAAACCTAAGCTCTCATCGATTGGAGACTACTGGGATGAACAAAATACCAAAGAAATTTTTGATATCCTAAGAGAATACGAGGATTTATTTCCCTCAATTTTGGAACTAAAATGGATTAAGGGAGACATAGGAGAAATGAAAATATTCCTGAAACCTGATGCAAAGCCAGTGAAGCACATGCCATATAGGTTGACCCAAGAGTCAAAGAGAAGGTAAAGAAAGAGATAGAAAAGATACTAGAGGCATGCATGATTTTTTCAGTGGATGAGGCAAAATGGGTCAGTCCAATAGTGATGCAGAACAAAAAGGATGCTACAGAGATAAGGGTCTACATGGACTATCACAACCTTAAGAATGCTTGTGTGCACAACCCCTTTCCAACACCATTCATTGATGAGGTCTTATATAATGTAGCATGGATTGAAGCATATTCCTTCATATATGGGGCATCAGGCTACCGCCAAGTCAGAATTGCTGGAGAAGATAAGAAGAAAGCTAGTTTCACTATAGAATGGGGATCATACACCTACCATGTGATGCCATTCAACCTTAAGAATGAGCCTGCAATATTTTTGAGAATTGTGATTGAAACCTTGAGGGACTACATCCATAGGTTCTCATAGGTCTACATGGATGATTGGATAGTATACAACCTTGTAAAGAAACATTCAAGTCTACTCAGAATAATGTTTGATCCCTATAGGAAATTACAGATATGCTTGAACTTAAAAATATGCATCTTTGCAATCCCATTTGGAACACTTTTCGGCCACATTGTGTGCAAGGACAAAGTATGCATAGATCCTTCCAAGGTTGCGACAATAGTAAACATGGACCCACCTTCCAATATCAAGAAACACATATGGATGTTGGGGCACATTGGGTACTACCGAAGATTCATCTGCAACTACTACTCCATCACTGCACCAATGGGGAAGTTTCCAAGGAAGGAGGAACCATTTACGTGGTTAGAGGAGTGTCTAGTTTCACTAAAAATTCAGAAGGAAAATATCTTAAATGCACTGATTTTAGTGTATCTTGACTGGAATAAGAAATTCCATGTCCATATTGATGCATCTGGTATTGCTCTGGGTGTAGTGTTGGCTCAGTCAGGAGAAGGGAGATGTGACCACCCAATCTACTTTTCCAGCAAGAATTTATCAACCACATAAAGTAATTACACCACAACTAAGAGAGAGTGGCACTGGCTATGGTCTACTCTCTTCAAAAATTTAGACATTACTTGCTTGGAGGTCCATTTAAGTTTTTTACTAACCAATCCACATTGAAATATATGGTAAACAAGCCTGTGCTTGAGGGGATAATTTTAAGATGGTTGTTACTATTTTAGTAATTTATTTTCAAAGTAATTGAAAAGTTGGACCGATTGGACATGGGATCTAATCACCTCTCAAGGCTGCAGTCAGGGGGAATTGGAAGCTCTTTGGATGATCAGCTGCCCAACATCGATTTGTTCAAAGTAGAAGCTATACCAAATTAGCTAGAAGAAATCACAATCTTCCTAGCTAGAGGGAAATGTCTACATGAATACACAGCTAAGCAAAAATGACACATGATCGTGCGAGAAAACAATTACCAGTTAATTGCAGGTCACCTATATAAATTGGGCTTGGATAAGGTGTTATGGTGGTGTGTCCTTCACCATGAATGACAAGATGTGTTATGGTAATTCCATTCAGGGGTTGCAAGTGGCCACATTGGAGGGAAATCTATTACGCAAAAGGTGTTGCAGGTAGGGTTATGGTGACCAACGATCTATAAGGTGATGAGCCCCAGAAATGGGTAACTATATGGGCTCATTGCACCTCTTATTTTGATTTAATCCACCATTCTTAGTATTTTTGTGCATGCTTTTGAATATATTTATGTCAATAGAGTGAATTGGGTTAGTCACTTTGCCATGTAGTCTAATGAATGTTTATTGCAGATTTTTTTGGACAATTTTAGACAAAGACAAGGAATTTATGAAGCAAATGGCAACCAAACTTGAGGAAAACAGGGAAGAGGACTTGTAGGAGGGGTGTCTCCTTCATTAATGACTCCTTTCCTCGAATCCTCCATCAGCAGCTCGGAGTACAAAGGCCCACATTGATGATTCCAAGGGGCAGCTGAGCAAGTCAAGTAGGACTGCTATTATCTTCAGTTCTAGGAAGCCGAGCTCCTTAATTTTAGGAGGACTGTTGGGAGTCCCCATTTGTATAAATAAGAAGGCTTTGAGCCTCAGTAGGTAAGCCAGTTCTTAGTATATTTTCGCACTTTTGTGCAGCATTGTGATCAACTCATTTTCAAGCTCTTTTTTAGAATAGTTTATGTGATGTAACTGCCATTTTTGATAATGAAGATGAACCAAGTTTTTAGCCAGCACTGATCTTTTTCAGAGGGCTGAACCTCTTGCGTTAGGGCCCAAACCAAGCTTCCTAGCACCTCCTTTGCGTACTTATATGTTTTTGTTTCCATTCATGAGTTAATTTATGTTGCATATACTCATTTTGCTTCATTAGATTAGGTTGCTTTTGATGGTTAGAATAGTTGTTTTTGTTCAAGTTGCTTAAGTAAGTTTCTGTAGTGACAGGAAAAGATCCAAAAAGGCCAACAGTGGGTCTTGATCTCCTTTCTCCCTCCTTGGGACGATTTGAGGTCAAGGCACTATTGTTGCCACCAAAAACACAGTTTTTGCTCTTTCATGCAACTGCTAGTGTGATACTTTGATTTGGAAAAGTTGATATTGGTTTAGATTCAATTTATTAGCTCGTTTCATGTCCTTTTACCTTTGTTCTCCCGCATTCTTTTCTGTTCATAAGGTACTGTTCAACATTTTTCTGTTTTTAGGTCAGAAATTAGGTTAAGCTAGACAAAACTCTGTCTTCAGTTCTTTCTTTGATCAGTTTTGATAAGTAAGTGTGCAGGTCTCTTGCAGGGCATCTTAGCTCATCATTCCTCCATAAAACATCCAGCACCATCTCACTTCTTATATATCCCCTAGCTCATTCACCACATTTCACCATTCTGCCCTAATTTCTGCATTTTTCTATAAAGTTGTTTTCTTGCCATGTGAACAAATCCAACCATCTCCTTCATTCCTAATCTTCCATGACAAGTTATAGACCCCTCAACACCTTCATCCAACTTTCATTTCCCCTTTCCCATCATTTTTCCACCTTTAAACCTCCAAAAACCACTTTTGGCCTCCTCCTGTAGATCCCCCTGTAGAACCTCCTGTAGATCCCCTGCAGCCTCCTGTAGAATTTCCTTTGAGTGATTTTTCGAATTCTGATCACAATGGAAGTCTTTAGAAGGGTAATAGGGGCTTCTTATAACCTCTCCACACCTTCCTCACCATCTGCAAAAGTAGCTCCATCTTCCTTTGCCACCAAACCTCTGCACAGTTATAACCAGTGAAATCACAAGCATAATAATTACACATAAAAATACTCAAATGTACAAAAAGATGATTTATTCTCATTTCTCTTCAGAAGTAGCTTGAATAAATGCAATTTACCTTTCTAATAGTCAATGGCACCCATTTCAGTAGTTTCCATCTCTTTTCTTGCAAAAGTAGGGTTAATGGGTAAACTAGGGTTTGCTAGGGTTTGCGTTTCATTTCAGTTTTCATTATCTTTATGAAAGTAGAATAGCCCCTGTAGAGTTAGTTTCCTTTCATCATAGTTAAATCTTCTTTTGAGAACTCATAGAAGTTGGCTTAAGCTCCTAGCAAACTTGCGCCAGCTGATCAAGTGACAGCCTGCAGTAAGAGCTAGTACTTGTGCATACAGCACCGTCGCTTCCAAGTTTGTTACGAACTACCGGGTTGATAAAAGTAAAGAAGGGAAACCCAGGAGTTGCAGCATTATTATTGCAATACTAGAGCTCACCACTATTTTTGGCGTCGTTGCTGGGGAAGTGTCAGAGTATTTTGTGATTACTGCTTTTCTTCTATTTTCTACTGCAACATTCTGCTAAGTAGTTTATTTCAACAAAAGTAGAGTAGTTGTTTCATTTCAATTTTGCAAAAGTAGATTAGACATCTCCGGTTTTCATTTCAATTCTACAATTTCATTTCAGCAAGCGTAGATTAAGCATTTCCTTCTTTCATTTCAATTTTGAAATTTCATTTCAGCAAGCGTAGATTAGGCATTTCTTGCTTTCATTTCAATTCTACAATTTCATTTCAGCAAGCATAAATTAGTCATCTTCTGCTTTCATTTCAATTCTGCAATTTCCATTTCAGCAAGATTCATTTCAGTTAGTTGCAATTTTTTGTTCAATCCATTTCAGTTTTGCAGGTACAAGCAGAAAAAAAAAAAAAAATCACCCAAAAAGAGACAATTCCGGAAAATTCCTACCCAACACCCCCACCACATCACTAAGTCACCCTTCTCTCTTCTTTGGTGGCAGTGAACCAGAAGAACCTATAGGTGAACCTCCAGAGATATACGAAGATCCTATAATAGAGGAAGAGCAAGAAACCATTCCTCCTGAGACCATGGTTGAAAACATAAATGTTAGAGGAAATGGGGAAAGAATAGAAGGTGCCTTTCCTATCCGAGAGACCAATGGGGACACAAAAATGAAAAACATAAGTCCTTCAGCCTTACCTCACTTCCATGGACTGACTACCAAATATCCTAATACCTTCTTGTTTGAATTTTTTGTTCTCTGTCGAACCTATGACTATGCAGAGGACGAGCAGAAGTTGAAATTGTTTCCTTCTACCATCAAGGATGTAGCATTACGCTGGTTCATTGGGTTACCTGGAAACAATATCACAACTTGGGCTCAAATGCAGTAAGCCTTTAACAACAAATACCAGGACTACTATAGGTCAAAGGATACCAAGGAAGAAATCTTCTGAATGACTATGTGAAGTGATGAATCTTTAGAAGACTATGAATAAAGGTTTCAACTCAGTTATAAAAGTGCCAGGTGCACACTTGACCCTGAATATCTAAAGTTGGTTCTACTCAGAGGAGTCCTTGAAGACCTTCTAGATACCCTCCATTTGCTGGCTGGGGGAGACATCTACCAACTGCCTTATGATGACATAAAGACCATGTTTATAAACCATTCTAGGTCAGCTAGAAATAGAGGTAGGGGAAGTCAACCTTTAGCTAATACATCCTCATCCAGTTCATCCCTTAGAAACGAACTTGAGAATTGGCTGGAAGATTTCAAAAGCAAGATGAGGTAGACTCTTGCCATGCAAATGGATACCTTACATATCAAAAGGAAACAAGAGGAAGCCGAGAGGGATTTGGCCATCTTTTGTCCCAGGTGCACTAGAAAACATCCTAGGAACGAATGTCCATTGCACTCTATAGAAGTGTGTTTAGTCTGCGAAGAAGACCATCCTACAAATCAGTGCCCTTCCTTTCCCAGAATTAAAGTAACATATCATGGGGCTGAAGGAGCCACTGAACCACTCTATTTCATGAACCAAAGGAGGCCACATGGACCCAGACCTTACCAGCAGGGAATGCAGGGGACATCCTAGACTTATTACAACCCCAATCAAGCCACTTCCATGCCTTCTTGGGGTCCCCCTGCTCATCCTTCTTGGCCCACACCCCCTCCCTGATCGTATCCTCCTCAATACCAGGCTCTGCCAGTTGCTCATTCGTTTCACTCTTATGCTCAGCCACAACCTCAGTGGAATGCACCTCCTCAGGGGTGGAGGCCCCAGTACAACTCTCCTCCCACTCTTTTTCCTCCACCGCCTACTCAACATCAACCATTGCCTCTTGCTCCACCAAGAAAACCCCAAATACCTGCTCAACCGAACCCGAACCCCAATAACAGACAGACCCAACAGGTATATAGTGGAGAAACATCATGTCCAACCTATGCTGTGGAGATTTAGGAGATTAACCTACAGTCTAGGAAGGTTCTCCTAGATAGACAACCCCCTCCTAAGTAGGATGAGGAAGAAAAACAGGAAAGTGAACCAAAAGTCATTCCACCCTTTCCTAAGAGACTAACTGGAACCACACAACTGACCCTGGAAGAAATTGAACTTCTGGGAGAATTGAAACAGTTATGTGTAAAGATACCACTTCTCCAAGCCATAAAGGATGTGCCTATATACAACAAGATGATCAAGGAGAAGTGCTTCAGGCACCCAGGCAGGTGCAAGAGAGATGCTCCAACTATCAATGTCATAGGACAACTGTCCAACCTGATGTTGGGGCAGGTAATCTGTCTGAAATATCTAGACCTTGGGAGTCCTGTAGTCGATGTCCACATCAATGGCACCGTAATCCCCCATACCTTGATTGATCTAGGGGCTGCCATTAATGTGATTACTAGGGACACTATACTCAAACTCAACCTTCAGGGTTCCCTGAGAAAGACCACAATAGTACTGTACTTAGCAGACCGCTCCATTGTGACCCTGGAGGGGATTGTGGAAGATGTAATGGTCTCTATTGACTCCTGGGAGTACCCTACTGATTTCCTTGTTCTCCAGACAAAGGCAAAGCTCAGTAGGTATTCTCTCATCATGAAAAGACCTTGGTTGGCTACTGCAAATGCCTATATCAGTTGTCAAGTTGGGAACATGACAATCAAGAATGGGCATATGTCCAAGCAGCTAGTCCTATATCCTCCTACCCAACCTATGTTAGAACATGATTTACCTCTTTGGTTGGAGGAGGAAGATGAGGATGAAGTCTACTCTGCACCATTGTGTGCAATAGAGGCTACCATGGGGGTCCCACAAACCGAGGATGACCTTATTGAAAACTTGATTCAGAATCCACCCCCCAGTGTGTTGCCATTAGAAGAGTTGGTGGAAGAAACCCAAGACAATCCTGTAGTTGATCTCTATGTGGATGATCCGACCTCTCTCCGAGTCAAGAATGTGGAATTCGGCCCAGAAAGAAACTTGAGGATTAACTCATCCCTATCCACCTCTCAAGAGAAAGAACTGTGTATCTTATTGAAAAAACACTTGGATGGTTTTGCTTGGAGCTATAAGGAGATTAAGGGAGTCCACCCTTCAATCTGTACTCATCACATTTACATTAAAGAATATTGTAACCCAGTCAAGTAGCCTCAAAGGAGGATGAATCCAGCCCCTAAGGACATTGTCAAAGAAGAACTGCAAAAGTTGCTAGATGCAAGATTCATCTACCCCATCTCTGGCAATGAATAGGTCTCTCCTTTGGTGCTAGTGCCAAAGAAAAATAGGAAGTGGAGAATCTGTGTAGACTATCGGGAACTGAACAAGGCCACTAGGAAGGACCATTTCCCTTTGCCTTTCATAGATCAAGTGTTACATGGCCTGGCAGGGAATAAGTTCTTCTCCTTCCTAGATGGGTTTAGCGGGTACAACCATATCCAAATCAATCCGGAAGACCAAGATAAGACCACTTTCACTTGTCCTTGGGGTACTTTTGCATACCGGGTCCTTCCTTTTGGGTTGTGCAATGCTCCTGCCACTTTCCAGAGGGCAGTATTGAGCATATTTGCTGAACTGGTTCATGATTCAGTAGAAATCTATATGGATGAATTTACCCCTTATGGTTCTATCTTCTAGGAAGCTTTGACTAACTTGGGAAAAGTTTTAGCCAAGTGCATCGAAATGAACCTATCCCTCACTCCTGAAAAATGCGAATTCCTAATGACTGAAGGGACCGTGCTAGGTCATACAATTTCTCACTAAGGATTACAGGTGGATCCCAACAAGATTGCTATCATCCAAAGGGTCCCACCTCCTCAAAAGGTAAAAGATGTTCGGAGTTTCATAAGCTTAGCAGGGTATTATAGAAGATTAATTAAGGATTTTGGTAAGCTAGCCTCTGCATTGCTTGGTCTTTTGGAAAAAGATGTTGAGTTCATATGGACTGACAATTGTCAAGAGGCTCTGGATACCTTGAAAGATAAACTGGTAACTGCCCCAATTTTGAGAGGCCCAAATTAGGCCCTACCTTTCCACATTCACGCAGATGCCTCGAACAAAGCAATAGGAGTAGCCTTAGGGAAAGTTGATGAGAAGCTTCCTTATGCCATATATTTTGTAAGCAAAAATTTGTCCAAGGTAGAATTAAACTACACTGTAACCGAAAAGGAGCTTCTAGCTGTAGTCCATTCCCTAAATAAGTTCAGACACTACATCACTGGCTATCAAACATTCGTACACACTGATCATGCTGCAATTATGTATTTGATGAATAAACCAGATGTAAATGCTCGTATTATTAGATGGTTACTTTTATTGTAGCAATTTGATTTGAACATTGTTGATAAGCCGGGTAAGGAAAATGTTGTTGCTGATTTTCTATCTAGATTAGATCTACCTACAGGTGAAGAAGGAATGGTGGATGATCAAACACCAGATGAACACCTATTTGCTATTTCAGTACTCTCTCCATGGTTTGCTGATATAGCAAATTACTTGGTTTCAGCACAGTTTCTGCTACACTTGTCCTCAAAAGAGAAGAGCAAGATCATGAGGAAAAGTGCCCCATTCACCTAGATTGGGGGAAATCATTTTAAACTTGGCCCAGGTCAAATTTTGAGGTGATGTGTAAGGGAGGAGGAAGTTTTTTCCATTCTCCTAAACTATCATGATGGGCCCTGTGGGGACCATTTTGCAGGAAAAAGGATTGCCTTCAAAATTCTGCAAGCAGGTTACTATTGGCCCACTCTTCATCAAGATGTCAGAAGATATATCAGCTAATGTGATCGATGTCAAAAGATGGGGAAACCTACTCCAAGGGATGAGATGCCGCTACAACCTCAAGTGACTTTCGAGCCATTTGAAAAGTGGGGCATGGACTTTGTGGGTCCTATCAATCGTCCTTCAAAATAGAAATCTTACATCATTGTATGTATTGATTATCTAACAAAATGGGTAGAAACAAAAGCGATCAAGGCAGCAATAGAAGAAAAAGTAGCTGATTTTTTTAGGGAAAATATATTTTACAAGTTCGGTTATCCAAGAGAATTAGTCACAGATCAAGGGAGTCAGTTTACCTCCAATCTGATTGAATACCTGCTCGCACATCACAAGATTAAGCACAGAACTTCCACCCCTTATCATCCACAAGCAAATGGATAGGTGGAAGTCACTAACAGAGCTTTGGAAGGGATTTTGACTAAGGCAGTGAGCAGCAACAGAAAATATTGGGTAGACCAATTGGTTGAGGCCATCTAGGCCTATAACAGCACATGGAAAACCACCATAGGGTTCACACCCTATGAGCTGGTCTACGAGAAGAAGGCTTTATTGTCAATAGAATTTGAATATAACACATTAAGGATGGCAACTCAGCTGGACCTAAAACTCAGCCATGCACAAAAGGAAATACTTTAGTTAAATGGATTGGATGAATAGATATTGCAGGCCCTTCTCCACTCAGAGGTAGTCCAACTCCAAAGAAAAATATGGCATGACAGACACCTCAAAGAAAAAAAATTCCAGGAAGGAGATTGGGCACTGCTGTATGATTCAAGATATAAAGATTTCAAGGGAAAACTGAGGACAAGATGGTTGGTACCATACACAGTAGAAAAATACAATGACAATGCTTCAGTCCTGATTCGGACCATCGATGAAGAAGCCATCCCCATGCTCGTCAATGGGCATAGGTTGAAGATCTACAGGAAGCCCCTTTCCAAGCAGGAATTCATTGAGAATTTGAGTAAAACAGTGTTGGTAGTGGAGCAGGTCTCTGCCTCCACTCCACCCACACCCTAAACAAAAAAAAAAAAGAATTAGAAAAAAGAAAAAACAGAAAAGAATAAAATATCGCTGGGTGAAAACCTCTTGGAGGTGCCTAGGGCAGGCAGTAAGGGTGAAAACCTTCTAGAGGTGCCCCAACTGTCTCATAAAAAAAGAAAAAGAAAAAAGAAAAAACAGAAAAAACTAACTTCTTTTGAATGCATTGCAGACTGCAGGAGGGTCACACAAGGAAAAAAGGACATGGCTAGGCTGCATACACCCTTGATAGCTCATTCCTCCATCGCCATTGTCTTTTCCCAGGCCTTGATCTCACTTGTTCTGAAAATTTTGCATCCTACAGGAAACTTTGTGCATTCTATAGGAGGCTCTTGTAGAAACTACAAAGAGCTCAAAATCAAGTTCAGAGAAGAATCTGAGGCTAGAAATTTGTCCAAAAGGCCTGTGGACCTCCATGCCACCATTCATCCTCATAATTCTCCATTCCATCACTGCCCACCCACATTTCCACTCGCTTTTCCTTCCCTGCACAGTAAACATAGAAATTCTGTTTGTTTCGTTTTTAAACAAAAAAATGATGATGAATAAAACAATAGCATTCTTCACTTGTTTCTTACTTGATGTATTCCAGTTGTTAATCCTTTCCTTCAGAACCTTCTTCAGCTGTCTCTTCATTCCCTGCTCAAGCATCAGCCATAAATTTTAGAGGGAGAAGCAGCTATAGGAAATCCTGCAGGATTCCTGTAACAGTTGATCCCTTTAAAAAAACAAGCTCCAGAGGCAGGGTCAGTGCAGCCAAGATGTATGCAACATGTAAGGAGTAGTGCCTGATCGAAAATCACCAACATAAGCCACCAGTTCAGAGGCCACGAGCGCTAGAAGCAGCAACAATAGAAAACAAAGTGCCAAAGTCTGAGCATGCAGGGCACGGTAGCGACTAACAGGTAAGTGGCTAAACCCATTCCTCTGCTGCATGAATATTATTTAGGAACTGCATGAACCATTGAGATGGTCGTGATTAAGTAGAATTAGTGGCCAAATAACTAGCCACCCTCGTTTAGTTCAAACCACCCTTGTTCAGTTCAAACAAGCCTTGTCTAATTCAAACAACAGTTCAAAAGATGCAGTCAACACATGTGGTTTGTCAACTCAGGAAGAAAAAATCAGAACCGGTAGTGGTGGCGACGTATAATGGGAATAATGGAAGTGATAGAAAGTAGGCAACATGAAATACCATAAGGCACTAGAGTAGGAGCAACGGTCCAGATGGGGATAACGTACCCATCCTACCACCTCACCTCGTCACCGCAGATCACGCCATTAGCTTAAGTACACTACGGTCGAAGCCTCCACCACCTTTTGTTTTTATTTTCATCGATGAGTTCTCGACTGCAGCAACTCACCTACCACCTTCAAAACATCGAACCAGTCATTCTCTACTAGTTTTCAAAACCCTCCCGCTTATCAGGCTCTACAGGAGCATTATCGCATTCTACAGGAGCGGGAACACCATCTACAGGAGCCTTTCTACACGAAGGCTAGAGAGTAGCTCTACAGAGGAAAAATTCGAAATTTTTGCCAAATTTGAGCTCGAAAACAGGTAGGCTCAAAAACCCACTCTACATGTGATATATCTACACAAGGTGGTGGGATTAGAGGCAAAGTACTGGGTTGAAAAAGGAAGGGAAAGTGAGCTCAAAAGTCTGCCTGTGTTTTTCTGAATTCTATACAATCTCTCCATTTTCTTCTCTACACTAAAAGTTTGTCTTTTTCCTCCCTGTATTCTCCTATAAAAAAAAAGGGATGCAACCATAGAAAATCAAGCCTGTGAAAAAACAAATTTGCAAGTCTGTTTACTCTGTGAGAAAGAAAAAAATTGTTTTATATACTCTCTATTCTTTCAAAATATTGATTTCCTCCAAAAGTCCGAGAAGTAAAATCAGGTTGAAAACAGGGGTTGAAGGGAGGGAAAAATTGCAAATTGATGTTGTGAAAAAAGAAGAACACGAAAAATTCCCTCTCTAGTTCTAGAAAGACAAACCTCAGCTATTCCTCTGTTTCCGGTTTTGAAAGTTTGTTACCTTCCTCCTCACCTGAGAATTTCCAGCAGTCACTAAACACCATGACAGGAGGTTTTATGAGAAAGGAGCCTTTGAACTCCAACAAATTGCATGAACACCCAGAAGTGGTAGCCCTCTTCACCAGGGCAAACTGGATCCCTTTCTTTGAGAGAATTCATGGGTATGATGAGGAAGTGACAGAGGAATTTTTAATGTCCTTAAGGCCCCATTCAAAAACCCATGCTAGAGTCAATTTCAGGGGTCTAACCATAGAGCTTACACCGGAATTTATCAGCAGAATCACAGGACTTCCACTTGGGCTCCCCTGGAGCAAAGAAGAAAAACCATTAGGACACGTTGCTAAAAAGACATTTTTCCAGCCTGATGAACATCATGTAGAGGATAAGAATGGGATCAAAAGGACAAGTATACCTCATCCATGGGGTGAAGTAAGCTATCAGATCATGAAATATATCTCCTGTGAAGGAAGATACAGTATAGTCTATGGTTATCACTTCAGATTATTGCATGAATTAAGATATGGAATGGACCTACCTGCATCTAGAAAACTTAGTCTACCATATTTTCTCCTCCAATCTTTGATAGAGTGTGGCACCAAATTGAATGTAGGGGTTCCAGACCAACTGGCCAACCATGGGCTCATTAAAGTGCTGGTAGAGTATGTCGTCCACACATACACCATCCCTATAGCCTGGGAAATTTTCAAGAATATGACTAGGGAAGATGAAATAAAAACTCTCACAGATGACCTTAGTCCATTTGGCAGTGAAGAGGAGGAGCAGAAAAAGGAACTTGAAAAGGAACTTGAAAAGGAAATCCATGAAGAGGCACAAAATATTCAAGTAGAAGAGGAAGTAGAGGAAAAACAGAGAGAAGAAGAGAAACATGACCCAACCATAGTTGAACCTAAGGCAGAGAAGGAAAAAACATCAAAAACAAAAAAGAGGAAGAGGACAAAAGCTAAGAAGAAGAAGACCAAGACAGCTCAGAAAAATACTGCCACTTGAAATGCAGAAACTCAGCAAGAAAAGGAGAAAACACCACCAGAGACAGCATAAATTAAAACAGAAATAGTAGACACAGGAAAAACTGCAGAGGGTGAAGAAGAAAAATAGCAGGAAGAAGTGTCCCCTGAGACACTAGCAAGGGAAGCGACAGCTGTTCTTGCTACATTGAGCACTCTAGCTAAGCAAAAGGGGAAAAGAAAAAGACAGACATCGATGTATTTCAAAGCCTGGAGGAGCACCTGAATCAAGGTGGGCAAGCCCCAGCCACCATCGAAAGAACCCATTATCATTGAGGATGCACCTACTATGACAAAGGAGGAATCTCCCTCCAAAATCTCCATCATCTACGAGAGAAGGAGTCCTAAGACCTCCACCTAGAAGGAAAGGATCAAACTAGTGGACTCTAAAGCAGTCCTACAGGAGGCACAAACCTCTCTACAGGAGACACTAGCCAAACTCAAAGAAACTAAAAAACTGGAAAGGAAGGCAGAGGAACAGTCCCAAGAGGAAGGTAAGGCAAAAGAAGTACCAGAGCCTCGACCCCAACCTAACTTAGGCTCCTATTACAATCTTATTGAGGGTGGAAAGATCATCCCACAAAAATTCACAGTGCCTCTTTTCTTTGAACTAGAAAAGGAAAGAGTCAGGACCCACACCTAAATGCAGATTGCAAAATCTAAAGGAGTCAAAGATATAGGGCATTGAAAACAAGTTGAGAGAGATGAGCAGAGAATTGAGCATGGTAAGGTACACAGAGAGCATTAGAAGAGCTCAACTTCAGGAAGAAAATGAACTATTGAAAAAGCAGCTACAAGAAAGGGAACCTCAAGGAGGAAATAAGCTGCCAATCTTGGAAGGACAACAACAAAAAGAGGGACTCCAAGTAGATAGTGAGGCAGTAGAGAAAGAGCAATAAGAAGAAGAACCACAGACAAATAGTGAGACACTGACGAAACAACAACAAGAAAGAGAATCTCAGGTAGAAACTGAAGTGCTGATTTTGAAAAGGCAACTGCAGGAAAAGGAAGCCCAGTTAACTTGCATGGCCAGTTGGGCAATGGAGGCATTACAGTGTAGACAACCAGCTAAATCCTATGCATTGTATCTCAAAGCTTAGTGGCTCCAATTCTAGATTAAGACATTGGATCAGAGGGGCACAATACCATTTCAAGATTATGGCCAGTTTATGCATTTATGTGATCATAGTTCAGCTAAGGATAAAGCAAAGCTAGCAGAATTTTACCTACACAACATGGCACTTCCTGACATGAATTTATGGGATCCAAATGCTGCATTAGGAGACTTACAACTAATGGCTATGGCTTCTTAGATGAGCCATGAAGAAAAGAGAGCAGTGGAAATTTAGAAAATAATGGCAAAATAGCTAAGTGAGTCCCTGATGATAAGGGCAGAACCAGCAGAACCCTTGGCTCTCATCTATGCCCACCAACACCTTGTAGCCAATCCTCAAATTCTCCCTGATTATGTTGACAAGCAAGCACAGGCTATTGCTCATTTTGAAGATATGGAGAGATTGTTTAGCGATGACTGCCTTCATGCCTGCATGAGAAGGTGGAATACGTTGCCTCATAGCTTAAGGATCAGGGGGTATCACTCCCCAAACAGAATGAGGGAGGCCACAGGGAGAGTGCCCCTATATAAACACTCGATGCAAAACTTGAAAGCCAATTGGATTGGTCTTAAGTTCAGTCCTCCACTACTGTTAGGACTGTTGGAAGGAGTTAAGGAGGAGGGAGAACAGAAACAATGGGAGGAAGTGGATAGGAAAGCAGGTTTCCATGATAGAGAGGAAGACATCACATCAGAGGCTTGGGATGTCAAGGAATCTATCAGAGCTATTAAAGCTGAAGAGCTATATTAGTTGCTCAGAGGATGAGAAACCCATTCAGCAGGGGGTGATGATGAGCCCCAGAAATGGGTAACTATATGGGCTCATTCTACCTCTTATTTCGATTTAATCAACCATTCTCAATAGTTTTGTGCATTTTTTTGAATATATTTATGTCAATAGAGTGAATTGGGTTAGTCACTTTGCCATTTAGTCTAATGAAAGTTTATTGCAGATTTGTTTTGGACAATTTTGGACAAAGACAAGGAATTTATGAAGCAAATGGCAGCCAAACTCGAGGAAAACAGGGAAAAGGACTTGTAGGAGGGGTATCTCCTTCATTAATGACCCCTTTCCTGGAATCCTCCATCAGCAGCTCGGAGTACAAAGGCTCACATTGATGATTCCAAGGGGCAACCAAGCAAGTCAAGTAGGACTGCTGTTATCTTTAGTTCTAGGAAGTTGGGTTCCTTAATTTTAGGAGGAGTGTTGGGAATCCCCATTTGTATAAATAAGAAGGCTTCGAGCCTCAGTAGGTTAGCCAGTTCTTAGTATATTTTCGCATTTTTGTGCAGCATTGTGCTCAGCTCATTTTCGAGCTCTTTTTGATAACAGTTTATGTGATGTAACTGTTATTTTTGATAATGAAGCTGAACCAAGTTTTGAGCCAGCACTAATCTTTTTCAAAGGGTTGAAGCTCTTGGGTTAGGGCCCAACCCAAGCTACCCAGAACCTTGTTTGTGTACTTATATGTTTTTGTTTCCATTCATGAGTTAATTTCTGTTGCATATACTCATTTTGCTTCATTAGATTAGGTTGATTTTGATGGTTAGAATAGTTGTTTTTGTTCAAGTTGCTTAAGTAAGTTTCTGCAGTGACAGGAAAAGATCCAAAAAGGCCAACAACAGGTCTTGATCTCCTTTCTCCCTCCTATTGGGTGTGGAGCCTGATTATCTTCTGTATTCAAAGGTTTCAGCCGGATGTATACCCCAAGAAGACTGTACACCCCTCCATTGGGGGGGGTGCGGGGGGGGGGGGGGGACTTGTCCCCCCCATGGGGGTCCTGGGCCAGCGGTCCCCCGGCGAGGATTTGGGGGAAGCACCCCTGAAGCTAAAAATAGATGTAAAAATTCCCTGTAAAAGTCTAGTAATTTCTAGTCAGTCTCGGTCGTTCGTTAGGCAAATGATCTGATGGTAGAAGTTATGTTTAATTTAGGTTTTTTTGCCCCAGAAGGCAACCCCTCACTATATATGAGGGAATTGTATTGCGTCTGTATATATCTGATTCTGAGTGAGGAAGAGAGAGGAGATTGAGAGTGAAGAGGGTGTTACAGCGGATCTACTGTAGGTTGTGTCTCTTCAGTTTGCCGGATAATATAATAAAAGAAAGACTGGTTGTTTCTCCGTGGATGTAGCCCAAACTAGGTGAACCACGTATATCTGTGTCTCTCTTGTTTTATGCATTTTCTATTTTTATATTTTTGCAATATTTTATGTGTTCCAATGCTCTGTAATTTATAATTTTCTAACAACTAGTATCAGAGCCGAAGATCTATTTGGCTGATAAACTCGCAGGAGAGAAGGGTTCCTAGTTCGAGTGGGAGCAATGGCAGAAGATGGTAGGTTTAGGGTCGAAAAATTCAACGGCCAAAACTACCAGCTGTGGAAGATGCAGATGGAATATTATCTGTATCAGAGAGATATGTACCTACCATTGAGCGGAAAGACAAAGAAGCTGACGAGTATGACAGACACAGAATGAGATATTCTCAACAGAAAGGCACTTGGAACAATATGGTTGTGCCTAGCGGCGTCGGTAGCGTTTAATATTTCAAAGGAAACACCAACACAAGGTTTAATGTCAGCATTAGCCAAACTATATGAAAAACCCTCAGCATCAAATAAGGTGTTTCTTATGAAGCGTTTATTTAATATGAAGATGTTAGAAGGTGGATCTGTCGCTGATCATTTAAATGATTTTAATACAGTTACAAGTCAGTTAAGTTCTGTAGGGGTAAATTTTGATGATGAAGTTAGAGCTCTGTTATTTTTGTGCTCATTGCCAAAAAGTTGGAATGGTTTAGTAATGGCCATTAGTAACTCTGTCTTTGGATCTAGTACTTTAAAGTTTGATGATGTTGTCGGTGCTATCCTTAGTAAGGAAATGCGATGGAAAAGATCAGGTGAGACATCAGTTAATGCTTTGAGTGCAGAGTCTAGGGGAAGAAAAATGGAAAGAGGAAAGAGCTTAGGATATCATAGTAAATCAAGGAAAGACAGATACAAGTCCAGATCGGGGATAGTGTGTTGGAAATTCGGAAAGAAAGGACACCTAAAGAAAGACTGTAGATCTCGGAAGGGAAAAGAAGGAGATGCACAACAAGAAAACAATCATGAAGCAAATGTGACAGGTGAGGTGTTACAAGATGCTTTGATTATTTCTTTCGAATATATTACTGATTCTTGGGTGGTAGATTCAGGGACCTCATTCCATGCCACACCTGATAAGAAATATTTTCATGACTATGTTCAAGGAGATTTTGGACAAGTCCGTTTGGGTGATGAGAAACCCTGTAAAATTGTTGGAATGGGTAAGGTTCTTGTAAAACAACATAATGGAAACCAATGGCTACTAAAAGAGGTAAGGCATGTTCCAGATCTGAAGAAAAAAATTGATTTCAACAGGGCAGTTAGGCAGTGAAGGTTGTGTGACAACTTTCACAGATAAAGCTTGGAAGGTCACCAAAGGATCCATGGTAATAGCAAAAGGAGAAAAGGTTGGTACATTGTATTTATGCAATGGTATTTCTAATTCTGTTAATGCTTTAAACTCTACAGGAGAAGATATGGCATTGTTGCATCATAGGCTCGGGCACATGAGTGAGAAGGGGATGCAAATTCTTCACTCAAGAAATTTGTTTCCAGGCTTGAAGCATGTTGATTTAAAATTATGTGAGAATTGTGTTTATGGAAAACATAAAAGAGTCAGATTCCTTAGAGTTGGGAAAGAAAAGAAGAGCGAAAAATTAGAGCTTGTGCATACTGATGTATGGGGACCTACTCAAGTATCATCTCTTGGTGGCTCTCATTATTATGTTACTTTTATTGATGATGCAACCAGAAAAACCTAGATTAATTGTATTCGAAATAAATATGATGTATTTGATACTTTCAAGAAATGGAAAGCTTTGGTTGAAAATGAGACAGGGAAAAGGTTGAAGTGTCTTAGATCAGATAATGGAGGTGAATATTGCAGCAAAGAGTTTGATAGGTACTGTTCAGTGAATGGAATTCACAGAGAGAAGACAGTTCAAACACCACAGGAAAATGGTGTGTCAGAAAGGATGAACAGGACAATCATGGAGCGTGTAAGGTGCATGAGATTACATGCAGGATTGCCTTTACAATTTTGGGCAGATGCTGTAGAAACTACTGTTTATCTAATAAATAGAGGGCCTTCAAGTTCCTTAGATGGTGGTATTCCAGAGGAGGCATGGACAGGTAAAAAGGTAAACTACTCATTTTTAAAGACTTTTGGTTGTGAAGCCTTTGTCCACATTAACAAAGAAAATAGAACAAAGCTTGAGGAAAAATCAAAGAAATGTACCTTTATTGGATATGGTGTTAATGATTTTGGTTATCGCTTATATGATTATGAAAATCACAAAATCATTAGGAGCAGAGATGTATATTCAATGAAAATGTCTTGTATAAGAATCGGTTGCAGGAAAAGAAACAGGAAAAAGAAAACAGAGAATACACAGTGCTTGACAATATCACAGGAAAAGTGATGGTGCCTGAAAGTCACAATAATCAATAGCCAGAACAACAACCACAACAGCAACAAGCACTTCAAACACCTGAAAGTGGTGTTAGAAGATCTACCAGGATAAGTAGACCCCCTGAACGATACTCTCCTTCATTATATTATGTATTGTTCACTGATTATGGTGAACCAGAATGTTATGAAGAAGCAGTGCAGGTAGAAACTAGGAAGAAATGGGAGCAAGCCATGAAAGAAGAGATGGACTCCTTAGCACATAACCAGACTTGGGACTTAGTCAAGTTGCCTGCATGTAAAACAACATTGCACAATAAATGGGTTTACAGGCTGAAGGAAGAAGATGGAGAAAAACAGAGGTACAAAGCTAGACTTGTGGTGAAGGGGTTTACACAGAAGAAAGGTATTTATTTTGATGAAATATTTTCTCCTGTTGTTAAAATGATTTCAATCATAACTATTTTAAGTCTAGTAGCAGTTGAATATTTGCATCTTGAGCAGTTAGATGTAAAGACAGCCTTTCTCCATGGGGATTTGGAGGAAGAGATATATATGTAGCAGCCACAAGGATATGAGGTAGAAGGGAAGGAGAAACTAGTGTGTAGGTTGAAGAAGAGCTTGTATGGCTTAAAACAGGTTCCAAGGTAGTGGTATCTAAAATTTGATAGGTTTATGTCTGAACAAGGTTATACTAGGTGTCACTCTCATCATTGTGTTTATCTCAAAAGGCAAAATGATGGCAGCTATATTATATTTTTATTGTATGTAGATGACATGCTTGTTGCAGGTTCTAACATGCAGGAGATAAATGTGCTCAAAAGGAAATTGGCAAACTCATTTGAAATGTAGGATTTGGGTGCTGCAAAACAAATCCTTGGTATGAGAATAACTAGAGACAGGAAGAATCACAAATTAACATTGTCTCAAAGTGAGTACATAGAAAAGATGTTGAAAAGGTTTAATATGCAGAATGCAAAACCAGTTGGTATACCTTTGGCTAGCCTTTTAAATTAGGGAGGCATGTCCCAAGACTCAGGAAGAAATGACTCATATGTCTAAAGTTCCATATGCATCCGCAGTTGGAAGCTTAATGTATGCAATGGTCTGCACAAGACCTGATATTGCACATGCAGTGGGAGTTGTAAGCAGGTACATGAACAATCTAGGAAAAGAACATTGGATGGAAGTGAAGTGGATTCTCAGGTATTTGAGAGGTACCACAAATCAAGCATTATTCTTTGGTGGTTCAAACATTGCTCTAGAGGGATATGTTGATGCAGATATGGCAAGTGACAGAGATAATAGGAGGAGCACTACAATATATGTATTTACTATAGGTGGAACAGCTGTAAGTTGGATTTCAAAAATCCAAAGTGTTGTTGCACTTTCAACAATAGAAGCAGAGTATGTTGCTGCTACAGAGGCTAGTAAAGAAATTATTTGGTTACAAAGGTTTCTGGATGAATTAGGTAAGAAGCAGGAGTTGGGCAGGTTATACAGTGACAGCCAGAGTGCCAAACATCTTGCAAAGAACTCTGTATTTCATTCCAGGACTAAACATATACAACTCAAGTACCATTTCATACGATCAGCATTAGAAGATGGACAGTTGAAGCTGGAAAAGATACACTAGCCAGAATCCTGTAGATATGTTAACAAAAGTTGTAACCAGGGAGAAACTGAGAATCTGCTCAGTTTCAATTGGTCTTCAAGTATGCTGAAGAAGATGAGAAACAGCCAGGTCCAAAGTGGAGTCATTGTCTAGCAAATGAAGCAGTGGTCGAGTTGCTATAATCAATCTCCAAGTGGGATATTGTTGGGTGTGGAGCTTGATTATCTTCTGTATTCAAAGGTTTCAGCCATATGTATACCCCAGGAAGACCATACACCCCTCCACGTGGGGGGGTAAATCGCCCCCAGCTGGGGGGTCCGGGGGCCAACAATCCCTCGGCGAGGGTTCGGGGGCAGCACCCCCGATGCTAAAAATAGATGTAAAATTGCCTTGTAAAAGTCTAGTAATTTCTAGTCAATCTGGGCCGTTCATTAGGCAAATGATCTGACGGTAGAAGTTATGTTTAATTTAGGGTTTTTTGCCCTAGAAGGCAACCCCTCACTATATATGAGGGAATTGTATTGCGTCTATATATATCTGATTCTGAGTGAGGAAGATAGAGGATATTGAGAGTGAAGAGGGTGTTATAACGGATATGTTGTAGGTTGTATCTCTTCAATTTGCTGGATAATATAATAAAAGAAGGGCTGGCTTTTTCTCCATGGACGTAGCCCAAACTGGGTGAGCCACGTATATCTGTGTCTCTCTTGTTTTATGCGTTTTATATGTTTATATTTTAGCAATATTTTATGTGTTCCATTGCTCTATAATATATAATTTTCTAACACCTCCTTGGGACTATGATTTGAGGTCAAGGCACTACTGCTGCCACCAAAAACACAGTTTTTGCTGTTTCATGCAATTGCTAGTGAGATACTTTGATTTTGAAAATTTGATATTGGTTCAGATTCAATTGCTTAGATCATTTCATGTCCTTTTACCATAGTTCTCTCGCATGCTTTTCTGTTCATAATGTATTGTTTATCATTTTTATGTTTTTAGGTCAGAAATTAGGTTAAGCTAGACAAAGCTCTATTTTTAGTTCTCTCTTTGATCTGTTTTGATAAGTAAGTGTGCAGGTCTCTTGCAGGACATCTCAGATCATCATTCCTCCATAAAACAACCAGCACTAGCTCACTTCTTATAGATCCCCCATCTCATTTGCCACATTTCGCCAATCTTCCCTAATTTTTGCATTTTTACATAAAGTTGCTTTCTTGCCATGTGAACAAATACAACCATCTCCTTCATCCCTGATCTTCCATGACAAGTTATCGACCCATCAACACCTTCATCTAGCCTTCGTTTCCCATTTCCCATCATTTTTCCACCTTCAAACCTCCAAAATCCACTTTCAGCCTCCTCCTGTAGATCCTCTTGTAGAACCTCCTGTAGATCCCCTGCAGCCTCCTGTAGAATTTTCTATGAGTGATTTTTCGAAGTCTGATCATAATGGAAGTCTTTAGAAGGGTACTAGGGGCTTCTAAGGACCTCTCCACACCTTCCTCACCATCTGCAAAAGTAGCTCCATCTTCCTTTGCCATCAAACCTCTGCACAGTCACAACCAGTCAAATCACAAGCATAATAATTCCACATAAAAATACTCAAAAGTACAAAAAGATGATTTCTTCTCATTTCTCTTTAGAAGTAGCTTGAATAAATGCAATTTACCTTTTTAATAGTCAATGGCACCCATTTCAGTAGTTTCCATCTCTTTTCTTACAAAAGTAGGGTTAGTGGGTAAACTAAGGTTTGCTAAGGTTTAGCTAGGGTTTGTGTTTCATTTCAGTTTTCATTCTCTTTCTGCAAGTAGAATATCCCCTGTAGAGTTATTTTCCTTTCATCACAGTTAAAGCTTCTTCTAAGAACTCATAGAAGTTGGCTTAAGCTCCTAGCGAACTTGCACCAACTGATCAAGTGACAGCCTACAGTAAGAGCTAGTAGTTGTGCATACAGCACCGTCGCTTCCAAGTTTGTTACGAATTACCGGGTTGATAAAAGTAAAGAAGGGAGCCCCAAGAGTTGCAACATTATTGCTGAAATACTGGAGCTCACCATAAAGATGCCAAGGAATGCTACAAAGGATGCAATGTGTGCCAAAGGGTTGGGAAGTTGTCACATTGCGACAGACTCCCATTACAACCGATACGTACCTTACAAATATTTGAAAAATGGGCATTTGATTTGATAGGGATGATCAATCCCTTGACACGTCACTCTGATGCCAGGTACATAATCACAACAACATAACATCTTACCAGGTGGGTTGAAGTAACACCAGTGAAGGGCTACACAATAGATACAACTGCAAGGTTTGTATTTGATAATGTCATTTCACAGTTCAGATGCCCCAGGATCCTGACCAGTGACCAAGGATCTTACTTCATCAATGAAATAATTACTTTACAGATACAAAAGTTCATGATACATCATCACAAGAGCAGTCCATACCACCCATGATCCAATGGAATAGTAGAAGCATTCAACAAAATATTGGAAAATGTGTTAACAAAGTATTCTTGACCAATAAAGATGATTGGGATGAGAGGGTGCCAACAAAACTATGGGCATATCACACAATGGTGAAGTGACTACACAAACAAACACCCTTCCAACTTGTGTATGGATGAGAAGTCATGGTGCTAGCTGAATTCTCGATTCCAAGAATCTTTATTGCCGATGCCACTAAAATGATGGAGGAGGCATCACTCCATAAGCAATTTATGAACTATTATAGCTTGATGAAGCACGGTTCCTAGCAGATTTTCACCAAATGGTCAAGCAGAGAAGGTAGAAAGTGTGGCATGACAAGTACATCAAGAAGAAGGCATTTACACTCGGTCTTATAGGTCTATTTGGGCACATCACTTTGGACATTCAGATCAGTACAATTAGGGCTCATCAAACCCTAATTCAGTTGTTACATTCCATAGACAAGTCATCACATTGAATGCTTCCTTCAATGAAAGTTTCCTGGCCTGAAGCCTTGCTGAAATGCCTCCTTGGGACACCAACGCAACCTTGGTTAGGGGAAACTGCACTACAAAGTAGGCAGGCCCATTCTGGCCTACATTGCAATGCACTTAGGCCCTCTTTGACCTGTGCTAGGTGAGATTGAGTGAAATTTGCGTAGGGTTCTAGGAATATTCTTTGATTCTAGATGATTCTAGAATTATCCCATCTCTTATCTCCTCCCATGAGCTTGAAATTGGATAGGCTAAGCATCCATTAACCTCCTATCCTCTCATTCATTTCTCCATGGAAACTAACTCCAAGTTTTCAAGGCCATTCAATACCCCCATTTATGAAAAACCACGTCCATTTCCTATAAATTGAGCACTCATCATAGTGATCAGGGGGCTAGAATCTGAAGTTTGTAGGGAAATTCTATTGGTTTGAGAATTGAGTTCATGTCAAGAAATGTTATGCTGCTGGATTGGTGTGCTTTTGATGTGGCTAGGGTTGGAATAAAGCTGGAGGAGTGGCACAAGATCGAATTTTATTGGGTGAAACTCTTCTTTCTACATTAATAAAGAGCTTATTCATTTTCTCATATTCTTGTTCATATCTATGATGATTGTGTGTTTCAATGTCTTCGATTCCATTGGATTATAGTAGATAGATCATGTATGCTTTGATCGTTTGTTGTTTATGTTTCTCTTGATACAGGTACGAATTGAGCAGGTTTAGTTCAAGTGGGAGCGACAGGAGTGATTTAAAGGGGATTAAGGAAGTGAAAGGCTACAAGTAAGTTCCTTTATCTCATCTATCTACTATAGGAAAAGGTTAAACTACTTTCTTTCTGTTGTTCTAGGTGTAGCTACCCACCTACGGAAAATGTGTTTATCCGTAGATGCAAATTCCATATAACAAATTGGCAACCATAATGGGGAGCGACTATCATTCCTGGTAGTTTACCCTTATCATATTACATTTTAGTAAACTTTACTTAACTTCATTGATCTCTTTTCAGTCATTTTGAAGCTTTTTTGGTCGAAATTTGCACTAGAATGCCTACTCTAGGAATGTGTTGGTACCAATGCACCCTTGGTCAGGGGATAGTGCACTGCAGTGGACCCTTGGCTTAGAGACAGTGCTCTACAGTGCACTATCTCCCAATTTGGCCTGCGCTCATCCCTCTTAGGCTAAAAAAACCCACCTTTGGTTTGATTTTTCCAAAGTTGCTTCTGTTTTTGTTTGCTGAAAGATCAATGTTTATTATGGTTTTGAAATCAAGTTGTATTTCTCCTCCTAGCCCTACTTTGGCCTTGATTATTTAGTGTTTCTTAAATTATTTCTTTATTATTATCAATTCATTGTCAAAGTTAGCTTATAGTCAATTAATATTTTCTGAAAAGGAAGTGTCATAAAGTCTTCATTTATTTAAAAAAGGAACTGTTGCAAAGTCTTTATTTCTTGCGAAAAGTATTGATTGATTGTATGTGCATTTAGTTTCCTTTTGTTCATCTAAAAATTAAGGGAAATAAAAAGAAAAAATTGCATTATGCATCTAGAGGTTTGTGTGTGCTTGTAGGAATATTATAGGGAAAGTTGCATTAAATGTGCTCTTTGCTATTTGATTAAACATTCTGATTGCTCTATCCCTTGTAGTTAAGGTTTTCATTGTTCAAATAAAATGAAAAGAATGCTTCTCATCATAGTTGCATTCTAGAAATTTCAAAGACATCACGCAGTGAACCTAAAAGACAAATTCTTAAACAATATCAACTTAAAAGTTATCTCAATTAACCTAATGGAGCATTGTCACTTAACGAATAACATTTAGAGGTTCTAGGCTAGAGACATGTTCCGGTGTTGTAAAACATAGCAGCTGCCATGAATGGTTTGCAATAAATTCCGAGTGTGATACCTAATTCCACGTAACTAAGTATATCATAGCTCATCCACGTGCTTTCGGGAATATCTGGTGGTGTTATAGTATGAAAAGTATAAAGGAATGCTCTCACTGTGCAGTTTCACATTAGACAACGCTAACAAGGATTGGGCCTCCACGTACTTTCAGGTATATATGGGAGGACTACATTAGGTTGCTATCCATCCATAGGTAATCGATTCGGCCACCTTGTATACTGTGATACACTGAAAGCAACATTAGGGGAGATTGCCTGCACATATGTTAAGTCCTTGGTTTTCTGAGGTAGTATATTGTGGTTCACAGTTACTTGGAAATTCTTTTTCCTAGATTATCCCTCTTTTTTTTTGTTATGTTATTTTGATTAAAATAAAGTTAATTGACCATGGATAACATCCTCCACATCACTCCTTAGTTGATCTTAGGTTGATATATATGGCAACAAATCTGGAGTCCACCGATCAAGGAATTCCATTAGATGGTAATCCTAGTCCTTTTCCTCCTTTCCGAAATATTAGTGCTCCTTATATGGCTACATTATCCCTTCCGAAATTTACCATTGGCTTACCAGTATGGTTGTTCTCAACCTCCTTGGCTCTGCAATTGAATATTCCTACAACTGGACAAAATCAACCTCCAGTTGATCCTAGAGTTGACCCTTTACCTTCTTCATCGGTTGTTTCTTCCTCCCCTTCTTCCTCTTCGCCTGGTGAAAGTATTGGCAGTATTAATGAGGTGGATAAGAAAAAGAAGAAAGGGAAGAAAAAGAAGAAGAATAAAATTTAGTAGGGGGCAACCAAGCAACCATTGCTTCGAATGCAACTTCTGATGAGAAACCATCTGATAAGCCTCACAAACTTCGATATCCTTGCAAACTTTGTATGGGAGACCATCTTCTTCGAAATTATTCTGGCATTCCTCAGATCTTAGAATAATGGTCTTCTTGTTCACGTCATCCTATGTCATCAACTTCTGAAGATCATGCTGGTGACACATCATCAACTAGTGGTAATAAATTTCATGGAAAGAAGGGTAAAGTTAAGTTTCCCTATAGGTTATGCGAAGAGAATCATCCCATTCACCTTTTTCCCTATCTGGATGAAGCCCAAAAAGTGTTGGATAACTATCCTTCTTCTCCACAGCGACTTCCATCTGGTTACAGGAGACTCTCCCTTAATCCTTCACTAGTTGATGAAGTAACTGACCCAAATCAACTGTCAGTCAAACCCACTCTCCGTGAATGTGAATCCCATGAGTCTATACCTAACTAATCAGAGGTCAAGGAAACAACTGACCTCATTTCACTTTTAGTTAATTGTACCTTTCCCAGAGAGAGTGAGTATGATACCACTTAGGTTCTTTTCATTTCTTCAGATTCCAATGAGCTTGGAGGCAACCCTCCTGTTCCATCAAGACATCAGGAAAATCCTCCCATTCTCGTAACTCCAGGAGGTAATTCTCCCTTTCTTATGGTACCCCCTCCAAGTAGTTTGGTCACTTTCTTTGATTGGAATCGATTGGCAAGATGTCATCTTGCTTCTTATATGCCTTTCTAGATCATAGTATAGGTTTATAATAGCATTGTATCTAGCACTATTACAAATGAAGGTGCATCTGTGAGTATCCTTTCCTCCACTGCTTGGTAGGCACTCGGTTCGCCACCACTTGTGCCTGTTACCCAGAATCTATTGGATTTTAACAGAGGAACAAGTCAACCATTAGGGATCCTTCCTCAATTGCTTATTACTTTGGAAGTAAAAATTGTTTATCTCAACGTGATGGTAGTTGCAGGCCCTTTACATTAAAATTTATTTCTTGGGTGCAACTATGTTTATGACATGGGAGCTATTGTTTCAACACTCTTTCGAATGATGTGTTTCCCGCATGAAGGCAGGATTGTCACTGTTGACCAGCTTTCATTTCCTGGTCCAAATATGGCTTTCAGTCAACCATATTTCCTAAATGGTACTTTTGTCCCAATGGTATCTTCCCTGCCATGGGTCAATTATGTGGCAACCTGTTCCATGCCTACATCAACTGACGATCAATTCCATGATGTTGTGCACTATGTACTGGGGGCATTGGAACCAAATCTCTCTAATGGATTCCTTTCTACGCATCCCTTCCAGAGAAGTATTATCCCATCTAATGAGAACCTCTTGGAAGTCATGACCTCTTATGGGTCATGATTAAGGAATCATGAGGATAGTTCTTGGTCTTCTTTCAACCTTGTTAAAAAATGAAACAAGGAATATGAGGATAGTTCCTAGTCTTTTGTTAACCTCGTTAAAAAATGAAACAAAGAGGATGAGCACAGTTCGTTGTCTTATGTCAATCTTGTTAAAAAATGAAACAAGGAATATGAGGATAGTTCCTGGTCTTGTGTCAACCTCATTAAAAAATGAAACAAATAGGATGAGCATAGTTCCTTGTCTTGTGTGAAGCTCATTAAAAAATGAAACAAGGTCCCCTGGAGCAAAGTTCCAATTCGAGTCTTTGATTAGATCTCGTAAAATCCCAGTTGAGACTTTCACTTGATCTCTTAAATAAACCTTCATACCATCCACCTAATGGCCACGAGTAGTCTACTTAGGTTCATGTAATGAATCTTGGGGGTTATGCACCTAGAATCGAGTCATCATGCTAGGGGCATGTAAATGAATCCAAGCATAGTTTTTCGTTTCAAGCTCATGTAAAAATGAAATTGAATCCAAGCATATTTTTTTGTTTCTAGCTTGTGTAAACATGAAACTGAATCCAAGCATAGTTCCCTATGGTTCAAGCTTGTGTAAAAATGAACCCATCTCCATTTTAACCCTTGTGATTTCCATTATATCAACCTCTTACATTGGATGAGCCTTGGTTCTCCTTTTATCATCACTATCTGCTTGGCTGATCAAACGCTTTCTCTTGGTTGTTTTACCCTTTTTGAGGAACAATTGCAATGAGTGTTCTTATTATCCAACCTCTTCACATAAACCAACATGTTTTGAGAAGTTTCGACATCACCAGAACCAGTTGCTATCCTAGACACCACTCGTTCCTCTAAATGGATTCCTCTTTAAGCTCTTTTCAGACTCTTGAAACATGAAAATATTGTTGAGCAATTGTCCTTTTCAGCTTGTTAACAGATTGGAAATGACATCTAGTCAGTATAAGTTTAACCCTTTTCTAGACTAAGATAGATTATTTATGAAAAAGGAATACATTGATCAAACATGGTCAATAGGTTCTCTCTTGTATTATTTTATGCTTTTTCAGACTTGAGAGACAAACTTATGAAAAATAACTTGTGGAGTTTTCTTTTTGTCCATTTTCAAACTCTCTAAACATGAAAAGGACTGAGTTCTCATTGTCGTTAAACTCGTTAAAACATCAAATAGCGACAAACTTGTCCATCATGACAAGACCGAGTTTCACCTTTGCTAGGCTTGTTAAAACATCACATAGCGATGGATTCACCTGAAGGGTGGAATTATACTACAAGCATATGTTATCCTCCTCAAGCTTGTTAAAAAATAAAGAGGTACTGGTCAGCAATGACTGGGGAAAATGGGAAAAGGGATAAATCACTTTATGGTAGCAAGTCGCTCTTGAACATGACACTTTCACTTCATCTCTGTGACTATTTGGGTTGGGTTATCTGCTTGATGGTTATCATACCTATGGTCTATCACACCTTCCATCACTTTGGTTTTGGGCTTACATCATTAACTAGTAATCTGACGGTGTCTTCCCATGTTCGACTTCAGATCACATAGTCACACGGTTAGACTCGCACTTGAGCGAACGATTGGACAAGATAGAAGACCACAGATCTAGTTTCATCCATCCGGGCTACAATTTTAGGAGAGTACTAAATCATCTATACAATGACTTTACACGGATGGTCATCCTATCATGGGTCTATATCTGTAGACGACTATCTATGTACATGTAATGAAAATTTTATATGCTGAGTATGCCTTCCCTCAGAAATTCATGAAAAAACTCAAAATATCATGATATTATGTATTATAATCGATGCAGGTCACCATCTGCTTCAGATCCTCTCCATCGCATCATAAAGCATATCACTCGACATTATCATTTTCGACTTCATGCTTTAAGGGCCAACTGTTACAAGTCTATTTTGTCACATCCTCTCGACATTCAGATCAGTACAATTAGGGCTCATCAAACCCTAATTCAATTGTTACATGCCCTAGACAAGTCATCAAATTGAATGATTCCTTCCATGAAAGTTTCCTCGCCTGAAGCCTTGTTGAAATTCCTCCTTGGGACACCAGCACAGCCTTAGTCAGGGTAACTATGTTGCAGAGCAGGCCGGCCCATTCTGGCCTGCACTGCAGTGCACTTAGGCCCTCTTTGACCTGCGTTGGGCGAGATTGAGTGAAATTTTCATAGGGTTCTAGGAATATTCCTTGATTCTAGATGATTCTAGAAGGATCCCATCTCTTATCTCCTCCTATGAGCTCGAAATTAGATAGGCTACGGATCCATTAACATCCTATCCTCTCATCCCTTTCTCTATGGAAACTAACTCCAAGTTTGGAAGGCCATTCAATACCCTCATTTATGAAAAAACCACCTCCATTTCTTATAAATTGAGCACTCATCATAGTGATCAGGGGGCTAGAATCTAAATTTTGTAAGGAAATCCAGTTGGTTTGATAATTGAGTTCATGTCAAGCAATGTTATGTTGCTAGATTGGTGTGCTTTTGATGTGGCAAGGGTTGGACTAAAGCTGGAGGAGTGGCGCAGGATCAAACTGTATTGGGTGAAACTCTTCCTTCTACATTAATAAAGAGTTTATTCCTTTTCTCATATTCTTGTTCATATCTATGATGATTATGTGTTTCAATGTCTTCGATTCCACTGGATTATAGTAGATAGATCATGTATTCTTTGATCGTTTTTTGTTTCTGTTTCTCTTGATATAGGTACCAATTGAGCAGGTTTAATTCAAGTGGAAGTGGCGAGAGCGATTCAAATGGGACTAAGGAAGTGAAAGACTACAAGTAAGTTCCTTCATCTCATCTATCTACTATGGGAAAAGGTTAAACTACTTTGTTTTTGTTGTTCTAGGTGTAGCTACCCACCTAGGGAAAATGTGTTTATTTGTAGATGCAAATTCCATATAACAGTCTGTGGGCATGTTTTGTTATATGACAGTAAGTTCCTGAAGTTTCTTGGCAAGCTACAAATGTAATGGTTAGGCCCATTCATTGTTGCAGAAATCAGGTAGTCTGGAGTTATCAACCTCGCACAACTAGATCGAGTACTCTTATTAGGGTGGGTGAATGGCGCATGCCTGAAACCCTTCCACGTGTCAAATATTGATACCCACAATTGATTGGGTCTCCGGAAGGGGATAATAGGTAGGAATTGCATCATCATTTACTGCATCAAGGATTTAATTTCTTTTCTTTCTTCATATTTAACCTATAGTGATAAGTCAATCTTTAAAATATTTCCAATAAGGTTTTGGGACATCAGTCTCAGTTGCAGATTCAATGTCACCACACGAAAACTATTTGTGGTTGGGGTGGGGGTAAGTCACACATGCTAGGAGTCCTTTCCATAATAATTAGTCAATAATGATGGTGTTAGGTTAGATTTTGCGTAAAATATTTCCCATTATAGGAAAAATTAATTCCTAAACAGCTTACTTTACGATAACATAATTACCCATCAAATCCACCTTTCATTTTTCAGAAGTAAGTTATCCAAGTCAGGTCCAACTCAGCTGATAGAGGATTAAGATGTTCGAGTTAACATAGGGAAAATTGTCATAGTAAATAGTTAGTGAGTCTCATCAAAAAATTCATGTTGAGGTGGTCTACTTATTTTGCGTGGCAATGCCAAATATATCAAGGTCTGAGGCTAAGGTGATAAATTCGTTCAAATCGCAATCCAGTTCTCAGCACTACCATTGAAGGATTTCCTATTGACCGCCAGTGATTTCAGTTTATAAGCAACGTTCCAGCATGAAAAAGGAAATTCTTTTTGTTCTTGAGGTTGGGTTGGATGTATGAATTTCAGTTACAGAGCCTCTCTACGGAAAATATGACAAATCCATGCTCATTGATAATGATTTGTCGAATTCCTTTCAATTACCTACTCTGGAGCATGAATTATATATAGAACCAGTCACAAAGTAGGACAAGACATCAACAATCAAGGTCAGGAATGACTACAAGGGAATCCAATAGTCTGCTCTGTTACATTTGAGAAATTTTCCTATGTTTGGCACAACTCTTGCAAGAACACAATGCACTAAATTATTGGTCAACAGGATGCATGGTGAGTCGCTTTGGATGGATAGGGAATATCCAATTAATGCGGTTGACATTCAAAGACATACAGGTTTATTGTCAACAGGAGTTTTGGTTTCAACAACATTCCAAACAAATTTGAAAAGAGCTAAGAAAGAGGGGGATGCAGACTACTATTCCATGTACAACACCCAGAGAGGGGGAAAGGAGCATGCATTGACCTAATAAACAAGGAGAAAATTAAGTTCGCTTACTATATCATTGGACAGAAGTTGATGTGCCATTTCTCAAAGAACAAGTGCACCTTGGACACGATATTGATTGTGTAACATTGTACATAGGGCGCCCAAATGAACTAGTGTACCTTTCTCCTTAACAAGTTGTTTGAAGCCTGTGAAGATGTTTACAAGCAGACCATCAACTTCATCTATGGCTATCTGGTAGTTTTTTTAGCAATATGGAAATGGTGCCCACTAGAGGGAAAAGAATTAGTGTGAACCTCAGAGGACCAACCCTTGGCCCTCCGATATGTGCCATGGAGGACTTCAAGGGACCTGAGTAGCAAAGAAATCAACGAGGATTTGTTTGGAGGTTGCTATGTCAAAATTATTGAGGTAATCAAAGCCACCAAAAGGATCCCCGTATCATTTCTGAATGAATATTCAACAACAATTTGGTTTGGGGCTTCTCATGGGAGCACCTTCGTAAGGCCTCTTTGTGTTCACCCGCACATCTTTCAGATGCGAGCCAAGAAATTCATGTTATTAGCTGAAGCTTTTCATGCAGAGGTCGAGTCATGCCCAAGGGTCACAGTGAAAATTAGAGAAGGGAAGCACCCATACTTTTTCGACGGGATGGTACCCTCGTCATTACCAGGTGAAATAGTTGCATACACCAGGAATTGGATCACTAAACATGAGTTGCAGTCGGGCATCACACAAATGAATAAGAAGATGAGCTCGCTCAAGGATACCAATGCGAGTATCACCATTTCATTAGGTTCTATCCCAACGTATATAAATCACAAATTTTTATGCAATAGGACCATATGGTTACTATACCCCTTGTTGTTTCCATACCATCTATATGGCCCCTTTCGCAGTCTAAGTCGACCATCCCCAAGCCCCATAAAAGAAAAAGCACCAAGCCTCCAATCATAGCCAAGAAGAAAAAATCAAACCCTGTAGTGAAGATTGTCGACCTCACCATTGAGGGACACTAGTCTGCCATGACCTCACCCATCACAGAAGAACTCCCACCTTCCACCTCCATAGTTTCGTGGAAAATGCGTGATCCACCCCCCCACATTGCATTGACCTCTGCAACCCCATTAGATCCAATTCCCTCTTAGACACTGCTGGGCATAGAAGATATAAAGGTAGATTTAGTTATTCTATCCACCATGATAGTCCCCGGCTAAGAAAATGTCACCACCTCCATGTTGTCAATGTTACTAGAGTTGGGCCCACTGTTGAACACAAGGCCCATCATTTCGCAATCACTTGTTACTGTTGTTGAGCCCTTTGTGCTCCCATTTATGTTTAAATTTGAGCCAAGTGGATATTGGTGGCCACCTGGCAATTCCACTTGGACCCTTGTCATTGTTTTTTTCAGTTTTTCAGTTTCCTTAATTGTAGCACAATTTACTATTTTTAGCAGTTTTTCGGGTCCTAAACTTTCAGAGCCATTTTGAGGCCCTAAACGATGTTTTTTTGGCAATACACCACCAACAATTTTTTGTTAAAATTGTCTTTTCCATCGTAGTCCTTGGATAGATCCTTCCAATGGGGTATCATGCGCGTCAAACAGAGATAATATGACCAAGTCATGACCCCTGGAAGTTAGCTGTCTAACTAACCCCAACGGGGCCCATAAACTCTTGGTGTTACATCTCCTCAGGTTAGGGTTTTTGGTTGTTTAGGTTTTTCTCTTATTTTTCAATAATAAAAAGGCCCTTGAGCCTCATTTTAAGGTAGTTTAGAGTCATGTAGCTTCCACATCTCTTCTCAGGGATAAGCTAACATCCCCCGAGCTAATTTATTTCCATTTCTGTTACTAGGCATATTTTAGTATTTTACATTAATGAAATGATGTATTATTTCTGTTGCATCTCTGTATTTATGGTTATATCTGTAATTTATTGTGTTCCTGTTTAAATCTGGATTAGTGGAATGTCAAAGTTAACTTGTACCTTAAAGGGTGTGGCGCTTCCAGAGTAGCTGCTGGAAGTAGATGTGTTTCCCCTGGGTAGTTGCTGAAGGATCTGGGAAAAGTTTTCCATAATCACATTCCTTTATCACTCGAGGGCCTTTTCAAGCAAGATTTTGATAGGATCTCTTGCCCCCTCATCTTTCTTTTCATTAGCCATGGGAGGTCGTTGGGATTTGCGAGGCTGGTCTTGTAAAGGTTCGACCAGTTCAAGCCCTAACTCCTTATATCCCGACCTCGTTGGGGACATGCAAAGAAAAATAGAGAAAGAGAAGACCGCTCTAATACCATTGATCCAGATTTAAACAAGAACGCAACAAATTACAGATATAACTAGAAATACAAATATGCAGCAGAAATGATACTTCGTTTCATTAATGTAAAATACGAAAATATGCCTAGTAACAAAAAGGGAAATAAACTAGCTCAGGCGATGGTAGATTATCCCTGAGAAGAGATGTGGCAGCTACATGCCTTTGAACTACCTTACAATGAAGCTCAAGGGCCTTTTTATTAATGAACAATAAGAGCAAACCCTAAACAACCAAAACCCTAACCCGAGGAGATGTAACACCAAGAGTTTATGGGCCCTGTTGGGGTTAGCTGGGAAGCCAACTTAATGGGGTCATGACTTGGTCATATTATCTCCGTTTGACTGCAGGATACCCCATTCGAAAGATTTCCCCAAGTACTACGATGGAATAGACAATTTTATCAGAAAATTGTTGACGGTAGATTTCCAAAAAAGCGTTGTTTAGGGCCTCAAAATGGCTCCTGAAGTTCAGGACTCGAAAAACTGCTAAAAATAGTAAATTGTACTACAATTAAGGAAACTGGAAAACTGAAACAAACAATGGTGGGGCTCCAAGTGGAATTGGCGGGTGGCCACCAATATCCACCTGGATCAAAATCCCCTCGTTACACCCAATCCTATTTCCCTACTACCAACACCTCAATTTGGAGAACCATCGCAATAATCCACATCATCCCACACACATTCAGACAAGTCCATAGCTAGTGGGAAACCCCTATGGATTTGATTCCCTAATCCATCCAGCATGCATCAGAATGATCTCCAGAGTTGGTCATTAGCTCAGTTTTTCAGCTTTATAGAATAATTCATGCAGAGGGCTGCATGGATTCACATTGACCTTGTTGCTAACTATGAGCAGCAACAACAACAAATTTCTACCCTCACAACCGAGCAGGACTAACTTTGCCAGGAGAATAAACAATTGTAGGAACAGGTTAATCAAAACACTTCGAGATTCCATGTTTTGTAGCCTGCCATTTCTGATGTAGTAACTAAGGCTCTAGAAGATTTCTCCACCTGAATCCTAGTTGAATGTTGCAACCACATCCAGACTGTGTTCAGTGGGTTGATATCCTCTAACTAAGAACTTAGGTATAACCTCGATGATACAAAGAAGGCACTACCAGACCCTTGAACGCTATATGCTGATGAGGTTAAGTAGAAGATCATCATTGTAGTTGATCTTAAAGCCTCCATCCTCAAGGCTTTGAATGATAGGTACACCTTCCTACAGTAGGTTCATGACTGGTTTAACAACCTAGCAAAGAAGAATCATCCTCTCTACCCACTCTACAAGAAAATTAATCAACTTCTCGTAGACATCAAGAATTGTAAGGACAAGGAGCAGAGGAAGAAATTCCAAGCAGAGGTCACCTCTCTAGAAGTCCACGTCTAGTAGATCGAGGATGAGTTGGCTAAGACCAAAAAAAATCTCTATGATATCTGACCCCCAGTTCGAACTCATGTAAACACATTGCAAGAAAGCAGTGAGGACATGGAAGAATATTTGTCTTACCTACTAATGACGAACGAGTTCCTAAATCAAGTAGCAACCATCACAAAACCCTCGAAGGTAGCATTGGATATCTATACTCAATTCCGCAAGGGGATGATTACAGTTGTGCCTAAGTTGGGGCCTTCATTTGTAGAAGAAGGTTAAGAAGAAGTGACATCAGCACTAAAAGTGGTAGCAGAAGCATCAACAACAATAATACCAGAGGCACTGGCAGAAATGTCAACAACACTGACAACACCAATGGAATATTGACTCAGGGACAAGTCAATGGAATGTGGTCAGGGCCTTCATTTTGAGATTTTGTAGATAAATAAGATGATGAAAAGTGGTGGAGGTTACCGTTGGGGAGTTTCAGAGTTGAAAACCAAGGGAAGACTGGAAAATGAAGGAAAAATGACAGTTGCGTAAGAGTGGTAGGAAGAAGCAGGGAGAACCGAGCAAGGAAAGAGTAGAGGCAGCTGAGGATGAAGGAAATCGAGCATAAGGAAAGAGGAACTGGAAGTACAAGCATATGGAAGGAGATAAAAATTAGAATAAAGAGTAAAGGAGGGGTTGGTGCTAGTCAGTTGTAGAAACTCTATAGTATCTTCAGTCTTTCTAGGTTGTGAAGTGATGTGAAAGACTCCATGCTCATGGTTGTATAAGTTTATATGCTACATGCGTGATGTTTAATAATGATGATAAGGCCTCAAGCCTTATGTATTGAATTTTGTTATGTTAATGAAGAAGACTATTCTGGAATTACCTTGTGTCCTCGTGTAATAGGCTGACTATTTAAAAATTTTAGAATGCATTTGTTAATTCAGTCTCTTGATATAGCATGAGTATTGTTAAGCTATCTTTTTTGGTTCACTTCCGATTTATATGGTTCATGTGGTATCTAATTACCACCCTCATCTCACTTCAGTCACAACATGCCTCGGGTGAGACTCCTTCCCCTTCTCATGTAAGGTTAAAATATTGGCATTATGCTAGACTACAATGGAGCATTTTCGGCTCCTTTTTCTTGAACCCGAGGTCTCAACCTTGTTGTCATTTTCGTGTCAACAACACTCAATGCTACATTCCTATAATTAGCCCCAAAATCAAGTCACTCAGAAAGTCTCGAGGGTTTCAAATCAATTTCTCTATGCAGTGTTCTCTATAAAATTATTCTACAGTAATAGCTAATAAATTGAAACCGCTTCTTCCATTATTAGTCTCCCTGTCTCAAGCTATTTTGGTATAAGGGCATTAAATTTCGAATTGATTTATTGTGGTGCAAAAAATTATTTATTCTTTGAGGACCTTAAAGCACCCAGATATGATTAGTAAACTGGACTTATCGAAGGTCTATGATCAAATTATATGGACATTCTCCTTTCGGGTTATTTGAGCTTATGGCTTCTCTTAAAAATGGATAAACTGGGTGTTTTCCCTTATCTCATCTACTTTTTTCTCTATTTTGATTAATGGCTCACCCTATTTGACTATTCATCCTTCTAGAGGGCTCAAGAAGGGTGACCCTCTATCACCATTCCTATTTATTTTAGCTATGTAAGGACTTGGCTTCAAAAATATGGTGAATCAAGACACATCTATGGTCTCCACTTGTATGGGGAAAATCTTCCTATCCTCATCAATAATTTGTTGACGATGTTATATTATTTGGTTTACCAACCTCGATAGAGGTGAAAATAATGGGTAGGATTTTACAAATTTTTATGGAATCCTTAGTGACTATAGTGAGCACTAAAAAATAAAATAAAAACAATTCTTCAACTGTCAATGGATGGTTCATATCAGATTAAAGCAGACACTTGGTTTTAGTAGAGGCCACCTTCCTTCAAAGTATTTAGGAATACCTCTTGTATTGTTATACAACAGGGTCTCTACTTGGGAAGAACTTATAGAAATAACTCATCGTAAAGTGAATAACTGGACTTTTAGGGCACTCAACTTTCCAAGTTGCCTAGTATTGACGAATGAAGTTTTACAATCATTACCAAATTACTAGTAATTGGTAATGCCCATTCCAAATAATGTGTGTTAGAAATTGATATTTCTTTGGAGAATTTTTTTATGGATAGACTCAGCTAAAACATGTATGTGGCCATTGGTTGGGTGGAATAAAATGGTTGCATGAAAAAATAATGGAGGTATGGGTCTCAGGGACCCCCTCCTGATCATTAAAGCTTATGCTACGAAGTTGTGATGGCTATGGGTTCAATATGGTATCATAAGTACTTGTCTCTACATTCACAGTTCGATAGATTACAATTCGATGGAAGAATTAAAGGTTTAGGGGTCTAGAATTGGGCTAAGCAAACTAAGGATGTGGTGAAACAATTTTCTTTCTGGGATATCGAAAGAGGAAGGACAACATTATTGTAGGAGGATTTATGGCAGCCATATCCACTATTAGAGGGAAATTAGAATCTATAACCTATTAAAGTATTAACACAAGCCCAAGGAGCCTTTAAAGTGGCAAACTTCTAGAAAATTTATGATAAGGAGCATGGTTGGAGATAGTGGAAAATAGTAGGAGATTGGGAACACTCTAGGGATTCTCTCCCATGAGAGGAATTCCATCAAATCCTCCATAGTAGAATGATATGAGTTTCTCCTAAACATGACATGTTGCGGTGGGGGATGCAATCAGTTGGATCATTTACTTTAAAAGAAGTATACTTTGTATTAGCATATTCTCACTTACAACACAACACTACTTTTTGGAATAGAATTTGGAAATATTGTGGATGGCTCAAATTTTCGACTTTTTTTATGCCTGGAAGGTTGGGGGAATATGTTAACTTGGGACCGTCTACAAAGGAAAGGATTTGAGGGCCCATCAATGTGCATGGTATGTTCACAAGATAAGGAATCAATAAATCATATACTAATCACTTGTTATTATGCCAAGAAAACGTGGGAGTTTTTTAAGAAAATATTCAGGTGTGCTTTACCCAATTCACCAAACATAAGGTCATGGATACATGACTGGTTCTAGAAAAATTTAAGCATCCATTGATAATGAGAGCCTAGAATTTAGCTCTAGGATTTTGTCTATGGAATTTTTGGAAGGAGATAAATTAAAGAATATTTCAAGGAAAACATAAGCCTATGTCAATTTTACAGGATATTGCATTTAAAATTATCAGAGAAATGATGTTGGTGTTCCCTCCAGATTCAGAAGAAGTTCAAGTTGATGATTACGAGGCTCTTACGCTAAAGGGAATCAATATACTATCTAAAATTTCCATGAATTTTCCTTCCATGGCTCACAGTATAGGAATCTCCACTGAAAATTCCTTCTCACCTCCTCCAAAAGCTTTCATTGAGTTAGGCTTTGTTGGTGCCTCAAAAGACAACTTGAGAGATGTTGGTTTTGGAGGGATTTTTAGGGATGAGAACTTAGATCATAACCATGCCTATGATTTTTCCTGTGGGGTGGAAACAAACAACCTTATGGGATTTAGTGCATTGGAGAAATATCTTCAAATAGATGTAAGGTAAGGGTTCAGGTTGATTCATATACATGGTGACTCTCAAACACTTATTTATTGTATAAGAAAGATCCTACTAGGTCATCTTCTAGAGAAACTAGTTCATAGTTGGAACCTACATGACGTGGTGAGAAATATCAAATACTTGTTGATTAATTTCAATTATGTTATTCCCATGCACATGTGGCAGGAAGGTAATAAGGTGGAAGATTGTTTGGCTAACTGGGGAAGCTCAGGTAGACACGTTGCCTTGGATGTGGGCTAGATGGAATTGAAACATAGGGAAGGACTATAGGAAGTAAAGCACTGGGTGGAATAAGATAATACCTAGCTGAAGTTAGGGTCCTCGATGGGGGAAATATCATGACATCGGAGTATCGATTTCAGAAAGAGGAATGACGATCCCTCTTGATGGGAGGTTTTTTTGGGTTGTGTTATATTATTTCCACTACTAGCCGACATAGTTAACCGAGGGGTTAGAAGGGGAGAGGAGCCCCTCCTCCATTGTGTCGATTGCATAGTGGGGGGGGTTACATGGGGTTTGAGGGGTGCAGGTAACCCCACACTATGGGGTCTAGGGCAGAGCCCCAGAAAATTTTGTTTTTGGACCATATATTAGGTTAGGCGGACCTACCTATGGTTTTGTGCATGTTTTTCACACATGGTTTTGGACGCAATGGTTTTCAGTCCATGGTATTGGATGCTTCAGCATGTCTAAATATGTTTTGTAACATTGAAAGGAATATAATGAAAAGTCAAGCTGGTAGTCCCAGTTTTAGGATCCAAGGGAAAATATCTGTGTATATGTGTTTTATGTGTTATGCTCTTGCATTGTTTATTTTCTATGTTTTAGAATTCGTATGCACGTAATTTCTCTATTGGGTTAAAACCTACATTTAGTATCAGAGCTGTTTTGGCTTCAAGCAAATGCTTTTGTTGCTGAGGGGTTTTGCTCGGGCTTGTGGTAGACCCTGTTCAGTGGGAGATCTGCGAGATTGATTCTGGTGGTGAAGGAAGACGGTGAGCAGTGGAAAGATAGAGATCGAGAAATTTAATGGTCAGAGTTTTGAGTTATGGAAACTCAAGATGGAGGACCTATTGATGGATAAAGATCAATGGATCATGGTAGATCCAGGTAATAAACCAATGGGAGTGTCCAATGAAGAATGGAAGAAGTTGGATTGGAAGGCAGAGAGCACAATACAATTATGTGTCTTAGATTCAGTATTTCTGAATGTATCAAGGGAAGCTACGACGAAGGATTTGTGGGGCAAGTTAGGGATTTTGTACCAATCTAAGTCTTTGGTGAATAAACTGTTCCTACAGAAAAATTTGTATAACCTGAGGATGAAATATGGAGACTCGATGACAGAGCATCTGAACACATTTAATATTGTGGTAAGTCAGTTATTATCTGTTGATATTAGAATTTCAGATGAAGATAAGTGCATCGATTTGTTGTGTTCTCTACCAGATTCATGGGATAGTCTGGTTATTGCAATAGGTAGCAATGCAACTGCCTTTCAATTTCATGAAATAGTCTCATCCTTGCTGACGGAGGAAATGAGACAGAAAAATATGGAGAGCAATAATGGTGATGCCTTGTCTGTACGAGGACGGTGCCAAAAAATAAGCAAAAATAAGTCATCGAGTGGGAGATCTAAATCTCCAGGAAAACCTGTAAAGGTAGTCTATTGGAAATGTGGAAAGGAAGGGCACTACAAAAGGGACTATAAATCTAAAGCTCCTGATAAAGGAAATGGATTTGATGATGCTCCTTCTATAGAGGTGAAAACCACCTTAGATGAAGGTGGGGATGTGTACTTGGTTTCTTCAATTACACATGTAGATCATGAGGCATGGTTGATTGACTTAGGTGCATCCTTTCACTTCACTCCCCATAGAGAGTGGTTCTACGAGTATGAGAAATATGATGATGTTAATGTCTTCTTAGGGGATGATAGGAAGGCTAGAATTGTTGGTTGCGGAAAAGTAAAGTTGAAGTTGAAAGGTGGAAGGGATAGAAAACTTCTGGGTGTTCTGCATATTCTTGCATTGGCCAGAAATCTGATTTCTGTAAGCAAGCTGGATGATGCAGGTTTAAAAATAGTGTTCGAGAAGTATACCTGCAAGATGGTTCGGGGAGCATTGGTATTGATGCAGGGAGTTTGGATTGGAACTCTGTACAAGCTACAAGGTAGCACTATTGTTGATGGGTGCAACAACTCTGTGGTTCCTGAAAGTGGAGCATAAAATCTAGTGGTCTCTAGAGAGAAGACCATGCTGTGGCATCAAAGGCATGGACATATTGGAGAGAAGGGCCTTTGAATACTTCATGGTAAAGGTATGGTAGAAGGTATGAGTAATAGCTCTCTGGATTTTGATTTCTGCGAATATTGTGTATTAAGGGAAGAAGAATCGGGTGAGTTTCCCCTCTGGTGGTAAGAGGGTGAAACATATATTAGAACTTGTGCACAGTGATGTGTTTGGACCTGTGAAGGTTCCATCACTAGGTAAGTTTGTGTACTATGTATCATTTATAGATGACTCCTCAAAGAATACATGGATATATTTCCTTAAGAAGAAATTTGAAGTCTTTAACAAGTTTAAAGAATTTAAGGCTCTAGTGGAAAACCAGACAGAGAAGAAGATAAAGGTGTTGAGGACAGATAACAGTGGAGAGTTTTGCAGGAAGGAATTTGAAGAATTCTATAAGAAGTGTGGTATAGCACAACAGAAGACTACTCCATACACACCTGAGCAAAATGGAGTTGCATAAATAATGAACAAGACATTGATGGAAAGGGAAAGAAGCATGCTCAATGGTGTCAGTTTAGGACATGGATTCTAGGCAGAGGTGGTGGAGACAACATGTTACCTAGTCAACAGATCACCTTCATCAGCATTGGAGGATAAGACTCCACAAGAGGTATGGATGGGTAAGAAACCCTCTCTTTCACATCTAAGGGTATTTGGATGTGATGCATATGTACATGTTCCAAAAAAGAAATGAAAAAAGTTGGATAGTAAATCTGAAAAGTGCATCTTTATTGGGTATAAGGATGGTTTAAAGGGTTATAAGATTTGGAACCTAGTAACAAGGAAGGTTGTGTATAACTGAGATGTGGTGTTCAGAGGGGTGAAAGATGTTATTAAACATGAAGTCCAACCAAAGGAACCTGAGAAGATAGTGTTTGAGCTAAAGGAGGAAGAATCAAACTCTACAACAGAGGAGGAATCAGAAGATGAAGAGTCGCAAACTCTGGGTGTGAGAAGATCAGTTTGAGAAGTGAGCTAGAAAGGTATAGTCCATCTTCTTTCTATTCAAATTTTTCTTTATATATTACTGATGATGATCCCAGAACTGTGAAGGAAGCAATAGATTCAGAGGATGGAAAACTCTGGAAAGAGGCCATGGTTGATGAAATGGAATCTTTGCATAAAAATAAGGCTTGGGATCTAGTGGAGTTTCCAGCTAGAAGGAAACACATTGGCAGCAAATGGGTGTTCAAGAAGAAGACAAATACAGAAGGAAAGGTGGAGAAATACAATGCTCAGTTGGTAGCAAAAGGTTATTCACATGTGCCGGGAATTGATTTTGGTGATATTTTTTCTCCTGTTGCCAAGGTAACTTCTATTAGATTACTTTTATCTGTTGCTGCTACTTTTGATTTTGAGGTAGAACAAATGGATGTGAAGAGAACATTTCTTCACAGGGATCTGGAAGAGGAAATCTACATGAAGCAACCTGAAGGCTTTACAGTTAAGGGTAAGAAAGAACTAGTATGCAAGTTAAATAAGTCTCTGTATGGGTTAAAAAAGTCACCAAGGATGTGGTATCAAAAATTTGATACATTTATACGGGGAATTGGCTTCACCAGAAGAAAAGAAAATCATTGTGTGTATTTTAAATTAATTGGTGACCATCTTATTTATCTAGTCTTGTATGTGGATGATATGTTGCTGGTTGGAAATGACAAAGAAATTATCCAGGATTTGAAGACCCAATTGTCCTCCAAATTCGACATGAAATATCTTGGTGTTGCAAACTATATTTTGGGCATGGAAATGAAAAGAGATCGGGCAAAGAGGAAGCTCTGGTTAAACCAAAGGAAGTATGTCGAGACAATACTGCAGAGGTTTAATATGCAAGATAGTAAACTGATGAAGCTTCCTATTCCTGTAGGTGTGAAGTTATCTACTGAATAGTGTCCCAAGACACTAGAAGAGGAAGAGGACATGTCCCGTGTTCCATATGCAAGTTTAGTCGATAGCCTGATGTATGCAATGGTTTGTACTAGACCAGACATTACACATGCAGTGGGAGTATTGAGCAGGTTTATGTCAAAACCTGGGAAGGAGCACTAGACAACAGTGAAGTGGGTTTTCAGGTATTTGCATGGCACTAGTGATTATGGTTTGTGCTAACAAGGAAGACCAGGATTGGATAGAGTGTTGGATAATCGTGGCTTTGTTGATGCAGACTAGGCTAGCGATCTGGATCAGAGAAGATTTACAAGTGGGTATGTATTTAACCTATTTGGAGGTGCAGTCAGTTGGATGAGTAAGAAATAATCTGTAGTGGAACTATCAAATACAGAGGCAGAATACATGGAAGCCACTCATGCAAGCAAGGAAGCAGTTTAGTTGCAGATATTGTGTTCAAGTATGGGGTTAGTACAGGGAGCTATAAGGATAGACTGTGATAGCCAAAGTGTAATTTTATTGGCAAGGAACCCTGCATATCATTCAAAGACAAAGCACATTGATGTTCAGTATCACTTTATGAGGGATACGATAGAAGACAAAAAGGTGTTGTTGGTAAAGGTGGACACTTTGAAGAATACTGCAGATGCATTGAAAAAATATGTGAGCTCTGAGAAGTTCTCTTAGTGTAGAGAAACAATGGGTGTTACAGGGCTGGATAAATGACTAAGCTCTCTTGTGGCCCCTTGTGGAAAGAAAACAACAAGTGGGAGAATGTTGGGTTGAGTTATATTCTTTCCACTACAAGCCCACATAGTTAACCGGGGGGTTAGAAGGGGGGTGGAGCCCCCCCCTTCATTGCACCGATTACATAGCAGAGGGGGGTTCATCATTAGGTTAGGCGGACCTACCTATGGTTTTATGCATGTTTTTCGCACATGGTTTTGGACGCAATGGTTTTCAGCCCATGGTATTAGATGCTTCGGCATGTATAAATATGTAGTGTAACATTGAAAGGAATATAATGAAAAATCAAGCTGGTAGTCCCAGTTTTTGGATCTAGGGGAAAATCTCTGTGTATATGTGTTTTATGTGTTATGCTCTTGCATTGTTTATTTTTTGTGTTTTAGAATTCGTATGCAAGTAATTTATGTATGGGGTTAAAACCTACAGGTTTCTAGTTGGTGTAATTATTTTCATGTGAATAAATTATTTAGTGATAGAGATGACAATCCTTGGAGGTAGATTTGGGCTCTACACTTGGTTATACATGGGTTTCACACGGCATGTCCTTGGTTTTCATAATGGGAGCCACCAACTCAAGTAATTTTCGTATTAACTGCAAGGAGATGGGAGATTGGGGTTTTGTTTTTGTCAATGGTTTCATTAACTCATTTCATTATGTCTACTCAAGAATGGATCATCCCTCACATGGTCTATTGAATGCAAGAAGGAATTTCTCTAGTAGTAGGAGAAAGTTCATTAATGACCTCACTCTCAGGCAATGCCTTGGGATGGCTAAGACATGGTGTATGCAATACACTTGGCTTTCGTCATGAGATTTTAAGAGGGTGTGGTTCATTCATGGTACTAGATACATCACATTTTCAGACTGCAAAAGAATTGATCACCTCCTCTTTGTTCATCAATTTCCTCTTCTCAATTTTCATTCATCACAGTCACTGGTCCCTCCCATTCTTCATTCATCATGCATGCAAGCATATAATGACTAGGGCCTTTGTGAGTTTTATTCTTTATTTTTTGGACCATTGTGTCCAAATTTAGCTTTAACCAATATTTTAATTACTATTCATTAAACCAATCTCTTAATTAAAATTCATTAAACCATCTTTTAACCGAGTATTACTATTTTAAAATTTATGATATTTTTTAAAACTGAGTTTTTTGAAACTTGTCAATAAATAGTTCAATCCTCGTCCATAACTTTGCATTTTTTTATAGGCAAGGCTATAGTTTTTTTTACCTATGTTTTTTAGTTATCAGGGTGTGCATAACAGTGATTGGTTGAGAGTTATTGTTAATGGTGCAAAGGCTCCTCATGTTATTGAGTGGAATATATATATATATATATATATATATATATTCCACTTGGGATAGCTCAATTAGCAATGGCTGTGGAAATGAAGTCTCACTAAATGGGAAGTATTGGGTTCAAATATTGTGATATCCCCCTTATCGGGGTGGTAAGTTTGACATGATGAAGGTGTATCCTACCAAGATTACAAAAAAATCTAAAATATAAAAATAAATTAATAAAACTTAAAACAATGATAATTGCAAAATTTAAATTTAAAGTAAATAGAACCACCTATCATAGTCACTAACTTAGGATCCCTAAGGTTTTAATGTTTTATAAAAGTGACTTTGTTTAATTGTTTCTAAGAGCTAAATTTACTTCCCTCTCACCATGCTTTAACCTATCTATTGGTCCAAAGGGTGTAATGAAATGTTGTAAGAGAGTATACAGAGCAATAGTTATAAATATGAAATTTAATATTTGTTCAATATTGAATTCCACACATTAGTGCACAATGAGTAGTGTCACATTGCATTTGAGTAAGGTTTCTCTTTGAAAGTGCACACCTTCATATAATTAGTGATATTCACTCAAGAAAAAAATCCACAAAACTTGCATATTCATGATTTATGGGTAATTTGTTGGGAAGTTTTTACATTTAAATTTCTTTTTCCCAATAAAAGTATAAATGTATTCCACTCACATTTTCCAAAGTGAAATTGTGTTTTTTTATGTATGTGTTTTTCAATTTTATCATTTTAAATATGTCTCCTTTAGTTTATATTTGAAAGAATTATCCCATAACCAACAAATTACAATGAAGTAAAAAATCATAAAGACCTATGTTAGATAACCTCAAGTCATAGAGTGGACATAACTCTCTCTTATATGCTCCAACATAACAATGTTGCTAAGTAATCTTCAAGTTCTCTACAGACTAGATTCAAGAATGAAAATAAGCATTTATAACTTGTATTAGAAGATTTTTTTATCTGTTTGGAGATGTATGATTTTATTGTCAAGAATAATTTTTATTGACATTACATTCTCACTAAAATTTAAGATAATTTTTTCCTTTATATTTATTGAATCTAATTAATTATGATACATATTCTATATGTTTTACATTATAGAAAGGCCTATGTATAGAAAAATATCATAGCCTATTTTATATCACAATATACTTCTCAAGACAGGGCTCAAGTTATTCCTTTGAAGGCTCAAGTTAGAAAGTGATATCTATATCAAACTCTCTATTTATCTTGACAGAAAAAAAAAAAAAAAAAAAAAAAAAAAAAAAAAAGTTAATATGATAAAGAGAAATAGTCACAAAAAATTATGGTTTAAACTAAATCTCCAAAATGAAGATAAGTATGAAAGTATCTTCCATCTATTTTCAAAAATTTCAAATAAATTTCCAAGCAAAAGTTTGGCTACAAAATAATACCAAGGTGTTGTATATCATTGATATCTATTGTTCAAACCAAATTTAATATTTTTCTTTCAACGGTGTTCAACATTATATGGCTACATGACTTTGTATTTATTGGATTTTTCCATCTTGGTATATATTCTTGTGATTATTATCATTTTCATTATTTATCATTGTTATAATAATTATTTATGTATGTGGAAACATCCATGGTCAAGTTTCTTATCCCTTCCTATTATTCCCCACAATTTCCCAGGCTGAGAGGAGTCAACGAAGGTAACCATAGACCAAGCTTTCAATTTGGTAGCTAGCCCTACCAAACCAGAGAGGGCTCTCTCTATGAGATCACAACCAATTATTTTAGTGGAATATACAATCTTTTTAGGTTAGATATGCTAGGCTTAGATAGGTTTGAAAATTTAGGGTTTTGATGCTAAACAAGGGATGAAAACCAGGCAACTAGGTCAAAAGATCAAAGGGTAACAACAACAGAAATATAAAGGACCAAGGTAGTAGTAGTTTTGTGATAGATTAGGGTTTTTAAATGTAGTATAGTGTTTCAAAAGAGATAATAAGACTTTATGAGCATATATGTCATGAATTCATTAAGCTAGAAATCAAATAACATATAGTGATAATTCCATCAAAACAAAGCTTTAAGGAAAGAATTATGCTTATAAACTTAGGAAAAATCAGTGAATAAATTCATGAATAGAAAGAAGAGATGAATATCTATCATATGAAACTATAACTGAGAAGAAACAAGATCAAAAATTCACTGCACATGAATTCCTAGATAATAACTGCAATTGTACTTTTATTTCCTGAAAATGCTAAAGCACAAGTTACAAGAGCTCTCTCCTCAAATGTCCAACCTTCTCTCTGATTGAGAAAATGATACATATAGACTAAGATAAACCATTTCCCCACCTTCAGGGGTCGAATAGATGACCTATTTTTGAGCAATTTCTCCCAATATGTCTACTAAAAAACTTGCAAAAGTGGATAGATGACATGTAGGGGTGATTATCTATCCAGGAATATAATTTTTTTGGAATTTGGATGACTGTGGAGAAAGCGTAGCACTAAGGCGCTACACAAATAGCTGCCTCTATGTTTCAAAATAGGCCAAAAACCATAAAAAAATTCAAAATGACAAAATTTTCTCAACATTTTCTCAAAATTCCCAAGTGAAGCCATTATCTAATATTTCATGCCATGAGAGAGGCCTCGGCAAGTATATCAAGCTTTTCTTTGTCCTCCTGGCTTGCTAGGGTTTCCTTGAGCTTCTTCTTCAAATGTTTAATTTTGATTTGGGATACCCTGTTTCTTGTGTAGTAATGCACATCCATATGCCTTTGCAAGTTATTGTCCCTTCTTTCCTTCTTGAGGAGCTTCTACATGTGTCCATTGACCTTATCAAGCCAATATACTCTGTCTGCATTGATTTCTCTAGTGATTAGGTCATCTACAATGATCAGACCTCTAGGTGGAGAAACTTCCTTTTGTAGCTCAAGGTCTCTCCTCAAGGCTCTTGTTCTTGATCTCCCTGATGTGATTTTCTTTCCTTTGCCTTTTGAAACTTTCAACTGAGCCACTAATTTTCCCTTTACATCCTCTTTATTTGGATAAGCTACTTGTTTGTCTTGGATCATTTGGTTTACTTTTAATTGCATGTTTTCTTTTTGCAAGCATGCTATTAAAACATTTGCCTCTGTCAACTTGCCTTCTAACCTTTTGATCTCAGCCTCTTTATCCCTTATTATTTGATTTGCAACTATGTCTTCATGGCCTTTCTCCACCTATGACACATTGGTACTTGGATGAGTGAATTCCTCATGATGTGAGGATGCTCTCCTTTCATTTGATGTAGGCTTGGCCCTTTCAATAATCTTTGGAGAAAACACAAGCCTTTCACCTTTGGAGTATGTATTAATCACTTCTGCCTAGAATTCCTCTTGGTAGGTTTGCTTGAAGAAGAAACCTATTGCTGCACTACTGAGTTTGTAGGTGTTGCTTCATCACTAGATATAACTGGAGAAGATGGAGGAAGAACTGAATTTGAAAGGCCATCCCAAGAAAAATTTACATGTGCTAATTGATGACAAACTAGCACTTTCACCAAGCCATGATGAAATAGACTATTATGATGATTTTCTCCCAACCTTTGTACCTTTTCTGTCATTTTTGTTAGACTTTTGCATAGATAGTATGACAATTTGAGTTGTTGAACGCCAGTGAAATGCATCAAAAGCCTCATATGGTACTTATACAGTCTTGAATACCTACCCTCACATGTAAAGTACTTCATGATCAATTTCATGAGAGGGGCATATATTTCCAGCAAATGTTTGAATGGAAAAACATGTTTTGGAGCTACCTTATATGGTGCTTTTAGGTACATATTGCAATTCTGAATGTCAATGTCTTCTTTTTTGAACCCAATTTCTCTAGTGTTTAGAATCCCTGTGGTTGTGGAGATGATTTTCCTTGAAACTGTGAATTCAACTCCTACTATAGTCACTTTATCCTTTCTTAATTTGGTGGCAAAAACACTGGTCAGTTGATCATGAAACTTCAGTTGCTCAATTCTCTGGCAAAAGGTAAGACAACCTGCATCTTCAAATGATTTTATGATGAAGGGAGATGACAATATCTCATGAGTTGGGGTGGGTTCATATCTGTTGACCTTTCCTCCTCTATGCCTCTTTTGTTCAGAGGTTTCAGATTCCATGATAACACCTAGCTCTTAGGAGAGAAACTATGGTTTTTCTTGTAGGAAAACAAGGGATTTTTTAAAACTGTGAGGAAACTTAGGAAATGAAAGGGATAAGGAAATGGAAAAATTCTAGGAAAAATTATGGGGGATAGTGAGGGATGTTAGGGAGCTAAGGAAAGTGAAAATTTAGAATTTGGGTGAGGGGAATGGTTTCAAACAAGAGAAACATGTTGAAATATGGCAACAAGAAAATTCCAATTTAATTTTTCCTTGAATTAAATTGTGAATTAAATTCAAATTTAGTCTTAACAGCTACTTGGAAATAATTAATTTATTTATTTTAAATTAATTAGTTGGATAAATTCAAGATAGAAGTCTTTCTGAAGTCATGCAAGAGTTATCCCTTAAATTAAGGAGATAAGATTGAGTTATATTTCAGTTGTAATTAGTTAACGCAGTTCATTGAGTTAAGTCCAGTTAAATTAGTTCCAAACTGTTTGAGGAACTAATAGTGCATTAACAGTCAGTTGATGCATTAATGCACTCAACTAGTTCTACTCCAGTTAACTAAAGATTCCCTCATCAGAAACTAATGCATGTCTATTCTGAGAAAGACCCAGTTGGGATTAATGTTCAAGGACAGTGTACTATCAGTTGCATGTGTTTTCTCATGGAGAAAACTCATGCATGCAGTTAAGGATTCATCCTTGAGGATTGCGCAGTTTTGAAGGATTGGTTTTCCACTTGGTAATAGGAAAATCATCCACAAGGAAAAACACAAGGAAATAGGAGTTTGGATGGTAGAGAGGAAGACTGGAGAGAAGCCAAGATCACCTGTGAGCATCTGTGAGGATTTTACTAAGAGCTGGCTAGCTGTGAGAGCTAAGGCTTTGTATATTTCCGATGTATTTCCACCATGTATGATAATATAATAGTGTGGGGTTTTTAGCTAAGGCTTTCCCCAAAGTATTTTCATGTGTATTGTGCCATTGATTCTTCTTCTTCTAGTTATATTGTTCAGCTTGAACTTTAAGCTTCCAAAAATTAAAAGCAGAAGTAGGTTATAGTATTCTGCTTTGATTTATATTGCATTATCAGGTTAACCTATCACAGATTTTCTACATGGTATCGGAGTTGTGAACAATATACTTAGAAGAGAATTCGAACTTTGAAGTTCGAGGTTGTAGGTGAAAATCGAATTCACATCATACTTCTAGGTTGGCCAATGGCATTCTATGGCTTGAGACTCAAGTATGCCTTGGAAGGTAGCTCGAATTACATAGCATAGAAAGATAGAATAGAGGCTTTATTAGAAGACAATGGCTTGAAGGAAATCATTATCAAGAAATCCCAAATTCAGCTTCAACTAATGCACAAGAGTTGGCTGCGTGGAAGAAGTGTGTGGCAAAGGCGAGATGGATCATCCTTGAGGGAGCTCGAGACAATATTGTCTCGAGTCTCCATGGGAAGGATACTCCATTTTCAATGTGGAAGACATTGAAGGACCTGTTAGTGTCAGTCTTTGAAACATTCCACTAGTGATCAAATATGCTCTTACAAAGTGGTCTCAGAGTGTCAAAGTCAAATTTTGTCATTTTAGTGAGTTTTCAAGTAAAATTTGGTCACTAGGTATTAGGTCTAGGGTTTGTTTTCACTCCTTCCAAAGTTTTCCAAATGTCAGTCCATGTCATCATTCAACTGAGTGTACCATCATTCAAAGGGTTTTCATCATCATTTCAGGTTCTAATGGGTCATTTTACACCTTGTTCGTGTTTCAGTTGTACTTGGGTAAGGTTCATTTCCCTCTCCTAGGGTTTTGAAGGTAATTTCTCTTGGATGGTCAAACCATCAACACAACTTGTATCCTGATGTTCATACACCTTTCCCTATCCTTAATGTACCTTATTAAACACTTCCTTGTTGGCTAGTTGAATTGTTTATTGATTAAACAATCAAGTACCACATTAAATTGTCAACCTGGGAAAGTCTTTTATTTCAAAGGCTACCGCGTACTGTATGTACTTAACTCTAAAAGAATTAAAAAGTTGTAGTATACATGATTCTCACGCTATGTTATAACAGTGTACTGCAAAGATAAAATGGAAGCAGTTAGTTAAGATTACAAATCTGAAAAGAGAAGTGATGGATGCTCTGTTAGCAAAGGATCAGGACCCTATCCTCCAGGTAAGGACGTTCAGCACCTGCCCCTGTAACCAGATTTCTAATACACACTGCAATTCTAATTCACCGATGAAGTATCCTTTTACAGCTTCAAGCAATTAACAAAACAGAGTACCAGCAAAAAGGAAATCATCAGAGGTAATGCTACAGAATCCAAAACAGAGTACCAGCAAAAATAAATTAACAAACACACTTACACACTTGACAGAAAAGTAAATGGGTGAATCTTGTGAGGAAGGTGGGCCCAGTCCCTCTCACAAGATTCCCCAGAACACAAATGCTAGATTAGGTGCTCAGAACAATCTTCTATTCATCTGCCAAAAGATCCAGTTACAATAAAAGTTCAGACTTTACTGTTGTCTTTCAAAATTTCACTTACAAACTATAATATCCCCCCCTTTCTAATGTAGATGTCTCCTCTTTATAGAGGAGACATCTATTACAATAGACTGTCATAGTTCATTCAGTTAAACCTTTCTGTCAAAAATAAGAAATCCACCCTTGTTACAGGATGTTGTTACAACAGTGTGACAATGTATTCTTTCTTGGGTCTCTTACTGTTACACAGCTGGTAACCGAACTTCGACCATCTTCTTGGAATCCTCGCACTATCCTTTGCCGCTTCCCCATGGTTGCTGATTTAGTAAACCCATGTTGTTCCTGATATTTTAGCAACTGTAACTGTGTTTTACCCTTTTTGGACAGTTGCTGATCATGTTGCGGTAGCGTGGAATTCTGGCGATCTTCTGATAGTTGTCGTTTGTTATTTCCGGTATTCCAGTTGTTGCAAAATAACATTTCCCTGCTTTAGATAGTTGCTGTTGCTGGCTGTAGCAACTGCGTAGTTGCTGCTTCTGGTGTTGCAGCAACTGCGTAGTTGTTGTTTCTGGTGTTACAGCAACTATGAATTATAATTTCTGCAGACTTTAGACAGTTCAACGGTTACTTAGCAACTTAGTTAGCTTTTCCAAAGATAAATATAACGATAACATGAATATGTAATGAATAATTAAACACATAGTCATGCAGAGAGTTACTTCATACCTTGGGGTAATTAGGTCATTATGTAATCAAATCTTTCAACTTATGAACTGAAAAAGGGTAACATTATAGCAAAAATATAAGGTCAAAAATGGTCAATTCTGAGTCCTAACATTCCTATCATTGATATCCCTCAAATTCCTCATTTTCCAACAAACCCTAGTTTCTTGCTACAACTTGACAATTTTCTAGGCTAAGCCTGTGTTTTTCCCTTTTGAACCCCTTCCCCTCACTCTACATTTGAAATTCCACTTTTACCTACTTCCTAACATCCCTCCCTACTTCCCAAAACTTTCTCAAGAATTTAGAAGCCCCTTATCCCCTTTATTTCACTTCATTTTGAAAAATCCCCTGTTCCACACATCGGGATAGGTTTTACTCAAATTATGTTTATGAGCAAGAAAATATGAATTTGGAAAAATTGAAAGAGTTTTTTGTCCATAATAGTCCAAGGAAGAAAAACCTCCTTCATGTTTTACACCAGTGTCATTGTTTTAGAGAAATGTCAAAAATATAGTTTCCTCAGGAGAGTTGCTACACCTCTGGAGTGACCTTAGGAAAATCACGATTTCTCCTAGCTTGGTTGGCCAAATGACTTGCTTGATGAGTGACATGATAGCTAGACAAAAATATATTTCTAATGACCTATCATGAGCTCAATTTTGAGATGAGGAAGACCTTCAAAAGTTGACTTCAACAGCACTCTGCATTTAGGCAGCCTCATTTTTCACATTTTGACTAGTCTTGAGAGATTTGACTTTTGACAGGGCAAATGAACTACAAATTGAGAAATTCAAGATGTTTTGGAAAGTAGACGCAATAATATTTCCAACAAGCTATCCTACACCCAATTTGTACACCAGGAAGACCTCCATAACTAGTTCTGAAAGCGACACTGGGCATTAAATTTTTCAACACATGTTTTTCCAATAGGTGCGCAGCGCCACTGGCACTGTGCTTTTGATGGGGACCTCCTTTTGCAAAATGGTTTACATTTTTGGAATAAGCATGAAAAAAATATGAAAGCTCAGAAATGGCTAGGAATTTTGGACAAGCTCTAGGGCTCAAAAAGGGCAAAAAACACCCAAAAAGTGCCTTCTCTGCCACTTTTTTGCCACACAGGAAGCAGTCTTGGGAGAATCCATTATTGGAGGGGCCAATGGACTCCAAATTCTGAAATTCTAGTTGTTATAGAAATTAGACTCGACAAGATTTCCAAAGAGATGTCCTGCACCTGATTTGGACTCTAGGAAGTCTTCCAAAGTTGGCCTATAAAAAGCACTGCGCATTAAAATTTTGGCGTTGCGCATTAAATGGATTTTGCCAATTTTGCCTGATTTTCCAGATTTTTCCTAGTTTTCTTGGGAGATCACCTTTTCCTCATTTCTTGGTAAATTTAATTATGGTAAATGATGAATTTGATGTAAATATGGTTGAAAATAACTTCATAAGGTAGATACATCAAGTTCCAAGTGGTTTTGAGCTATAATGAATTGGTTTCCTTGGTTTTAGAGGCAAGTTGTTCCACTGCCTATATTCCTGTTCTTAGTTTAGATATGGTTGAAACCACCCCTCTTCTCATGGATTCGATCCTGATAGCTAGCTTGAGTAGTTTCCTTGCCTATATCATTTACTTTTTTATTCATTTGTAAAGGTTTGACTTTGGCAGAAGTGTTGGACTCATTGAACATTTTGTATCAGCAGTTTGGCAAGGAATAAAACCAGGTTTCACAGTTATTTTTGTGGGATTCTTGTGACAGTGAGTTTATGTATTGTTTCTTCTTTGTAATGAGTTTTTCTGATGTTTTATATGTGTCCAAATATCTCTCTTTCTTCTAAATTAAATGAATCAAGGTGAATAGACAAAATACACTAGATATACAGTGCTTTATCTTGGGAATGCATTTAGTTTTCAATGTTTTCATTATTTGAAGAGGATTCATAGTTTCTTGTGCCCTCCTCAACTCCTTAGTAGTCTTACTCTACCATCTCAATCCTTTGCTAGTACATAAGCTCTTGTATACCCTGCCCCACAGGACATGACTGTATCCCTGAGTTGATTTCCCGGATCCAATCTGCGTTCTCCAATTGATCCAGCAACCAAAACCTAAAATCAAACTAGAAACCCTAATCTACTATACCTAGCCTAAAATCAGCATTCATTTTATTCATCTCAAGCCCTATTTGCCAATAATCTAATTGAGATTGACAAGGAGAGAGCCCTCTCCTGACCTGGTAGGGATAGCTACCAGGTTAAGTTTGGTTTGATGTTACCCTAGACCTGCCTTCTTTCAGCCTAATGTAGATTTAGGCACTAACATAGTGGCGACCATATTGGGGAACGTAGTGTTATGTTCCTCATCAAAATGTATCAAGTTAGATCTGATTGTCGAAGGTGGACAATGATCAAACACCGGAAGGCTGAAATCATTCACCTGGTGACTCTAGTGTTGAAGAATCCCAAGGTTTAGAATTTTTATGGCAACTCTACTCTTCAAGAACCAGTAGCTTGAAGAATTTCTCGGTGAATTCATTGTTATCAAAATGGATTTGTTTGCTCGAAGGTATGCTCCCATGAGCCGAGATCACATTCCAGGTTTCCCAAATAAAATTCCTAAGTTAGATTGGCAAAGGAATTTGCCTTTGTTTAAAGATGATGATAGGAATGATGCTGCTTTATTTTGGTTAGATTTCACATGTATATTCGCAAGTTGAAGGTTGATTTTCCTGAAGACTACTTGATGAAGATATTCATGGCCACTCTGGAAGGTGAAACCCGATCTTGGTATGAAATTTTGCCACCTGCTAGTATTTACTGTTTGAAGGATTTTCATGCCATGTTCTTTGAAAGGTATAAAGAATCTTATCCATCATTAAATTTAGTTCAGAATTGTTGCAAACACATTTATAGTTTTATTGAAAACCTTGAGAAATTTTATGAGGATGATGACTTCATGGATGATGAGATCATGGAAGCCTTGTATGAAAATCCATTTCAGCAGCAGAAAGAGAGCTTAGAGGACACTTATCAAGATGCTCAGGAAAATTTGCAGCAGGTTCAAGATCTTAGTACAATGGAAAATGATGAAATAGAAGGTCTTATTTTAGATCTACTCATAGCAAAAGATAGTATGCAGGGAAATCAAGTTTCAATTTCAGATTGTGATAAAGTCAAGTTGGCTAATTCAGACCTAGATTCAGATCGTGATGATGAAGAAGATTCATATCATGATGATGAGGAAATCATTGAAACCAGTCACTTTGTTACACAAGATCATAATCAACATATAATAGCTTCTTCTTTGCTTGAATATGAAGGAATTTTGCATCTTGATATTCAACAGGAATCATATAAAATGGATCAGCAATATGAGGAAAATTTGTATACTCCTTTGTTTGAAATTAATGAAGATATTCAACAACCTTGTGAATCTTTCGAAGGGAAAGAAGACAATCATTTGAGCAAAAGAAAACAAAAAGTATTATCTCCTTTGTCTAAAGATGAGACAGATCAACTCCTGAAAGGTCATGTTACAACCCAAGCTAATGCAGGTTTGCAGTGTGCACATGGTCAAGAAGGTGTTGGTGAAACTTCTTCCACTTTTGAAAATGATGATAGTCTTGAAATTAGCTTTATAGATTAGCGAACATATAAGTTTTTCCTTCATAAAGATGATATGGCTATCATGTTTGATAATCTTGAAGAATGTTTTCTGTTTAAGAAAGGCTTAGATTATGACATTGAGGAGTATGAGCCTGAGAGAGACAGTATGCCAGAATTCGAGTCAGAGTTTCTCATGGTCGAGGAATTTATAGCTAGCAATCAGATAGCAGAAGCTTACACTGCTCTATGCCTTCCTATCAATTAGTAGCCAACTCTTCTTAATGAAGGGAGTACTTGTATTTTTGCTGCTAGATCTCAAGACAAGCTAGTGCCTCAGGACTTTCAAGATCCTTTCGGCATTCTTTTGCAAGCACTAGAGAAGATGGATTTTGCCTGGTTCATTAGCACAAGCCTTGGTTTCAGTTGTTATTGTGAGTTGCCTACATGTACATCATTCTACCTTCTTGGGGAAAGTGAGAGCAGAATTTCATTGAGTAGCCATCTGTTGGATTGGTTAGATTGGAAGATTCACTTCACATGATTGTACATATTTCATCAGTAGGCAGTTGGTTGTCATCATGATTTGAAGCCCTCAAATCTCGATGGACTGCTGCCATTAAAAAGCTTTGTAAGTACTTGTTTCATTTAAGTAAGTCTTGAGTCATATTTTGTTTTCATTAGTTTCAAGATAGTTTCAACTTTTGAGTGTCTAGTTTCAGCTAAGTGTTTAGTTTCAACTTTTGAGTGTCTTGTTTTAGTTTTGAGTGTCTTAGTTCTTAGTCATTTTAGTTATGAGTATTGAGTCTCGAGTTTTGATGTTTTTGTTGCCAAGATTTTGATTCCATATTGCCCAATGGATAAGGCACTGGTTTGCTCTCCCAAAGATCTATGGTTCTTGGCACCTCCAAGGAGCTACCATTCCCATTGGAGCCAGTGTTAGTGTCAGTCTTTGAAACGTTCCACTAGTGATCAAATATGCTCTTACAAAGTGGTCTCAGAGTGTCAAAGTCAAATTTTGTCATTTCCGTGAGTTTTCAAGTAAAATTTGGTCGCTAGGTATTAGGTCTAGGGTTTGTTTTCACTCCTTCGAAATTTTTCCAAATGTTGGTCCATGTCACCATTAAACTGAGTGTACCATCATTCAAAGGGTTGTCATCATCATTTCAGGTTTCAATGGGTCATTTTACACCTTGTTCGTGTTTCAATTGTACTTGGGTAAGGTTCATTTCCCTCTCTTAGGGTTTTGAAGGTAATTTCTCTTGGATGGTCAAACCATCAACAAAACTTGTATCTTGATGTTCATACACCTTCCCCTATCCTTAATGTACCTTATTAAACACTTCACATCACTGATATCCCTCAAATTCCTCATTTGCCACAAACCCTAGTTTCTTGCTACAATTTGACAATTTTCTAGGCTAAGCCTGTGTTTTTCCCTTTTGAACCCCTTCTCCTCACTCAAAATTTGAAATTCCACTTTCTCCTACTTCCTAAAATCCCTCCCTACTTCCCAAAACTTTCTCAAGAATTTAGAAGCCCCTAAGCCCCTTCATTTCACTTCATTTCGACAAATCCCCTATTCCACACATCGGGATAGGTTTTACTCAAAAGATGTTTCTGAGCAAGAAAATATGAATTTGGAAAACGTGAGAGAGATTTTTGTCCATAATAGTCCAAGGAAAAAAACCCTCCTTCACTTTTTATATAAGTAGCATGGTTTTAGAGAAATTTCAAACATATAGTTGCCTCAGGAGAGTTGCTGCACCTCTGGATTGACCTTAGGAAAATCAAGATTTCTCCTAGCTTGGTTGGCCAAATGACTTTCTTGATGAGTGAAATGATAACCAGAAAAACATATCTTTCCAATGAGTTATCATGTGCTCAATTTGGAGCTAAGGAAGACTTTCAAAAGTTGACTTCAACAACTCTCTGCATTTAGGTAGCCTCATTTTGCACATTTTGACCAGTCTTGGGAGATTTGACTTTTGACAGGGAAAATGAACTGCAAATTGAGAAATTCAAGATGTTTTAGAAATAAGACTCAATAATATTTCCAATGAGCTATCCTACACCCAATTTGGACACGAGAAAGGCCTCCAAAACTGGGTCTGAAAGCGGCGCTATGCATTAAATTTTTCAACACAGGTTTTTCCCGTAGGTGCGCAACGCCATTGGCGTTGCGCTTTTGATGGGGACCTCCTTTTGAAAAATGGTTTACATTTTTGGAATCAGCATGAAAAAATATGAAAGCTTAGAAATGGCTAGGAATTTTGGACAAGTTCTAGGTCTCCAAAAGCGAAAAAAACACCCAAAAAGTGCCCTCTCTGCCAAAGCATTGGACTCATTGAACATTTTGTATCAACAGTTTGGCAAGGAATAAAACCAGGTTTCACAGTTATTTTTGTGGGATTCTTGTGACAGTGAGTTTATGTATTGTTTCTTCTTTGTAATGAGTTTTTCTGATGTTTTATATGTGTTCACATCTCTCTCTTTCTTCTAAATTAAATGAATCAAGGTGAATAGACAAAATACACTAGATTTACAGTGCTTTATCTTGGGAATGCATTTAGTTTTCAATGTTTTCACTGTTTGAAGAGGATTCATAGTTTCTTGTGCCCTCCTCAACTCCTCAGTAGTCTTACTCTACCATCTCAATCCTTTTCTAGTACATAAGCTCTTGTGTACCCTACCCCACAGGACATGACTGTATCCCTGAGTTGATTTCCTGGATCCAATCTGCCTTCTCCAATTGATCCAGCAACCAAAACCTAATATCAAATCAGAAACCCTAATCTACTATATCTAACCTAAAATCAACATTCATTTCAGTCATCTCAAGCCTTAGTTTCCAATATTCTAATTGAGATTGGCAAGGAGAGAGCCCTCTCCCGACCTGGTAGGGCTAGCTACCAGGTTAAGCGTGGTTTGATGTTACCCTAGAGCTTCCTTCTTTCAGCCTGAGGTAGATTTAGGCACTAACAGGACCTCTACCAAAACAGTAGCTTTCAAAGGAAATTGGTGCTCAAGTATAAGCTTCGAAGAATTGATATGGAGAAGGGCGATACTATTTCCACATATCTAAAAAAGCTCACCGCCTACACAGATGAGCTTGTCAGTGTGGGAATAGCTACTGTCAATGATGATATGGTGAGCCTCGCTCTCCTTTTCCTTCCAAAGAGTTGGAATAGCTACCAGGACTCTGTGAATGGAAGGGAGAAACTGCTAGATTGGGAATGACTATGGTCGGATCTTATGCAGGAGGAAATCAGGAGGAGCACAGGAGATGGTTCTTCATCCAAGAATGATGATGAAGAAAATCTAGCCTTAGCAAGTAAGGCAAGGAAAGGGAAGGGTAAGGCTTCCCATTTCAAATCAAATTCTTCTCGTGGAGGGAATAAGGGTGGCATGTCTAAAGTAAGATGCTTTAGTTTTCACAAGATGGGACATTATGCGACTAATTTCCCATCGAAGAAGTCCAAGAAGGGATCCTCAGAAGGATCGTAAGGTGAGGCATTAGCCTCTCAGTTTGAAATGGAATTTACCCTCATCGCATGCATGGTATCATCGATGATGGGTTGTGTCTGGTATCTTGATAGTGGAGCCTCATTCCACATGATCGGTGATAAAAATTTATTCAGTGCCTTGGAGGAGAAAGGCCTCAAGATGTGCATAGAGATGGGTGACGACAGAAGGTATAGTATTTCAAGAGTGGGCACAGTTGCTTTTTAGAGGGAGCATGGAGCTCCTCTCACCTTAATAGATATGATGTATGTACCTGGACTGAAGAGAAACTTGGTATCGGTTGCGATGTTGGAGGACAAAGGTTATGATGTTGTCTTTAGTAAAGGAAAGTTGTTCCTAAGACACATAGACACGAGTCAGACCAAGAGGATAGGGATTCAGGTGAAGAATCTCTATCAACTAGAGGTAGATGATTGTGCAGCATTTAGTACGAAAGTAGAATTGGCGCAAAGCCAAGACATTGGCGAGTTGTGGCATACATGGTTTGTCCATTTTCATCATGGGTCTTTGAAGATAATGCAACATATATCTACAGGACTTCCCAAAGGTAAACTTGAGGAAGTTGACACCTGCAAAGGTTGTACCTTGGGAAAGTACAACAAGTCTTCCTTTCATGATTGAGACAGTCGAGCAAAGGTTATCTTAGAGCAATTTCATACTAATTTGTGTGGACCATTCTCAACAACATCCACAACGAAGAAAAGGTATTATGTGATTTTCATTGATGACTATTCTCGTAAATGTTGGATTTATTTCATGCAAAAGAAGGACCAAACTTTCACAAAGTTTTGTGAGTTCAAAGCTTTGGTCGAGAAAGAGTTAGTGAAGAAGATCAAGGCCTTGAAAAGTGACAACAGTGGAGAATATGTCTCTCAAGAGTTTAAGGACTTCTGTTCAGCGGAAGGAATTAAACGAGTGTTGACGACACCTCATAACCCACAACAGAATGGGGTGCCTAAGAGGAAGAACAAAACTATTATAGGGGTAGCATGGGCAATGCTGCATGACCAAGGCCTACCACTTCACTTATGGGCTGAAGCATGCAACATAGCAGTCTATTTACAGAATAGAAGCCTGCATTGCATACTTGGGATGAAGACACCAGAGGAAGCTTTCTCTAGTAAGGGACCAGATGTGGGTCACTTCAGAATATTTGGCTCATCGGTATATTGCCATGTGACAAAAGATGCATGGAAGAAGCTTGAGCCGATAGTAGAGTTTGGGATATTTGTGGGGTACACTGATATGCCTCACAACTATCGAGTGTACTTGCCTACCAGTCGGAGGATAGTGGTTCCCAGAGATCTCAAGTTTGATGAGCAGAAGTTCATGTGAGTTTCCCTTGAGAGGGAGCTCCAACTACAGGCTGTGGAGGAACTGTTGGTTCCTAAGGAGGAGGAGCCTCAGACTGATGCGGAGCAACCACATGTAGAGGTTCCAAGAGTGGAGACATCCACTCAAGCAGAGTCTTCTAGAGATGGAGGGAAGTGCACAAGAGAAGATGACAGATTGTTAGAGGATTCAATAGAGAATGTGGGAGCACCATCTTCTCAGTGCAAACAGAGGAGGTCACCTGAGAGGTACACTGGATACATGGCCCTTGCTGGGGAATGTGTTGAGACTGATCCATCTTCCTTTAAGGAAGCAGTGCAGTAGCCAATTTGGGTTGATGCTATGGTGGAGGAGTATGACTCCATAGTTCGTAACAGTGTTTTGGACATGGTTCCGAGACTGGAGAACAAGTTAGTTGTGAGTTCCCGTTAGCTTTACAAGGTAAAGCAAGCTACTGATGGTAGTGTGGAGAAGCATAAGGCAAGATTTATTTCCTGTGGCTTTTCACAGGTCAAGGGGATTGACTATGATGAGACTTTTTCTCATGTCGCAAGGTACTCATCTATCAGATCTGTGTTGGCACTATCAGCACAGATGGGTTGGAAGATCCATCAGATGGATGTGAAAACTACATTCCTCAATGGCCAGATTGAGGAAGAGGTGTACATAGAGTAGCCAGAAGGTTTTGAGACCTTCGATCGTGAGTCACATGTGTGCTGACTCAAGAAAGAGTTGTACGGGCTGAAGAAAGCACATCGTGCTTGGTACACCAAGATAGACAACTACTTCATTGGGTTGGGCTTCACAAAGAGTGAAGTGGATATGAACCTATACCACATCGTGGTGAAAGGTAAGGTGTTGATCATTGTACTTTATGTTGATGATCTCATATTGACTGGTGATGATCATTTCATCATGTCTTGCAAGGAGGACTTTGCAAGATAATTCGACATGAAAGACATGGGTCTCATGCATTACTTCCTTGGCATGGAAATGTGGCAGAAGGATGGGGAGTTGTTTGTGTCTCAGGGAAAGTATACCAATGATATCCTCAAGAGATTCCACATGGAGAAGTGCAAGCCCATCCAGAATCCTCTAGTAGGTAACTAGAGGAAGGAGGTTTCTACTTCAAGAGAAGTGGTAGAGGCTACTGTGTACAGGAAACTTGTGGGTTCACTAATGTACTTAATGAACACACGACCAGATTTATGCTATGCGGTGAACCAACTAAGTCAAGCAATGGTTCAGCCTACCAAGATGTTTTGGAAGGTGGAAAAGCATGTATTAAGATACCTCAGAGGCACATCTCAGTATGGCTTATGGTATAGATAGATAGAGGGAGTGAAGCTACAGGGATTCATTGATGCAGATTGGGTAGGGAGTCCATCAGATCGAAAGAGCACATCAGGAGAGATTTTCAACCTTGGGTCAGCAGCGCTTTCTTGGTACAACAGGAAACAGAGGTTGGTTGCACTCATCTCGGCATAGGAAAAATACATGGCTGCAAGTTAGGCAGAATGTGAGGCCATCTAGATGCAGAAAATCCTAGTTCATTTGTTTGATCAGAGGATGGATCCAACTGTGATCTACTATGATAATCAAAGTTGTCTCAAACTCTCTGAGAATCCAGTATTTCATGATAGCTCCAAGCACATCGACATCCAATATCATCATCTCGGAGACTGTGTAGCGAGGAGGATCATCTTGCTGCAGTATATTTCGACAGAGGAGCAAGATGTTGATATTTTGACAAAAGCATTGTCAAGGTGTAAATTCGAGTTCCATAGAGATAGGATCGGGGTGGCAAATAATCCTTTTCTTGTTGAGAGGGAGCGTTGAAATATGGCAACAATAATATTCCAATTTAATTTGTCCTTGAATTAAATTGTGAATTAAATTCAAATTTAGTCTTAACAGCTACTTGGAAATAATTAATTAATTTATTTTAAATTAATTAGTTGGATAAATTCAAGATAGAAGTCTTTCTGAAGTCATGCAAGAGTTATCCCTTAAATTAAGGATATAAGATTGAGTTATATTTTAGTTGTAATTAGTTAACGCAGTTCACTGAGTTAAGTCCAGTTAAATTAGTTCCAAACTGTTTGAGGAACTAATAGTGCATTAACAGTCAGTTGATGCATTAATGCACTCAACTAGTGCTACTCCCGTTAACTGAAGATTCTCTCGTCAGAAACTCATGCATGTCTATTCTGAGAATGACCCAGTTGATATTAATGTTCAATGATAGTGTACTATTAGTTGCATGTGTTTTATCATGGAGAAAACTCATGCATGTAGTCAAGGATTCATCCTTGAGGATTGCGTAGTTTTCAAGGATTGTTTTTCCACTTGGTAATAGGAAAATCATCCACTAGGAAGATCGCAAGGAAATAGGAGCTTGGAGGGAAGAGAGGACGGTTGAAGAGAAGCCAAGATTTCCTGTGAGCATCTATGAGGATTGTACTTAGAGCTAACTAGCTGTGAGAGCTAAGGATTTGTATAATTCCTATGTATTTCCCCCATGTATGATAATACAATAGTGTGGGGATTTTAGCTGAGGCTTTTCCCAAAGTATTTTCATGTGTAGTGTGCCATTGATTCTTCTTCTTCTAGTTATATTCTTCAACTTGATGTTTAAGCTTCCGAAAATTGCTAGTAGAAGTAGGTTATAGTATTCTGCTTTGATTTATTTTGCATTATTGGGTTAACCTATCACAGATTTTCTACAAAACACAGTCCAATGCTTTAGAAAGTGTGCTCTGTCTAGGGTTTAGATAAAAATGATGGAATTTGAGGATGGGTTTGATGGATGGTGTTTAGGAAGGTATGAATAAGATAGAAGAAGGTGTATGAATAGTGGGATACAAGTTTTAAAAACAATTCAACATGGAAATCATGAAATCTTTGAAGATTGTTTTCAAAACCCTAGGAGAGGGAAATGAAACATAACACTCACAATTAAGAGAAATAAGAGATTATTTAGCTTTATGAGAGACCACCAACCTATATTTGCTGCAACATTATTTGAAAATGGTGGAAAAAATCATTACAAAGGAGATTACAGCCTTGGAATGAGAATGTATCAGTTGCCATGGATTTGTGTAGCAGAGTAAGAGTATTTGCACAACACAAAAGAGGAACTTGATTTTGGCATTAAAAAACTTATCATTACTTGGAAATTTCAACCTGATTGGGTGAAGTGGAGTGTTGTAAAATGGAATGAGTAAATAGAGAGTGGGTGAGAGTCTTTTATAACTTGAGGAAATCGATTTTTCTCTTACAAGTGGTGAGTGGACCCACCATGACCTTTGTAACCTAACTTTGAAACTTTGCAGCTTCATGACTTTTATGAAGGTATTTCATTTAAGAAAATGAAATAAAAAATGATTTAAAACCTTGATTTCTAGCTTAACCTTTACTATTCCTTTGGATTTCAATGGTGAAATGACCCGTTTTCAGAAATTAACCTATTGACCTAGTGATGACCTAGCATGGGCTTATTAGATGAATTATGAATATAATGACTATGGGACTCTTCTAATGATGATTTGACTTGACCAAAATGGTGTTATTTGACCATGGAATTGAAATGAATAGTAAAGTCTAACCTTCCTAACTAGTGACCAATTTTTCTATTATTGAAAATCTCCTTGAAAATATAAAAATTTGACCTGAAACCCTAACAAAAAACATTGTAAGAGAACATTTGATCACTGGTGACTGACATGACTGACAAGTACTAACACTTCCAACTTTTACTTTTAAAGGAGGTATTTTCCTATGCAAAACTATTTAATATCATATATTTTTTTAATGTTATTATCTAACATATTATATAATAAACAACCTTTTCAAGATTTATTCCATCTATTTTTTTTATTGACATTGTATATTTTATCCAATGTAACACCAAATTAATGCATTAACATACAATTGGATTTATTTAAGGTGGATAGAGGATCATTATCATCCTCCCCACTCAGGTCGATTCCCATAAGTGACATGTTGATCTCATAGAGAGTATATTTATCTAATTGATTTCATCCTTATTGTCGACTGGTCATGTGACCTTAATAATCTAGGGTTTTCCCTATGTACCATCTTCGAAATGATGGAAATTATCCCATGGTTTTCCCCGATATTTGTAACATGGAAAAACATACAATATATGAGGGAAACCTTATGTTCCGTTAAGTTTGGCCTTTAAAAAAATGTGGTCATATTAGTGTAAGTGTGATAGAATGATGAATGAAAGAGCTAACCCTTCTTAATACTATAGATTCAAACATACACCAACCTTCTGTGCCACTATAGATTCAACATACAGTACACATAGTACAATGTTAACATGATAATGTTTTTATTGGTTTCAAGATAATTACTAGTTACTTGATAGATTAATAGATATTTCCATATACAACATTACTAAAATGAATTTTCATTACTTATAGTTGTCTTACATCATCTAAGTTTGTTAAATTGAGCATTATTATATCTAAAATACCATAAAATGGAAACATTAATAATGTGAGTAATGGACTTCAAAAACTAAAACACATCTCATATGTTTTTCTTTCCTCCCCTCATGAAAAATGTATTTATATTCCATATTAGGAACATACATGTTTTGGCCCTCTACGAACTAATAATACTCAAGAACAAGGTTATAATCCATTACAATGAACCTCAACATGTGGCTTGCAAGAATTGAACCTAGGCAGGGAGGACAAGAGTTATTTCTCCCAACCACCTAAGATAATCCCAAATGAAAAAGTACATCTCTTAAGTTATGTGAATAAAATGCACAAGTTAAGTTATTTTTCTATCATAAAAACTAAAAGACAATTGAAACCATGTCAAGTTTATACATGTAGATTGAAGAGAAGCTTCACCAACACTCTCAAAGTATGAAATGATTACCTTGTAACAAAACATCAAATTATAAGGCTAAAAGGAATGGGAAATGAAATTATACACCTCATATTAAAATAAATATATCAGTTAATCTATGAAATTAACCTTTTATGTTTACTTTTGTTTTAAAAATAATAAAAACGTTTCTAAGTAAAATTGGAATGGTTTCCATGGTACAGAATGTTGATGCTTCTAGTGTAGTGTAACTACTAATTATGGAAGTCAACTATCCTACATAATGCATCATATTTGTTATTTTAATAATCAAGTTCCTTTATGGGGGAGGTGGGAGCAAGACCAACATTATTCAACCCCAATGAAAAAATTGTGGCATAATTTGTATGGGGTCTTGGTCATGTGACAAACAACCAAGTGGATTTTCTTGCTCTATGGAAGGCTCTATAAACTTATTTGGAAATAAATTTTAACGTTATTCTAGTCTTAATTGATTCAATTTTTATAATTTGTTAGGCGTTCAAGGTTTGGATCAAGTCGAGCTTTGATTTCCCTCTTATTCTCCAAAGGATTCTCTTACTTTCCTCTCAATTCGAGTATATGGAATTTGTCCATGTTTGCAGGAATTTGAATTCAATGGCACACATTTTGGAAAATAAAGGCTCCATGTTGGGCCAAGGAAGATTATATTTGGAACAAGGAAATTTCAAAATCATCTTTATATCATAGTCATGATGAGAGTCCCAAGGCGTATTTTCTTTCATTCAAATTTTGATACATATGGAAATTTGTTTCGAAGTGGGGATGGGACATATTCCTCCTTCTCTAAATGGTCTATGGTTCTTGTTAAAAGGCTAAGTGGTATTGTATATGGAGATTTATTATTTTCTGACATCGGTCTTCAAAATTTTACTCTAGGTGTCCCATGCACCTTATTATTTGTCTCGAAATCTTTCCTCTCATCTCTGAAATGGAGCATAATAATTTAATTATAATTTGGTGGGAGCAACTAGAAGTCAATATTTCTATGGAGATTCTTTCTTTGAGAGGTGGGTTGGATTTAATTTCATCACCTGACACTTTCAATCATTAGTCTATTCATCATCCTCTAGAGGATTTTTGGTTGGATATGAAAAAATTCCTCAATATGTCACATGGCAGTGTTTCAGTCTCAATTATATAACAAATTATGTGGAACTCTAGAAAATTCTTTGGAAGCCTTACCTCGCTGGTCTTGTGGTGTGGATCAAGCTTGTTGGTGCTTTTTCAAGTGAGGTTCAGTGGTCCTTTCTTGAAATGGAAGAACGTCATTTTCTTCCAGATAGAATTGATGTTGTTTCATTGTTTCTTAAATTTTTGGATTTGGTTGAGGTGTTGTGGGTTTCAGGAAACAACATGATGACATGGATGATAGACAATGCTAGTATTCACAACTATATTTAGAAGCTAAGTTGCTCCAACTTCTGATTATTCTAGAAATTTATTTGAATGAATTGCAAGTAGAATTTATTGCACTCAACACTCGGGTTACAGTTCTAGAGAATTGTATGGTTGGAAGTGCTCAACTTCCTCTTGGAGGTGTTTCTCCTATTTAGCTCCTAATAATAAGAAGCATCTTCGCTCGCAAAGGAATGACAATCCTAATGTTGGGCATTATTGATGTGAGAAACTAATGATGGGTTTATCGGTTTTAGTTTAAAAAAATATGATAAAGAGAAATAGTCACAACAAATTGTTGTTTAAACTAAACTTCCAAAATGAATAGAAGTATGAAAGTATCTTCCATCCATTTTCAAAACTTTCAATTAAATTTCCAAGAAGAAAGTTTGGCTATAAAAGAATACAAAGGTTGTATATATAATTGATATCTATTCTTAAAACAAAATTTAATATTTTACTTTCAACAATGTTCAACATTATATGCCTATATGAATGTATATTTATTGATGTTTTCCATCTTGGTATATATTCTTGTGATTATTATTGTTTTCATTCTTTACCATAATTATAGTTATTATTTATGTATGTGGAAACATCCATGGTCAATTTTATTATTCCTATCAACTTTTACTTTTAAAGGAGGTATTTTACTATGCACAACTATTCAATATCACATATTTAAATAATGTTAGTATCGAAGAGATTATATAATAAACAACCCTTTCAAGTTGTATTGACATCAAATATTTTATTTATATTGGATATCGTATCCAATGTACCACCAAGTTAATGCATTAACATACAAATGGATTTATCTTAGGTGGTTGGAGGAATGATTATCATCCTCCCCACCAAGGATCGATTTATATAAGTGACATGTTGAGATATTAGAGAGTATATTTCTCTAATGGCTTTCATCCTTATTGGTGTATGGCTTTGGGGTCCTAATAATCTATGGTTTTCCCTATGTATCATATTCAAAATGAGGGAAATTATTCAAGGGTTTTCCCTGAGATTTGTAACATGGAAAAAATACAATATATCAGGGAAACATTATTCCAAAATTTAATAATTTGCTTCAATGCTTTTAATTAGAGTTGGAATGCGTGCCTTTTGCTGGTACCTCTAATATTCAACTCCTTCCACAATTTGGCTAACAAATCTAAAAAACCAATGGATTGAAGCCAAAATGTTTCAAAACAGAAAGGGAGATTTAGTGGGGCTTCTTTAGATCAATTTTCAATCGAATGAGCTAGTGATCTAACCCCATGCACATCAAAATTGAAGCTTTGATAAATATATCCTTCTGTAAAAATTCCTCTAATAAAAAAAGGCAACCCAAACTATAGGTTATCTAATTGGTAAACCATTATTCTAGGTAAACATCCCATTGTTGGTTGTAATTTCTAAATGTGCAAGTTATCTATGATCCTCTCAAAATCAGTTGATGATTGGTTTAACCTATGAATGCCCCCCTTTTTCTCCTCTAACAATCTTAGGATATTAAAGTCTCATCCAAATAACCATAAGGAATTTCATATCATTTGTTTTAGCTTCTGTAGTTGCCGCAAAAAAAAACTTCTTATCCCTTGTACCTAGAGGGTTGTAAACCACCAATAGAAATATGAAATCTTCTATTACAACATACCTGAATCTATGTGTAAGAATCCAACCATAAGCCATCTAGTCTTGGATGACCACTTCATGTGGGTTCCACCAAACAACTAAGCCTCCTGCACTACCCCTAGCATCAAGAGACATGGACTCACACTGTTTCCAACAAGTTCTTGATATTTGATTCATTTTCTACCCTATTAGTTTTGTTTCTTGTAATATAACAATTGTTGGGTTTTAATTTTTTATTCTTTCCCTAATATATTAATTTTTTCCTTTAATATTGAGCCCACTTTTGTTCCATGAAAGAATGCTCATGATGATGAGTTGGGAAAAGGTAGTGACTTCTCTGTCGCAACTACTACTTGATCCATATTACCCTAGTTCACTCCAGTGTTTTGTCTCACTTCCTCTTCGGCTTATTTGTCTTCCTCATAGGTTATTTACTAAGGTCTCTCAGTAGAATGTCTTTCCCCTTGTCCTTAAAAGCTTGGAATGATTGATCTATTGAGTCCACTATTGAGTTTCTTTGCTTTCTTTTCCACCTGAGATAAGTATTTGCATAGATCTCTCTTTCCTCTTTGGACAAGTCCCCCATACATTATTGCACCCAATCATTCACCAGTGTGACTAATACCCACTCTTCATCTGAGAGGTATAACGAATTTTGCTTCATTAAAGGAGCTACTTTCTCAAAACCTGACAGTGCATAAAAATCCAAACTAGCTTGTATATCTTCCTCCTCTTCCAACTTACATTTTAACACACATTTTTCTAGAGTTTTTTTTGTGGGAATAATATCCATATGAATGGATTTTATGTTCTAAGAGTCTTCTTCCATAGCCTCCTATGCGAAAAAGTAATTATTCTCCTCCAACCCCTTTGTGTTATAGGAGGTTAGGTTCCTATGATTTCATCTCCATGTAGTGACCTTGGTGAAACCATCATTTTCCATCCAACCTTCTCAGTGGATATTATCTTATCAAGTGGCCATGCTCGTGTTATAGCCTAAATATAAACTGAAAGTTCTTATAATCCATAAGTTGTTTCTAGATCTCTCCTTGATAGTCCAAATCTATAGAATTTGGTAATGGTTGTGATATATTCATATAGACACATAACCTAGAATATGACATGTTTTTACCTCTTTTTATGACCTTTGAGACTTTGAAAAAACATCCTAGTGCTTTCCCTATACCTTCTAGAATTTCCGGTATCTAGAAATCTAATGATAAAGAGTATTGCAATGTACCCTAATAATAATAAAAATAATAAACGATATAATATAATATTAAAATATAAGAAAATAAATAATAAACAATAAAGAAAAGATAATAATAGTAAATAAATAATAAATAATGAAGAAATATAATAATAACAAATAAATAAAATAGGAAATAACAATACTAGAGTTCTAAATAAGTATATATAAAAGTAAACTATAAAATAGTAAAAATGAGTAAAGTTAACAAAAAGTAAAATATTCGTGCTTGCAAGTAAAATATTTCGAGTTGTTATAAGTACAATCTTACCCATATCTGTGCTTATGTCAATTCATCCTTATTTGGGTTGAAACAAGCTTCCTAATTCCTAATGTATAGATGCACTTTGTTAAGGAAGTATGGTCCCCCTTCCAAGATACTAGCTTTATCCTCAAAGTTAGAAAAGATGACTGTGAAGAAACCTTTTTTTCCTAGTCTCAAATCCACCTCTCCCTTTGGTTGCCAATTATGTTGTATCAAATGCTCCAATTACTTCTCTGCCAGCCAAATTCCTATAAACTTACATATAAAAGGATGATCTCTCATGTGCTTCTTGTTATCTTCTAGACATATTGTAGGAATGATAAATCTAGGGCTTTGGGAGGCCTTAGGGATACGCTGACTTCGTAGACCCATTTGCCTCTTATCTCCCAAAATAGGAATTTGAGAGTAACCTCGGGATCCTCCTTATGTACCAAATTTTTCTTCCCCTTGAAAATACATACTAGCAAGAGCATTCCGGGAGAAGGGGTGACCCCCTCCTGCCTTTAAATTCATGTTTAAAGAATCACTATCCTGCAATATTTGAGTTTGTGTAGTTTTGAACACAATATTGAAAGTGGGAGAATGCCCAACCCCAATATATGGCTCCCCAAATTCCATAATCGAATTTTGTAGCCGAGCATTTTCAGCACCACCTCACCATCTTCATCACCTCATGACAAATTATTTTTAATTTCAAATACATTACTAGTAAGAATTTAATGAAGGCTTACTATATTTGCAAACTTGAATGAATGCTTTTCAGTTTATTAAGCAAATTGAAGGGTTATAAATTTATATTTATTAAATATTTAATTAAACATATTATAGATCTATATTTATCAAATATCTAATTGAATAGGTTATAAAGTTATATTTATTATAAATTAATTAATATACAACATTGCATTAAATAAAAAATATTATATATTAACAATTTTGATCTCTATTTTTCAAATATTATATTAAAAAAAGAATACAGAAAATTAAAATTATTTGAAAAAAATAATTTTAAATTATATATAAAATAAATACAACATGTGAAAGGCCCATGAGCCAATTGTTCCTTTTTGTAATGAAATGAGATGGTTAATAACCTGGTAGCCTTCGTCACGGTGACTTCTACAGTGCATGCCAAAAGTGGAAGTATAAATTATTTTATTTGGAATTAAATATATCATCTTCTAACTGATATTTGGTTAGTGTGATATGGACCCTTACTGACCCACAACAATGGAAAGACTTATTAAATATCATAAATATTTAATCAAAAACAAAACATGAAATGTATGAAAAACTAGTAACTATATCACTGCCTCATATATTTGCGACATTTTAAAAAATCCTTAACACATTAATTTTATAATTTAATATTATAAATTTTTTAATTTTTAATTAAATTAAAAAAAAATCCTCCTTAAACCATCGACATATTATTTGGCAAAATAATTCCTTAGACTTGCGTAATGGAAAAAAAATCAATTCACATAGCTCGAGACTTTGTACTTGGGATTTGAACGTGTGACCTAACATTCTTAATAATACTAAAATCATGGAATGTTTTTGGAGGAAAGGGTGTTTGAATTTATCGGAAATCGGTAATCGTTTGGCACATATTATGTTTAAGTGAACGCGTTCACGTGTTAGGATTGGAAAATAAAAGTGCAAGAAATATTTCTTGTAAGAGAAACTAGTAACTAGTAATGAAACTAGTGAGAGTAACTTGTAATGAATGTAAGAGAAAATAGTAATAAGAGTGCAAGAAATTTAATGGAAGAGAAACCAGTAACGAATTATTTTCATTTTAAAGAAAAAAAAAATTGAAAACACATCAAAGCGCAGTTCTCAAAAATATCATTTAAAAACATGAAAACATATGAAAGCTCAATTTAAATGGTAATTAAAAGATTGGTTTAAGAAATGACGAATAAAAGATTCGTTTAAGAATTTGAACATAACGGTCCAAAAAAAACTTTACCAAACTCGACCTTCCTTTTTGCGAATTCTTGAGTGATTATATAGTTGCACTTGATGAATGAAGACTGATAGTAATTGGCAACTGAGGAAGCTCTACAAAGGAGGAGAAAATTCAAACAAGAGGGAAAGGCAGTAGGTGATCAAGGTAATTTTCTACTCTAATTTGTTTGTCTGTTTAATTCATTCCACATGGAATTTTGAGTAACCTGACAAATTTTGTTTCTATATTCACTCAATGTCATGGACTCTCCTATCTCTTTCTTTCTCTCTCAAGCACTTTGATGTAAAGTTGTCTGTCTTATGGAGCGCTCCATAAATGTAGTGTTTTATGCATGAATGTACTATGTAGTGTTGTTGTATGCTTGCAATGTGTTGTGTTGTGGAAATGTGTTGTGTGTGCGCAAATTTTTGTGTTATGTCTCTCTGGATTTGTGTCAATTGAGAGATAAAGTCATGTTCGAGGAGAATATGCACTGGTGGTTGAAGGGCCAACTTGATCAACACATAAGGCTTTCAGAGTGAGTTGGTATCTATGTCAATATTTTCTTCAATTATTTTTAAATGCATTCCTACACCATTTTTCAGTTTGTTTTTATGATGAGTTAGAATTTCATATATAGGAGCTAGAGCAGGGTTTCTAGTGCTTTTGCAGTAGAGAATGAGGAATTTCCAGCGCTTTTACAACCACCAATTTCTAGAGTTTCAACTGCAAAAGAAATATGGTTAAGAAGCAAGGTTAGTATTCTTTGTTGATTTCCTTGTTCTTCTTATAGGCAATGGTAAATCTCAATAGGGGTTTAGTTGTTTATTTTTAGAAAGACAAAACCACACATATCGTATAAATGACATGCCCTATTTATTTTCTAGGGTTTAAAGAAATCAAACCCTAGAATACCTATGCCCTTACAGGTAGGTATTCCTTTCCTTTGTTCCATGACAAGAATGGTGCGCTATCCTTACCTTGCAACTAGGGATGGAGTGCTTATATGTTCTTTCCTTAAACTAGTAATCAACTATGGAATGGTTTTGTGTTTCTTATGTAACAATCCTATAATAGGTTGGGAATATGTGCCTTTAGTAGAATTTAGCATGGAGATTCACTTTCTACTAGACATCCTTCCTCTATTATTTTCATGATATTTTATCTAGAAATACCTATGTAAGATAGTGGTATATCCTTGCTCAAATTAGTAGTGGTATCCTTCGAATGCTTGGCCTTTCCTTGACTAGAGAGGTAGGCATAGGTTACCCGATTAAATTTTTTGAACGAGACCCAGAGAAAGACCTAGAATTCAGGGTAACAACATAACTAGGATAGAATAGTTACAGATAAAGCAAGACCTAGGTTACAGATACAATAGTTCTAGTTGCACATTTATTGAGATCCAGATTATGTAACCTTGAGTAATATATAAACCCAAAAAGAGTTAGATTCTCGAGAGCGATATCTTGATGATTATGACCATCTGAGTCTTTGGAGAGCCAATTGCTCTAAATCGAGGTCGAATTCAAGATCGAGTAATTGCTTTGTATGAGAAATAGCTTTCATTTTCCCTAAATTACAACTGAATATAAAGAAACTACAACCCAACGGAATACATATAATGGAAGAAAATTTAGTTCACATACAGCTTACGATGCTTAATGGGTTGGTACTCTAAGGCCTTCACAACACAAAATCTTTAAAATACCTTTAGAACTCAAAATCTTGAAAGTAAAATGAAAATAACATGTATTGGAATGAGAATAACATGCATTGGAAAAGAGGAATTTAGAAGAAGTTTCAACTATAATGAATCCTAAGAATAGCCTCGTAAAAGCCAAACGATGTTGTAAAAGGGCACCATAATATGAATAGAGGAGAGGAGGTTAACTGATAAAAAGAAAAAACGATAACTCTGAAGTTCTGAGTGCTTAAGACCAAAATAATAAAACACTTTCAATAGAGGAGCACAAAGATAATATGATGAGTATATGAATTACCTTTGAATTCAGATTTATTTATGGTGGTGTAGGATATTGTACAACACACTCAGTTTCTGATTATGTAAATATTATGAATGGGGAAATATTTTTTTTAACTTAGGTATTAAGTGTTATGTATTAAGCTAATGAATTGTTTATTGCCTTTACATATTTTTAATGAGTCAATTATTTACCTAGTGATTAGTTTTTGTCATTTAATAATCTCAGACACAATGCCAACTGCTAATACTATTACATATCAATCTTACATAAGTATTAGTGTTACACCTTTTGTGAAACTACCAGCTAAAACCATCCAACTTTGATTGATTGGATTTTAAAGTTCTATGAACGAATTTGACCATTATATGTATGTGTGTTAATGGGATTACTTAATTAGATTTTATGGTTCTCCATAATGTTCATGGATAGGAGCCAATTTTTTTTTTTTTTGATAGTTGTTTTCCTACTAATCCCTTTATTTTTCAATGTCCAACCAATGTCCAGCCTGACATATTAGACATGGAGCACCTTTCCATCCTTCAATATATTATGGTGTTGGCATTCCTTGGAAAATGAGATTCCTAATAAAACAGTATTGTTAGGGTCCAACCCTAACACCCTTATTTAGGTAATAGGGTCAATTCATAGTTATAGTTAGTTAAAGAGTCAATAAAACCCATATTAATAATTGTAAGTGGTTGACCCACATTTAAAGAAAGGGACCACAATTAGTTGCAAAAGGACCATGGTATTAGATAGATGGTATTAAGAGAACCATGCTACTAACCCATGGTATTGCATGTATGAATCTTATATAAAGGATAGAGACTCCCCATAGAGGAGCTTCGTGTTTTATTTTGTAATCGAACTCCTCTCTATTGGAGGTTACCCCCTTGAAGAGGCAAGTGAACATTGCTTTCATCTCTGAATAATAAACTACTTTCTGTTATTTCTCATTTTGTTCTATGTTTTGGGTTATGTTTCTTCATATATTTGGTATTTTGGCATCTTCTCGCTAGTGAAGAGCATAACAAGTGGTATCAGAGAAATTTCCAGGGCCAGTAGTATCTCCAGGTTTAGCAGATTTGTTTTCCCAGAAACATGTCCCAGCGTCTTTAAACCACATGATCTATCGTTGAGCGCATAAATCTATGGATTTGGGGAGGCATGCATGCAAGAAATACAAGAGGTGGTCACGCTTGTTGGACTCCCTTGTAACCCTTGTGGGTACCCCTTCGAGTAGTAGTGAATTAGACAGAACCGTGCGTGATTTGTCTTCCACATACCCTCTGGGTATATCGGAAGCCCCCTAGGCTCACCTGAAACCTAGCTGTAGATAAACCGTTGGCCGTCTTGCTACTACAGTACACCAAAAACAACACTCGGGGAGATTACTCATGTGTACGATAGGGTAGTCGGGTAGTATGGCTAAGGGTATGGTTGATCCTCCTTAGTTAGTTCCCTGAAAGATTGGGCCAATTACTACTGTTGGACCCTTATGTATAGTATGATCTGTAGCACCTGACACTCCTTGAGACCGTAGTTCCCTCGTCTCTCTGAAGATCACCCATTATCTTCTTTGCTAGATTATATCTAGCAGTTGGGGTTATGTCACCGCCGCAATAATTAGATCCACCAGTTCAAGGTCTAATGCCACAGTACCATTCAGATCTAGCAGCTCGGGTTTTGTCGTCACCATAGTCCAACTCACATTTAGTAGTTGAGGGTTTCGTAGACAGATTTGACCATTTGTGTAGGGAGGCTTGTGGTGCCTATACCTTGGGGCGATTCTCGTAAGACATTAGGAAGGATTAACTTTTTTGGAAATTGGCCAATGTAGTATTGATAAGTAGGGAGTAAAACTCATTTCGGAGTAAAAAAAAACAAACAAAAACAAAAACAAACAAAAATAAACAAACCAGGACGCTTATAAGAGACTTATCCCATAAGAATCATGACGATGAGCTGAGCGAGGTGGTACCATTCACTTGTTAGCTTCAATTTTTGGGTGGTCCCAAATTTTTTCAAAGTGACCACAAGTGACTTGGATTTGTGTATGGTAGAAACCAAAGCTCAAGCCATGGTTAGTGAGAAGATCGAGACCATTGAAAAATAGTTGGCTACTTTAACAGAGTAGATACAGACATTAATGACCGCAGTCACAAGGGGAAAGTCGACGTTGTAATCAGAGGCATATGGTTTTAATGAAGACCTTGAAGGAGAATTTAGCCATCATCTTCACTTCCATGGAAATCACCAACATTCCCACCTTCGACCACCCAAGCTTGAAATGTACAAATTTGATGGCTCTAATCTGACAGTATGGGTAGAACAAATGGACCAATATTTCACTCGGAATAACATCATAGATGATGAAACTAAACTACGTGCAGGAGGTCTTTACTTGGACCAAGAAAGATGGCAATGGTGGTAGTGGCATCAGAAATTCTATCCAAGGAAAATTGCTTGGTAGACATTCGCAAAATCCATTTGTGGCCACTTTGACTGTGAATCTAATTTTTTGGGTCGTCTTACTAAGCTTAGATAGACAGGCACAGTAAATGACTATATTACAGCCTTTGAGACATTGGCCTTTTGCACAGTAGGTCTGGGAGATGAATTCTACTTGGAATTTTTTATAAGTGGTCTCAAAGAAGCCATCCAAGCCCACATCCGAATGCACCACCCATCCACATGGATGGAAGCTTGCATAAAGGCTATCGAAGTGGAACATGCTTTAGCTGCCCAGTCACCTCATCCAAATTTCATAGCCAAGGAATGCCCCACCCAAGCTCAGGGCACTACCCAAACACTTAAGGTTCAAAAGGTGTCCCCAACAGAAATGGTTGAAAGAAGAAAGCAAGGATTGTGTTACTACTATGATGACAAATACTCCCGGGGCATAAATGTAAGGAACCCAAATTCTTTCAAATTGATGCTACTAATCACAGTTCATCTGAGGAAGACCCTCCCTTTGAGGGACCGGAGGAGGAAGATGAGGACAACCAGCAGGACAATGAGCTCCCAGCTACACCAGAAGAACCAGTTATCTCACTCCATGCTTTGGCAGGCATTTCTTCTCCCCAAACTCTCAAAATCAGACATTTTATTAAACTTCACCCTATAGTAGTATTGACTGATAGTGGAAGCATACATAACTTTATCCATCAGAGAGTCGCCGAAGCTGTTCATTTTTTTGCTAGAGGAGTGTCTAATTTCTAGGTCCAAATTCCTGATGGGGGACAATGAAATGTGAAGGCCATTGTGAAAATATCAAACTTCAGATGGGAGATTACCACCTAAAGACCCACATGTTTTCCATCAACATGGGTGGTTCTGAAATTATCTTGGGTGTGGAATGGCTCCACACACTAGGCCCAATCACAATGGATTTCCAAGCGTTATATATGAGCTTTAAGTAGAATGACCACATGCATACCATCCACGCACTCCAGGCAGGTGCTCCTTCTGTCATCATCTCGCATCGAATGGAAAAGTTGTTGAAAATGGGACATCATGGAGTTATCACCCAATTTAATGCCATCCAGGCCATCAAACCCACTACTCTTCATATTCATCTTGAGATGCAACATGTCTCAAATTGCTACCTGCAGGTCTTTGAAAAACCTAACGAGCTTCCACCCTCTAGAGGGGAACATGATCATAACATCACTTTGGTCCCAGGGGCACAACCACTGAATGTGTGCCCATATAGATATCCTTTCGCCCAAAAGAATGAAATTGAAAAAATCATCAAGGAACTCCTAGAATCTAGTGTCATTCGTCCTAACATTAGTCCTTATTCATCACCTGTGGTCATGGTGCTCAAGAAAGATGGGGAATGGCGCATGTGTCCAGACTTCAGGGCCCTCAACAAGCTCACAGTCAAAGATAAATTCCCTATCCTAGTTGTTGATGATTTGCTGGATGAACTAAATGGTGCTCAATTCTTTACTAAGCTAGATCTTCGCTCGGGCTATCACCAAATACTCATGAAAGAAGTAGACATTCCCAAGACTACTTTCCAAATTCATGAAGGCCATTATGAATTCCTGGTCATCCCATTTGGTCTCTGTAATGCCCCATCCACTTTTTAGGGCCTCATGAATCACCTGCTCAAACCATATCTCAGAAAATTTGTCCTCATTTTCTTTAATGACATTCTCATCTACAACCTTACCTGGGGAAAACATCTTCAGCATGTAGACTTTCTCTTACAACTGCTCCAGAAGAATAAATTATTTGTCAAATTGTCCAAGTGCTCTTTTGGCATGGAAGAAGTCGAGTATCTAGTGCACATTATGGGGCATGAAGGTGTCAGGGTGGATCCCAAAAAGATCTAGGCAATGCAACATTGGCCCAACCAAAGACCTTGAATAGTTTGAGAGGATTCTTCGGTCTCACCATCTAATATTGCAAATTTGTATGCAATTATGGTCGCATTGTTAGACCCCTCACTCACCTTCTCAAGAAAAATTCATTCCTCTAGACTAATGAATCACAACAGGCATTTATGGCTCTCAAACAAGCCATGTGTTTCACTCCCGTATTGGCACTACCTAACTTCACTAAATCTTTTGTGGTTGAATGTGTCACTTTAGGTATGGGTATTGGGGCTGTCTTAATGCAGGAAGGTCGACCCTTATCTTTCACCAGCCAAAAACTAAGTTGGAAACATCTGGGACAATCTACCTATGAGAAGGAGATGATGGCCATATTACATGCAGTAGATACCTGGCGACCATGCTTATTGGGGCAGTGTTTCTGAATCCACACAGACCATCAAAGCCTCAAATATTTTTTGGAGCAATGGCTATCCTCACTGTTACACAGTAATTTGTCACCATCCCTGTTACTCCTCTTGTCGTACTTTGGAGGACTCATCCCGGGAGTTATAAGAAGTGACAAAGTCTAAAAACACTTGCATTATGTTCCCCTGAGTATGTACTTCATGTTCCCTGAAGACACCTTCTACAGATTATCCCTGAAAAGTGCTCTTTTTCCATTGGCGCAGGTCCGCAGTATCTTACCCGCGCCAATCATGGAGATCCTCAAAAGAGGGCGCGACCATTGGCGCTCTGTCTTAGAGCAACAGTCGCGCCAACCAAGTTTGGTCATGCTTTTTGCCTTAACGCACGCCCCACTATTGTTTCCTTCATTACATGGAGCTTTTTGAGGATAAAAAATCAGTCTTATGTCGAGTTCTATCCTATCTCCATCTTTAATGGCTTTTGGGGATAATGTTAATCCACAATAGGTGTCCCGGTTCATCGTATCCTCCTCCCTTCTTCATCTATATAAGCTTGTCCTTATGCATTTGACAAGCTAGTCGTTAGTCATGGAGTGCTAGAGGTTGAGTTCTTGAGTTCTTGGAGGAATGCTAGTTGTGATTATCATGAGTGATAATGAATGCTAGAGAGGTTATGCTGCCGGAGAGGAGATACATTGCAAGACACATATAGTTGCTCGCCCAGCCAGGAGAGGTTCAACGTCAGAACCATGGTTGTAACTTTTCCTGTTTATTATTAATTAATGAGCGACTACTATTATAGTTCCAATCTCATTGTCTATTATGGTGATGTGTTGATTTATTTCCTTTCTGATTGAAATATAGTTGTGCCTTGGTAGATTTTATGTTGGTATCTGTCTCTTCCTTTGCCTGTGCAGGTGTCCGTTTATGATCTGCTGGAGTGAGGGAGCGGGAATATCAACTTTGCTTCAACCATAGCGTTGGATTCCAGGTTGGTCTTCTTAGTTCACCTTTAATGCATAACTAGGAACTTGCGTGGCAGCATGGTTTGATTGTGGCTAGTTCTATTTTAGACTAGTGGGATCGCCTCTGTCCGCAGAGGGGATTTACCTACCCAACAATTTGGCGACTCCACTGGGGAGGTGCTATTTGGAATTTGTCTTGCATGTTAATTTTCTTCTGCTTGCTTGAGTGAATGAGCTTCCTGGGTCAGTTTTGAGTTTATTCTTTACTGTTTGACCCATCTGAGCACTGTCAACCTGACCTGAGGTCGTATTATTTATTTTTCTAGCCGGCAAGCTTAATTGGCGCGGTTATTACTCTGACAGTCGCGCCAGTTGGTGCACGTTGCTCAAAAGCAACTTGCGCCAATCCTTTGGTAGCGCAAGTTGCAGGCTGACAGTCGCGCCAGCCCTGTAAATTTTTCCTGTGTGTGGGTGGAAAGCTCTTTCAGTCTCTTTTTATATCTCTTACAGCCTCTGGAAGTGTGTTGAACCTTTGTTTGACTGGTTTTAGCCTTTATCCTTCAGTTTTTTGCTTATATCTAGTGAATTTGCATGTCTAGCCTTCTGTGGGAAGTTTCGGTCTCTTGATTATCCAGTCAGCTTGTTGGTTGTGTCCTGCACCTATCCAGTGATTTGTTAAAGCTTGATCTTCTATACTCTGAGTGATTCACTTCTAGCCTCTTTGAATTGACTTCATTTGAACTTAGATTACATGGTTCATTGAAAGTCTTTGTGTTTTTCCTTGCTTGCATAGTTCATTTTGGTGTTTCAGAGTTGGTTCTATTTCATTGAGTGAACTTGAATTGTGCATATCTCTTAAGATTTGTTTAAATGCATCATGCCATCTTAAAGGAAAGAAAAACAAAATATCTTTTTCATCATATTAGTTAGCGTTTATTGTTATTTGTTGCTATTAAAAAGAAAAAGAAAAAATTTCATTTCTTGTTATTAGCTACATTAGGATCTTTGTTGTTTGTTGAGTGACCATTTCGTTTGTGTAAAGATCTCAACCCTCCTGTAGATAGGATTCATCGAATCAAATGATATAATTTTGGCATATAGTTTGCATTTAAGAAGTTTTTGAGATATCACATACGGTAGGACCAAAAAACTGAAACATAATCGAAGATAAACTTTAAAATAAACTCAATGAACATAACAACGCATTGGAACATAACGCAAATACTCTAGAGGTCTAGGTTAGAGACGTGTTCCGGCATCTTTAAACCTGGTAGTTTATCGTCGAGTGGTTGGGTGATTCCTCCACGGTGAAACGATAGGTGCCAATACGGACTGTGCTCCCACGTACCGTCGCGTATATATTGGGAGACCCCTATAGGAATAAAGCCTTTATCCATAGGAAGCCGTGTCAGCCGCCCTATGATTTGCAATGCAGTGAACACAACATTCACGAAGATCGACCACCCGTACCCTAAAAAGTATTCTGTTGTTTTGCGAAAAGTTTGGCACACCCTCTACCTAGAATTCCAGAGCAGTCACTTTTGATCCTTTTCGGACTCCTTAAACAAAAAGGTGCTTGTGAGAGTCTTGTCACTTCGTGCTCATTAAATATTCGAAGGAGACTAGAGTCATCTTTTATCCTTTTCTCGACTCTTAAAAAATGAAAAGGTTAAGTTCAGTGTCTTAAAATTTATTGGCCACGATAACATCTACCCAATTAGATTTTGTTTGTGTTAGCTTGAGTAGGATTATTTCTCGTTCAATGGCAGCCTTCCCGGCGCCCACCGGCCAAGGTGTTCCTCCTGATGGGAACCCTCGTCCATTTCCTTCTGTTGGAAATGTCGGTGTTCAGTATATCGCAACATTGTCTTTGCCTGGGTTGACCATTGGTTTACCCGTATGGTTGTTTTCAAACTCGGTGGTCTCGAGTGTGATAACTCCTGTTCCGCCACCACCTCCTCCACCCGAACAACACCATGTTGATTCTAAGGTGGACCCCTTCCCTTCTTCGCCTATTGCTGTGTCCTCATCTTCTACTTCGCCTGGTGAAACCTTGGATTTCAGTAACCAGGTGGCTAAGAAGAAGAAGAAGAAGACCAAAAAGAAGAAGTCTCCTAAGGGAAAGGTCGCATCTACCACGAAAATATCTGAAGTGGAACCACCTTCTGCTCCTCCGCGGAAGGCTAAGTCTCCTTGTCGATTATGCAAGGAGGACCATTTTCTTTCTGATTGTCCTGGTATTCCCAGGATCCTAGATATATGGTCCCGTGACCCGACTCACCCCTTGTCGTCGCAGATCGACGATACCTTATCAGTTGGTAAGAGAAAAGGAAAGGTTCGTTTCCCTTGTCGACTTTGTGAAGGTAATCATCTCCTTCACCTTTGTCCACTTATGGATGAAGCCTCCCATATTTTGGAAAGTCTGTCAGCTCCCTTACCCCAACTACCCGCTGGATATCAGCATCTTTTTGCAACTGCAGATCATCTCTCCACTAACCAAGTGATCAAGCATGATTCCTCTTTGGTCCAGCCTTCTCTTCCCGAACCTATCTGTGCTCCACCTGTTCCAGACCAGTCCCTGGTTGGAATGACTGTTGATTTACATTCATCATCTACGCACCACTTTATCATCAAGGATGAACCACCTGAGTCCAAACCAAACGAAAGTCCACAGTTCCAGATTACAGTTGACCCAGTCTTTCAAAAGGTCCAGCTTACAAGTGACCCGGTTTTGCCTACAGAAGTTCCATCCTTAGATGATCTTACATCTGAATCCAAACCAGACAAAAGTCAAAAGGTCCAGCTTACAAGTGACCCGGTTTTGCCTTCAGAAGTTCCATCCTTAGATAATCTTACATCTGAATCCAAACTAGACAAAAGTCAAAAGGTCCAGCTTACAAGTGACCCGGTTTTGCCTTCAGAAGTTCCCTCCTCAGATGATGTTATCACTACAAATAATGAAGACCCCACCATCCAAATTCTATTCATCAACATAGACTCTAATGATCAAGTGAGCATCCCTCTCATTCCTTCGCACCAGGAAGAAATTCCATCAGAATCATATCCGGTTGTCTATCCAGTCCCACCTCCAAGCAACCTAGTTGTTTCCTTCAATTGGGATCAACTAGGCAATCCTCGGTTACCAGCCTCCATACCATTTCGAATTATAGTCCAAGTCTACCGCATGGTTATGGCCGGTACAATTATTGATGAGGGATCTCCTGTGAGTATCCTTTCTTCAACAGCTTGGGAAGCACTTGGTTCCCCACTGCTTCTGCCTGAGATGAGAAACCTTACAGGTTTCCATCGAGAAACCACTCGACCTTTAGGAATTCTTCCCAATGTACCTATCACATTAGAAGGGAAGACTGTTCAAATAGGTGTCATGGTAGTCCAAGGTCCGTTAGATTACAATTTACTCCTTGGACGAGACTATATTTATCGCATACGTGCAATTGTGTCCTCACTCTTCAGAGTGATGTGTTTTCCGCATGAAGGAAGGACGATCAAGGTCGTAGACCAACTTTCATTCCCCGGTTCACACTTCACATATAGTCATCTACCATTCCTAAATGGTCTTATTTCCACAGGAAATGCCCCAACATCCACTCCATCATTCTGATGACGGCAGCTGACCCGGGCGCGTGACTGAGGCCTAGGGGGGCATGCATCCTCCTTCAAAATCGAGTCTTTCCAAGTGAACCTTCATTCCATCCACTCCGTGAATGCCATGAAGCTTGGGGGGCATGTACCTCGATTTGTATTATCATGCTGGGGGCATGCAAATTTATAGCAAGCATAGTTTTTCATTTCAAGCTTGTGTAAACATGAAACCGAATTCAAGCAGAGTTCTCCATGGTTCAAGCTTGTGAAAAAATGAACCCATACCTGATTTACACCCCGTGATTGCCTTTTATCTGCTAAATTCTGCTAGATGAGCCTTGGTTGTTTCATTCCATCGCCACCATATCTTTGGCCGATCATATGCTTTCACTTGGTTGTTTCTCCTTTCCTGAAGGAACCGCAGCGATGAGTGGTTTTATTAGCCAGCCTCTTAACCTTTACATGTTTCGAGTAGGTTCCACCATTACCGGAACCAGTTGCTACCTTTTATACCACTCGTTCCTTCAGGACGAGTCGCCTTTACGCTCTTTTCTGACTCGTAAAATATGAAAAGATTGCCGAGTATTTTTCCTTTTTGACTCGTTAAAGAAAATAAAAATGGAGGTCTGTTTTCAACTCTTCTCTGACCATTTAAAGAAGAAAAGATTGCCGAGTCGCTCCTCTTGACTCGTTAAATGTTAATAAGGGGCGGTCGTTTTAAGTTCTTTTTGTCGACCGTTAAAACATAAAAAGATTACCGGGTTTTTGTCGTTTCAAACTCGTTAATGGTTACGAAACGACGTGGTTTTGACCGCTTTTTTACTTTTTCAGGTCGAAATCACTAATTATGAAAAGTAATCCTCGATCGTAATGATCAGGCGGTTCTTTCGGGTATTATTTTATACTTTTTCGGGCTCGAGAGACACAACTTTACGAAAAAGGACATCCCTGGAGTTTCCTTTTCTGCTGTCTTTTCAAACTCTCTAAACATGAAAAGACGCCGAGTTATTCCTTTGTCAGACTCGTTAAAACTTAATGACATCGGATTTTGTCACAACACAAGCATATGCTATCCCCATCAAGCTTGTTAAAAATAACTGGGGTACTCGCCAGAAATGGCGGGGGAAAAGAAATTTTTTGAACCATAATTATTACCGTGACAGCAGTATGTCGCTCTTGAACATGGCACTTTTCTGCTTTCGTGTCCAGGGTGGGGATATTTCATCTCATATCTTTCACTTGCTTCCATGGACTTGGGTACCTTATTTGACCTCTCATCCACTCATTGCCTCGTCATCATGACCTTTGATACATTAATGTCAAATACTGCCGATTCCATTAATGTGCCGCCGATATGTTCAAGAGAAGTTGACCTCTGCAAAGAAACAACCTCCCTCTGATAGTTCGCACAATCTTGATTAACAACATTATCTCTCTGTCTCATGTCGATGATGTGGGAAACATTATGGCCCACCTTCGATCAGGGTCACTTCCTGTCGACTTCAACTCATTATCCAGGAAGTTGATCTAGAGACTCCTTTCTGGTGCCTTGGAGCCTGCATGCCTCAATGGCAGGTTCTTCGTCTTCGACGTGAGGTTTTCATCATTGGCCTCCGATCGAATGATTCTACGGGTGTTCGACTTCAGATCATTAATTCACACGCCGTAGATTGTACCTATAGTACCTTGAGGTCCATTGTCATTATTGGTGGTACCTCTCGCGTCTGTTAACAGTTTCCACTATTGACTAGTAATCAGACGATGTTCATGCATGTTCGACTTCAGCTCATATATTCACATGCTTGAACTTGTACTCTCGTTCGGGTCGAGATGGAGCGCAAGACCCTGGATTGTGTCTATTGTAATCCAGGCGTGATTCTTGATACTTGACTCATTCACTGGATGGCTGCGACCATACCTGAGTCAATTCATTGATCCTAACCAGATGGTTGCGTCCATACTATGGATCTAGATTATTTATGTACTCTCTTATGGATGGCTGCGACCATGCCAAGTACATTATGTAATTGAACTATCAGTCATGTCTCTTAACACAAATCCTCGGCGGCAGCAACTATATGTGTTCTTATGTGTTCTTGTGTTTTCTTGTAAAGCATTTCACCCCTCTCCACCTCTCAGACCTCATGCTTTAGGGGGCATCTGTTACACAGTAATTTGTCACCATCCCTGTTACTCCTCTTGTCGTACTTTGGAGGACTCATCCCGGGAGTTATAAGAAGTGACAAAGTCTAAAAACACTTGCATTATGTTCCCCTGAGTATGTACTTCATGTTCCCTGAAGACACCTTCTACAGATTATCCCTGAAAAGTGCTCTTTTTCCATTGGCGCATGTCCGCAGTATCTTACCCACGCCAATCATGGAGATCCTCAAAAGAGGGCGCGACCATTGGCGCTCTGTCTTAGAGCAACAGTCGTGCCAACCAAGTTTGGTCATGCTTTTTGCCTTAACGCACGCCCGACTGTTGTTTCCTTCATTACATGGAGCTTTTTGAGGATAAAAAATCAGTCTTATGTCAAGTTCTATCCTATCTCCATCTTTAATGGCTTTTGGGGATAATGTTAATCCACAATAGGTGTCCCGGTTCATCATATCCTCCTCCCTTATTCATCTATATAAGCTTGTCCTTATGCATTTGACAAGCTCGTCGTTAGTCATGGAGTGCTAGAGGTTGAGTTCTTGAGTTCTTGGAGGAATGCTAGTTGTGATTATCATGAGTGATAATGAATGCTAGAGAGGTTATGCTGCCGAAGAGGAGATACATTGCAAGACACATATAGTTTCTCGCCCAGCTAGGAGAGGTTCAACGTCAGAACCATGGTTGTAACTTTTCCTGTTTATTATTAATTAATGAGCGACTGCTATTATAGTTCCAATCTCATTGTCTATTATGGTGATGTGTTGATTTATTTCCTTTCTGACTGAAATATAGTTGTGCCTTGGTAGATTTTATGTTGGTATCTGTCTCTTCCTTTGCCTGTGCAGGTGTCCGTTTATGATCTGCTGGAGTGAGGGAGCGGGAATATCAACTCTGCTTCAACCATAGCGTTGGATTCCAGGTTGGTCTTCTTAGTTCACCTTTAATGCATAACTAGGAACTTGCGTGGCAGCGTGGTTTGATTGTGGCTAGTTTTGTTTTAGACTAGTGGGATCGCCTCTGTCCGCAGAGGGGATTTACCTACCCAACACTCGCCATAGCAAAATAGATGGCTAGCCAAAATGCTAGGACATGATTATGAGATAATTTACAAGAAAGGGCGTGAAAATGTAGTAGCGGATGCTTTATCACGCCAATTTGAGGTTGACAACACCCTGCTAGCAATCTCTCTTCCCATTTCAGATTGGATTGATGAATCCCACAAGGAATGGTTTTCACATCCTTCTCTCTCCCAACTCATTAATAACTTGCGAGCAAATCCTAATTCCACAATGGGCTACTCTTGGAAGGATGAGATTCTTCGCTACAAGGATAGAGTGGTCATATCACCGACATCCATGCTCAAAATGCGCATTTTGGCAGAGTTACACTCACCTCCCACTGTAGGCCATGCAGGCTTTTAGAAGACTTATGCTCACACTCGTCATTCCTTCTTTTGGACAGACATGAAAAATGACATTCTTACTTTTGTAGCTGAATGTGATGTGTGTCAACGCCACAAAGGAGAAATAGTCAAGTCCCCAGGAACTTTACAACCACTGCCCATACCTGCCTCAATATGGATGGAATTTTCTATGGATTTCATTACTGGTCTTTTGAAGTCAGGAAATAAGTCAGTCATCATGGTGGTTGTGGAAAGACTTTCTAAGTATGCTCATTTTGTGCCCTACCCCACCCATTTACCCCCACTTTGGTGGCTCAATCTTTCATGGACCAGATCTTCAAACTACATGGCATGCCCACTTCCATTGTGTCTGATCGTGACCCGATCTCCACCAGTGACTTTTGGCAAGAACTTTTCAAGCTACAATGCACCCAACTCCAACTAAGTGCTTCCTATCATCCCCAAACTGATGGTCAAACTGAAGCAGTCAACAAATGTTTTGAGACCTAGCTTAGGTTCTTCACTTCAAAAAAGCAACATCAATGGCTACAATGGTTACCTCTAGCTGAATGGTGGTATAATACTAACTATCATGCCGCCACCAAGATGACTCCATATGAAGCAGTTTGTGGTCAACACCTGCCTTCACCTGATTCTTATATACCTAGATTCTCTAAGGTGCAAGCAGTGGATCAACTCCTACAAAACCATGTAACCATGCTAGCCTGTCTCAAACATAATCTCCATGAAGCTCAAAATCTCATGAATCAACATGCAGACCAACAGCATTCAGAGCACACATTTCAAGAACGAGATCAGGTATTCTTGAGGCTGAAACCATACAAGCAAACATCACTCAAGGACAAAGGCCATAAAAAATTATCTCCAAAATTCTACGGACCTTATCAAATACTTCAGCACATTGGAGAAGTAGCCTACAAGCTAGCCTTGCCACCAACTACAGAAATACATCCCGTCTTCCATGTATCATACCTCAAGAAAGTGGTGGGGAACAATTTCAGAATTCAAACCAGTCTACCTAAAATGGATGAAGAAGGTTGAATCTGGAGAGCCATGGTATTGACCCATGGTATTTCATGTATGAATCCTTTATAAAGGATAGAGACTCCCCATAGAGTAGCGTCGTGTTTTATTTTGTAATCAAGCTTTGCTCTATTGGAGGTTGCCCCCTCAAAGAGGCAAGTGAACATTGCTTTCACCTCTGAATAATAAAATACTTGTTGTTATTTCTCATTTTTTTATGTGTTCTAGGTTGTGTTTCTTCGTATATTTGGTATTCTAGCATCTTCTTGCAGGTCAAGGGCATAACAAGGATCCACTTCGTAAAACAGAGGGATGATCCTCCCATGAAATGGGGAGACTTAGTTGAGACACCACATAGAGGATGCATAGTTTGGGGAGAAAATATTGCATTCAATGGCATGGTTTATGGTCGTATTCCTATCCTCCCCTTTCCTTAGTTAATGGGCATCATGGAATACACATATCTATTTGGCATTTGTGAGGGCTCTGTAGAGATGATCTACGAAGCCTTTCATGACATCTGACCCTCTGAAGCTCAGAAACACGCCATATCTCCATGCTCTCCGCATTCCCACTACCATTAAAAAAGAAACAGATTAATTTGTTTCTCAAAAACACCTCATATCTGCATGCCCTCCACATTTCCACTATCATTCAAAAAGAAACAAATTAATTTGTTAGCTTGAGAAGGTGTGATTCAGGAAATCTTATATGGAGCTACCCAGCTTGGAGGTTAAGACTCAAGCATTATATGGAGCATTAGACTAAGTGCATCATGGATCGCTTTACGAGGAAACCAAATGCTAAGTGCATCATGAAGTGTTTTATGAGGGAAACTAGACACTTTTGGTTTGGGAACCATTTCAATTAGTAAACTAGATAGACAATGTGTAAATCCCTACATAGCCACATATCCACTACCGGGTTCGGACCAAGATGCAAATCCAGGTGGAGAACAATTGACCAAATCTCATTGAACCAATTGAATGAATCCCATAATTGCCAATAATAGGAAGGGTGTCTTAGGGAAATGGTAGAAAAAATTCCTAGTGTTGATTGTGCCCATTTAATATCATTTAATATTTAAAAGTGATTATAAATTAAAATTATTTTATTAAAATATTATTTAATTTAAATAGATATTTATCAAAATTTAAAATTAACATAAATAATAATAATAAAGATTTATGAAAACTTAAATTTTAACATAATAAATTAATCATAAGAGTTTAAAATAATAATACATTTTCAAACAACTTCCTTAAATTGTATATAGGACGAGTTTTCCAACATCTTCTCCCAAGTTGCAAAAAACGAACATCCATAAAATATTAAAATGTAACCAGAGTTTCATTGTTTAACAACTTTTAACAATTCTATGACTCATTGTCTATGTAGTTTATACTCAACCAAACAAACAAATGCAAGTATTTATAAAAACATAATGAGTTGTTAAAATTATAAATTTAATACCATCAGTGTATATGGAAAGAATTTTTTTATTTTATTTTATTTAGAAAAGTAACAACATTATTTACTCATACTCTATAGATTTTTCATACATCTCCTTACTATGTACCGCACCAAAACATCTAAGAACATCTACAGGCAGAGACCACACTCAGAGGCCCTCATATAATCCCCATTACAAAAAATCATCATAACTGCTCGCCCACACCAGCATAAGGAGCACATCCTCGTGCCCAATAGGAAACATAGAATGCCCAAATATACTCGAAACATAGAAAGAGAGAACTGAGAAATGCGGCAGGTCAAAAAAACTACAACAATATCATAAATTATAAAATAGTAATACTTTGTTAAAAGATTGGTTTAATGAATAGTAATTAAATTATTGGTTAAAGCTAAATTAGAACACACATATTTATTTGGTAGTTGTGAGGGCTTTGTAGAGATGATCTACGAATCCTTTCATGACATCTAACCCTTTGAAGCTCAGAAACACGCCATATCTCCATGCTCTCTGCATTCCCACTACCATTAAAAAAGAAACAGATTAATTTGTTTCTCAGAAACACCTCATATCTGCATGCCCTTTGCATTTCCATTGTCACTCAAAAAAAAAAAAAAAAATTGTTAACTTGAAAAGGTGTGATTCAAGAAACCTTATATGGAGCTACCTAGCTTGGATGTTAAGACTCAAGCATTATATGGAGCATTTGACTAAGTGCATCATGGATCACTTTACGATGAAACCAGATGCTAAGCACAACATGAAGTGTTTTATGAGGGAAACTAGAAACTTTTGGTTTGGGAATCATTTCAATTAGTAAACTAGACAGACGATGCGTAAATCCCTACCTAGCCGCATATCCACCACCAGGTTGGGACCAAGATGCAAATCCAGGTGGAGAACCAATTGACCAAATCTCAGTTGAACCAAATGAATGAATCCCATAATTGCCAACAATAGGAAGGGCATATTAGGGAAATGGTAGACCAATTCCTAGTGTTCATTGTGCCCATTTAATATCATTTAGTATTTAAAAGTGATTATAAATTAAAATTATTTTATTAAAATATTATTTAATTTAAATAGATTTAAAAAAAAAAGTAAGTATGAGATATTTATCAAAATTTAAAATTAACATAAATAATAATAATAATAGATTTACAAAAACTTAAATTTTAACATAATACATTAATCATAATAGTTTAAAATAATAATTCATTTTTAAACAACTTCCTTAAATTGTATATAGGATGAGCTTTCCAACATATTCTCCCAAGTTGCGAAAAACGAACATGCATAAAATATTAAAATGTAACCAGAGTTTCATTGTTGAACAAATTTTAACAATTCTATACATCTCCTTACTTTGTATTGCACCAGAACATCTAAGAACATCCACAGGTAGAGACACTCAGAGGCCCTCATATAATCCCCATTACAAAAAATCATCATAGCTGCTCGCCCACACCAGCATAAGGATCATGTCTCCGTGCCCAATAGGAAACATAGAATGCCCAAATATACTCGAAACATAGAAAGAGAGAACTAAAAAATGCGGCAGGTCAAAAAAACTACAACAATATCATAAATTATAAAATAGTAATACTGGGTTAAAATATTGGTAATTAAAAAATTGGTTTAATGAATAGTAATTAAAATATTGGTTAAAGCTAAATTATAACACAATGGTCCAAAAAAGAAAGAATAAAACTCACGCATGCCCTAGTCATTATATACTAGTGAGCCTAATCAATGAAGAAGGAGAGGGGTCGGTGATTGTGATGAACGAAGAATGAGAGGAAATTCACGAATGAATAGGAGGCGGTCCAAAAATGGTAGTAGGGTGATCGAGTGGATTATTCATGGAGAGAGTAATTTTTTTTCCCTTTAATTTGTTTTTATCTCTCTCTATTTATTCAATTGGTTAACCAGGGAAAGGAAGTAGGCGATTGAGTGATTTTATGTAACCTCACAAATTGTTTTCTCTGTTGAATATATAGGCTGAACATGGGTGTTCCTTCTCTCTCAAGCACTATGATGTGAATTTGTCAGTATTATGGAGTGCTCCATAAATGTTATGTGTAGTGTTGTATACATCAATGTCCCGTGTAGTATTGTGGTATGCTTGTAATGTGGGTTGTGCCTTGTGTAGTGTGTAAATGTTTGTTTTGTGTGTCTGTTAATTGACAGAGAAAGTCCAAGCTAAGGAGAATATGCATTGGTGGTTGAAGGGCCAACCTAATCAACAAATAATGCATTCAGAGAGAGTTGGTACTCATTGCAATATGTTCTTGAATTACTTTTAAATTCATTCTCAGCCCTTTTTTATGATGAGTTGGAATTTTAGGAGCTAGAGTAGACATTTCTAATGCTTTTATAGCAAAGAATGAGGAGTTTCAAGCTCCTTTGGAATAACCAGTTTGCAGAGTTTCAATAGAAAATGAAATATTTCTAAGAAGCAAGGTTAGTATGCTTTGTGAATGGCCTTGTTCTCCTATGTTTCTTCGTGCAGTTTATGAATATCTATATGATATATTTATAGAACATGTCCATTGCAGAATAGTTTTTCCAATTGAGTCATTTTTAGTCCTCTGTGTCGGTTTGAGTTCACATAAGTCTTGAGGATGTTCACATGTGAGGTATAAGGTGGTTTTCCATGTAACACGTTAGGTCGCCCATCAATATTTTTGGCTATTGAAAACATTGGTCTCTCCAAACCCCCAATTGAGCTCCTCATTTTCTCCTTTTCATGGTTGGGATATTTGTTAGAGAATTGGCCTCTACAACACTGAATTGAGCTCCTCCTTTTCCCATTTCATGGTTGCATTGTTTGTTACAACATTGTTCTCTCCAAATTCTTAATTGGACTCCTCCTTTTCTCATTTCATGGTTGGGTTGTCTTTTACAAAATTGGTCTCTCCAAACCGCCAATTGAGCTCCTACTTTTCTCATTTCATGCCCGTGCAGCCAATTGACCCATATCCATAAGAGTTGCATAACCCGATCAAGCCGAAGTTTCCTAAACTAAGAGGTTGAGTAGATATTAACCCTATGAAGAATATTTTGTGTGGGTATATTAAGCATATTAATAGAAGGTTGTTCAGTCAGTTGATATGCACCACCAAAAACCTACATATAGAGAGGCACCACCAAAAACCTTACAGAGTCATATCTACACATTCACAAGAAAGACCCAGCCCTCTTCGTTGATTGTGAAATTCATAAGAGACAACTCGAAGAAACCCCGAAAATTCCAGCAGTGGGGTTTAGCAGGAAAGAAATGCCTACTTCATAGCCTACATAACTAGTTTAGGATCTAATTCTAGACACATAGCTACATAGCCTAGTTACAGATCCAATTCTATTTTAGATGCAAAATTCTGTTTAATACAAAGATTCAATGAAAATTTTGATTTATTAAGAAATTAGGGTGAAATTAATTTTGATGGCATTTCCTCCATGGTATTTTCAATAAAATTCCTGTCAGATTGTGGGTGTCGTAGAAATTGTACTCCAATAGCAAGAAATTGTACTTCGTTTTGAATATCATATAAAACTGATTCTACGGATGGTTGTGATCATGTGGGAATGTGTAGTGCTATGGTTGTTATTGTTTGGGGATGCATGTTGGAGTTTCAAGAGATGCCATATTTTAGTGGATAGATATGCTTGCTTTCTCAAGGGCTTTGAGGATTAGTTTTCTGTTGAAATATAGTTTTTCATAGAGGTGCAACACTTGGTAATGATAATATAGATACTAATGTTGGGTCTACTTAACACTTATTCTAATTAAATGGCCAGTGTATAGATCGTTGAATCAGGTATTATCGATATTGTTGGAGTTTTTGTGTATCAGTGATTATGAAAAATAGTCCAAGTATTCAGGAATAACTAATTTTTTATGATTTTTTCTAATATCTAAAAGTGATTATTAATTAAAATTATTTTATTAAAACCAAGCCACATAGGAAATATACTCGAAGTCAATGCTTTGCTAATGTTGAGGGCAACAAGATATGCATATAAGAATCATACATTACAGTACTTGCAATCACATAATTGATCGAGTGATCAAAGAGTTTGCCATGGATGGTAACAATATTTGTAATTATTTTTACAAAAAATATCATCATATTTTCCCAACCCATAAAGAGCGTAGGCTCATTTGAAATTTCACATGTATTGCTGAGTTTAGTTCATTCATAGTGAGAAAACTGTCAAGTTTCAATCAATATAAAAAATTCATTGCACAAACAATTGTGATCAGTACTTATGAGTTTGATGCCATATGACAACTATCAATCAATAGTTCTGTGTTTAGTGCTCAACACTTTTCAATCAGTAGTCATAGTTATGTTGTAGCATGGGTTATATTATATAAAGTTGTTAATGGTACTTGTTGATTTTACAATTTTTCTCCATAGACAATTGTCAATGGGCAATCAAAAGTTAAATATGCAGACAAGTGTTGATCATAGTGCAAAGCGTTGTGTGCATGGATTGTTTTCTTTTTTAGAAATTTCTAATTAGCATCACTGGTTTGATTTCTATGTATCATGTAATCAATTCAATTTTACACCTAAATTGAACTGTAATGTTGCTATGGGTTATGGGTTATAATGGATTCCTGCTGCGATGCTTAGTGGAAGGAAATTGCATACAGGAGCTAAATTCTTTCTATCTTGGGCTATTGTGAATTGATTCCAGTGGTTTATATATAATAAATGTCAATGATAGATATTACATGGGTTGTTTTCATTGTATTCGGTTCTTGTAAGCAGTAAATTACTAAAGTCCTAGTGGATGAAAATATGAAATTTCCAACCATTAGTCGAGACATATGAGTTAGTTTTATGGAGAGTCGTGCTATTTGCATGCATAACATGGGAACAAGTACATGTACATGTTCTCCTGTATTTTATTCTTATGTTTAGTGGAAGGAAATATTAAGTCTATTGTGATATAAGTTAAATTCGTGAGCTATGTCAGTTAGTAGTTTTGAGTTTGAGTTCATTGGAAATTGCATTGGATGTGTTCATTCCATGTTTAGAAATTGTTGAAAGCTCAATCCCTGACCTATGTCAGTTAGTAGTTTTGAGTTTGAGTTCATTGGAAATTTCATAGGATGTGTTCATTTCATGTTTAGCAACTATTTAAAGCCGACATAATTGGTTAGTAGTCAAGAGGAGGTCATAACTGCTTATGAGATGAACCCATTAGCTGAGTTGCGACCAAACCTGATGAAATGCAAATACTCGCGATGGTCTCCTTGAGCGAGCTCATCTTCTTCTTCATTTGTGTCAGGACCAACTACAACTTGTGTTTAGTAATCCACTTCCTATTGTTTGCAACTATTTCCCCTGGTAACAATGGTGGTACCATCCCGTCAAACAACTACATGAACTTTCCTTCTCTAATTTTCCCTATGAGCCCCGACCACGATCTGACCTTTGCATGAAAAGCTTCAGCTAATAACACAAATTTCTTGGCCCGCATTTGAAAGGTGTGCTGGTGAATGCAGCATGGCCTTATGAAGGTGTTCCCGTGAGAAGTCCCAAACTAAATTGTTGTTGAATATTTGTTCAGCAGCCAACTAGGGATCCTTTTGGTGGCTCTGATTACCTCGAAAATTTTTGACATACCAACCTCCAAATGAAGCCTCATTGATTTCTTTGCTACTCGGGTCCCCCGAAGTCCTCTATGGAACATATCAAAGAGCCAAGGGTTGGTCCTCTGAGATTAGCGCTAAGTGTCTGCCCTCTAGTGGGCACAACTTCCACATTGCTAAAGAAACTACTAAATAACCATAGATGAAGTTTGTGGTCCACTTGTAAACGTCTTCACAGGCTTCAAACAACTCGTTAAGGAGAAAAGTACACCAGTTAAGTTGGGTGCCCTTTGTACAATGTTACATGACTGATATCGTGTCCAAGGAGCACTCATTCTTTGTGAAATGGTGCATCAATTTCCTTGCAATGATATAGCAAGTGAACTCAATTTTCTCCTTGTTAATCAGGTCGATGCTCACTACCTTTCCCCCTCTCTTGGTGTTGTACTTGGAATAGTAGTCGACATCCCCCTCTTTTAGAGCTCTTTTCAAATTTGTCTAGAACGATGTTGAAACCACATCTCCTATTGCCGATAAACCTATATGTCTATAAATTTCGACCTCGCGAATTCGATATTCTCTATCTAGCTAGAGTGACCTATTGTGAATCCTGCTGACCAATAATTTAATGCATTGCATTGCTACAATAGTTGTGCCAAACATACGAAAACTTCTCAAATGTAATAGAGAAGACTGTTGGATTCCCCTGTAGGCATTATTGACCTTAATTGTTGATGTATCATCCTCCTTTGTGACCGATTCTGTATATACTTCATGCTTCAGAGTCAGGAATGAAAAGGAATCTGACAAATCATTATCAACGAGCATGGATTTATCATATTTTCCATAGAGAGGATCTGTAACTAAAATTCTTTCATCCAACCCAACCTCAAGAACAGAAATAATTTCCTTTTTCATGATGGAACATCACTCATAGACTAAAATCACTGGTGGTCGATAGAAAATCCTGGAATGATGGCACTAAGAATTGGATTGTGACTAGAATGGCTCTATCACCTTAGCTTTAGACTCTGAGAAATTTGGAATTTCCATACAAAATAACTATAGCACCCCGACACAAAGTTTCTGATGAGACTCGCTAACTGATTACTATGACAACTTTCCCTATGAAAAATCGAACGTGTTAATCCATTGTCAGCTAAGCTGGCCCTGACTTGGCTAATGTACTTCTAAAAAATGAAAGGTGGAGTTCATGGGTTATTATGCTTATCATAATGGAAGACATTTAGGAATTATTTTTTTACAGTGTGGTGACATTAAAGCTGCAACTGAGACTGATTTCCCAAAACCTTATTGGAAATTTTTTAAAGATTGACTTGTGAGTGTAGGTTAAAGACGAAAAAAGAAAATAAATAAAATACTTGAAACAGTAAATGATGACGTCACTAACTGACTCCTACTAACTTCTCCTAATCCTACCGATGATCCTCTTTCGAAGACCCAACCAATTGTGAGTAGAAATATTTGATGTGTGGAAGGGTTTTAGGTGTGTGCCATTCACTCACCCTGGGAAGAGTACTCTATCTAGTTGTGCAATCTTGATAACTCCAGACTCCCTAATTTACGCAACAATGAACGGGTGTAACCATTTCATCTGTAGCTTGCCCAAAAACTTCAGCAACTTACTGTCATATAATAAAACATGCGCAACGACTATAAATGCCTTATTCTTGATGTGCCTGTCATGACACGCTTTTTGCCTTCTCTGCTCGACCGTTTGGTGAAAATATACTAGGAACCATGCCTCATCAAGCTCTAATAATTCATATAATCACTTCTAGAGTGATGCCTCCTCCATCATTTTAGGGGCATGGCCGATAAAGATGATTGGAATCACAAATTTGTCAGAACCATGACTTCTCGTCCATAGACAAGTTGGAAGGGTGTTTTTTTGTGTAGATGCTTCACCGTTGTGTGATATGCCCATAGTGTTGTTGGAACCCTCTTATCCCAATCATCTCTATTGGCAGAGCATACTTTTATTAACCCCTTTTCCAATATTTTATTGAATGATTCTACAATTCCATTGGATTGTGGGTGGTATGGACTACTCTTGTGATATTTTATCATGAACTTTTATAGTAATGAAGCAATTGTTTCATTGATGAAGTGAGTCCTTGGTCACTAGTCAGGCTCCTAGGACATCCAAACCATGAGATGACATTGTCAAATATGAACCTTGTAGCTATATCTACCGTGCAATCTTTCACTAATACTACTTCGACCCACCTGGTAAGATATTTTTTTGTTATGATTATGTATCTAGCATGAAAGTGATTAGTCGGTGGATTGATCAACCCTATGAAATCGACTGCCCATTTTTCAAATATCTGTAAGGAACATACCGGCTCTAATGAGAGTCTATCATGATATGACGACTTCCAAAACCTTGGCACACATCGAATCTTTTTGCATATTCCTTGGCATCCTTATAAACCATTGCCCACCATAACCTTGCTTGCAACACCTTCCGTGCAATAGCTTTCCCTCTGATGTGGGCACCCGCAATTCTTGAATGGCATTCCCATAATACATCGTGTCATTCATTGTGAAGGACACATTACAACAACACCTGATCCAAGCCTAATTTGTATAGGTGCCCTACTATTAACTAGTAATCAGTTGCTCGCATGAGTATGTGTCATCTTTGCGTAGCTATGAATTCATCCGAACATTTACCTATAGCTAAGAAGGTTGTGATTTATTCTAGGTAATTTGATATAGCTTCTACTTTGAAAAAATTGGTGTCAGGAAGTTGATCATCGAGGAGCCTCTAGTTTCCCCTAACTCCATCCTTGAGAGGTGATAAGGTCCCACATTCAATTGGCCTGGCTTTACAATTAATTCGAAAGTAAATTCCTAAAATAGAAGCAACCATGTTCAAATTCTCCCCTCAATCACCAACTTGTTTACTAGATATTTCAACGTGGAGTGGTCAGTAAAAAAATTAAATGGACCCCCAAGAAAGTAATTTTTAAATTTCTGAAGGGAGTAGACCATATTCAGTGCCTCCCTCTCAGTCGTAGTGTAATTAATTTCTATGGTTGATAACTTCCTTCTTGAAAAGTAGATCGTGTGGTCAAGGCTCCCTTCTCCCGGCTGAGCCAACCTGCCCCAAGAGCAATACTATATGCATCAATATGGACATGGAATTTCTTATTCCAGTTGGGATAGACTAGAATCAATGTACTTACCATCTTTTCCTTAAGTATGTTTAGTGCAACTTGACACTCCTCTAACCACGTAAATGCTTCCTCCTTCCTTAGCAGCTTCACCATTGGTGCAGTGATGGAGCTGTAGTTGCAGATGAATATTTGGTAGTCCTCAGGGTACCCCAACATTGATCTGAGCTACTTGACATTGGCAGGTGCATCCATGTTTACTATCACTGTAACCTTGGCACGATCTACGCATACTCTATCCTTGCACACAATGTGGGCAAAACGTGTTTCAAATGGTACCGCAAAGATGCATTTTTTTAAGTTCAATGATATTTGTAATTTCCTGTAGTGATCAAACATTATCTTGAGTAGACTTGAATGTTTCTTCAGTAGGATATATATTGTCCAATCATCCATATAGACCTCTAAGAACCTATGGATGTAGCCCCTGAAGGATGCAATCACAATTCTCGAAAACACTGTAGGCGCATTCTTAAGGCCGAATGGCATCACATGGTAGGCATATGATCCCCATTCTATAGTGAAAGTAGTTTTCTTATTATCTTCTTCAGAAATTTTGACCTGGTGGTAGCACGATAACCCATCTATGAAGGAATACACTTCATTCCCTGCTACATTATCTAGGACCTCATGAATGAATGGTGTTGGAAAGGGGTTGTGCACACAAGTACTCTTAAGGATGCTATAGTCCACATAGACCCTTATCTCCATAGCATCATTTTTTTCTGTATCACTATTGGACTGACCCATTCTGCCTCATCCACTGGAAAAATAATTCCCACCTCTAGAATCTTTCTTATCTTTTTCTTTACCTTCTCTTTGACTCTTGGGTTCAACCTTTATGGCATGTGCTTCACTGGCTTTGCATCAAGTTTCAGGAAGATTTTCATTTCTCCTATGCCTCCCTTAATCCCTTTTAGTTCTGCAACTCATGAGGGAAATAGATCCTTGTATTCTCTTAGGAGATCAAAAATTTCTTTGGTCTTTTATTCCTCCCAATAGTCTCCAATCAGTGCAAGCTTAGGTTTGTCATCTCTACCAATGTTGTGTTTTCACAACTTCACTGGGATTAACTGTGGAGCAGCAGTTACATGTCCCTCCTAGATACCTCTCTCCCCTTTGGTCTCATGGAACTTCAAGTGTTGTAACCCATCCAGGTCATCCTCATCATGTTCTTTGTCTTCCTTCCCACCAGTAATTTCTTCCATGTACCCTGAATCATAGAAATACGTCAAGGTTCTCTAGTCTATGTATCCATCCCCTAGATAACCTGATATAAGTAGAATCTACTTGATAGTGTGTAACGCCTCAATCAACTTCCTGTCATTATCCCTGAAAGAAAAAATACTAACAAATTGTGTAGGCAGATTATCCCAATCTCCCGTTTGCCTCCTTATCTCTTCTTTTACATACCAAGCTTAAGGAAATGTACCCAATGTATGTATGAATCCATGCACCCATAATTATTTCACAATGTCCTCTTATTTCCATCTGTCCTTACCACTTTCCAAGTGTTGTTGGGGATCATAATCCCCTTTGTACTTTGCAAAATCCTGTGGGCATTCCCCCTCATGTTTGAATATTTTTTTCATTTCTCTCTTGATTTTCTCCCAATCTCAGAGGTATACACAGTGGACCCCCCACCATCATGCCAAGGCTGCTTGCAATATGACATTTAATAATGGTATTTTATGTTCTTCATGCACAGTTACATCAATTTTGTTGAGGAATGAATCTACTAACTCTATACCATTAAAGATGGAAAAGTCTCTTACCTTTGTTCCTATCAAGTTAATCTGACATATTCTAGTGCAATGTCTAGTGTTGACCTCATATCTGCCTTGATGCCAATCATCCCATGCAGATTTTGAGACAACCTCAGAGCTCTGAATGCTCCTCCAGCTAACCAATCCTTCAGATGTTGGGTTGATGTAATCCTCTCTCTTACCCTCCGTTAGCTTGTAGAGTTGATCCAACATCCCTGTCTCTTCTCTTCCATCTACTAGTTCTATGAATCTGGGCCCTTGTTATGGGTCTAGTGGTTGAATCACTCTTACTCCTTCTACCTCAAATATCATTAGTTCTTTCTTCAAATCTATGATGACATTATTTTCATAGGCCCAATCTATCCCTAGCAATTTCAGATAAAGATCCTTGTTTCCCATAATATTGTTTACTTTGAAATCTACATGTGTCTTTACCCCTGCCACATCTACCTCCACATCCTCCAGTCTCACAATTGGAAGTATACAATATTGATTAAACATTCGCAACTATATTGGTGAGAATGTCAACTGAGGTTTCCCCAGTGCTTCCCATGTCTTTCTTGGTAGGATGTTGACATCAGAACCAAGATCTAACATAGTTTCATTGATTTGAAATCCTACAATCTGAGCATAAATTCTGAATTCTCTACATGTTCTCTTCTTATTTCTCCTTACTCTTCTGGTGTGCATTTTAGGCAAGTTAGCAGATATTGTTCTCCCCCAACTTATTCCTCTAGTATGGCTGCCTTCAAGCTTCTCCGTAATTTCCCCATAATATGATCATCATTGAAATCTACAAGAGTAATATTATTTCCTCTTTGTAATACTATTTCTATTGCTCGGGGTTATATGACCGATTCAGGGAGGCTACTCAGATGATTGTGGGTTGGTCCAGAGTTCCCTGATTAGCCTCAATCCATTTTCCGCTTGTGTGTAACTATGTTAATATTAGATAGCACGGTTACCTCGGCGATCCTTGGCTATGTGTTGCTCAAATTTTCTCCCCTTTTTCTATTATGCTCCTCCCATCTTGCAATCAGCTCTGGACAGTCCTTCTTCGCATGGGAATTGACCATGCACTGAGAGCACCAGGGCCTCCTTGGAAGAGGGAAATCTTGTGCAACATGTCTATTGCTGCACTAATATGACTATTTAAATCAATCTTAATTCCTACATTACAGTATCAACTTGGGATTCGTCTATTTATTTCAAGGATGTCACCACTATCTGTGCAATAGAGGTTAGAGGTTGTTACATAACTAAACAAGTCTAATATTTCATCAAGTTGCTGTAAGAGAGTATCAAAAAATCCTAAATTCTCGAATTTCAATAAAAGACAATTCAAACCCCAAATCTAAACCTGATCATAACTGTTAAGCAACAGAAATGATTTTCAAGCAGATGCATTAAAAGACCATATTTAATGGGATATTGTCTGATCTAGTAAATGGAAAGAATCACTACAGTAATAAACAATGAGTAACTACTTTAATCTTGAACATGAATCAAAAAGATCATCAATCAATCGTAACACTCAGCTTATTCGACGCAAATCATTAAAGGAACAACATTAAAGCAATAGAATTAAAGATCTATTTCAAACACAGGTAAATAATAACTTGATTCTATAAAGGAACAGTAATAAAGAATTGCAGGAAATAAGGAAATAGTTATGACACAAAGGAGTAGTGAATCTTCTAGTGACGGGGCCCAAAGCCTCCAGAAGTTATTGCTAATAAAGCTTAGAATGCGATTAAGAAAATATCTCCATATTGCTCATTAATTGAAATAATAAAGGTACAAAATTACTTGTAATGTAAAAATATGCTCTTGTTCGATATAAAGATACAAGAATGAGTAAAAGTAAAATCCCCCTGATCCTTTTCATGCATCAGTATCATATAGCCTAATGGAAAACTAATGGATGAAAGCAAATCTTGAGGATCGAGAGATCCTCAGCATTTCATAGCTAAATGAACGGATTTCCATTTTACAAATTAGCATTCTTGTTCATATCTTTTGCTAGCTCGTACAACCAAGGAACAGTCCTTTCTTGGTTTGGCACTATCGTTCAATCATCTGAACAGAAATTGTCCAATTCCAATTTCTTGTGCATAAAAGCAAGCAAAAGTTAGTCTTTTCATGCTAAAAACATGCAATCTGTCGATGATTGAATTTACCTAACTTTCAAAATATTTGATTCCAAATCCTTTCCAAGAATGAAGACAAATATACAAAATAAAGTGATTTATTAAGTAATGTAAGGGTACAAACATGTCTTTTATGTGACCCAACATACTCCCATACTTACCTTTTTGCATGTCCTCATGCAAGAAAATTATTAACATGTAATTGTGTTAAGGAATAAGCAGGATAGGTCTCTTTTGGATATATCCGAAAACCATTTTTCTTTTTAAGCATTGAAAATGCTTGGCCTTCTTGTCATTCTACCAATTCATAGTCAAAATGGTACTCATCACGCGAATACCAAATAATGGGGCTTCTATATCGGCATTGTATCCATGTAGGGCCCATGCATAAGACAATATTGCTAAACTTAACCAAATGAGCAGCAACAACTTTGAATTTTTGTAACCAAATGGCTCTCTATTCTTAATGATTTTGGAGGAAGACATCCATCTCTGTTTTGCAGCAAGTAAGGCTTCTTCTTTAATATCCTATAAATATTCCACTCTAGATTTTACAGTATCTTTATGGAGTGGACCTAGAGAGGCCACAATATTTCGTTGTTCCATAAAGCGTTTTTGCTGTACAAAAAGGTGTGCGGGTTATTTATGTTCTCCCCTAACCCACATATCTAATTCATGCTCCCTTTTCTAGAAAAGATTGTATGCCTTAGCCCACCTAATCTGATTACATGCAAAAGAAATGAAAGCTTGAAATTGAACATCTCCGATGAAGGTGATACAATTAGCATCCCTTTTGTCTTCCAAAAACAAGTTGTGTAATTATAATTCACATAGAGTATGCTTCACACTTTATTTCTACTCTTTGCAACATTGAATAAAGTATGGGGTTGATTTAAATTCCACTGGTTTACTGACCTTGATAGCTTTGACCTTTAACAACAAATACCTTTCAAGCAAAACCAACTCCTAATTGGTAGCAGGTGACCTACAAGATAAGGCATCTGAATAAATGGAGAAAACAATTTTGATTTTATCTATAGATATCTGAAGCTGATTTTGTACTTATTTTACTTTCTTCTACTTAGCTCTAAGACTAGCATAAGTCTCATCCTCTGTTGTAGTGAGCTCATCAAACTTTTTCAATAAATCCTTAAGAGTGTGTAGGGGTACTACTTCTCTTTGGTACTATGCTAGAGCATGTTGTAGTTATTCTAGTTCTTTATGTAACTTTTGGATGGTAGCCGCCCTTACCAAAGGGGTGTACATAGGTGTATCCTTGGTCTAGACAGTTGTATCATAAGTCACCACTGAGTCGATCTGAGAAATTATTTCCGATGTATCGATTCTTTGAGAATTTTCTGAAAAGTCTATTTGAACTGCAACATCCATTAAGTTCGCAGAAAAATCTGTCTAAGTCTCCATTGAATAGGTACCATATATATTCAGTTTGGGTTCCTATGCTTTCAATATGATGTATTTAAGTTTGAATTCTAATTTAATTTACATGGGTGTATTTTGTTATCGTTCTAGTGGTTTGAAGGAGGTTTTCACTTTGAGAACCAATGGTTTTTAATTCTTCCTTGTTTATGCGAGCCTTGCTCGCTTCTTTCAACCGTTTCCTCATATGTTTGATATTTTTCCTCAATTTCTTATTCTCCTTGCTCGATAAATTCATCCTCACACTATCTGCTTCCCTTGCCTCCTTAGAGTGATGTTTGATTGTAGGAGAAACAACCATATTTGTTTCAAGCGAAAGGGGCATTATATCGTTACTAGGGTCGTGTTCCAATAAAACAGTATCTCCTGACTAAGTTTTTGACTTAGGGCTTCTTTCTACCCAAGTTTCTGGTGCAAGACTTCTTCCTATAGAGGAAATTTGTCCCCCCTTGCTCCTGTGACTCCTCCATATCTCCAGAAGATGGTAAAACTTTTGTATGACTAGAATTATTGGCAGAGGCAGACTGGCTAGGGAGATGGTCTCAGTCTTGCAAATGTTCAGATTGATTTCCATCCATATTTCTAGAGGACGGTACAATTTCTGTATGACCAGAGTTATTGGCAGAGGCAGACTGGCTAGGGGTATGGTCCTGATCCTGTAAATGTCTAGATTGTGTTTCTTCTTTGAAGAGCGTCCCCAAGTTTTCCAAAACTCAAGCCACCTCTTCTTCGTCACCTTGTGGAAAAAAATCATGTGGGCTTGCGGGGGGTGTATAAGACGGTCCCACTTCCTCTGTCAATTCTATAAAGTTATATTGTGATCGAATACTCTTAGAATGTCTTCATTTTGCCTGGTTAGAAGCTAAAATAGAGGTTTTCCTTTTTTATGCCCTCCCTAAGACTGTCGCCCCTAAGGTTTGTCGTTCATTATCTTATTTATCAACATTCTCTACAATTTGGTCAAGATCGTCTCCTGCCTTTGCATTTCCTGGGTTTTCTTTCAACGAAGGTACAACAGGATTTATAAAATTGTCCTAGGTTAATTGTTGTTGGGTAGTTCTTAGGTGACTATGAGTTTAATTAAACCATGATGGAAAATTGTAGCCTACGGGTTCTTGGATTTTCTAACTCGGCTAGCAACATCATGTAGTAAAGAATTTAAAAAGAATGGCAAGTTAATTAACATCTTAAGGTGTCTAGACCGTACCACATCCTTTTGGCCATTGCAAGTGATATATTTCTAAAAATTTGTTGCCAATTCTCACCATCGCTCCTTCAAGGATGTAGGTTGAATACCCTTGCCTTTCCGTATAATTTCTTCGCCCGAATCGCTAAATACTTTAATAGCTTCCTATAATTGTACATGCTTCTCAGACCATATTATGCAATCTGTTGAGAGTCCTGAGATTTCGACTATGACTGCTTCAGAGACTGCTATGGATTTTCCTTTATTAGTTGTGTGTCCATCCTATAAATTCTGCAAAAATTACAATGCAACATCACTGTGAAATCCCTGCAACCTGACCAGGTATTGTATCCACCCGGAACATTCAAGAATTTCTTGAGCATGTTCTGTTATTTGTAACAATGTGGGCTCATTGCGAACGACATTACCTCCCATGCTTGTTGTGCTCCTGTAACAATTCCACTATTCTGCATGCAATATCCTTACTTCTATGGTTTTAGTGTTGAACAACAACGAATATGCTGCATCCAAGAGTTTTAATCAAAGAATTTTTTTATATAAATGTGCTAATAAATGATCAATTAATTAGAAAAATCTTTTTGTGAATGCAATACTAATTAATCAATCCAATCAGAAAGTCATGGTGGAGTTGGATAATTATATCCTATCAAATCATTATAGCACATAACATTCCCCCTCCAATAGGAAAGGGTGTCCTCATCCTCGAAGTATGGGAAAAATAAAAGTACGCACGAGAGCGTTTAATATGGCATGAAGTGAGCGGAGGAGTCCGATAGGTGGAGTAAAGCGAAGTAATTATCAGTCGTACGAGTGGTTAGAGATGATCAAGAAAAATAATAAAGCATATAAATATTCATTATGAACATTAATTTTACCTTTTTGTGATTAATAAAGTGATATCTGACATGGTACGAAAATAATAATGACTTCTAGCATTAGATGATTGGACATAGCTGAAGTGATTCATTGAATGGATTTTCAACGGTTATGCTAATTTTTAGAAGTAAAAACATTATTTGATGGTAGTTTGTCCTTTTGAATTAATTAAATAGGAAGTACTAGCATACTGAATAATTGGCAATATAGAATACCACTCCAATACCATGGCAGAGCCACTACTACCAACAGGCATCTATAGCCTCAATAGGGTTGCCACTTAAACACAAAAAAATAAGCCAGTATCCTCAAATTATGAGTTTTTGTTATCATTGTTTACATATTTCCACAAATAGACCATTATGATGGCATGGTAACCAGATAACCACAATTCCATTCACTAGGGCAGAAAAAAGTGAACACGCTGGCTCGTGATGGGACCTCCTTCCCTTAAGAAATATATAATGCCTTAAAGGCCATTCCCCTGGTGTGGTAGCTAGAGTGGGAATGTCACTTTTGTTAAGTTCTTATGATCATGGTAGGTCGACTCGTAATGAGACCTCCTATCCTCTTGGAGAACACTTCATTTTATTTCCATTTATTATTATTATTATTACAAGTTGAGGGAGGCTCACTAACTCCTTAAGAGTTAGGGATGGTGTAAGAAGTGAAAGAATGCCTACAAAAGATATGCTTACTTTCCTTGTATTGTGTCAAAAGGAACTTTCCATTTGAAAGTGTAAAAGAGAGAACCAACAAGTTGTTGATATTGATGATGAATCAAGTTAAAAATATATCCAAAGGAAAGACATACAACAAGTCATTTAATAGATGAACCATGTCAGATTTGAAATAAAGATGATTGGAAATTGGTTAAAGAAATCATAATGTAATCAATATGAATGCTTTTTCTTTCCTCGATACAAATTTATAGCCAAACGGAAGACTATATAAGTGGAACAACAATTGGTCTATCGGAAATATCAACAACTATTTTGTCAGGAATGGAACAACAAACATACTATCGAGAATGGAACAACAACTGTCTTGTCGGGAATGGAACATAAATTGTTCAATCAGAAACAAACAACAAGTGTATTGTGAGGAATGGAAAAACAATTGTGTTGCTGAAAACGGAATGGCATATGTGTTGTTGGGAACAGAACAACAATTGTTCAATTAGGAGTGGAACAACAGCTGTGTTGTTGGGAACATAACAGAAAATGTGATGTTGGGAATGGAATAGAAAATTTTCAATTGGGAATGGAACAACAATTGTTCTATTAGGAACAGAACAACAACTGTTCAATTGGGATCGAAGCAACAAATGTTCTGTCAGGAACAAAACAACAATTGTTCGTTTTATTGAACAACACTTATCCACTTAATGGAATATCAATAGAACAACAGTCACATGTATAAAAGTTGGTAAAGGGAACAACAGTCATTATTTTGGAAAAGAACAACAGTTGTCTGAAAGACAGAACAATAGTTGTTTGTCCAAAAGGAACAACAACTATAAACAACACATATTTCTAAAGAAAATTCACTCATTCACACAACAATGTTTACTCTATTCAATCATGCAAGTAAAAAAAAAGAAAATGGAAAAACTGATAAGCTATGCTCGCAGAAGATATATACAGTATTTACAATTGAAAACAAACAATTTTCATGAAAGCAAAGCTACCAGGTCTTCACCCCCTACGGCTAAAATTTGCATAGTAGGATCACTGCATACCTATTGGCAAAAAGACTCTTTGGTGAGTGGCTTGTGATAAAGACACAACCAGTGTCCATTCACCCGAAAAGGAGAGCTAGACCCATTAATGGTAATCAAGGTTATAGTGACATTGTTGTTTACTTCATGAATCTCATACAGGCCATGCAGCCTTGTCTACAATTTTCCTGTAAAGTCTTGAAACCTAGAATCATAGAGGAGCGCCTAGTCTCCTTTCTGAAACACTTTCTTCTTAATGATATTATCATGCCACTTAGCCCTTTGTTGTTGAATAATTGTTGTACGTTGTAGAGAAAGTAGTTGTGCTTCATCTAATTCATTTAATTGATGAAGTCGCTTCGTTTGGGCCTCTGTCACATCCAGTTCCACTTCCTGGGTTGTTCTGAGAGTCTTTATTTCAAATTCGATAGGAAAAAATGTTTCCTTAGTGAATAAAAGTTGGTACAAGGAATAACAAGTAGTATTTCACCAGGTTTTGTGATAGGCCCACAAGGCCTCTCGAAGTTTAGCAGCCCAGTCCCGCTAGTGTGTTGAAATTGTTTTAGTTAAGATCGCCTCAAGGACTTTGTTGGTTGTTTCAACCTACCTATTCGCTTGCAAGTGATATAAAGAAGTGATTCTCTATGTTATATGATAGTTCCGTAGGGTGGTCGTAAGATTATGTCCTATAAACTATGACCCTCTATCTATTATCACTTCCCTGGGTAAACCATATCGCACAAATAACTCAAACATAAAATTAATTATAGTTTCTTCTGTAGCCCTTGGCAAAGCTACTGCTTCTACCCACTTTGTTACATAGTCTGTAGCAACCAATATGTATAATTTTTGGTTCGATGGTGGATTGAATGGGTCAACGAAATCCAATGACCAACATTCGAAAGGCTCCTTTACCAACTGCAGTTGTAATGATATTTCATCAGCTTGACCAAGGTGGCCCATCCTCTGATAGTTATCACAAGCCTGAACATATTTTTTTGCATCTTTGAAGATAGTGGACCACTCATAGCCCAGCTTAAGTATTTTATGTCCCGTCCCGCGATCTGTAAAATGTCCGCCACAAGGCTCATCATGGCATGCTTTCAGAATGTCATATATCTCATCTTCTTGAATACATCATCGTATCTATAGATCAAACCTTGTGTGGAAAAGATATCCACCGATCTGGGAAAATTAGGCATTGCATTGGACAATCAACTTCCTTTCCTTAGTTGACAGGTGCCATGGTAGTTTTCCTGCCGCTAGATAGTTCACCATGTCTGCATACCAAGGTGTCTTTACTGCCACAACAAACAAATTTTCATTTGGAAACTGGTCATCCACTGCTGATGGATCATTTTTTTTGGGTACCTGAGATAGAAAAACCACAACTGGATTTTCCTTCCCTGGTCGGTCCTTAATAATGATATCAAACTCCTGTAAAAATACTAGCCAATGAGTCACCCACCCATTAGTAACAATTTTATTAGCTAAATATCTAATAGCAAAATGATCAATATACAAAAAGACTGAATAGCTTGTTATATAATGTCTAAACTTGTTTATGGCATAAAAAACGGCTAAAAATTCCTTTTCTATGAATGTATAATTAAGTTCAACAGAAGTGATATTTTTGTTGATATAATAAATAGCATAGGGATTTTTGTCTTCTTCTTTTCCGAGATCATCGCCTATTGTTGTGTCTGATGCATCTGTGCAAATGTGGAAAGGTAGCTCCTAGTTTGGTCCTTGTAATACTGGTGCAGTTGAAATCAGCTTCTTCAAATCTTTGAAGGCAACATCGCACTTATCAGACCAATTAAATTCGACTTTACCAGTTAAGACATACAAAGGTGCGACAATTTTTGAAAAAAAATCGATAAATCTGCGATAATACCTCGCGTATCCAATGATACTACGTACCTCATTCTGAGTGTTGGGTGTGGGTAGTGCAAGAATTACATATATTTTTGTTGGATCTACCTATATTCCTGCCATAGAGATGTAGTGTCCCAAAATGACACCTTTAGTCATCATCATATGACATTTTACATTGCTTAAGAATAACCTGGTGGCAATGCATCGTTTGAGTACCTTTTCCAAATTTCGCAAGACCTATTCAAAATCATTCCCATAGGGGGTAAAGTTGTCCATGTAAATTTCAAGCCCTTTGTTGATCATATTGGATAAAATTCTCAATATCACTCTCTAAAATGTGGTGGGAGCGTTGCATAAACCAAAGGGTAAAACCCTGTATGAAAACGTACCCCACAGGTAGGTAAACGTGGTTTTGTCCTGGTCTTCAGGGGCGATCTGGATCTGATTATAGCCACTGAAGCCATTGAGGAAGGAAAAAAAATGTTTTCCTGCTAAGGTGTTGAGAACTTGATCGATGAACGGGAGAGGGAAATGGTCCTTCTCGGTGGCCTTATTCATCTCTCTATATTCCACGCAAATTCTCCATCTCCCATTTTTCTTGGGAACGACTACTAATGGGGAGACCCACTAGCTATCTGAGATAGGATAAATAAAATTTACATCCAACAATTTTTGCAGTTCCTCTTTCACAATATCCCTGAGATGGGGATTTAATATTCTCTGGGGTTTAGTATGATCATCCTTCTCGATGTAGATATCATGAGTACATAGCTCGGGATCTATACATTTCATGTTTGAAAATTTCCAGGCAAAAGATTTTTTATATTTTTGCAGTACTTGAAATAAGCCTTTGTTGTTGGTGGTTGGCCAAGTTATCATTAATGTTAAGCATTTTACCTGGTCCGATATTGATTGTTCTAGTGTTATAAACAATGGTTGTGGGTATAGGATGATCATTTGCATCCTTTGAGGGATCTCCCTGTGCCTCATTATCAAGAATGGATTTTAATACTTAACATGTCAGGTTATTCATGAAAACTGGCCTATTAATGAAATTTTTAATCACATCGTCCTCTGTCTAATTTTTAAATTCAAGAGCTTCTTCCAGCATGAGAAGAGAGCAGATGTTTTATTCCAGGTATCTAGGTGGGTGTGACTAAATATTTACAGTAGGTAGACTTGGCTTAGCAGGAGGATACAAAATAATATTTTTCACAGCACTTCCCTGTGTAATAGTCATGTTCCCTATACAAATCCCTATATAGGTATCTACCATCACTAACCAAGGTCGACCCAGTATCAGAGAATGTACATCTAGCCTACTCCTTGGGTTAATGACTAGGAAATCCACAAGATATTCCCAAGAATCAACAAAAACTGTTACATCCTATAAGGTCCCTTCAGGTGTGACCAATAATATGTCAGCGTGTTCTAATAAGGTCAAGGTGCGTTCTAAAGCTGTAATGCCCAAAAATCGACAAGTTTCAATAGTTAGAATATTAATGGCTACTCCAAGATCTACTAATGTGTTTGGAAAGGTGTAGAATTGTATTTGAATGGTTACTATAGGATTCCCTAGGTCATCGTATTTAATCAGCTCTTGTTTACCAAGAAGTAGGTCAGATAAAGTTCCTACCACATGCACTTTTGGTGGATTTTTCAATTTCTTCCCAGGCTTTTTCCCACATAATTCCTTAATAGTTTTTTCATAGATCAGGATATCTTGTATGGCCTGAAGGAGTGGGATATTTATACACAATTTTTTTAATTCCCTTAATATATCAAAATCAGGATAATTAACAGGTTTAACTATTTCTAGTATTTCGAGGAATGGGGGAGAAGAAATTATGATTTTCTCTAAATTCCGTTGATCGACTGTGTCTTCTCCCTATTTGATTTCTATAGGAATCACAGTCGATGGATTTATTTTAGGTTGTTTTTCATTTTCAGCTTCTTTTTCCTCTATGGAAATAATATGCCCTGACCTCAACTGAAGCTCATTACGTTCTATTGGTTCTATTTCATTATCTCAACTTTCGAGAATTTGTACATATTGGACTCGTCTATTGTTATTAGGATTCGAATTTGGTTGAGTTGGGAGTTGGGGGCGTACTGAAGGCTGAGGGTTCTGGAATGGACTAGGCAATGTGGGCTAAGGTTGAGAACCCATTCCCATGGGTAAATTTCTCATCCCCATGGGGTGCTACCAGTTCTGAGGCTAATTCGAGTTTTGTGAGGTGGAAGCAGCCCACTGTGAAGAGTAAGTATTACTGGCTGAACTTTTCCAGAAAGGGGTAGGGCATTGCGGATTTGGTTAGCCAGCCCCTGGGAAGGGCTGGTTTGGCCATGGTGACATGGGGTTCTGTTGGGATTTCCAGGCAGAGAAATGTGTTTGACCTTTCCATGATGTTCCAGGATTTTTTTTGTGGATGATATTGCGTAGGAAAACTCAAGGATGGGTCTTGTGGCATACCTAAGGGTCATGCTTTCCATTGTCGATGTTGTGCCATTAAGTATGTTGGATATGTTCCTTCTTCAACTTCCTTGAATACTGATTTTAACCCCATAAGCAATGGACACTGATCCGTTGCATGGTCCTTGTTGCATATAGAGCATGTCTGGATCATGTCCAAGGGACATTTCCATTGACTGTGCTTTTTTCGGCATCGTGGACAAAATATGACTAGCGTATGTTCTGCCTCAGCTTGTCTCTATCTGGCATGTAACATATCTAACTATGTAGTCAGCATGCCTAAGATGTCTGTCTTGAAGTATTTCAGGAGGTTACCGATTTCTACTCTTGTCACGCCTCTGCTGGGTAGTTTGCTTCCTTGGTCATGGAGTCTCAACTTCCTAATTCAGTGTGTGTGCTACCTTGTGAACACCTGATACACAATCGAAAAATTTCATCATAATATTCTTGAGAAATGTCTCCCTTCCCCATCATATTTAAAGTTTCTATCCATTCTTCTTTCATCACTTTTGTTAAGATGCCTTTCAGGACTGCTTTTGGTAATGTGGAGTGTGGGGATCTCTTCAAATTGTACTAAAATTGTTCGACATATTCCTCTAGAGTTTCATTATCCTTCTCAGACATTTTAAAGATTTCATATTTTAATTACCTAGTCCTACAGTAGCCCTAATATTTCATCAGAAAATAAGCTTTCATGTCATCCTAAGAGTTAATAGTGTGTCCGCCTAATCCCATAAACCATCGCAAAGATGCTCCTTTTAGGGTAGATGGGAACAACTTCAATTTTTGAGGATCGATGGTGCAATCATAACCTTAGCACAGGATTTCAAACTCAAATAAGAAAGCATTAAGATCCTCCATGGTCATCCCATGAAAGGTTGAGGTATTTTCTTCGGGATATTTTACAAGGTGATGAGCCCCAATTTTGGTACAATTTGGGCTCATTTTGGCCTATTCTACTTGCTCAAACCATTCATTTTTTACTGCTTATGCATGCATTTCTTAGTTTATTCATGTTGTTTGTAGGAAGAAGGGTAGGCACTCTATCTACGTGACTAATGCATTGTGATTCCAGGTTTTGGCATTAAAAGGGAGCAAAAGACAACGAAAAAGGAGACAAGGAGACAATGAGGTGGCACTGCTGACTTTTAGGAGAGGATGTCCACGGTCTTGGGGACATTCCTCGTGATTCCCACCAAGAACTCTGAGCTCCAATCCATCTCCCCTCCGAGCTTAGAAGCAGCCAGCTGTTCTACAGGAACAGCAGTTATAAACTGCTCTACAGGAACAGCAGTTATGACCGTCCTACAGGATCAGCAGTTAAACTCTAGTTGGACAGCCGAGCTCCTAAAATCAAGGACACTTGTTGGATCATCGTTTTTGTATAAGTGTAGAGGCCTTAGCCTTGGATAGGTTGTTGAAACTCTCGTATTGCTATTGTAATTTTCGAGCACAGCTCAGTTTTTGTTCCTTTTTGTAAGCCAATTTGGCATGATATCAGATTATGAATAAAGAAGGCAGATTCTGATCTAGTTCTGAGTTTTGTTAAGGAGACTATAGCTCTCAGGTTAGGGCCCAACCTGAGAGCCATAGATCCCCTCTACTATAGTGTTGTTTCCATTTCATTTCAGCACTTTGAGCTTTTCATTTGCACATGCAATTCGAATTACAGGTTGTTAAGTTGGTCTTTTTCATGAGTTAGATAGGAGTTGCTTATGGTGAATTTGTTTCGACTTGCTTAGCGTAGCAGAGGATAGATATAATCGATTGGAGCTCCAACAAAAAGGTTGTTAAGGCTCACTGCCACCTCATCTGGGATTGGAGTGAAGTCCATGACTAACCACCAAAAATACGCATTTCTTTATTCCATGATTGCTGCAAACACAGTCACGTTATGTTAGATGCTGTCACATGATTCACACCTGCACCACACTCCTTTACCACGGCTTCATGCACATTCTCCTTCGCGTTTAGATTGCTGTTCATTGAATTTATAAGCACAGGTAGTCTAAGTTAATGCATTTTCGGTTTGGTGATAGTCACAAGCATTTGTTCCATTTACACTGCTTTCTCTCGTTCCATTACTTCGTCCTCCATCTTGATCATGCATGCAAACACATCTTTGACCCCTGCTCTACTCTGTCATCTCCCAAAGTCTTTCACTCCTCACGTACTTCCATTCTCTAGCCCTTTCGTTGACATAGCCCTTTACCTTCCAACCTACTCCCTACACTCACTTCCCATCCTATTCTTCCACTTCTACAGCCATCACCAGCCTCATTCCTACCTTACACATCTCCCTCTACCATTTCATCATCCCTCCATCATGCCAAACACTCACGGTAGGTCATCCTGTAGCCATTTGTAGACATCCTGTAGAAACCAGAGTATCCTGTAGGATCCCCTGCAGCCATCCTGTAGGAGGCCACTCTCTCGGTTGCTGAGCATCTGAATGTGAGGAACCTCTGTGGATGGATGTTAAGGATCCCTAGGGACCTCTCCTAGCCTTCCCAACCTGTCCCACGCTTTCCTTCCTTCTCCATCCCATCTGCACAATCAAACCCTAGTTAGCACAAAATCACAATCATTCCACACACTTAAGGGAAAAATACAAAAACATATCTTTCATGATGCAAGTAGTTTAGATCCATGCATTTTCACTTATTAGAGGTAACAGCAGCATTGGTAGAAGTTTCATTCACATGTTTTGCATTGTAGAGGTTAGACTAGTTAAATTAGGGTTTCCTAGGTTTACATGCTTTGATTTGCTTTCAGTCCATTTTGTCAAGTAGAGTAGTTTTCCTTTGAGAATAGCTTTCGTCCATCAATTAGCAAGCTTCTTCTGAGAGCCTATAGAAGTTGGCTTGAGCCCTAGCGGACTTGTGCCAGCTGACCAAGTGACAGCTGCGACAAGAGCTAGTACTTGTGCATATAGCACCGTCGCTTCCAAGTTTGTACGAACTACCGGGTTGATAAAATGAGAGACAGGAAGCCCCAGGAGTTGTAGCATTATTGCTACAATACTGGAGCTCACCATCTTTTTGGCGCCATTGCCGGGGAAGCGTCAGAGTATTAGTAATTGTTGCTTTTCTTCTACTTTCGTACTCTTACTTCTGCTCAGTAGTTTATTTCATTTCCATTCTGCAAAAGTAGCTTAGTATTTCCTGCTTTCCTAGATTAGCATTTCCTGCTTTCATAGATTAGCATTTCCTGCTTTCCTAGATTAATATTTCTTGCTTTCCTAGACTAATATTTCTTGCTTTCCTAGATTAGCTTTCCAATTCTGCAATTTCATTTGAGCAATATAGTTAGTTGTAGATCACTTTGTCTCAGTTTTGCAGGTACCAAAGAAAAAGCAAAAGCACTCAAAAAAAGAAAAGTCCTTTCCATTTCATGCCTCGTAGGAACCGAGATAGATCAGGCAAATTCCTACCAAACACCCCCACCACATCACTGAGTCACCCTTCTCTCTTCTTTGGTGACAGTGACCCAGAGGAACCTATAGGTGAACATCCTGAGATATACCAAGACCCTATAGAAGAAGAAGAGTTAGAAACCACTCCATCTGAAGCCATGGCTGATAATAGGAGAGAAGATGAGAGAATAGAAGGAGCTTTCCCCATCCGAGAGACCAATGGAGATATGAAAATGAAAAACATTAGCCCCTCCGCCTTGCCTCACTTCCATGGACTGACCACTGAGGATCCTGATACCTTCTTGTTTGAGTTTGCTATCCTTTGTAGAACCTATGACTATACTGAAGATGAGAAAAAGCTGAAGCTTTTCCCTTCCACTCTTAAGGATGCAGCACTACGCTGGTTCATGGGATTACCTGGGAATAGCATCGCTACTTGGGCTCAGATGCAGCAAGCCTTCAATACCAAGTATAGGGATTATTGTAGGTCCAAGGAAACCAAGGGAGAGATCTTTCGAATGACCATGGGGAATGATGAGTCTTTAGAGGATTATGAGGAGAGGTTCCAACTTAGCTATAAACAGGCCAGGTGCACACTTGACCCTGAATCCCTCAAGTTGGTTCTACTCCGAGGAGTCCCTGAAGATCTCTTAGACACCCTTCACATGTTAGCTGGGGGGGACATTTACCAACTTCCTTATGAAGACATCAAGACTGTGTTTCGAAATCATTCCAGGGCAGCTAGAAAACGAGGTAGAGGAAATCTCCTCTCCACCGGTGTCCCTTTCTCCAAACATGAGTTTACAAACCAATTAGAAGATCTTAGGAGTGAGGTGAGACAGACCATTGCCATGCAGCTGGACACATTCAGGATCCAGCAGAAGAAAGAAGAAGCTGAGAGAGCCTTGGCTGTCTTCTGTCCTAGGTGCACCAGAAAACACCCTAAGAACGAATGTCCATTGCATTCGGTTGAAGTGTGTTTCATTTGTGAGGAGGACCACCCAACAAATCAGTGTCCAACCTTACCTAGGTTTAAAGCCATGTACCAAGGAACCGAAGCCCCCACTGAACCTCTCTACTTCATCAACCAAAGGAGGCCTCAAGGATCTAGACCTTATCAGCAAGGGATGCAAGGGGCATCTCAAGCTTATTACAACCCCAACCACTCGACTCCCATGCCTTCCTGGGGTCCCCCTGCTCATCCTTCTTGGTCCATGCCTCCTCCATGGTCTTATCCACCTCAGTACCCTACTCAACCTACTTCTCATCCATATCACTCACATACCCAGTCGCAGCCTCAATGGAGTGCTCCTCAGTGGAGGTGGAGGCCCCAATACAACACTCCTCTTGCCATTTTGCCTCCACCACCAGTTCAACCTCAGCCTTTACCTCCTGCTCCTCCAAGGCAACCTCAGATGCCTGCTCAACCGAACCCGAACCCCAACAATAGACAGGCTCAGCAGGTATATACTGGGGAGACCTCATGCCCTACCTATGCTGTGGAGATCCAGGAGATCAATCTTAGATCTGGAAAGACTCTTCCAGATCGCCAACCTCCTCCCCAAGAGGATGAGGAAAACCATCAGGAGAGTGAACCAAAGCCTATTCCACCCTTTCCTGAGAGACTAACAGCCACCACACAACCTAACCCAGAAGAAGATGAGCTTTTGGGTGAGCTCAAGCAGTTGTGTGTAAAAATCCCACTTCTCCAAGCCATCAAGGATGTGCCAATATATAACAAGCTGGTTAAGGAGAAGTGTTTCAAACACCCAGGCAGACGGAAGAAAGATGCCTCAACTATCAATGTCATAGGACAGCTGTCTGACCTTATGCTAGGACAAGTCATCTGCCCAAAGTACCTAGATCCTGGAAGTCCTGTAGTAGATGTTCACATCAATGGCACCATTATCCCCCACACCTTGATTGATCTGGGGGCGGCCATCAATGTGATGACCAGGGATACCATGCTTAAACTCAATCTTCAGGGTTCCTTGAGGAAGACCTCGACAGTACTGCAATTAGCAGATCGCTCCACCGTGACTCCCGAAGGGATTGTGGAGGATGTCTTGGTCTCTATTGATTCTTGGGAATACCCTGCAGACTTCCTGGTTCTGCAACCAAAGGCCAAGCTTACTGGATATCCTCTCATCTTGGGAAGGCCTTGGTTAGCTACTGCAGACGCTTACATAAGTTGTCGGGCAGGAAACATGACCATCAAAAATGGTCCCATGTCCAAGCAACTAGTCCTATACCCTCCTGCCCAACCTTCTTTAGAGCATGATTTACCACTCTGGTTGGAGGACAGAGAGGAAGACGAGGTGTACTCTGCACCTCTGTGCACCCTAGATACCACTAGAAGAAATTCTCCTACCGAGGATGATTTGATTGAGACCCTGATCCAGAATCCACCTTCCAGTGCACTATCTTTAGAGAAGTTGGTGGAGGATGCCCAAGCTAGCACCTTAGTGGACCTTTGTACAACCAACCCTGTCACTCCCAGAGTCAAAAGTGTGGAGTTCGGCCCTGAGAGAGCATTAAAGATCAGCTCCTCCCTATCTCCTTCCCAGGAGAAGGAGTTGTGTAGCCTATTGGCCAGCCACTTAGATGCTTTTGCTTGGAGCTATAAGGAGATGAAAGGCGTCCATCCCTCGGTCTGTACCCATCATATATACATCAAAGAGGATTGTAAACCAGTTAGGCAACCCCAGAGGAGAATGAATCCAGCCCTTAAGGACATTGTCAAGGAAGAGTTGCAAAAACTGTTGGATGCCGGATTCATCTACCCCATCTCAGATAGTGAATGGGTGTCCCCTCTAGTGTTGGTTCCCAAGAAGAATGGGAAGTGGAGGATCTGTGTAGATTACCGTGAGCTGAACAAAGCTACCAAGAAAGACCATTTCGCTCTACCTTTAATAGATCAAGTGTTGGATGGACTGGCAGGAAAGAAGTTCTTCTCTTTCCTGGATGGGTTTAGCGGGTACAATCAAATCCAAATCAGCCCAGAAGACCAAGATAAGACCACCTTCACTTGTCCGTGGGGTACCTTTGCCTACCGAGTCCTTCCCTTTGGGCTATGCAATGCTCCTGCTACTTTTCAGAGAGCTGTCTTGAGCATCTTCTCGGAGTTGGTCCATGATGCAGTGGAAATATACATGGATGACTTTACTCCTTATGGGGCCAACTTCCAGGAAGCATTGTCCAACTTGGGAAAGGTCCTAACCAAGTGCATCGAGATGAACTTGTCCCTTAGCCCTGAGAAATGTGAATTCCTAATGACTGAAGGGACCGTGCTAGGCCATACCATTTCTTCCCAAGGATTGCAGGTGGATCCTAACAAAATTGCTCTCATCAAGAGGGTTCCACCTCCTCAAAAAGTAAGGGATGTCCAGAGTTTCTTGGGATTAGCAGGATACTACCGGAGATTCATTAAGGACTTCAGCAAGTTAGCCTCACCATTGTTTGGTCTGTTGGCAAAAGATGTGGAGTTTAATTGGACTGACGATTGTCAGAAGAGTTTGAATGAATTAAAAGACAAGTTAGTGTCAGCTCCAATCCTGAGAGGTCCAAACTGGGCCCTACCTTTCCACATCCACACTGATGCCTCGAACAAAGCCATAGGTGCAGCCTTAGGACAAGTTGAGCAAAAACTTCCATATGCCATTTACTTTGTTAGCAAAAACTTGTCCAAAGCAGAGCTGAATTACACTGTAACCGAGAAGGAATTCTTAGCTGTGGTTCATGCACTGAACAAGTTCCGACATTATATTACTGGTTACCAGACTTTTGTACATACTGACCATGCTGCTATTAGATATTTGATGAATAAACCAGATGTGAATGCTCGTATTATTAGATGGTTACTTTTATTGCAGCAGTTTGATCTAACCATTGTTGATAAACCAGGGAGAGAAAATGTTGTTGCTGACGTCTTGTCTAGATTGGATTTGTCTGCAGATGAAGATGGGACGGTGGATGACCAGATGCCTGATGAGCATCTGTTTGCTATCTCAGTACTCTCTCCATGGTTTGCTGATATAGCAAACTACCTTGTTTCAGCTCAGTTCCCTCCGCACCTCTCTTCAAAAGAGAAGAGCAAAATCATCAGAAAGAGTGCCTCATTTACATGGATTGGGGGCAATCTGTTCAAGCTTGGCCCCGATCAGATATTAAGGCGTTGTGTAAGGGAGGAGGAAGTCTTTGACATCCTCCTCACCTGTCATGATGGGCCTTGTGGAGGACATTTTGCAGCAAAGAGAACTGCCTTCAAGATCCTGCAGGCAGGCTACTATTGGCCCACACTTCATCAAGATGTCAGAAGATATGTCAGCCAGTGTGACCAATGCCAAAGAATGGGGAAACCAACCCAAAGGGATGAGATGCCTCTCCAACCTCAAGTGACTCTTGAGCCATTTGAGAAGTGGGGCATGGACTTTGTGGGTCCAATCAATCCCTCTTCGAGGCAGAGATCCTACATCATTGTGTGTACTGACTACTTGACAAAGTGGGCAGAGACTAAAGCAATCAAAGTAGCAACAGAAGAGAAGGTGGTCGAGTTCTTAAGAGAGAACATCTTCTACAAGTTTGGCTACCCAAGAGAGCTGGTGACCGATCAAGGGAGCCAGTTCACCTCCAACTTGGTTGAAGATCTACTAGCTCATCACAAGATCAAGCATAGGACTTCCACCCCCTATCATCCTCAAGCAAATGGGCAGGTGGAAGTCACCAATATAGCATTAGAAGGGATCTTGACTAAAGTGGTGAGCAGCAGCAGAAAGGACTGGGCAGATCGCCTGGTTGAAGCCACATGGGCTTACAACACCACTTGGAAGACCACCACCGGCTTCACACCTTATGAGCTGGTCTATGGGAAGAAAGCTTTGCTGTCCATTGAGTTTGAGTATAACACTTTGAGGATGGCAGCTCAGCTGGACCTAGATCTCAGCCATGCACAGCAAGAAAGGTTATTGCAGCTGAATGGACTGGATGAGCACCGCATGCAAGCCCTCCTTCACTCAGAAGTGGTTCAACTTCAGAGGAAGGTGTGGCATGACCAACATCTCCATGACAAGCAATTTCAGCCGGGAGATTGGGCTTTGTTGTATGATTCCAGATACAAAGATTTCAAGGGGAAGTTGAGAACCAGATGGCTGGGACCATATTCAGTGGAAAAGTGTCATGACAATGGATCTGTCCTCATTCGAACCATTGATGAGGAAGCCATTCCCATGCTTGTCAATGGGCATCGATTGAAGATCTACAGGAAGCCTCCCTCAAGACAAGAGTTCATCAAAACAATGGAGAAGGTAGTATTGGTCATAGAGAAGGGTCCTGCCCCTGCTTTGGGCACACCCTGAAGCATCTAAAAAAAAAAAAAAAGAAGAGAAGAGAAAAAAATATAAATAAATAATAAAGATCCTTGGGTGAAAACCTCTCTGAGGCGCCCAAGGCAGGTGGTAGGGGTGAAAACCTCATTGAGGCGCCCCTGCTATCTTCCAAAAAAAAAAAAAAGAGATAAAGATCCTTGAGTGAAAACCTCTCTGAGGCGCTTAAGGCAGGTGGTAGGGGTGAAAACCTCATTGAGGCGCCCCTGCTATCTTTCGAAAAAAAAGAGAAAAAACAAAAAGAAAAAAAAAAAAGATCAATAAGTCATTATGTGAAATTTGCATGCAGATTGCAGGTGTTCTATGGAGGAGAGGAAGCCTCTCAAGTCAAAGTCAAAGGTCCTTCTCATGCAGCCAGGACACCTCACAAGCTCCTCCTCCAAGAACGCTTATGTTTTTCAAGGTATGTGCAATTTTATCATGGTTTGAATCTTCTACAGGAAACTGCTGTCTTTCTACAGGAAGGCACAGTTTTTCTACAGGAAGGTGCAAATTTCTACAGGAAGAGTTGCCTGTCTACAGGAAGCTCTGTACTTCTACAGGAAACTTCCTGTAGAAGCTCAGAACGAGCCAGAATGCGTTTCATGAGCAGATCTGATGACTACGGGTTGGTGTGGACGCATGCAAGCCTCTTTTGGGCCCATGCACGACGCTGATACCTTGCTCCACCATCCTCGTCGCCATGCAACTAAGATCCCTGCACCAGCAAACCAGATCAATGAGTTCTCGTGGAAAAATCAGTTGTCAGAGAAAAATGAACACCGAGAGCTCATACCACGTCCATGTCGAGCATCAGAAGCTTCGGGAGCGCGATTAGCAGGTCATCTCCATTGTCAAGTAGCATGCACCCAAGGAGGTGAGACTGTTACAAGGCACCCCGCGGGAATCCTGTAGCAGTCAAACCTGCAGGAGTGGATACCATTCATCGCCCAGCCATCTGCAAACAACACACGGGCGCATGCAACCAGAGCGTCCACTACAGCGCCAGCATCCTGTAACCACGAGCCTCTGGGACTGTGTAAGCCACATGCAGCAGGTAGATCCGTCGTCCAAAAACTGGAAATCATGTGCAGACGCGCGCAGGTAAGTGTTCTAATCCTTCCTTCCATCAAATCGCATGAGTATCACTTTGATTTGTTTGCATGGCGTAGAAATGAATGGTTGAGCGGCCGTAAGGCCAGTTGACTGGCCACGTTGGCTAGTGAAGGGATAGTCAGATGATGGGTGGCAGCCACGACAAAGGGAACACGCAGCACGCACGTGAAGATCAGTCCCGTCAACCGAGAAACGAGTTTAACCGAAAAGGGCGGCGGCAGATCTGTGGGAATGAATGGGGCAGCAAGCGAATGTGCAGGCGGATGATGGGTGACGTCACCCAACGGTCCGATGGGGACAGCTCACCCTCCGCGCCACGAGCTGCGCCGATTCAAAATCTAATCGGCTAGATTGTGCACGTATATCCATCCACCTCCACTTCAAAACTTGAGTTACTCTTCTGAATACCTATGCATGTTGATACGCCAAGCTTTCGGCCGACTGAACACCAGTGAAGCGCACCTCAACCGCAGTCCAACTACCGTTCTCCCCGAAGCCTGCGCACTGCTCCTACAGGAACAGTTTCTACAGGAACGCAGTCCTACAGGAAGCAGTTTCTACAGGAACGCAGCTCTACAGGAAGGTGAAGTCTTCACGTAAGAAAAGGTGGCAGAAAAGAGGTAACCCTGAAACTCCTTCCGCAATTGGCTTTCAAAGGTGGCAAGGTCATTATTCACAGTCTGGTCATAAAAAAATATTGGATTGCCGTGCCTATACTATCGCTTCTATAGGATAGCAGTATAATTAGACTGTGGTCTGTGAATTCATTGCATGCTCTGTCTATAAGACCGAATTTCCTTTGTATCTACCGCCTTTGGTCAAAACCACTGTGTTCATCATGCCTGGTGGGTTTATCAGGCGAGAGCCCACTGATTCAAATACATTAAGGAGAAACCCGGTAGTGGTTGAGCTCTTCACTAGAGCACAATGGATGCCTTTTTGTGATAAACTACAGGGCTACGATGATGAAGTAGCCGAGGAATTCTTGCAGGCATTGAAGCCTAAATCCCAGACACTGGCCACAGTAAGCTTCAGAGGTCTCAGCCTCCAACTCACCCCAGAGCATATAAGTCGAATCACAGAACTGCCCATGGGTCTGTCGTGGGATAAAGAAGAGCGGAAGCAGAGCCAGCAAGCAAAGAAGGAGTTCTTCCCACCTGAAGAATCATTCACAGAGGACAAAAATGGGGTGAAAAGGACAAGCCTGTTGCCACCATGGAATGAAGTTAGTTTGCAAATTATGAAATATATCACCTGTGAGGGTCGTTACAGCATCGTATATGCGTATCACTTCAGGCTGCTCAATGAACTAAGACACCAGATTGACCTCCCTGCAGCACAGAGGCTGAGCATTCCTTACTTTTTACTGCAGTCCTTGATGGAGTGCTCCACAAAGCTCAAGGACGGAATTCCGGATCAGGTAGCCCACCATGGGCTAGTCAAGCTTCTTGTGGAGGATGCTCTCCACTCATATAAAGTCCCCCTCGCTTGGGAATCATTTAGGAATTTAACAAGAGAAGGGAACATAAAAATGTTGCTTGAAGAAACGGAATCCTCTAGCGGTGAAGAAGAAGAGCCAGTAGCCGAGAGTAAGAAAGGGAAAAGCCAAAAGGTCCCGACTCCAACACAGAAGAAAGAACGAAAGGAGAAGGAGGAGGGAAAGGATGACAGAGCAAAAGAGGACACCCCCATCCTGTCAGCAAGGGAAAAGAGGTTGAAAAGCAGGGCAGTCAAAACTGAGGTGGTCCCTGCCAGCCCAAGCACCTCGTCAGCTCTTGCAGTCAAAGCCAAAAGCAAAATCCATGCAGCCAAGCAAGAAAAGGTGGTGAGAGTTGCATCTGCAGGAACGCAAACACAAGCTTCTACAGGAAGCCCGAAAACACAAACACAGGCTTCTACAGGAAGCCCGAAAACAAAGACAAAGGCTTCTACAGGAAGCCCGAAGATCAGTAAGGAGCAGGCTTCTACAGGAAGCCCAAGAGCAACGACCAAGGCTTCTACAGGAAGCCCGAAAATCGTTGGAGAACAGGCTTCTACAGGAGGCCCAAAAACGGAGACAAAGGCTTCTACAGGACGCCCGAAAGTGCAACCACAGGCTTCTACAGGAAGCCCGAAGACAGAGATGGGGGCTTCTACAAGAAGCCCGAGATTGGAAAGAGGGGCTTCTACAAGAGGTCCGAAGGTCATTGAGAAACAACCTCCTGTAGAGAGTCCAAAGACAAAGAAAGAATCTTCTACAGGAGGCCCGGAAGCGGGCAAAGCAGGGTCTTCCACAGGAAGCCCGAAATCTAAAAAGGAGGGGCCCTCTACAAGGAGCTCCGAGAGAGCAAAACACAAGAAAGAGAAGGCTGGCATTCTCGAAAAGGAGGCAGCAGTGGCACTGGCTGCCCTCAGCACACCTCCAAAACCGAAAGAGAAAAGGGAGAGGGAGACCCCTCTACCACCTGAAGCCAGGAGAAGCAAGAGGATGACCGCGGGCAAGCCACAGCCTCCACCCAGCAGCCAAACCACTTCAGGGGATGTCCCTACTTCACCCAGTGCAAGGACCCCCTCTAAAACATCAGCTACCCCCGAAAAGGGGAGCCCAAAAATAACTTCCTGGACACGAAAGATAGGCCAGTCGCCTTCCGAAGCCCGACTCAAGGAAATAGAAAAAGGGAAGGAAGCATCACCCTCGTCACCACCAGGGGCAGAGAAGGCAGGGCCATCAAAAGCAGAAAAGAAAGAGCCTGTTCCAGTCCCGAGTCCTCGGCCAAGGACAAGGAGCAGGAGCAAGGTTGCTCAAGGATGAGCAAATGGTTCAGCTGGGGGGTGATGATGAGCCCCAATTTTGGTACAATTTGGGCTCATTTTGGCCTATTCTACTTGCTCAAACCATTCATTTTTTACTGCTTATGCATGCATTTCTTAGTTTATTCATGTTGTTTGTAGGAAGAAGGGTAGGCACTCTATCTACGTGACTAATGCATTGTGATTCCAGGTTTTGGCATTAAAAGGGAGCAAAAGACAACGAAAAAGGAGACAAGGAGACAATGAGGTGGCACTGCTGACTTTTAGGAGAGGATGTCCACGGTCTTGGGGACATTCCTCGTGATTCCCACCAAGAACTCCGAGCTCCAATCCATCTCCCCTCCGAGCTTAGAAGCAGCCAGCTGTTCTACAGGAACAGCAGTTATAAACTGCTCTACAGGAACAGCAGTTATGACCGTCCTACAGGATCAGCAGTTAAACTCTAGTTGGACAGCCGAGCTCCTAAAATCAAGGACACTTGTTGGATCATCGTTTTTGTATAAGTGTAGAGGCCTTAGCCTTGGATAGGTTGTTGAAACTCTCGTATTTCTATTGTAATTTTCGAGCACAGCTCAGTTTTTGTTCCTTTTTGTAAGCCAATTTGGCATGATATCAGATTATGAATAAAGAAGGCAGATTATGATCTAGTTCTGAGTTTTCTTAAGGAGACTATAGCTCTCAGGTTAGGGCCCAACCTGAGAGCCATAGATCCCCTCTGCTGTAGTGTTGTTTCCATTTCATTTCAGCACTTTGAGCTTTTCATTTGCACATGCAATTCGAATTACAGGTTGTTAAGTTGGTCTTTTTCATGAGTTAGATAGGAGTTGCTTATGGTGAATTTGTTTCGACTTGCTTAGTGTAGCAGAGGATAGATATAATCGATTGGAGCTCCAACAAAAAGGTTGTTAAGGCTCACTGCCACCTCATCTGGGATTGGAGTGAAGTCCATGACTAACCACCAAAAATATGCATTTCTTTATTCCATGATTGCTGCAAACACAGTCACGTTATGTTAGATGCTGTCACATGATTCACACCTGCACCACACTCCTTTACCACGGCTTCATGCACATTCTCCTTCGCGTTTAGATTGCTGTTCATTGAATTTATAAGCACAGGTAGTCTAAGTTAATGCATTTTCGGTTTGGTGATAGTCACAAGCATTTGTTCCATTTACACTGCTTTCTCTCGTTCCATTACTTCGTCCTCCATCTTGATCACGCATGCAAACACATCTTTGACCCCTGCTCTACTCTGTCATCTCCCAAAGTCTTTCACTCCTCACGTACTTCCATTCTCTAGCCCTTTCGTTGACATAGCCCTTTACCTTCCAACCTACTCCCTACACTCACTTCCCATCCTATTCTTCCACTTCTACAGCCATCACCAGCCTCATTCCTACCTTACACATCTCCCTCTACCATTTCATCATCCCTCCATCACGCCAAACACTCACGGTAGGTCATCCTGTAGCCATTTGTAGACATCCTATAGAAACCAGAGTATCTTGTAGGATCCCCTGCAGCCATCCTGTAGGAGGCCACTCTCTCGGTTGCTGAGCATCTGAATGCGAGGAACCTCTGTGGATGGATGTTAAGGATCCCTAGGGACCTCTCCTAGCCTTCCCAACCTGTCCCACGCTTTCCTTCCTTCTCCATCCCATCTGCACAATCAAACCCTAGTTAGCACAAAATCACAATCATTCCACACACTTAAGGGAAAAATACAAAAACATATCTTTCATGATGCAAGTAGTTTAGATCCATGCATTTGCACTTATTAGAGGTAACAGCAGCATTGGTAGAAGTTTCATTCACATGTTTTGCATTGTAGAGGTTAGACTAGTTAAATTAGGGTTTCCTAGGTTTACATGCTTTGATTTGCTTTCAGTCCATTTTGTCAAGTAGAGTAGTTTTCCTTTGAGAATAGCTTTCGTCCATCAATTAGCAAGCTTCTTCTGAGAGCCTATAGAAGTTGGCTTGAGCCCTAGCGGACTTGTGCCAGCTGACCAAGTGACAGCTGTGACAAGAGCTAGTACTTGTGCATACAGCACCGTCGCTTCCAAGTTTGTACGAACTACCGGGTTGATAAAATGAGAGACAGGAAGCCCAAGAGTTGTAGCATTATTGCTACAATACTAGAGCTCACCACAAGGGAATAACTTTCATTGGGGCGTTGGCTACTGAGTCGATGATGGGATATTCCAACATTAAGGTCTGACCTTGAGGTGGTTGATTCGCCATTTGGTTGAAGATGTGCCAATATCCTTTAGGGGCTTCAGGGGGTGCTATCTGAGTAAGTTGGGTACTTTCAATCTGAAGTGGCTTTATTGTACTTCTCAGATCTAGAATCACAGGAGATCCTAGTTCAAACAACTGTGGCTTTGCCTTGGCAGCTCCACTGGTTTCTCCCTCTCCTTCTTTTAAATTGCACAATTTTCCCTCTTGTGAAGGTCCAGAGTATTAGTGATTTGGACTTTGGAAAATTTGCTTGGATCCTTCAATGTTGCTATGGATTTCAGCGTAAGCTGCAATTGTTGATTCTGCTACTTGAGGGATCGAAGTAGAGCCCTTTCCAGATATTGTCCGAGCTCCTACTAACACCTAAGATTCAACTTTCTGAATGATTTCATCTATGAATGTCAATCTCCCAAAGGTCGTCGATCCCTGGGCTTTCGTGGTTTTTGGTAGTGCTTTTTGATCTATTGGTATGTATTTCCCCTAGTCATTTATTCCTATACAACCTCTATGTATCTTCTGAGAGAGGGCGATAGGAGCAAGCTTTTTTCTTACTGAGTATGTAGGTTCTTACCTCCTATTTTCAATAGCCAATTCTACTATGGGGTAAAATGCACGGTGTATGGAGAATGAAAATACCCTGAAAGGTCTTCCCAGGACCTTCAACAGACTGTAAGATTATCTGCAACCGTCACAAAGTTACATGCATGTTCATAAAAAATAACTAACTATCAAAGTATGAGAAGGAGATTACCTCAAGCCTCCATGTAGATTTACTAGAGAGCACAAATGCAGTTGGGTGGAAGTCCCCTGAGTCGGCTCCAGATCAAGTCCTGCACATAGAAGAGACAAGCATAATCACAACATACAACTCTAATAACTAATACATGAATACATAAAAGAACATCTAGTCACATATAACTAAGCTACTCATGCTACAAGGTATTAGACAAACAACTAAATGAATGATAGTACCAGCACCACGGAGTAGACAATACAACTACAATTCTATATTAATATTGGAAGAGTGATTACAACCATCTGTTGCATTAGCCTTCCTTTGCCCCTTAATCTTCTCTCTCTCTCTCTCCCTTGTGGCCAACTTGTTATGATATGAGACAATGCTCAGCAGTCAAGTCGACTATCCTTTCAAATGCTCTGACCCCTTTCACCATAGCCCTAACTTTGCTTATGTAGTAATTGAGTTAGGGTTTCCAAGCTCCTCCTTGAGTTCCAAAATCAAGGAATTGGCCATGCTTTTCAGCTCTTTCCCATTTTTCTCCTTCTTTCGGATTAGAAATCCTCCAAATAGGTTGATTTTGGATGTTTCCTTGATTTTCTCGAGTAATTTTAGGAACAAATATCTAGATATTTATGAGTCAATTCACTCCTTTGACCCTTATAACTTCACCAAGTTTCACTAACATTGTCCCCTTACTAGAAACTTGAGTTAGTAGGGTCACTAACACACCCTTATGCTTGCAAACAAGCCTTATAGAGCAGGTTTTTAGTGCACAACCAGCGTTAGTGTGGAAACCAAACCTGTGATTTTGGTCTTTGCTTCATCCATCATGTCTTTCTCCTCTAAGTTGATGAGAATGTCAATTTGTTGTATAACAAATTCCCTTCAAAGACACAAATTAACTATTATCTTTGACAACCTCCCCGGAAACGGCGCCAAAATGTTGGTGCACTAAGATGACTATTTAAATCAATCTTAATTCTTACATTACGGTATCAACCTGGGATTCATCTATTTATTTCAAGGATGTCACCACTCTCTATGAAATAGAGGTTAGAGGCTTTTACATAACTAAACAAGTCTAATATTTCATCAAGTCAATGCAAGAAAGTATTAACAAATCCTTAATTCTCGATGTTCAATTAAAGAAAATTCAAACAAATAATCTAAACCCGATCGTAACTGTTATGCAACAGAAATGAATTTCAAGCAAATGCATTGAAAGAAACCATATCTAATGGGATACTGTCTGATCTAGTAAATGGAAAGAATCACTACAGTAATAAAAAATGAGTAACTACTTTAATCTTGAACATGAATTGGAAAGAGCATCAATCAATCATAACACTCATCTTATTTGACGCAATTCATTACAGGAACATCATTAAAGCAACAACGTTAAACATATATTTCAAATGCAGGTGAAAAGAATAACTTGATTCTATAAAAGAATTGTAGGAAATAAGGAAATAGTTATGACACAAATGAACAGTGAATCTTCTAGGGATCGAGGCCCAAAGCCTCCAGAATTTACTACTGATAAATCTCAAAACGTGATTAAGAAAAGATCTATGTATTGCTCATTAATCAAAATAATAAATGTAGATAATTACTTGTAATGTCAAAATATGCTCTTGTTCGATACAAAACGAGTAAGAATAAAATCCCCATGATCCTTTTCACCCATTGGTATCATATAGCCTAATGGAAAACTAATGGATGAAATCAAATCTTGAGGACTGAGAGATCCTCAGGATTTCATGGCTAAATGATCAGATTTCCTTTTTCTGAATTAGCATTCTTGTTCATATATTTTTCTAGCTCGTATAGCCAAGGAACAATCCTTTCCTAGTTTGGTGCTATCATTCTATCAATTAAACAACAATTTTCCAATTCCTATTTCATGTGCATAAAATAAAGCAAAAGTTAGTATTTTTGTGCTAAAAACATGCAATCTGTCGATGATTGAATTTACCTAACTTTCACAATATTTTCTTCCAAATCCTTTCCAAGAATGAAGACAAATATATAAAAGAAAGCGATTTATTAAGTAATGTAAGTGTACAAACATACCTTTTCTATGACCCAAAAATGTCCCTCTTGGTCACAGTTGTAACAGTGAATAGGGTCCCTACCTCTTGCCCTTTCACCCCTCATTCCTCCTCCTTGCCCACCTCGAACAATCTCATTGACTCAGAAGGTTGAGTAGTTTAACCTTTCTTCTAGTGCATCCAACACCCTACACTGGTGAGTGTGCTTAGTTGTGGAAGTTCAAAACTCACAGTAGTCGTTATTTAGGACATTAGAATAATTTTTCAATATCAGACACATGCAAGGAGGGTGTCCAAACCCCCTACATACTTCACACTACTCTAGTTTGTTTGCGGCCAGGATACACCCCTTGCGATCCTACCACCGTGACTCCTGCTATGGGCAGAGACCTAGGTGGCCCTTTGGAGCCGACATGCAACTATGCCTTGTAGTCTCAGGCATTCGATGGCAACATGACCTTCCATTAGGCAATTGTTGCACTACACATTTGGTCTCGTCAGCTAGGCTAGTTGTAGATCTGTCAAATTCTTTGTTAGACTTGCAATTTGGTGTTGAAGACCTAATATATAGGGATGATGCGAAACTGCTCTCCCCCAGTATTCATGCAGATACCCTACTATATCCTCTATTCGAGTTGCTTTCTCTAGATCATCTTGTGGTGTCTCGATCTTTTATTTCGTTAATGGCATCCTGGTAAGGGATAAAAGGGATTTGGTGAACCAATTCATCTGGTGATTCAGGTCTATAATATAATTGAACTTACCAATTGCATCCTTAAACCTTTGCATTAGTTCCCATAAAGTCTCTCCCTCCCATTGCTTTATCTCCCACATCTTTGAAAACCCTTGTTGATTTTTTTGTGGAAGTTTGAATTCTTATATAAATTCTCTTTCAACCTTGTCCACAATCAGGTTCTGGTGCAAGTTCAACCATTTTATGAGCCACCTCAAGGCCCTTTCCCTGAGAGTGTTCTGGAAATATATTATCTTCACATTATCAAGTGTCTGGTGAGCTCTCTAGATAGCCTCACATAGGTACCAGTGTTTCTCTACATCTTTGTTCACTTTGCCATAGAATTGTGGATATCTCATGAATGACCTCGCCATTATGGACTGTGTTCAAGCTAAAAGCACAAAGCCTTGTGATATCGATTGTAGAGATCCTTGTAAACCTGAACTACTGCTGCTATTTACACTACTATTAATACCAACTTTATAGTTAACATGGAGACTATGGGTTGGTGTTCATATATGAATCATGCAATTCACCCAATTCCACATTAATTGTCAACGCAGGGCTCTATGAGTTATTTCAAGGTTATCATGCAAAGTATATGTAGGCCATAGCTTCCCTACCCAGTATTGAACACTCAATTATAAACTTAATCAATGTGTAATAGAAAGAGATAATTGTAACAATGAAAAAGAGTAACAACAGTAATGAATGTAACAACAACAAGAGTAATAGGAAAGTAGACTAACAAAAACACACTGATAATCATTCACAACGATAAATAAATTAACTAAAATAAACCTATGCACACATCTATCCAACAACACCTGGTCAGGAGAGTGGGCCCAACTCCCTCATTAGGGCTGTGGCAAGATCAAGAAGTCATGAAATACTCAGAAGATCAGAATTCCATTAATCAAAAGGATAACACACGTATATTGTTACATACTCAAAGTTAATGTAATTATCTGTGATCTTAACTATCGGCTTTCACAACCTTTTAACTCTACTTATATAATTTGTTAATACTAACAACTCCTAGAATTACGGTAGTTGTTTGCCCACAATTACATTGTAGTTTCTTAAGAAATACAGAATATAAATATCGCAATGCGTTGATTAAAATATTGATCCACCGTTGTAGCTGATGTCTCGAGATAGTGCTGCCAGCTGGATGGTCGCCAATTGTCTAACCACAACCTTGATCATACTTCCTCCAAATCTACAAGAATAATCGAATTAGTAAGCCACTTAGGCAACAACCCCCTATGACTATGCTTAATTGATTAATGATTCATAAAGACATGATAATAGGTATACTTTTGCGGTTTAGAATGTAAATTGAACAACAATGGTGTAAAATGGATACAGGAAATAAGGTAAAAAGGTGGGTAAAAACATGTAAATTCAACCACAAACATATCCCCCCAACTAGTCTTTCTGCATGTCCTCATGCATCTCATCGCTTGTCCAAATCTAGGTTGGAGTTGCGATGATCAACAAGAAGTTGTGTGAGATCATATTTTTCAACTAATTTTGTCCCCGAAGGCTTATATGCATCTGTATGGAGGACTTGCTTCAACCAATCCTCGCCTACCTCGTAAGATAGAGTATATTGATCGTCTTGCAGCGAGATAATGGGGAACAGGAACCTCAAGCCCATCCATCAGACCCCACAAAGCTGCATGCATGCAATACATCGAGGTACCCTGGTTAAAGCCTGAGAAAAATTTTGGACCTGAAAAGGTTCACGTATCTTGACGGATGATGACGATGGCATCCACTATTTCTAGTAGCTATCCTAGGCCTCCTCTTCATAAGTAAAAATTTGTTTTGTGCATATGTCAATGCACCAATATTTCTAGGTTTCCATTATCTATACTTTTCATCCCTCGATCCCTAAGAAGGATTGGTTTCTATTATAAATGTTCACAGACTAAAAATTATCCATCTGAAGGACAAGTGGCATGTTTACTTGATTCTCTTCGAACGTGTTGAAGGCCTTCTTTCATTTCACTTGATTAACTGTGTAGGAGGCCAAGGCTCTTAATTGAATATCTCCCACATATGGCACTGTGTTGAATGATTGATAATCACCTAGAAAGTAATCATGCATATCACATCAAGTGTTGATTCAAAATATTGTGGCTTCTCAAGATTCACAAAAACTGTATTGGGTTGTCTATCACATGGCTAATTTCCTAGCGGATGCTTTCTAAACAAAAGAATAGATATTTGTCATGGAGGAACAAAGCATAGTTGTGGGCAAGGGGCAGTAGCTACACCTGCCCTTCTAGTTCCTTGATTTTCTTCTGCTGCTTCTTCTACTTTTGTTTCTCTTTCTCTATTTTCTCCATATAATCAATAACTAATTTTGCGGCTTTCTCATGAACTCCCTTCACTCCTTCTCGATGGGCTTCTAAAGGAATGGTCCCCCATTGAAGGTGAGCTACAGTAGCTTGCCACTTCTGAATTTCTACAGTCATGAAAAATTTTCGTGCCTCGATCACATGCAAAAATGACTCAATCTATGTAGCCAGAGAGGTTGTGGGCCTGTCTTCAGATTGCACTACTGCTGAGATGGTTTTAGCCACAGGTTTCACAACATTCTTATTATGCCTCCTCACTTTCCTTCGTAAGCATCGTACCTGGCTCCTTAGCTTGACAATTTCCATTTTTAGTTGCATGTTTTCCCTAAAATACAACTGATAACTTTCTTTAGGAGGAGGCCTTCGTTGCGTACATTGCTCATTTGATAGTAACCTCCTCAAGTGGTCTCACAATTGGTGTGCGGTTTGGTGGATTGATGTTGACAAATTTGTCAACCGACTCTTGCTTTACCCTGACCCCCTCTTTTTGTTCCTTGACTTGGGTAATAGTCCCAATGTCTTCTCCTTTAGGTCTCATAATCACCATATCTTCCCTTGGTGGTTCTAGAGTCACTGCAAGCCCTTGTCGGGTGGTGTCTTCGACACCCTTTTCTTGTAACTGCTCTGCTTCCCAACAATTTTCTCCTTCGGGTTTAGAATCCTCCACACCTTCCTTTGGTGGATTCCCACTGCTAATTCCATCCTCCTATGCTTCTTCTAGTTTTTCCACCTGCTCAACAATCGACACTAGTTCTTGTGAAGCAGTGTTGACTGCAACCCCTACTTCTTTCAAGGGTTCCTTAATCACTTGAGCAGGTTATTCTAGTCCTTATGTGTCAGAACCACCTACAATTTCATCCAATGGGGGTGATTCTCTCCTCAAAGTGGTAGTCGTCATTGGTTCCTATGGAACACCATCGACTGCATTTTTTTCAATCTTTGTTTCTTCTACTACCATTGGGCCAATAGGAGACACTGGTTCTTGTGGAACCACATTGGTTGTGGCTTCTTTTGTCTCCATTTCTTCTACTCCTATTGAGCCACCAGGAAATTGTTGGGGCCTTTATATTGAATTTTGAAAGATTTTAAGGAATCAAGGCAGAAAACAGGTGGTCAGAACAATGGTTGAGTTGTGGAGAGGACAATCATGGAGGGAAGCAAGACCATGAAGTAGATGGGCAGTTGCGAGAAGGTGTCGAGAGAAAGAAGAAACAACCGAGAAGACAATGAGGAGAGAGGGAACCAGCCGAGGGAAAAGATAGGTGGATGAAATTAGCAGTGGGAATAGGGGAAGAGAAGATAAAAGGAGAAGACAACACAAAGAAAGGGTTGGTCTCTAGTAGGAGCCAAAATCATAAGGGAACAGGATCCTAAGGACCTGAGTAGTTGCGGAGTGGCCAGAGCTATGCTTGGCCTAAGGTCTAAGGAATCTTGTGGCCATGGTATTTTATGTATCTTATTAAGGCTTTACGCTGATGTATATTGTAATGAGTATTCCTGTGAGTTAATATGAATGAAGGAATGAACTAGTTTGCATGGCATTATGATTAAGCGTATTGTTCTGATTTATAGACCTGCTCAAAATTTTATATGAATGTCCTTTCCTTGGATGAATATTGTAACTGTAACAATATGATGTTGTGATGAATGTATTCTTTAAGATACTTATGATTTAATGTATGGATCTTCCTTGATATCCCTCTAATCCTTACTAGTTTTGATCATGGAACCCCTCGGGTGAGACTCCTTACCCTTTGGATAAGGTGAAAATTCCAGCATTGTCTTAGACTAAAATGGATCCTTGTTGGCCCCTTGTTCCTGAACCTAGGGTCTTTCCCTAATGAAATTTTTGTGCCAACAAATGGTTCCGTGCTAGGACTTGAAATCACAATGAGTGGTTTGGAATATGGTATCAAGGATATTTAATAAGTAGATTCATGACTGGTGGGATAACTGAGTAGATCGGTTTATGTGAGAGTAGGTTGCTCATCGAAGCCAACCTAGTGCTAAGGTAAAAAAATAATTTTTGTACTCAAAGGCCACGAGTGATCAGTATGAGATCTTCTGGTGTAAATTCCTGTAAGACTTGTATAACTAGTTAAAGAGATTAAAAGTGAAGAGCCATCCAGAAGGACCTAGGCCAGCCCATCGCGACTAGGTTCTTACAGGCCTTGTAATGCTCCAACAATTGGATAGTGAGATGATGAGGGCAGTATATTTCTGGGTATAGACTACCATAGAGGTGTACATAGTCAATTTTCCAGTAGAGAACGATCAATATTTCTCTATTACATGGAATTTTCATCTATGGATAAACGCATTTTCCCTAGGTGGGTGACTACACCTAGAAGAACAAAAAGAAAGTAGTTCAACATTTTCTTATAGAAGATGAACAAGATGGAGGAACTTACTTGTTGCCTTTCGCTTCCTTGATCTCTTTTGAATCGCTCCGGTTGCTCCCACTTGAACTAAATCCATTGAAAAGGTACTTGCATCAAGAGAAACATAAACAAGAAATGATAAAAGCATACATGATCTATCTACTATAAAACAATGGAATCAAAGACATTGAAACACATAATCATCACATATATGAACAATCATATGAGAAAAGGAATAAGGTCTTTATTAATGTAGAAGGAAGAGTATCACCCAATACAGTTCGATCCTGTGCCACTCCTCCAGCTTCAGTTCAACCCTCGCCACATCAAAAGCACACAACTCTAGCAGCATAACATTGCTTAACATAAAATCAATTCTCAAACCAAAAAAATTTCCTTACAAACTTAAGATTCTAGCCCCTTGATCACTATGATGAGTGCTCAATTTATAGGAAATGGACGTGGTTTTGTGATAAATGAGGGTATTGAATGGCCTTCCAAACTTGGAGTTAATTTCCTGGAGCAAGGGATGAGAGGATAGGAGGTTAATGAATCCTTATCCTATCCAATTTCGAGCTCATAGGAAGAGATAAGAGATGGGAACCTTCTAGAATCATCTAGAATGAAGGAATATTCCTAGAACCCTATGCAAATTTCGCTCAATCTCACCCAATGTAGGCTAAAGAGGGCCTAAGTGAATTGTAATGCAGGCCACAGTGGGCCTACCTTCTCTGTAGTGCACTATCTCAAGGCTTGGGCTACGTTGGTGTCCCAAGGAGGCATTTCAGGAAGGCTTCAAGTGATGAAAATTTCATAGAAGGAGGCATTCAATGAGTTGACTTCTCTAGATCATGTAACAACTGAATTAGGGTTTTACAAGCCCTAAAAGTGCTAATTTGAATCTCGAAAGTGATGTGCCCAAATAGACTTGTAACAGTTGCCCCCTAAAGCATGAAGTCGAAAATGATAATGTCAAGTGATATGCATTACAATGTGATGAAGAGGAACTAAAGTGGATGGTGACCTGCATCGATTACAATACATAACATCATGATATTTTGGATTTTTCATCAGTTGCTAAGGTAATTCATACCCATACTCAACATATAAACTTTTCATTACATGTACATAGATATTCGTCTATAGATATAGACCATGATGGGATGACCATCAGTGTAAAGCCATCGTACAAATGATTTAGTACTCTACTGAAATCATAGCCCGGATGGATGAAACTAGATCCGGGGTCTTCTATCGCATCCAATCACTCGCTCAAGTACGAGTCTAACCATGTGAATATGTGATCTAAAGTCGAACATGGGAAGACACCGTCTGATTACCATCCAATGATGTAAGTCGTTAACGTACGCGAGAGATATCACCAATAATGATAATGATTCTCAAGGTACTGCAGTACATTCTGCATGGTGTGAATAACTGCTTTGATGTTGAACACCATACAGTCTTTTAGTCGAAGCCCAACGATGTCAACATCTAGCCAGAAGCGAGAAACCTACCATTAATGTATGCAAGTCTCAAGGTACTGGAAGGGTGTTTTTAAATCAACTTCTTGTATAATGTGCTGATGTCGACAAGAAGCGACTCGTCATAGGAGGGCCTTGATGTATCCCACATTAACGACACAAAAAGAGTGTAGTGATTTTGGAGATGGAATGTGACTAACGACACAAGGCTCAGGAATGACGGTTATGAAAATGAAGGTTTATGAGTATTGCAAAGGATGAGTTTTACTGAATGACTTCTCTTGAACATGTCGACAAAACTGAATGAATTGGCAGCATTCACCCAAAACCAAAGTGATGGATGGTGTGATAGACCATAGGTATGATAACCATCAAGCAGATAACCCAAACCAAATATTCACGGAGATGAAGTGAAAGTGTCTTGTTCAAGAGCGACTTGCTACCATAAAGTGATTTATCCCTTTTCCCATTTTCCCCAGTCATTGTTGACCAATACCTCTTTATTTTTTAACAAGCTTAAGGAGGATAACATATGCTTGTAGTATAATTCCACCCTTCGGGTGAATCCATCACTATGTGATGTTTTAATGAGCCTAGCGAAGGTGAAACTCGATCTTGTCATGCTGGACAATTTTGTCTCTATTTGATGTTTTAATGAGTTTAACGACAATGAGAACTTGGTCCTTTTCATGTTTAGAGAGTTTGAAAAGGGACAAAAATAAAACTCCACAAGTTATTTTTTGTAAGTTTGTCTCTCAAGTCCAAAAAAGTGTAAAATAATACAAGAGAGAACCTATTGACCATGTTTGATCAACGTATTCCTTTTTCATAAGTAATCTATCTCAGTTCGGAAAAGGGTTAAACTTATACTGAGTAGATGTCGTTTCCAATCCATTTACGAGCTAAAAAGGACAAGTGCTCGGCAATATTTTCATGTTTCAAGAGTCTAAAAAGAGCTTAAAGAGGACTCCACTTAGAGGAATGAGTGGTGTCTAGGATAGCAAATGGTTGGAACTTCTCAAAACATGTTGATTTATGTGAAGAGGCTAGCTAATAAGACCACTCATTGCAATTGTTCCTCAGAATGGATAAAACAACCAAGTGAAAGTGTATGATCGGTCAAGAATATAGTGACAATGGAAGGAGAAAAAACAAGGCTCATTTGATGAAATAGGCTCATAGGATGGCAATCACGAGGGTTAAAAAGGAGATGGGTTAATTTTTACACAAGCTTGAACCATAGGGAACTATGCTTAGATTTAGTTTCATTTTTACATAAGCTTGAAATGAAAAACTATGTTTGGAATTGGTTTACATGGCCCTAGCGTGATGACTCAATTCTAGGAGCATGCCCCCCTAAGCTTCCTTGCATTCACCTAAGTAGACTAATTTTGGCTATCTGGTGGATGGAATGAAGGTTCATTTATGAGATCAAGTGAAAGAATCGACTGGGAATTTACGAGATCTAATCAAAGACTCGAATTGAAACTTTGATCTAGGGGACCTTGTTTTATTTTTTAATGAGGTTGACATAAGACAAAGAACTATGCTCAGATTCCTTGTTTCATTTTTTAACGAGCTTGACATAAGACAAGGAACTATGCTTTGGGACCTATTTCATATTTTAATGAGGTTGATGCAGTAAAAGAATTATCCTCATATTTCTTGTTTCATTTTTTAATGAGCTTGACACAAGACAAGGAACTATGCTCATGGACCTGTTTCATTTTTTAATGAGGTTGACACAGTAAAAGAACTATCCTCCTAATTCTTTAATCACGACCCATAAGAGGTCATGAATTCCAAGAGGTTCTCATCAGATGGGAGGATAATGCTCTGGAAGGGATACGTAGCAAGGAATCCATTAGAGAGATCTAGTTCCAATGCCCCCAATACATAATGCACAACATCATGGAATTGATCATCAGTTGATGTAGGCATGGAACGGGTTGCCACATAATTGACCCGTGGCGGGGAAGATACCATTGGGACAAAAGGACCATTTAGGGAAGATGGTTGACTAGAAGCCATATTTGGACCAGGAAATGAAAGCTGGTCAACGGTGACAATTCTGCCTTCATGCAGGAAACACATCACTCGAAAGAGTGTTGAAACAATAGCTCCCATGTCATAAACATAGTCATGCCCAAGAAGTAAATTGTAATCTAAAGGGCCTGGGACTACCATCACATTGAGATAAACAATTTTTCCTCCCAAAGTAATAGGAAACTAAGGAAGGATCCCTAATGGTTGACTGGTTCCTCTGTTAAAAGCCAACAGATTCTAGTTAACAGGCACAAGAAATGATCAAAGCATACATGATATATCTACTATAAAACAATGGATTCGAAGAAATTGAAACACATAAAAATCACATATATGAAAAATCATATGAGAAAAGGAAGAAGCTCTAAAAGTAAAATGAGGTACAATAGATAGGATTAGTTTCAAAGCAAACAACATATGATCTTCCTTTTCTTTTCTGAAATAATGAATCTGGATCAAAATATATATCAAAGCTAATGTGTTATGCTTATTCTGGATCAAATTCTATATTAGGGCCATTGTGTTATTCTTCTTCGGAATTTGTAGTAGCCTATTAAATGGTTTCGACAATTTTTAGTATAATCAATTCATATCTGCAACAAACCATCACAAATTTAATATTGTAACATATTTAAATTAGAAATCAGTTCAACCGATTTACCTTAATTTTTTTCCGCAACATAGCTTGATGATTTTAATTTCCTAGTCAGAAAAATCAGTGACTAATTTCATTAATATAAGGTCTGATTTCTAAAAAAAAATTCATATCTAAGATTTATACCCCTAGCAAAACCCCGACTTACGCTAGAAAATTGTCAGCCCAAATTTAGATGAAACAAAGGTGACAAAATGAGTATATTTCCTAATGTTACATCAAGTTTCGTTGTTGATTTTGTTACAAAACACTTGGGATATTTGGAGCGCAGATAGTGGCATATCTCATATCAGTAATAAAGTAATGAATTGGAGAGTTTTCATTGTGTTTCTGGTCAACTTTGTTGGTCTACAATTTTTATCCCAGAACAAAGAGATTTTATAGAATATTTGTGATTTTTATATGCTATTTTGACATATCTAATCACTCTAAAGTTTATTAACATTGACTTGAAGAGAGAAACTACAAACTTTCAACAAATATTATGTTCCCAATAATTTCATCATTTGTAACAACATCTTGAGAATGTCCATTTCTTCCACTGAGAAGACGGATGGAAACTAAAATTTTAGGGTCTCTTTGAGAAATTTCAATTATCTATTTGATTAAAAACACTTTGCTCTTCATAGAAATTTCCAGTAAAATTCTTTGTCAAGCCATCTATGTGTATGATAACTAATCAAATACAAATCATCCCTTTCATCCTCTCTTTTTACCTTATTGTATCCTACGAGAAAAACCTTACTTGCACTATCTAGAACAAGAAAGATCCTATAATTACATGTTACACGGCACTGCACATTGCACTTCTGGAATTTCCCTGATGCATATCATTGGAGGTATCCAAAGTTTACTTTTCTTCATATTTGTCATAGTTGTCATCAATTAGAGAGGTAATAATTTCATCATTACAAAATATAAAGGTAGAATTAAGCGCTTGTCAAAAGGTTAATCTGCTATGCTCCCTTCAATAATGGCTTCATTATCCTCTTGATAAATAGTCCTATATTTATTTGATTTGGGGTTGGACTAATCATGCATCACATTAGTTGTGTTGACATTGAGTTTTGGGGTAAGAGAATGGCTCATAGCCAAATTTGAGCAATGTTCTTTAATTTCATATGTATACTCATATTCATCATATATATGATTAGTTCAAAGTACACAACATATGATCTTGTTTTTCTTTGCTCAAATAATGAATCTGGATCAAAGTCTATATCATGACTAATGTGTTATTCTTCTTCTAGATAAAATTATGTGTTAGGTCCATAAATGCTTCATCATGATCTTCATGGATTCCATCATTTCATGCACAAAGATAAAGGTGGCCTTCCTATTGCAAGGTTGGCAACAAGTGTTCATCATGATCATCAAAATTTTGAAATGTTGCGTGACAATGTTTGAGCAAGCTTTCAACTAGATCTTTGAAAGAATGTATTCTCTTTGGGTTGCGATAATGTTTGAGCCAAACTTTATGTTATTATCCCAAAGAAAGTATAAATAATATGATCATGACATCTTCATGTATTTCTTCCAATTCTAAGATATGCTCCATAAATACTAGGACATGTGGAACATCATTAAAAGAGTTCCCGCAAAACTCTAGAATATCCTTTCCATAGTTAGGATGGTTCCTATTTGGGTATCTTGAGATATTTTCAATATCCAAAGTTGGAGATACTTGAGAATTTATTATTTCTCTTTCTTTCCATGATATCATCTGTGTCATTGAGGAGTTAGAAGGAGTGTAGAGAAGTGGTATTATCGAATTTGGAGAGATGATCTTAGTTTTATAATTTTTTTATATGTATTTTTGATGTTGGTAACTCTTAGATATCCCTCTGGTCATCAAATTCAATTTTTTATTTTGATCATGTGATATTATGTTACTCTTCTTATTATTTACTTATCATTATAATTTTCATATTCATCTGTAGGAATAGAACTTAAGAAGTTTGCGTAGTAGATTTCCACTCCCTTTTCTCCAATAGTCCACTACATCAAAAGACTAGTCTACTTAGGTGATACGATATTGTTTACCACTTTATCAAACCTTCTATAAATTCCTTTTTTAGTATAATGAATTCATATATACAATAGACCGTAAAAAATTTAATCTTGTAACATATTTAGATTAGAACTTAGTTCAACCGACTTACCGTAATATTTTTCTCCAACATAGCTTGATGATTTTAATTCTTAGTCAGAAACATCAGTGATTTATTTCATTAATCTAAGGTTTTATTTCTAAAAAAAATTACATATCTAATAGTTATACCCCCTAGAAAAACCCCCAAACATGCTAGATAATTATCATCCCATAGTTAGATGAAACAAAGGTGGCAGAATGAGAATATTTCCTAATGTTACATCCAATTTCCTTGTTGATTTTGTTACAAAAAACTTGGGATATTTCAAGTGATAATGGTGGTATATATCATATCAGTAATAAAACAATGACTTGGGAGAGTTTTTATTGTGTTTATGGTAAGCTTTGTTAGTGGTTCTACAACTTTTATCCCAAAAACAAAGGGAGTTTATAGAAAATTTTTGAATTTTCTATGTTATTTTGACATATCTAATCACTCTAAAGTTTATTATCATTGATTTGAATAGAGAAACTACAAATATTGAAAATTTTGTTGCAGATGAGAAAGTTTTATGGAATATTTGGGCTACCAATTTCCACTAGGAATTCAAAGTTGAAGTCTTAAAGCATCTAGCAAGACTCCCCTCAAATTAACATGCACCAATTCTTTAGTCAGAAGAAGCTTCATTAGTTAGAGGGACTTAGTGTTATGATATTCCGACACATAGGAAATAGTTAAGTACAACTTGGTCTAGTATAGAGTTAGGTAAAGTGTGTTTCTTTACTATGTACATTTTGTAACTTACAATCCGACGGTCACGATATGTAGTGATCCGACGGTTCATTCTCTCCTCAGTATTACCGACACTTGATCCGTGGCTTAACACCCGATTGGTCCATGATCTCTATTTAAAGAGCATGGAGGGTCATTTGTAGGGTAATCCGTCTATGAGAGAATCATATGTAAATTTTCATTCTTTTATTAATAAATTGCCTGAAGTGGCCACGTTGGCTCAGGCCGTGGACTGTTTCCCTCTTTGAGGGTTTTAACCACGTCAAAATACTGGTGTATTGATCTGTGATCTGTTTGTGAGCGGTGTCCTTTGGTGTTCTGTCTGAGGAACTTCCCCTGTAAATTCCTACATGGTATCGGAGCTATTTGAGGGCCGCGTCCGTTGGTGATCCAAATCTGAAGCCGGTAGAACTACATCCGACTGTCGTTTCCTAGATCTACTGTTTCTGACTTCTTTCAGGCTGAGAGGACTACTCTGTTATGTTGGGAGCATCTGTTCCAGTGAGTAACTCCTTTCGTTTTACGCGAAAAGGTTTCCAGTAGCCCTAGCTGCACCATTTTTAAGATCTGGAGGTATACAGTGTTTATTTGCAGTTTACAGTTATTTTCTCTCTGTTTATTTCAGTTTCGGTTTATTTAGCTTTTTTATTACCGGATCTATACCTTTCATTTCTGCGTATGCTCTTTGCCCTGCGACTCTATGCGATCTGGGCAAATCAGAAACAGAAAGGAAGGATTTTTCTCATGCGTATGCTCTTTTCCGCTGCGCCTTAGTGTGATCTCGGAAAATCAGAAACATTGAGGAAAATATTTAGTTTCCGGCTAAAGCTAACTTCGAGCCGCAAGGTTCGTTTTTGAAAATATTTAGTTTCCGGCTAAAGCTAACTTCGAGCTGCAAGGTTCGTTTTTTTTGTATGTCCGTGTTTGGTTTTGTGTTTTTCGTTTTGTAGGGAAAAAGAGCTTTCTCAAAGCAAGCACGCAACCCAAAGCATCAACTCCCCCCCTTCTCTCTCTCTCTCAAACTTTTTGTATAGCTCACTTGGTGCAAAGCTAATTTATGATAGTAGAGGTCTTGGGTTCAAGTCTCCATTTTGTGGGGGCGGATTTTTTCATTTCCGCACATTCCCGCACTTCGTCGACAACTTCATCAATTTTTTTTCAAAAAGCCATAACTTCTTCATCCAGAAGCCGTTTTTAGAACCGTTTTTTTTTAAACGGCCTAATTTTTCGAGATCTTTCCATTGGTACACTTAGTTTTAGCATCTATAGCTTTAGTTTCTATTAAAAATGGAAAGTCCATGCCAAGTCATTCTTGATAGCACTAACTACTTCCAATGGTGGTCCTACATTGTGGATTTACATAGAAGTAAAGGTATTTACAGAATAGCCACAGGCCAAGAGACCAAACCGAAAGATGAAGATAAGGTAGCTAAATGGGAAAATAGGCAAGACCAAGCACGTGGGTTGATAGGGATGTCTATTTCTCCAGATCTTACATTCCATATTGTAGAACTTGATACTCCTGATGAAGCACTGCAACAAATTACTAAAGTCTTTGGAATTAAAAATGAACTTAAAGCCATGCTTTCTGGGAAATACGCGAAGGAAGCAGTGCTAGATTCTAGGAGGAAATGTGGCAGCAAAGAGATAAATTAATCGAGATACAAACTCTGGAAGAAGTACAACAAAAAGCGATCAGGGCAGGACGGGAATATGTGAGAGATTATCGGAAAGAAGGAGAAACCAGTGAAATATGGAGAGTATGGAGAAAGCCAGAAGAATGGGACGAAGACACAAATCAAGAGCTGGGGAAAATATATACCAAAGAGTTAGAATCGAGGAAGATAAAAGCGAGATCAGGGGTGGATATTCTCATATGGGGAAAAGCAATGAAAGGAACCTTTACAGTAAAAGAAGCCTACTATTTGACAAGGTATCAAGAAAGTGAGGAAGAAACTACAGATTGGAGAATTATTTGGGACAGCAAGTGGTGGCCAAAGATAACAATATTCACATGGTTAGTGAGCAAAGAACAAATCCTAACATGGAACAAAATCCAGAAAAGGGGTTTCTATGGACCATCAAGATGCAGTCTCTGTAACAAAGGAATTGAAACCCAGGAGCATATACTGAATAATTGTCCATTCGCCCGAAATCTATGGGAGGAGATTAGAACACTCTTTGGAAAGTCAAATAGAGACCCCAATAACATTAAAAATACCATATTGCAATGGGGCAAAGGACAATTCTCCTACAAGGTGGTGAGGAGAATTTGGAAATTGTCAGTTGGTTTTGTGATATGGTCTCTGTGGAAGGAACGTAATAGAAGGATCTTTCGGGATAAAAGCAACCAACCTGCAAGAATTTGGGAGGAAATTTGTGAATCTATAAAAGACTATGTTTTGACTGAGGCCTGGGAGGAGGAGGATTGGAAAACAAACCAGGAGGAAAGGACAATAGTATCTAAATTAAATTTGGGATATGACATGATCTATCCCAGAAAAGAGAATCGGCAGAGAACTCAAACTCAGAGTCCCAACCAGTTCAGATACCCCGGAGAGAATTTCATCAAGCTGAACTTTCATGGGGCTTCCAAAGGAAACCCAGGGCCGGCAGGCAAAGGGGAAATCTTTAGGGACAGTGAGGAAAACAAAAGATGGGTGTATGCGGAATGGGGAGGAGAAATTACTAACAACGAACCAAAGTTATGGGCGGTGCATCAAGGAGTAAGGATAGCAGTGAGGAACAGATACATGAATTTGGAGATAGAAGGCGACTCGCAGGTAACAATAGAGATGCTCCGTAAACTAAATGATGGGAGGAGCTGGGAGTAGGTTGCTAGGAGCTGGAGGACACCTGGGATTATCCAAGATGTGGCAGAATTACTAAAGAGAATAGATTACAAAATTATTAACCACATTAGACGAAAAGGAAACAAGGCAGCAGACCTTTTGGCTAACTGGGGGAGTAAGGATTCGGATAGAAGAATGGACAACAGCTGGACTACAATAGAGAATAACCCGAGATGGGCAGAGCTTAAAAACATAATCATCCAAGACCATAATGAATTTGCAACCAAATAAAGACGACAACAAGTGACTCCCGATCGGGATGTTAATAGCGGCGTATAGGATAATAAGTGCAGAGCAGGTAAGGGAGCATGACAGAACAAGAGAGTTTCAGGTAATGATGATCAAGGACATGTGGATCACCGCAAGGGTTATCATCTCAAGGCAAGCGATGATAGAATTACGATGGAGGAGGATGGAACTGTCAGGATGTCAGAGATTGGACAAGAGTATGACAGTACGGAGAGAAGGCGAAGAGAGGCGAGTAGGGAGGTGGACAATAGGCAGTAAAAGAAGAAGGCAAATAAAATAGAAAGTAGGTGGAGGAGACGGCGGCATAAGAGAGGTTCATGCAGCTTATTGAGGCAAATTCGTATTGAAGTGTCGAAGACAGAGAAAAGAAACAAGGAGGCCAGGGACCTGGCAGGGAGAACAACAGTGCAAAGGAGGTCGAAAAAACGAAGAGCCAACACGGCAGAGGAGAAAAGAATGGCTACGAGGAGATGGATGAGGAGTGATGAAGAAGGAGAAAACCGAGGACAAGGAGAAAAAGAAAAAAAAGGGAAAGGAATAATGGAAGAAGCCACAGCTAAGGAAATCCTCACGGTTCAAGACGACCCAGAGGAGGATGTTGAAATGTTTGACTCGGACAGAGAGGAAGGAGAACCAAGGCACATATGGACAAGCCGGGTGGCAGAGGCAGGGAGGTTTAATGTCCAGGGTAGCAGGGAAGAAGCTGCCCGGGGTAACCAGGAACAAGAAGGAGAAGGGGTATTCGGAAGCCCATCAGAGAGAAAAGAAGGAGAGGCAGAGGAAGTTATAAGGGAAGGGGAGGCACAGGAGGGAGACGTGGGCAATGCAGAAGAGGGGGAAAAGGAGGGGCTGGAAACAGGGAAGAACGCACAACAGGATCAGTTAGGAAAACAAGGAAATCCATAGGGAAGAAAGTCCAGTTCGCCGAACGGGCCTACTGTGAAAACACTAACCAAAATATCAGAAAGATTATTCAGCAGCTAGAAGAGGAGGCAATTCAGGGTCAATCAGACTCAGAATTCAAAGACTGGGAATATCTCCTCCCAGATCCAGGCAACACGTGAGGATGCATGACATTATATAAGCAGACCCTTCATGTCTACTGGATTATGAAGAGACTGCTAGCTAAGGCAATGGAACAAGTAGCCATGGAAATGGCTGAATTATCTCAGGGAATTCCAAATCTGAAGAAGGAGTTACGGAACATTCAAATCACCTTGTCAATGCAGGATAAGAAGATGGAAGAAATACAGCAGCAGTTAAAACCCAGCAGTCCCGGCATCAAGAAAGAGATGGAGCAGCAGGCAAGCACAGCGGACCAGCAGATGAAGACATGTTAATTAGAGGTTTTTAAAAATCTTTTTGAATTATAGTTAGTCAACTGTAGCTTCTTTTTGTAATACAGAATGCAGACAAGAAATTATGATAATCTCTATGAATGTTTAGTTTATAAAGCATGGACAGACAGAATCAGGACTTTTTATTTTTGGATGGCCATTAAAAACTTAAGGTGGCCAATAAACCCGGTTTCCCCTCGGGGCGGGTTAAGGTCACCACGATTATGTAGTGGTTTCAATTTGAATTAATAGAAAAAGAAGGTCTCTCCCTAGCTTACAAAAAAAAAATGAACTTAAAGCCCATCAACTTGAACATGAATTGCTTACATTGGACCCCAATAATTTTTCTTGCATTGAAGATTTTTTGTCCAAGTTCAAGACCCTTAGACTTCTCTTGGAAGGTGTTAAGGTTAAGAAAGAAGATAGTAGCCTTATCTACTCCATTCTTACTAAGTTGGGACCAGCCTATTCTGTGTTTTTTTCCACCTTCCATTCTACAAGAGAAGCCTTCATTTCTCAAGGACAAACCTACAAGTCCCCTTCCTTTGATTCCTTTTGTGATTCTTTAATAAGAGAACAAGACAAACTCTTACACCTTGGTCTTCTTCATCTTGGAAACTCTTCTAAGAAAGAGTTAGCCGCCCAGCAGCAACCAAATCCAAAGAATCCTAAGAAGTTGTATCCTAAAAAAATGGTCCTAAACCAAACAAGGGTCCTAAGCAATTTCAGCCTCAAAATGAAAAATCATTTCAACAAAATGATAAGACAAATAAAAACAAAGGGAAGAAGACTGATAGACATTGCAACTTTTGTAATCGAGATGGCCACTTAGAATCCAAATGCTTTAAGAAGATGGAAGCCTTGGAAGTAGCAATGAAGAAGCATAACATCCATTTGGAGCAATCTTCAACTTCAACTTCATCTTGAGGAATGACACTTTCTGCATGTGGTTGTCAAGCATCTCGATCTGGCTATGCACTAAATGTATCTTCTTCTTCTCATTCTCATGAGTGGCTCATTGATTCTAGAGCTTCTTATCACATGGCCAAAAACAAATCCATGTTTTCTTCTTTAAATGATTGTAACACCAAAAATATATATGTTGGTGATGATAGATCTCTTAGTGTTGTAGGGACTGGAACTATTCATCTAGACAATGGTCAGCTTAATGATGTATTATGTGTTCCAACCTTATCCTGCAATCTTCTATCTGTATATCAGATAACCCATTCAGGTGAAGGTAAAATCGTTGAATTTTCACCTCATAATGTTGTAATTAAGGACCTAAGAGATCCTAGACAGATTTTGGCTACTGGCATTGCTGATGATTCTACAAGGTTGTATAAGTTTCACAACTTTGGGTCATCAAATCTTCCCTCAGTATTTGTTGCTCATAATGATGAAGTGAGCAAACTTTGGCATGAGCGATTTGGTCACTTAAACTATCGCTCTCTTCAGAATCTATGTAAAGAAAATATGGTGACAGGTCTTCCAATGGTATCTTGCAGAGATGGTGTTTGTTCCGTATGTGTACTTGGAAAACATCATTGGGACAGTTTTGAAAAACATGCCTCTTGGCACGCCTTAGCCCCTTTACAGCTCGTGCATAGTGATTTATGTGGTCCACTTCCAATTGCTTCATTCTCTGGCTACAATTATTTCTTAACTTTCATTGATGATTTCTCTAGAAGCACTTGGGTATACTTCTTAAAACTCAAGAGTGAAGTATTTAACATGTTCTTGGCCTTTAAGGCCTTTGTTGAAAAACAATCTGGACATAAAATTCTTAAGCTAAGATCTGATAATGGTGGAGAATATGTTAAAAACACATTCATCAACTTTTGCACTGAGAATGGAATTCAAATGCAACATACTATTCCATATACTCCACAACAAAATGGTGTAGCTGAAAGGAAGAATCACACCTTAAAGGAAATGGCTAATTGTATGCTTCAATCTAAAGGACTTAGTCTTAATTATTGGGCAGAAGCAATTAACTGTGCAAATTACATAATAAATTGCACTCCTACTAAGGTTTTAAAGAATATCACTCCAGAAGAAGCATGGAGCTCAAACAAACCAGATGTAAGTCACTTTCGTGTTTTTGGAAGTGAAGCATGGACCCATATTCCAGATGAGAAACATAAAGCTTTAGAACCAAAGAGTGAAAAATGTATTTTTGTTGGATATTCTGAAGATGTCAAAGGATATAGACTTATTCCACTTAAGTCCAAAAATGTTATCATTAGAAGAGATGTAAAGTTTGATGAAAATATATCGGCCTGCGAGCCTAGTTCAGTGGATGTGCCACCTCTCCCTATCTCTTCTACTTTTGAAAATATTTCTTCTTCAGATGATGAAAGCGAGGATGAAAATCCTCCCCCACCTTCTCAGGATCCTCCTTCAGCTCCTCAGCTTCCAAAATGGGTCAGTGCTACTCGAGATGCAGTAGGTGATCTTGCCGGTGATCCTACAGATTAGCAATGTACATGTTCTCAGTTCGAGAGAGCCTCTTCTTTACTGGCTCAAGCTTCAGTGAATTATGATCCTGACACCTTTGCAGAAGCTTCAGGCCATCCAGATTGGGAAGTAGCTATGAATGAAGAATATCATTCATTATTGGCAAATGATACATGGGATCTTGTTCCTCTACCAAAGGGACGAAAACTTGTTAGATGCAAATGGGTTTACAGAACCAAGTATGGACCAGATGGGAAAGTTGATAAACATAAATCTCATCTTGTTGCTAAGGGTTTTTCACAAGTTGAAGGCATTGACTATACTGAAACCTTCTCCCCTGTTGCCAAAATGAACTCTATCCGCCTTGTTCTTTCCCTTGCTGCCTCTTTCAAATGGGAAGTCCATTAGATGGATGTTAAATCCGCCTTCTTGCATGGGGACTTGCATGAAGAAATCTATATGGAACAACCTATTGGCTTTATACAAACAGAATCTAGCCTTGTATGTCAGCTTAAGAAATCCCTTTATGGTCTCAAGCAAGCTCCTCAAGCTTGGTATGCCAAAATGGATAACTTTCTTTTAGAATCTGGCTTCTCTAGGTGTCATTCTGACAATACTGTCTACACCAAGAAAGTGGGCAAGTCTCTTATCATTCTTGTTCTTTATGTTGATGATCTTATCCTGACTGGTAGTGATCCCAACCTTATAAACCATGTGAAGTCTAGCCTTAAAAGGAAGTTTGAAATGACAGACTTAGGACACTTACATTATTTTCTTGGTCTTCAAGTCTTGCAATCCAAGGAAGGTGTTTCCCTTTCTCAGTCCAAGTATGCCTGTGATATTCTACGCCACTTTCACATGGAAGACTATAAGCTAGCCCCTTCTCCCTTTCAGTCTGGAGTCAAACTTTCATTCACTTGTACTTCTCCTGAAGTTGATGCTACCTTATACCGTCAACTTGTAGGAAAACTTTTGTATCGAACCCATACTCGTCCTGACCTTTCCTTTGCTGTTGGCCTTGTTGCTCGGTTTATGCAAAACCCACGTGAAAGTCATTAGAAAGCAGCTAAAAGAATACTTAGTTATGTTCGAGGTACAGTTCAGTTTGGGATTCATTACAGTGCCGAAGCATCTCCTCTATTGGTTGGTTTCACTGATTCCGATTGGGCTGGTGACCCTGATGATCGGAAGTCTACTGCAGGTTATGTGTTCACTCTTGGTTCAGGACCTATTACATGGGCTTGCAAGAAACAAGGTGCCATTTCTGTTTCTTCAACAGAAGCAGAATATCATGGTGCCGTAGAAGCTAGTAAGGAAGCCTTGTGGCTTCGTTAGATCCTGTCAGAGTTTGGCTTTCAGCAACAGCATACGACTACACTTTGGTGTGATAATCAAAGTGCCATTCAACTATGCAAAGATCCAGTCCAACATCAGCGCAACAAACACATTGAATTGCACATGCACTTCATCAGAAAGCTCATTCACGACCATGTTCTTGAAGTGCAATATTGTTCAACAGATGATCAAGTTGCAGACATCTTTACAAAGGCTCTAATAGAAGAGAAGTTCACTAAACTTAGATTTATGGTTGGAGTTCAGGAAGTTGTCACTAAGGGGGAATAGGCTCTAGTGCCTCCTTCCTTCTCCTATTGTGTCATATTTGTAAATCCTTCAATCCTATACCAAGCTATTCTTAAGGGGGGATGTTAGGATATTCCGACACATAGGAAATAGTTAAGTACAACTTGGTCTAGTATAGAGTTAGGTAAAGTGTGTTTCTTTACTATGTACATTTTGTAATTTACAATCCGACGGTCACGATATGTAGTGATCCGACGGTTCATTCTCTCCTCGGTATTACTGACACTTGATCCGTGGCTTAACACCCGATTGTTCCATGATCTCCATTTAAAGAGCATGGAGGGTCATTTGTAGGGTAATCCGTCTATGAGATAAGCATATGTAAATTTTCATTCTTTTATTAATAAATTGCCTGAAGTGGCCACGTTGGCTCAGGCCGTGGACTGTTTCCCTCTTTGAGGGTTTTAACCACGTCAAAATACTGGTGTATTGATCTGTGATCTGTTTGTGAGCGGTGTCCTTTGGTGTTCTGTCTGAGGAACTTACCCTATAAATTCCTACACTTAGTTCCTAATACTTATCCAAACAACTTTGGTTTCTTTCATTGAAATATGAAAAGTATTTCCAAGTGATAATATTAGAAATTGATGAGATTATTGAAATAGTAGTGTTTAATGTGGATTCTACCCCATTCACTTTAGTTTAAATATATGAAATAATTGAAATTTATTTTTGTAGCTATTACCATTACCTTTTCTAGACATTTTACGTTGGGTTTCCAAAATATCATCCATTTCACCCTCTTTTCTTTCATTTTTCTTAAGTATCTATCTTATTCCACAACTCCATGACCATGCACTAAGACCACCTTTATGATTAAATATGGGTTTAGACATATTATTTTCCAATACATTTATTTTGGTATTTTGAGTGAATTTATGGTTAAATATTAGAAAAATAACATGTATTCACTTATATATAAAAGTTGGATGAGTTTTGTGATAGGTGTAGCCATATATGAATATCCTTTCACAATCATATTTGGCCTCTAAGTCTCAAATTCGAATTTCCTCTTCAAACTCTTAAATATTTGAGGATATATTTCAAATCATTGATGAAACACATTTCATGGAGAAGAATAATGGAAGTTTTCATAAGTTTCTCCTATTATATCTAGGAGAGATTTATCATAGGATATGAAGAGATTCTAGTTGTTAAATGTTAACATATAGTTTTAACCACATGAGATATTTGTGGACCCAGGAGAGATATGTGGATCTAGGAGAGATTTGTGGATCTACATTTATGAATTAGTAATCTTAGTTTTTGTATAAATATGAGTGTCTTCTCCTCTCAAAGGTTTGTTAAGTTTCGGAATGCTAAAGCTATGCTTATGTTTGATGTCATGAATCCTTGTGATATTCATACAATCCTTTGATATGGTTATGAATTTATCATGAGATATGGTGTTTGATCAAATATCTTCCTAAACTTTTCACCTCACATGCACTCTAGGATGGTCACTTGATGAGTATGGGGTGTATTTTAATGTTTCATTTTTTCAAGATATATTAGTTTCATTTAAAATTATTTTATGCATTGTTTATTTCAATTTGTTTGATTATATTCTTTATCACTCATACAATGTATGTTATTTTGCAACTAAGAACATTCATTTCATTTTCATAGAATTTCATAGCATATTTTTCTTGCACAAGCATTCATAACCAGTTTGTGGCTTTAATTTATGAATAAAATCTCATCTTTGAACACACATTGATCTCTTGAACTACTTTATAGTCTTCCATCCTTCATAGATTAAATTTACAATCTTTCATAGACTATATTTACTTGCCTTCCTAGATTAAACATTTCCGTGCTTTCATAGACTAAATTTCAATTGATTTCATCAATTAAGTTTAGATTCTTTTATAGATTATGTTTACATTATTTCGTAGATTAATTTTCCAATGATTTCCTAGATTAAGTTCAAATACTTTCGTTAGGTTAAAGGTTATTTTATTTCCTAAAATAACTTGTCCCTTTCGTTAGATTAGAATATTACATTTTCTTTTAACGCCTTCAAGAATAGTGATTTTGTCGCTTCAATCAATTATGTGTGTGTTCTTTGACTATATTTCATCTCATATATTTTATTTGCATTTGCATTTATTAAAATTCACTTGCTTTTTAGATTAAGATTTCATTTTCACTTCATCACATTATTTTAATTCATTTGCATAGGTTTACCTTTCATTTCTTGCTATTAGTATTATTATTTAGAACTAAAATTGAAATTTGATTTCCTAGCATAAATTGTGCAAGTGTAGTTCCCAAGTATTCAAACCTAGGTGGAGAATTTAATGCTAAGTAATTTAACTCTCAATTAAATTACCCAAAACTTTCTTCTTTGAGAATTCATTAGCATAGTATTGTTTCTTGTCACAGTTGAAAAAATAACTTGACTCTTTTTCTTAGAACCAGAGTCAAAAGAAGACGCCTCCATCTTCTCCTTTGCATATTTATTATTCTTCCATCCTTTCTTCATGTTCCTGATGAGAGGAAGCTCTCAGGCATGTTTTTTTTTTGGGTATGTTAGGGCCTAGATCTACCTTAGGCTGAAGGAAGGTAGGTCTAGGGTAACATCAAACCACGCTTAACCTGTTAGCTATCCCTAACAGGTCGGGAGAGGGCTCTATCCTTGTCAATCTCAATTAGGATATTGGAAATTAGGGCTTGAGATGACTAAATTTAATGTAGATTTTAGGCTAGGTATAGTAGCTCAAGGTTTCTGGTTTGATTTTTAGGTTTTCGGTCGAAATAGCAAGAGAAAGGATGATTTGGATTACGGCATCAATATCAGTTTCTGCCGACAAACCCAGGGCAAATTAAGTGCCATGTTCAGCCAAGTGAAGATTGTAAATGTGAGAAGTATAAGGGAGAACACCCGCTGCCCTGCAAGCATCAGACAAAGGATGGATCTGCAACAACAACTTTAGATGTGTTACACTAAAAAATGTCACCATGGCTATTTATAGTTAGTATGACTCTATCAACAGTCATGCTATCCTCCTGGGCAAGTCTTATGCCTCTGCTCTCCATGTCAAACTCCAAAAAGAGAGAAAGTCTTTGTAAATGTGTTTATCTCTGGGTACGCAGATTCTCTCGACCTTACCTGCGTATACGCACCTAATGTTCACAAAAACTGCGTACTTGTACGCTTTGTATGTAAAGGGGCAGGTGCGTACCCCTGTAAAGGTCAAAAGGTGCAAGTTTCACTCCAAAAAAGTTACTTGTGTTCATTTCTAGAGGCTTCTAGAAGTGTGTTTGACGTGTATGAAGCGCCTCTAGATGGTTCATGTATCCCTACCAAAGAGGAACTTATCCCATCAATAAGGGAGCTATCCCATCCAAAGAGGGGATTATCCCATTGATGGTGGACCTGATTAACTTCCTCTTGAGCACTATAAATACAGGCATTGGGCCAGAAGGAGGGAGGTTGAAAGCTAAACATTTCTAAGGGTAGATGCTGCTGGAATTAGGACTCCCATTTAGAAGCTTGTGAGGAGAGATTACCATCTTTGCTTGTTCTATTTGGAAGTGGGTGAGCTTTGTCAAAGTAAAGGGGAACTCTTGATGGACCCTGGGAGGGACTTGCACAACACCAAGGCTCAGGTTGTAATGGTTCCTTTTGTTTCCTATTAATGCAAATGAGTCCATTCTTCTCAATAACTTGTTATTTATGAGTTGTTTCATGTACTCCTTGGTCTATATGTTAAATATGTTTTATTTTATGAGATTATCAAGTGCTATTTAATCGTTTGATTGTTAGTGAATGCAGGTTTCGAAGTGAAGGAGGAGCTCATCCGGATCAGCGAGGCTGGACTACTACAACAGCGTTGGACTACAGGTAGGATCTAAACACTTGATTTCTTGTATAGTAAATGCATGTTTAGAGAAGGATTGCTCTTGTTTGTCTTGTTTGTCACTAGAGAGTCTTAGGCTCCTAGGGAGGTTGATTGTGTCCGCACTATCGACTCTTTCCGCCTGACAAAATGGCGACTCCGCTGGGGACTCCATTGATGTGAAAGTTTTTTCCTTTGTATGCAACTTTGATCTGAGAAAAGTCATTTATTTTCTGGTTTTTGGCTCTGTGACTTTGTATTTGGGTGGGCTAGCTTAGGGTTAAATTAGATTTAGTGTTTCTTGGTTTTTCCAGTAGTACGCACCCTCTGAGTATTGCACAGTGCGTACCTGTACGCACTGTTGCTGTGTGCACAGAGCGGGCCCGCACCTGTCTTAACAGGTTGCCTGCGTACCCTGCTAAAAATTAAGAAATTTCCATTTTTTACATTTTTCCTCTTAGATTTTGTTTTTTCTTAGTTTTTACTGCCCAGATCCATTAGTCTCCTGTCAAAGATCTTCACCTGAACTTGTTTCGATAGCATTGAGTGTTTTAGTGGATTTCATAGAAGTTTAAGCCCTAGGGTTTGATTTTTGAGTAGGTCCTGTAGTGACTTTGACGGTAGAAGTTGTCAAGCCTTAGATCTCTCTGGTTTTGACAGCCTTCTTAGGAGTCGAACCTGTCATAAAGTCTACCTGTGAGAGCAACTTACCTTTGAGTTGTCTCTTTGGCAAATTTCGAAGTGCTTGTTGATTGAGTATTGAATTCCATTTTACAAAAAGAACAAAAAGATTTGAGTTTTGTTTTGACTGATTTTTTGATTCTGCATTAGCTGGTCCTTGGCTTGATTTTGGTCAAGTAAAACAACCTAGAATCATCCTTGTAGGCTTTTGCCTCATTAGGTTTGCTTTAGAGTAAATTTCCTTTTGATTTGCTTGTAAGTCAATTTTTCATAGCTTTTATAGATTTTGAGATTGGTTTTCGCTAAAATAGATTTATATGCTTTATTAAATAAAAAATACAAAAACATCTCCTTTGAAAAGTTTTGTTTCAAGTAGCCTTGGGGTATTTTGAAAGAAAAAGAATTTTTCGTGCACGTAAGGAGTGGTCATGTTTGTATGTTTGGAAAGATAAAGAGAATTGTTTCTTTGATTGTCTTTACTAAGAAAGTTGTTTTCTATAAAATTTGCATTTTCCAACTCTCTTAGTTAGGAGTTTCATTGAAAGAGAAAAGTAGCGTAAATCATCTTAGGTGCATCTTTATAGTGGTTCGAGTCGAGTCTACACACCATTGGTTTCATTTCCGCTACCTTTTGTCTTTAAGAAAAACCATAAAATTAACGCTTAAAGTAAAATCAACTTAGTAACTTTTATTTACTAGGGCTCTGAAACACCAATTTAGATCAGGCTAGTGTCTTGGAGTAGGAGAGTAATTAACTCTCCAAGACAATAAAACCAAATAAGTAGCTTATCTTGTGATAGAATAAATCCAATTGTCTCATTTGTACTCTGGGAAAGCTCCTCTTAAAGGAGAAGCACGAGCTCGTGTCCGAACCAGTGAGGGGATCAATCCTCCCTCGTTGGGAACGACGCCAGACACGCACGTATTACAAACGGTAAACCTCGGATTAACCATTGTCGAGGAGCCAGGGGTCACTTGTCGGTAAACCTTGGATTATTGTCAAGGAATCGGCAAGGGGATTGAGCTTGATACTCTGCCCTTGCATGCTGTCGGAGTGTAGACTGTTCCCCCAGGTGCATTTGTTGCGGTTGGTAACCTTAGTGACCATTATCTTTAGGATTCTACCGAGGTGACGGTGGAGGGAAGATCCCACTGTACCTGGAGCAGACGTCGGCTAGACTCACTTGGATTTTCCGGGGGGTTCACTTCACTCGAGACGGTTAAAGTGGAGGAACTTGTGCCGGTCTATTCATTAAGCAGGTTGTCGGGGTAACTGTTCCACCCGCCACTTCTGTACTAGATCCGGCGATGTTGGGTTTCATCTCCAACTAGCGTTTTCGGTCTGGAAGGCTACTGTTTGTGCTTGGTTTGACGCCCTAGATTCTTTAGGCGTATGATTCAAATTTGTTTGGTTCTTTAGAGACTTTAGGTGGTTTGATTTGAGATTTTACTTTGTTTTCGTGTGTAGTAGTTAAAAGTTTTTAGCTGTGGCGGAATTACCGAGACAGTCCCGTAGACTTCGGGGCAAGTCACCTGAGATTGTTACCGGAACTGATTTGTTGAGGAAACTCCGTAGATCACGGGGTGGACCTCCTGAAGACGTCCCGGGTCAGTACGAAGGATTGAAGGTCCTTGTAACTCCTCCTAGTGGCAGTAGAGTAGGTTCACCTGAAGAAGGAGAGTCTTCCTTGGTAGTCCATCCAGATTACCAAAGTCTAGAGACAGGTTATAATCCCGAAGCTGTTACAGTTTCCGAGCTTGCTGGTAGCTTTTCATCTACTAGTGATATAGGCGAAGAACCTGAAATATCTGAACCTGTTACTCCAACTTCTAGTGTTCCAGATTCACCAAGAGTAGAACGAGTTATCACCGAAAATCTTCCTACTGGTTTGATTGCTATTGAAGAACTTGCTCCAGAGGAAGAAATAGGCGTCTCTAACCTTGAAGATCGACCTACTATTGATCTAAGGGAGCGTGAATCTATCTTTTACAGTCCTCCTAGAAGTACTACTTGGTACCTTTCGTTAACCAATTATTTAGACAACTCAGGGGTAGGTTTTTCTCCACCTCGTACTCCTTTTCCACCTGGAGGTATTTATACTCCTGTGAATATGTCTGGTCAGTCGTCCGTGTTTACTCAAACTCCTGAATCTTTCTTACATGGCGGTCCTTCTGTTCCCACCGGGTATCAGTCACTTTCTGGTATCTTTGCGGGGCCATCTCCTCAACCCGTTGATCATGGGTTATTAGCTGGAAACAATGGTAATAAACCGTTGGGTGTAGGGGACATTTACATGATGTCAGGTTCAGTTCCTGTTTCTCAACCTCAAGGTACACAAATTGTGTCTGGGGGGCAGCCTCAAGGTCAGTATGTACCTATGGTACAATACATGCCTCAAGGTCAACCCCAGCCTCAATATGTACCCCAGGGTCAACCTCAGTATCAATATTTACCTCAAGGGTATCAACCTCAAGGGTATCAACCTCAAGGTCAAGGTCAACCCTAGTATCAGTATTTACCCCAAGGTTATCAACCTCAAGGTCAATACTCGAGTCAAGGTTATCAACCACCTCAAGGTCAGTCATATGTTCAAGGTATGGGAACTGTACCTTTCAGTTATCAATCCTATCCTCAATCCGGTTATGGATCCCAGTATCCTCAACCTGTTACGGGTCAATACCCTGGAATGATAGTGTGGGATCCATCACAAGGTCAACAGGTGTTGCAACCAAGTATACAGTTGGTACCTCAAACTGGACAACCCGTAGTTTCTGGTCCACCCCAGCAACCGCAACCTGTCCAGTCAAATGTTCAAACTTCTGTAACTTTGGTAGTTACTCAGCCGCCAATTGCACCTAGTACTCCATCTCAAACGGCTGCAGCAACTACCGCAACGTCTGGCGCAGTTACTTCTGGAGTGTCGACAGCTCCTGTTTCTACTGTCTCTGCAACCACTCCTCAGACATCTTTACCGTTGTCTGGATCTACGATTCAAACCACGGTCCAGATGCCTATAGGTCAGCCTGGTATAAGTACGGTTGTCACTACTCAACCGCAATTTGTTCATCAACCGTACCAGGGACAGTACCAATATGGGCAAGCTGTCCAGCAGCTGGTTTACCAGTATCAACCGTATCCTGGGTACACTTATCAACAACCTCAACAACCCCAGTACGGTCCGGTTAATCCTGGTTTTCCAGGAGGATATAATATCCCGAATGCGATTCCTGTTCCAAGTTATCCTAGATATCCTCCTCCTGGGACTGGTCTTGTGACCCAGAGTTTCAGAGATCCTAACCGGTAGTTACCGTTTATCGCAACTTTGGATTTACCAGACTTGACGCGCCTAACGAACGATCCAATTCAATATCTTCTGTTCCGGCCGCCAATGCCAAATAAGTTGCCCAGTGATATACCCATGTTCGAAGGTAAGTTTGGAGAGGATCCGTCCAATCATGTGATGACTTACCACCTCTGGTGTGCTTCAAATTCTATCTCGGATGATTCGATCCGCTTACGTCTTTTCCAGCGTACACTCATTGGTCTCGCGGCCAAGTGGTACATTGAGTTACCACGGGCCTCTTTTTACAATTTTAGCCAGTTAGCTACCTCGTTCTTAACTCATTTTCAGTTGCCGGTCAGATACGACAACGGCACGGAGTTATTAACTTCACTAAAACAATCGACGTCCACGTATATTTCTGACCACATCCATGAGTGGAGACGTCGAAGAAGGTTAGCGAAAGTTTTTATTCCGGACCAAATCTTAGTTGAATGGTTTGTTAAATCATTATTACCAAAGATTACTGAAGATGTAGCTAAGGCCGGAGTAGTTACTGAGGAGCAAGTCATTGCTCAGGCGCAGTACCTTGACTTAGTTTATACTCAGTCAGGTACGTTACACGAGAAGATCCCAGATCTTCCAAAATCGAATCAAATCGTTGCTGCTCCTTCGGGATCTCATGCCGCTGATGGTATGATTGGTACGGTGAACACAAAGAGCAAGAAGAAATCTTCCAAGAGTTCTACTACTCCTATAATCACCTTGCCTGATTCCCCGACGGGAGAGTCTTCTCCTGAACTTTCCGCCGATATTCACGCTGTAGAGTCATCTACGGCCAAATCAAAAAATGGTGGAAAGAAGAAAGGAAAGAAGAAGGCTAAAGCAGACAAGGCTCTGAAGGAGAAAACAGAAAAGTCGGAAACCAATGACGAAAAGCAAAAACCTCGATATCCTTGTCTTATTTGTGAAGAGGATCATTTTACAAGAGATTGCCCTCATCGGGCCGAGGTTGTGAAAATAGTCAAAGGTTCTCCCACTCCTGCTGTGTTGAAAGATCCATTTCCAAAGCAGGAGAGTAAGATGATAGGTTCTTCCTCGACTGCCAGTGAAGAACCCATTTTGATGATGTCTCATGTGAGGATTGCGACACGGTCGCAAGATTATGGTAGTAAGAATCCTGTTGATGGTAAGGAAGCAGAATCTTCTCATTCTAATCCATCAACCTCAGCTCCTGGTTCCGATCCACTACAGATCGAAAAACCTAACCCGGACTTAGTAATCAAACCGCCCGCCAAGGGTGTTCTTCGAAGGTCTGCTTTCAATCCACATGCGAGAGCGGCCCAGAATTACAACATTGTTGAGGACTTAGCTGTTTCACCCTCAGCAATGTCGGCTTTAGAAGTGCTGCAATCATGCCCAGCACAACGAAAATTACTTTTGTCGGCTATCGGAGCTGTTGATGTTCAGGACCCGAATCTGATAATCTTCGATCTAGAAAATAGTACACCGCGCCTTCCCCATCAAATGGCTTTCCAGATTCCGGTGATAGTCAAAAACAGGCCTATTCATCGGACTGTAATTGATGAGGGAGCTTCCACGTGTATTATGTCGATTCAGTGTTGGAGATCGCTTGGTTCTCCTTCGTTGAACCAATCCCCGACCATCCTTAAGGCATTTGATGGCCGTGGGTTCCGTCCGTTTGGTATTCTACAGGAATTGCCTATAGGGGTAGAAGGTAAAACCGTTAGTCTGGATGTGGAGGTGGTTGATGCCCCTCTAGACTACAACCTTCTTTTGGGTCGAAGTTGGTCATATGCTATGACAGCGGTTGTTTCATCGGTCTTCAGAGTAATAAAGTTTCCACATAACGGTAAGATCGTGACAATTGATCAGCTGACATACTTTTCATCCGACCCAGCCTCTTCAGAGAGTATTCAGCATGTCGGTAAGATGACAATCCCTTATAGGGATGTTGGCGTAGGTTTAGTTAAAGATTCCGGTTTACTGGGAACTTTTCCTTTCCCTCCAATCAACACAGACCCTTCATTTGCATCAATTCATATGATTACATCAGACACGATTATTTACGACGATCCTTGGATTGTCCCATCTGAATCTGAGATAGACTCATTCGGTGATGCTATGCCTTTAAGTCCATATCAAATTGCTTATGAAGCCGTCGTGTCTTTTACCGACTCGCGTTCAACCCAAATCGACCAAATGAATGTGGTCAGTGAGGAATCACTTTTCACATCAACCTCAGAACGGATAGCGTTTCCCGAAGTCGTGTCATCTGACGAGAAACTTCGCGAAATCCTAAGTGTAGACGATCTACCATGGGAGGATCTCCATCATAGATCTTCGTTTTTACTTGATGCTTTTGAAAATGATTTTTCATCTATTTTTACCGCTGAATATGTCAAAAACGCTCAGAATCCAATGAAACGTCCTGATTCAGAGTTGAATTTAGGGAATATTTCTCGCACTATTCCCATTGACATTTCAGTGAAGCCCGGAATTGAGGAAAACATTCATATAGGTGCCTCATGTACAGAAGATGAAATTCAAACTTACAAGGCCCTATTCCAAGAATTCCGCGATGTGTTTGCCTGGTCTTACGAGGAAATGCCAGGAATCGATCCTGCCATTGTTGTTCATGAAATAAAGACCTACCCGGACGCTAAACCCGTCCGGCAACGGTTGCGTCAGATTCACCCTCGAAAAGCGGCTGCGATTAAAGCAGAAGTCGAGAAGCTGTTGAAAGCAGGTTTCATTTATCCAATCCCGTTAACGGATTGGGTATCGAATATTGTTCCGGTTAACAAGAAACAAGGAACAATAAGAGTCTGTATCGACTATAGGGATATAAACCGAGCTTGTCCAAAAGACAACTATCCTACGCCCTATATCGATCAAATAATTGATGATTGTGCCGGAAGCGAAATGTTTTCCTTTATGGATGGTTTTTTGGGCTATAATCAAATCAATATTCTACCTGCCGATCAACCAAAAACGGCATTCATTTGTCCATGGGGGACATTTGCTTACTACAAATTACCTTTTGGGCTTAAGAATGCCGGAGCCACTTTTCAACGGGCGATGTCTTATGCATTTCATGACATCAAGCACATTGTGCAACCATACCTCGATGATTTGCCTGCTCATTCTTTACATCGAGCTTATCACCTTGTCCACTTACGAGCAATCTTTATGAGGTGTAGGCATTATCGTATTCGGTTGAATCCGCACAAGTGTGTATTCTGTATAGAAGTGGGTCGATTGCTGGGATTTGTTGTTTCAAAAGCCGGCATTCGCATTGATCCCTCGAAGGTCGAAGCTATCATCAAATTGCCTCCTCCTTCGAGTTTGCGCCAACTCCAAAGTTTGCAAGGGAAAGCAAACTTTTTACGCCGATTCATTCCAAACTACGCCGAGGTCACTAAGGGTTTTACACGGTTGTTGAAACAGAACGCTCAATTCTTTTGGGACAAGATTGCCCAACAATCTTTTGATGCACTTAAGCACGCGTTGACCCATGCACCATTGTTGCATCCTCCCAACTACAATCAGGACTACTTCTTATACCTCGCAGCTTCGCATTCCACTATTGGAATGGTGTTAGTCCAAGAAGATGAATTCGGAATGGAACATGTGATATATTATCTTAGTAGGACGTTAAACCCCACTGAGCTAAAATATTCGCATGTAGAGAAATTGGCCCTGGCAGCCGTTCAAGCTGTCCAGCGTTTTCGTCACTACATTCTTCTCCGTAAAACTACAGTTATTTCGGATTGCAACCCTATGATTTATATTTTGACTAAACAGCTGCTAGGGGGCAAGTACTCTAAATGGATCGTTATCCTGCAAGAGTTCGACTTGGAGTTCGAGAAGTCCAAGTCTAAGAAATCCTTAGTTTTTGCGGAATTGATGTGTGATTTCCCGCGTACTGACACAGAGACTGTGGCAGAGGAGTCCATTGCGGATGAATCTTTGTTTCTTATCAATACTTTAGATCCGTGGTATGGGGATATAATCATCTATCTCCAAACCCAAACCTTTCAGCCTGAAGCTTCCAAGTCGGAGCGTAGAAAAATTCGGTTTCAATCCCAGCAATATAGAATTATTGGAGATACACTTTATCGCCGGGGGGCAGACTTAGTTTTTCGACGTTGTTTAACTCACGAAGAGGCTGAGAGAGTTTTGAATGATTGTCACTCTGGAGCATGTGGCGGTCATATGTCTGGGTATGCCACAGCTCAGAAGGTGTTGTGCGCTGGCTATTTCTGGCCGTCCATGTTTAAAGATTGTATCATTGCGGTCCGAAAATGCCACAACTGTCAAGTGTTTGATCGCAAGATGCGCGCACCACCTACTCCTCTCCATTCTATAATTGTCGTTGGTCCTTTCGCCAAATGGGGTATCGATTTTATTACTTGTAACCCTCACTCGGCCGGGGGGCATGCATATATCATCCTCGCGGTTGATTATTTTACTAAATGGGCCGAGGCGATGCCTACATTCGACGCAAGCGGCAAAACAGCTGCAGTTTTCGTATTCAATCACATTATAACTAGGTTTGGTGTCCCGCAAGCAATCATCACTGACCATGGGAGCCATTTTCGAAACATCATGATGACTGAGCTTACAAGCCAGCTTGGTTTACGCCACGATAGCTCTACTCCTTATTATCCGCAAGCCAACGGTTTGGTTGAGTCTATCAACAAAGTTCTGGTTATCATGATCCGACGAATCATTGGTATTCATCAGTCGAATTGGCACAACATGTTATTTTCAGCGCTATGGGCATACCGAACTTCAGTGAAAACTTCAACAGGGTTCACTCCTTTCCAGCTAGTTTATGGCTTGGAAGTTGTGTTACCCATTGAATGCGAAATCCCATCACTTCAAATGGCTGTCAAATTACTCCCAACTACTTCCGAAGAGGAGAAACGTTTATTATACTTAGCTCAATTAGATGAGACTCGACGTGACGCTGCATTGGCAATCGAGACTCACGCGAAGCGAATGAAAGCTCAGTATGATAGAAATGTGACCCCTCGAAGTTTTTCGGAGGGAGACCTAGTGCTATTATATGATCAAGCTAACGATAAGCTAGGTGCTGGAAAATTCGTTCCTATGTGGCATGGACCCTACATTGTAAAGCGAAAGCTAGCAAAAGGGGCCTATGAGCTAGTAGATTTTGATGGGGACTCTTTGGGTAAACCCAGAAATGGACTTTACCTAAAGAGGTATTATGCTTAAATGATGGGTATGGAGAATTTTTAGTTAGGTTAGGTTTTCTTTCTAGCTAGTATGTTTGTTAGTTTAGATAGTGTGCTTAGCTTAGAAAGTGTGTTTTTCGTCGTTATTCTGGCTTATCTTGGTTTTACTCTTGATATTGCAGATGTCGACGCCTCTCCAAACGTACATTGGATTTGCCGATGGTGCTTGTCGTAGTACACGGAATATCTCTTCCGCAGCTTGGGTTATCTATTCACCCTCTGACGAGTTAGTTTCTATGCATGGGGTGAGCCTCGGTCAAACAACGAACAACATTGCAGAATACAGTGCAGTGGTTGAATTATTGTCTGAATCTATTTCATTTGGAATTCGATGTTTGATAGTGAGGTTAGATTCTGAACTCGTTGTATTACAGCTTAATAGAGTTTATGCCATTAGAAATCCTGTGTTATTAAGGTTGTTTTTGAGAGTGCGTCTCTTGGAACGTGAATTTGATTACATTGAATATCAGCATATTCCAAGGTCTTTAAATACATTAGCAGATGCAATTGCTTCTCGAATGTTGGACAGATATTTGCGATAATCATGCAAGTAAATTTAAAAACATTTCATCACATATTTTAAACAAGATAAGCCGGTAATAATGATATATATATAGATAGGAGTGTGTCAAAAATATACATCGTCTTCGATCATAGGTTGAAAAACACCTTATGATCGGAAAAATGATAAGTACAAAAAACCAAAATGTCATATGTGTCTACAAAAGTGACTAGCCAATCACTGGTGGTGCTCTCTATACGAGACCACTGCCCGCGTTACCCTACACAGGAACCTCCTAAAAGGTCCTGGGACTGCGACCACATAGCGCTGAAGTCGAATAGGAATGTCATCTATGGTGGTCTCTGGTATACCCGTCGTCAGACGCTCTAGATCCTGTTCCAGCTCGGCTAAGGTCTGTGCGGCCGCATCCTGTGGGGCTGGTGCTGGTACAGCTGGTACTCTCCTCTCAAAAGCCCGGAGGTTGGCCGGACGTCGTGGACCTATATCTGCATTTTGAAAATTTGTGCTGTCAGTTTTGAGGCGATATATATAAAAAACAAAAAAAATATATACATAATTTAAAAACTTGTGAAGAATGAAATACCTCTGTCGTCCCACTGTTCTCCCTGTGGAAGAACCATGTTCGGATCATTCCGAAAATCCATTCCGGCATAGGGAAAATCCTGAATAGCAAAGACCTGGCTCTCTAGCCAATGAAAGTAACCATCAGGAAATCGAACAACTGTCGCGCCCTCATCAGGATGCCGGGCCATTACCGCAACCCATCTCGTCAACTTAGGCTCCCGAGGAGCCCCAACTGGAACAGTAAGATGCTGGGGGATCAGCATTGGAACTCTCTCTAAGGCAAAGCTCACAACTAGAGGCCCATATCCAAAGGTCTTCAGTTGTCCGTTCTTTGCCCTGGTTAGTTGGCCCTTCATATTGGCCAACACAGCATCGCACCAGTTTAAAATGGTGCCTCGGTAGCAATCTATCGCCATCCGCATTTGGGACCCGGTGGCAATGTGCAAGGCGGATGCGCCGCAGAGTCTGGTAACAGTAAAGGCTATCACCATAAGTTCGGGCAGGGATATGTACTTAATTTCTATCCCTTTCTCCTGGTTCTGATTGTTGCACCACTCTAGCCAGAGGCTAGCAAGGGATTGGCCACCCGACCTAGTCCCGGATAGAGTCAGTTGCTCGCCCCTATTTGGCAAGCTAGAGAGAAAATATATGTCGGAGGGCTCTATCTCGAGCTGGTTCTCTCCGACGTAGAAGCATTGATCTCGAATGTTCCACCTTTCAACCAGCCACTCAAGGAATGGCACCTGGCCCCTCATGCCAGGTATGGCCCAGTATTTGTACAGTCCGCATGCTTTTAACGCATCAATAGAAGGTTGATGACCAATTGCGGCCAAATCAACGTCCTCGTGTTCTCTTTCTCTCCAATCTAGCATGGTGAATGCCCTACACACCAGAAAACAATAGTTAGAATTCATTAGAAGAAATTTGATTGGTTGAAATTGGAGTTTGGGGTTTCAAAATGCGTGTTTCACGGGGTACGCATCCCGTGTTCAGAACACAGAGCGGCGGTACGCAGCTGGTCTGAAGGTGGGCTGCGTACTCCGACCTTTTTCCTATATACAAAAAAGGTCGGGGTACGCAGGTCGCCCATGGGGCACCTGCGTACCCCGAGAAACATATCCTAAAACCCTAAACCCCCTAAAGAATCAAACTAAAACCTAAAAATGAATTTTAAACGGATGAAATTGAAGAGGAGGATGTTGTGGAATACCTGAAAAAGACGGCGCTCGATTCTGACGGTCGGATTCTCCGCAATGTCCACGGGAAGTTTTCTTGTCAAAAGCCCTTTTCTCAACCTCAACAGTAAAATGGTAAAAATGACATGGTAAAAAGTCTTTTTATAGGTTTTTTGGATGAATGAATGTTAAATTTGTTTATTTTTCACCATGAAGGGACATTTTTCAATGTATTTTCACCCATCTTAAACAGGTATGAGCAATGTGTCGTTTTTGTGCAGGACAAAAGGACTTTAGAGTAAAATCATCATTTTTCACGAACCAAAACATCAGAGTCATCTTTTAAGCTCTTTTCTGACTCCTAAAATATGAAAAGATTGCCGAGCGTTTCTTTTACACTCGTTAAAACGGAATTAGAAGACGGTCCCCTTATAGCCCTTTTCTGACCGTAAAAACAGGAAAAGATTGCCGGGTTTTTGTCGTTTCAAACTCGATACGGAAATAAAACGACGTGTCCTTGATCGCTTTTTACTTTTCAGGTCAGTGGCACTAATCATGAAAGTACTCCTTGGTCGCAAGATCAAGCGGTTCTCCCAGGTATTATTTTATACTTTTTCGGGCTTGGGGGACACAAATTTACGAAAAAGTTCAACCTGGAGTCTTCTTAAGTTTTTCAGACTCTCTAAAATTGAAAAACGCCGAGTTTCTCCTATACTGGGCTCATTAAAATTTCACAGTAAATGACCTGTTCAATTACAAACAGGAACGAACCACTCCTTCCTAGGGTTCGAATCAAAACTAGGTTGGACTCATCCGAAGGATGAGCTTATAATCAAGCATATGTTATCCTCCTCAAGCTTGTTAAAAATAAAGAGGTACTTGCCAGAAATGGTGGGGGAAAAGAGAGAAGAATGAACCAATTTGTCATCCTTTGTTACAGAAGAACCTTATCACCGCTCTTGGACACGACACTTTCCGTTCACCTGGGTTGGGAAATCCTTTGCCTTGAAAGTTGATCAAACCACATTGAAAGTCTTCAGCCGTTTCCGGGTATTAACTTTGGGTCAATCGTCACCAAACCATCTGTCGTGTCGTTATGTGTTCAAGAGGTCTCTGCAAATAAACCATTCATATGCAAAATACTTGTCATCCATTTGACCATCCCTGAGTCAGTCCTTACAGCAACATTTCTTCAACTTGAAACAATGATTTCGTGTTGTGGGCTTGCCTGCAACGGGTCGCTTTCTATCGACATCAGCACATTATCTAGAGAGATGACTTAGAAATCGTTAGTACCTTGAAGTCTGCATGCATCAATGGCAGGTTTCTCGCCTTTGACGTCAGTTTACATCATTAACTTTCGATCGAAGGATTCCGTGAAATGTTCGACATCAACTCATTCATTCACATCTCATGGATTGTACTGGGTACTTTGAGAACCATTGACATTACTGGTGGTCTCTCTCACACTTGTTAACAGTTTACATCATCGACTGGTAATCAAGTGGTTTCTACCATGTTCGACATCAACTCATTTATTCGCATGGCTAGAATCGTACCAATTCGGGAAGTAGAAATGAAGACCCTGGATCTAGTTTCCACCATCCAGGCTGCGAGGAGTTTTGTATTCATTATATAGTAGACCAATCATAAACAGATGGTTGCGCCCATACTGTGTCTACAAAAGTCTATGATTATGATGTACTGCAAGATCATTCCTGTATCAGAGTAGTTAGTCTGTTAGTTAAAGTTTTGATCTGAGTATGGGAATGCCTACCTCAGCGATGATATAATCTTATACATGTATTTTGTGTTGAAAATTGCAGGTTCTGACCAGGCTCTCCACGAGATAATCCTTGAAATGATAAAGCGCTTCACCCTTCCTAGATAATACAAAACCCTAATCTACTACAGGCTTCGCACTTTAGGGGGCAATCTGTTACACTAAAAAATGTCACCATGGCTATTTACAGTTAGTATGACTCTATCAACAGTCATGCTATCCTCCTGGGCAAGTCTTATGCCTCTGCTCTCCATGTCAAACTCCAAAAAGAGAGAAAGTCTTTCTAAATGTGTTTATCTCTGGGTACGCAGGTTCTCTCGACCTTACCTGCGTATACGCACCTAATGTTCACAAAAACTGCGTACTTGTACGCTCTGTATGTAAAGGGGCAGGTGCGTACCCCTGTAAAGGTCAAAAGGCGCAAGTTTCACTCCAAAAAAGTTACTTGTGGTCATTTCTAGAGGCTTCTAGAAGTGTGTTTGACGTGTATGAAGCGCCTCCAGATGGTTCATGTATCCCTACCAAAGAGGAACTTATCCCATCAATAAGGGAGCTATCCCATCCAAAGAGGGGATTATCCCATTGATGGTGGACCTGATTAACTTCCTCTTGAGCACTATAAATACAGGCATTGGGCCAGAAGGAGGGAGGTTGAAAGCTAAACATTTCTAAGGGTAGATGTTGCTGGAATTAGGACTCCCATTTAGAAGCTTGTGAGGAGAGATTACCATCTTTGCTTGTTCTATTTGGAAGTGGGTGAGCTTTGTCAAAGTAAAGGGGAACTCTTGATGGACCCTGGGAGGGACTTGCGCAACACCAAGGCTCAGGTTGTAATGGTTCCTTTTGTTTCCTATTAATGCAAATGAGTCCATTCTTCTCAATAACTTGTTATTTATGAGTTGTTTCATGTACTCCTTGGTCTATATGTTAAATATGTTTTATTTTATGAGATTATCAAGTGCTATTTAATCATTTGATTGTTAGTGAATGCAGGTTTCGAAGTGAAGGAGGAGCTCATCCAGATCGGCGAGGCTGGACTACTACAACAGCGTTGGACTACAGGTAGGATCTAAACACTTGATTTCTCGTATAGTAAATGCATGTTTAGAGAAGGATTGCTCTTGTTTGTCTTGTTTGTCACTAGAGAGTCTTAGGCTCCTAGGGAGGTTGATTGTGTCCGCACTATCGACTCTTTCCGCCTGACAAGATGAAAGAGAATAACGAGGTTGCTCAAAAGAGCATCTAACAACGGATGAATTCTGCTAAAACTACCATTACAACTAATAGCAAAATCATCATGAAAGGAGCATCATTATGGATGAATTCCTAACATATCACTTAGATAGTGCTGAAACAAAGGAGAAAAATATAATGTGTAAATGAATTATAGGAGAAAAAACATACTGAACATTTAAGCACCGTGATGAATCCCAGGCCTAAAGGGAAAAAACTGCTTTATTATGATATTCAATAAAACTTTACAAAGTCCAAATGCTTCTTTGCTGCCAAAATCCAACCTCTACACTATGAAATTCATAAAATATATACATTTTCTCATCCTTGTACTAAGGGAATTGAGCTCAACCATTTTCTTCAAAATAGAATCAGTTACATTAGACTTGGACCGAATTTCTGAAAATAGGTGTTGAATATGAACTCGTATCTCCTAAATCATAGCACCTGTTACAAAAATGAAAGAGGTTTTTGTGGATAAGGTCACGTTGGAGAAAAAATCTCTCAAATTCTAGAAATTCGTTTCTAGTTACATGTAATCTATGCCACAAAATCATCTCTGAAACAGAAAATCATTAAAAATTTAAATCTGTGAAAATGAGCTATAAAGAGCTAGTCACATATCCCAATTCATGACACCTGTGAATAAAATGAAAGAGGTTTTTGTTATATGGCTCATGTTTAACAAAAACCTCCTTGTTTTTTGCAAAATTACTTTCCATCTATTGTAAAATGGCACCGAACTAAAATGACTAAAACTGTAAAATAAATGAAAATTTTGCTTTGCTTTAATGTAGGCTCCAAATATCACTACATATCTCCAACATAGTAGCACCTGTGCATAAACTGAAGGAGGCTTTTGTTATTTGGTATGTGGTCGACGAAAACCTATTTCACTTTTGTAAAATTCCTGTCCAAACTAATTTTGTAGTAAACGTGTCCCTGTGTGCAGCAACTGACCTCAAAACATGCATAACCAAGAATCAATCATTCATTTTGATCATATCTTATGATCGAGAAACCAGTTATAGGAGTGTGGTATACAGTTGGAAATACTTTTCCGAGCTTCTTCTGATGTACACATTTGTGACATGTTTTGTGTTGAATATCATGTGAAAAACATCTAACCAAACCAAACCTAGTAAGAGCTTATGTTGATCCCTGGTGACAGGTTGCGAAGACTGGCACTAACATTGGCCTTATTGGGGATGGAAGCTCCTTGGAGGTGTTAAGAACACCGTAGACCAAGTGCCTCATCCATTTGGAAATACGGTAAAATAGCTACAAACTCAAAACAACTCATACCAATCCAAACATACACATAGTGCAACCTGTACATAACAAATACCGGAAACTAAAATGTTGCCTTTGGAAGCTTATTTATTTACACAAACCTACCCTACTTTGCTGCAAAAACCAATGGATCAAGTGATGTTGTAATGCCATATCAACCATTCAAGTAACTGTGACAAAGATGCTGCTTGGAAATGCTTGAACCAGGACACAATTGGAAATTCTTCCAGCAATATATACCCATAGTACCTCTGGCTCCGTAAAAGGAAACATTGTTTTTCTTTCAACTTAAAAATATATTTAAGAGAGATTTTTCAGCGTAAATCACAAGATATTTCATTTTTCGACGCATTTCGAACCAACAAGTGTGGTTCATCGTCAGGACAATTTGAATGAGCAGATCAGGCTTAGCATGTTAAATAGGCAGAGTAGGAACTCCAACGGCTATATTCCATGACCAAGTAATAGCTATATTGACAATGGGTCAAAGAAACGAGCGGGGGAGAGATACAAATGGTCGAATCCATGGATGGAAACCCAACGCTAGATGCTGGTGAATCCTCCCCATTCGATGAGAAGGAACTACACGTAGCCTCATTAGGCCGTCCATCAACCAGAACCAGCGGGCAGGAGCTAGCCACGACCTCACACAGGGGAATATTGGAGCCGAGGGATGCTGGGGAGAAATCAGATTGTTCACTCCTCTTCTCAACGTCTAAACCAACAGAAGACAAACCGATCAGACTTTGCTGGCCAGAGGAGCTGGCTACCACGCTTTTTGCAGAGCTTCCAATAACCTCAAGTGGAGGTAGTAAATTAGAAACCTCACACGCTACCAAATCCCTGAGCATAGATTTCTGACTAGCCAAGACCCGACTATGGGAGGCTATAGAAGATTTCGAAGCTAATTTTTGAAACTTCAAAGACTATTTCTGCATCTAAATTTCCTCTAACCTCAAGGACTTAATGGCTAAACAGGCATCGATTCTGGTCCAAAGTGTGGAGCATTGGAAAGGTATGTTTTTGACGAACAATTTAGTGACTTTTCAGTAACAATTGTAACCCTTTTTGCATAATGAACTTAAAGAAATAAAGAATCTTAATAGAATATGTGAGAATTGGTATGGAAAGCTTAATCGCTGATAATTGTTATTTTTCCATGCAGGAAAGGGTGGAAACGAAGGGCTACCATTCGAAAGGAAAAGACAAAGGAGAAATAATTGCTGTCCCTTTAGGAGGGAACCGGATGCGAACAAGATCGAACAGATCAAAGCAAGATGGCCCTGGAAAGAAGGAAGAATTATCAATTCAGCGGAATAGGGGAAGAAAAGTAAAGGATTAACGGCTTGGCGAATCCCTCAGGATCGCTGTTTTGCTTATTTTTGCTACTCAGATACCTCCGCCGTTATTCTTATAAAAAGGGACAGCATTGTTAAGCAAAGGACCTTCTTTTTCATATATGTAACTGTGAATTTCAGACTCAACTTTGATCATCGACTCTCTCTAAGACTTGTTTTCCTGTATATTTGCTAATGCATTAATACAAAAGACTTGGTGTTTATTTCATCTCTGCGTCTGGAGTAATCTAAGGCGGTGTACCGTTGGAAGCTAAGGGCCCGGCTCCGAAGGACACTTGCTTTTGTATCATTATAATTTGGTTTCTGTGTGGTTTGTTTATCTTTACAGTTTGGTAATCTGACGCATTTTTCATATGCTATTCCATGCTCTGTTACGATTAATTCATTAATGGTTTCTTTCAAGAGATTTATGTAGTGACTCTATATTGTATGAGTGAATATTTTCAGAGTTGATTGCATGTTAGCAACTTAAGCCAACTGTTTCTATTACAGAGCCTTCATATTGAATATTGTTGTATTGGATTCATTTGAAATCTCAATTATTGGAATCCGGAAGTAATATTATTCTATTTGGAAACATAGTCATATTCTCTTTAATCATCAGATTGCTATAGTAAGCGTGTTGTGTATATATGTTTGATGATTGTTGTTCCATAATTCATTTGTGAATACTGTTCCATAAAGTATAATTCATTGAAGTTGCTTTAGAGAGAAGATTGCTATTTGATTGCAGAATGTGAGTTTAATTCAATAGAGCAAGCTTAGTCTGACTCGCGAGATTTAGTTTATTGGATTGCTGTTCCATTTATTGTTGTTCCATTTCAGATTTGCTGTTCCATTTTCTGTTTGCTGTTCCATTTTACTTTCTGTCGTTCCATTTACTTGCATTTACTATCTTGGTGTGAGAGAAGGTCTAAGGCTGTAGTGAGCCTCAGCAAGTCGCTGCCTAGCTCCCAGACCTATGGTCCATGCTCTAATTTCCTTTCCATCAGTTTCTAGAGGGATGGGGTACCGCTTCCGTACCCTTGACTGATAAGCTGCGTTGTGTGATTTTATTCTTTTTAGAGCAATTTAGTCATAAGTTTAGCAGCCGTTTACTCTTGTATTTTCTAGACACTGTACTACTAAGCATTACTCTGACGAATAGCCTCGGATTGAGTTACTCTTTGCAATAACAAAGCGTTCCCGGATTGACTTATTAATGTGGCATAACTAGAGGTGAAAGAGACCCTTGTTACAGTTCTACATTTTGGCACCATTGCCGGGGGAAGAGTATAGCCATTTGTCTTTTACAGAGTAGTGTACGAGTCTGCTAGGGGAGAGTTGGATTTTAAAAACGGAAGGTAAGAACCTACGTACGGAGCATGTAACAGCCCTGCTCCACCGTCTGCTTTCCTGGCAGAATTGTGGGTTGAATAGAATTTGGTAGTTTATAGAGTGCATGACTAAGCAGAAAAAGCCCGAAAAAATTATCAAACCTCCGTTCAAACCCGAAAAAGCCAAAGGGCCAGTGACCCTTGGCCGAACAACCTTCATAGATGAAATCTATAAGAAAACTGAATCTCATCCATCAGTAGGGTTTAGGAAAACCAATTCTAAACAACCTACTAGCTCCCTTCAGGCCGCAGGATCACCATCTGTAGCCTTCGCTGAGGTGCATAGTCAGACTGATGAACAGGACTTTTAAGAAATTGAAAATTCTATTCCAGAACAACTGCAGGAAGGGAATCTAAGAAATCTTTGTGAAGGAGAAGGGGAAACAGGAGAAGTTGAGGAGCCAAGATCTCCTCCTAGGATAATTCATCCATTAAAAAGCCCAGATAAAGGAAGCGCTGTGAAAATCATTGTTGAAGGGATTCAATCTCCTCAAGCAACAGGGACTCTCGTTATTCCAGACAAAGGAAGTGCTATTAAAACAATCCCTGTTAAGGCTGTTCCTTCTTCGCCTAAGAATACCCTCTTAGGGATCCTAGAAGGTTATTGGCACATATTCGATCCCATGGCACAGAATCAGCCAAACACTCAAACTTCTACATTACAATACCCTATAGTGGATTCCGCAGCAAATGCTCCTATGAAAGCAATTCCCCTTCAACACATTCCTACATTTCACGGACTTACATCAGAGGACCCCGATGCATTCTTATTCGAATTTGATGTATTATGTAGGGGATATGATTACACCACTGACCCCCAGAAATTAAAGTTGTTCCCCTCCACTTTGAAAGGAGCAGCTTTAAGATGGTTTATGGGTTTAGGTGGTGGGGTTATAAATAACTGGGAGCAAATGAAAGAATCTTTCCTAAAGAAATATCAAGATTATTGTAGGTCTAGAGAACTGAAAGATGAAATATTTCAGATGATAGCTAGACCAAATGAAACACTAGAAGAATATGTAGAACGTTTTCAGTATAATTTACAAAGATCTCCGTATGCATCATTACCTCTGCTTGATAATGTGTTAAAAACAGCATTGATTAGAGGCATGAAGGAACAATGGATTGAAACATTAAATATCATGGGAAAAGGGGATATTTATCAAGAAAATTTTGCTGACATCATTGACTTATGTATCAGGAGCTCGAGAGGTAGCACAAGGATAAAACCAGCAGAATATGATTGGTTTGTCAGAGACAGCAAAATATCAACAGAAGGAGTAACACGTGTAGAACTTGGAAATTTATTAGAAAATTTTAAAACTGATATCCTGGGGACATTGACTACACAACTTGATATTGTGCAGGCTAAACAGAAGCAGATAGAGGCAGAACAGAATTTGGCGATCTTCTGCCCCCGATGTAGAAGAAAACATAGCCACAAGGAATGTCCACTGGATGCAGTTCAAACATGTGCTATCTGTACAAAAGATCACCTTACTGAAAGTTGCCCCTCACTTCCTGGATTGAAGGCAGTATATAAGGAGGCAGAAGAAGAGCCAGAATCAGCATACTTCGTTAACCAGCGTCGCCAATGGCAACCAAGGCAATCAGGTATGTTTTCAGACCCAACCTCTTCTTTTCAGCCTCCACAGTATAACGCTCAGCAATATAGTATGTGGCAAAACCAATCTCAAACCCCATTTCCGAACTGGTCATCACAACCATTTCCTTCTCCAAATCCATGGATGAATCAGCCAAGCCAATTTGGTTGGCCGAATTTTCCTTACGCCCCACCATATTGGCAGAATAACTCATACCCTCCGCAATGGACCCCCCCTACTTCACAAAGTTCACCCTGGCAGACAAATTGGCCGAGATCAACATATCAGCCAACAGGAACTATTCCGCTCCCTCAACCGACTCTGCCAGCTTTGCAACAAAATCCCCAGTCTAATCTGAGACCGCAACTCCCAGCCCAACCCAATCCTAATCCTAATAATAGGCCGGTCCAATCCCTCCAAATTATAGAATCAGCAGAAATCGGACCTGAACTGAGGGAGTGCAATGATCTTCAGTTAAGATCTGGGCGTATAATAGAAACAGAGGGAGATAAAACAGTTCACATTGAAGATCAGTTACCAATAGAACAACCGTTACAACAAGAGGGTGCAAATAAGGAGCAGGTTCAACATCAAGCGAATACACCCTCTCCTCCCTTCCCAGAACGATTAGTCATACCACGACCTGTACAATATCCAGACTTTGACATTCTGGGAGAGCTACAAAACCTGTACATACGAATTCCTTTCCTCCAAGCCATTCAAGACATCCCTATATATGCAAAAACTATAAAAGAATTGTGCATAAAAAAACCAAGGAGGAATGTAACCACTAACCCAAGAGTCCAAGTAGTCGGTACTTTATCTGACCTGTTATCAGGAACACCCATTAAATATGAAGATCCCGGAAATCCAATCGTAACTGTTCAAATCTATGGTCAGACTCTGACTAATGCTTTAGTTGATTTAGGAGCTGCAATTAATATTTTGACAACTTCTACTTGCCAAAAGCTCGGTATTACATCTGTAGAACCCACTTCTACTTTGTTAGAATTGGCTGACCGATCGGTAGTTTCGACCGGAAGGAACACTATACGATGTCATGGTCTCTATAGACTCTTGGAAATACCCAACTGATTTCCTGGTAATTAATCCAAAAACCCGACTGGATGGACACCCGGTAATTTTAGGTAGACCTTGGCTTGCTACCGCCGATGCTTACATTGGTTGCCGACAGGGGAATGTGACCATAACCAGAGGACCAGATATTAAAAATCTAGTTCTATACCCTCTAGCACAGCCGAGTCTTACAATGATAAAAACTAACTAGCACCCTATATCATACCTTACTGACAATATCAGATCACCATTGACTATACAGAAGGCCCTAGACTTTAAAGATCAAACAGAAGATGATGCCATCAATAACTTCGTTAGTCAAACTGAATCTAGAACTCATGCACAGTGTTTCATGATAGAGGCTGCATTCGATAGCGAACTAGAAGAAGATCCCTTGAAAGATACACATGACCAAACGATACCTGTGACTTCTGTCGCCAATAGTAAAGCAGTGGAAATTGAACCGGGAAAAACTCTAAATATCAATGCCAACCTTACACCAGACCAAGAAATAAAACTCATCCATCTGTTACGGAAGCATCAAGAAGCATTTGTGTGGGATTACCCTGATATGAAAGGGATTGACCCCCAATTGTGCACCCACCATATTTATATAGAAAAAGATGCAAGACCTGTCTGTCAACCGCAAAGAAGACTCAACCCTCATCTAAAAGATGTTGTAAAAGCAGAACTTCAGAAACTTTTAGATGTTAATTTCATCTATCCTATTTCTGATAGTAAGTGGGTCTCTCCACTTGTGGTGGTACCCAAGAAGAATGGGAAATGGAGGATTTGTGTGGATTATAGAGAGTTAAACAAAGCCACACAAAAAGACCATTTTCCCCTCCCATTCATAGACCAAGTGTTGGACACTTTAGCAGGAAAGAAATTCTTTTCTTTCCTGGATGGCTTCAGTGGATACAATCAGATTCAGATTGCCCCTGAAGACCAGGATAAAACTACCTTTACTTGTCCTTGGGGAACGTTCGCCTATAGAGTTTTACCCTTTGGCCTATGTAATGCTCCTGCCACATTCCAAAGGGCCATTCTTAGCATCTTTGCAGATCTAATAAATGATGGACTTGAAGTATACATGGATGACTTTACACCATATGGAGATGATTTTGATCCAGCCTTGGACACTCTAGAAAAAGTCCTACAGCGTTGTATTGATACCAGGCTTTGTTTAAGCCACGAAAAATGTTATATGATGATGACTGAAGGGCTCATTCTAGGACATTTCGTCTCAGTAGTTGGAATTCAGGTAGATCCGGCCAAAATTCAAATTCTTTTGCTTATCCCCACCCCCACTACTCAGACAGAGGTACGCAGCTTTCTTGGATTTTCTGGGTATTACAAACGATTTATAGAACATTATTCACACATTGCTGCACCTTTATATGCATTAACTGGTAATGTTGATTTCATGTGGACAGAGAAATGCGACCGCGCTTTCCAGGAATTAAAGAAGCTTGTATCAACAGCTCAAGTCCTTCGAGGACCAAACTGGAATTTACCATTCCAAATCTCATCTGATGCCTCAGACACAGCAATCGGTGCAGTCCTTGGGCAGGAGGAGGATAAAAAACCATATGCTATTTATTATATCAGCAAAAATTTATCCCCTGCTAAATTAAATTACACTGTCACCGAAAAAGAATTCATTGCTGTAATACATGCTGTCAATAAGTTTAGACATTATATTACAGGCTATCCCGTTGTTTTATATACAGATCATTTTGCTATCAAATATTTAGCGAATAAGCCTGTTAAAAATGCTAGAATAACGAGATGGTTGATCTTATTGCAGGAGTTCAATATCACAATCAAAGATAGACCCGGCAAGGAAAACCCTGTAGCTGATTTTCTCTCACGAATACCAAAATCAATTGAGGCAGCAGCAGTGGAAGACCAATTTCCGGATGAGCACCTGTTTGTTGTTGCTGTTCAAACACCTTGGTATGCTGATGTTGCCAACTACCTTGCAGTAGGTAAGTTACCAAAACACTTAACCCCTAATGAGCGTAAGCAGATTGTTCAGAAGAGTACTCGGTTTTCGTGGATCGGGGGTTATTTGTTCCACACAGGGGCAGACATGCAAATTAGGAGGTGTATTCAAGAAGATGAAATTTTCGACATCTTAAAAGCTTGTCATAACGGACCATGTGGGGGACACTTTGCCGAGAAAAGAACAGCACATAAAGTATTGCAGACGGGATACTACTGGCCTACAATTTTTAAGGATTCAAAGAAATTCGTTCAAGCCTGTGACAGCTGCCAGTGAGCAGGACAACCTAGTCAAGCCGACGAAATGCCTCTGAGGCCACAATTAGTCATTGAACCATTTGAACGATGGGCTCTTGACTTCGTTGGACCCATCAACCCATCATCAAATCATAGAACATATATCTTGGTAGCCACAGAATATGTTACCAAATGGGTTGAGGCCGAAGCGTTGCCTAGAGCTACAGAAGATTCGGTAATATAGTTCCTGTTCCATTTGTTTGTACGATATGGCCTTCCGAGAGAAATAATCACAGATGGAGGACCACAATTTTTCGGAAACAAATTAGCTGCAACACTTAACAATTATCACGTCCAGCACAAAATTACTACCCCATATCACCCGCAGGCAAATGGGCAAGTAGAAAGTAGCAATAAGGTAATAGAATCAATTTTAACAAAAACCATTGCTTCACATAGGCATGATTGGGCCGCTCGACTACCTGAAGCACTCTGGGCTTATAGAACCACCTGGAGAAGTACCACTGGTTATTCACCCTATCAATTGGTGTTTGGGAAACAACCTATTTTCCCCATAGAATTTGAAATCCAAACACTACGAACTGCACAGGAAGTTGGCCTAGATTTAAGTGAGGCACAAATCAATCGACTACAGCAAATTAATGAATTGGACGAAATAAGGCTCTCTGCATTACAAAACACAGCACTTATTCAACAGCAGCGAGCTAAATGGCATGATGCACTTATCAAGAACAAAGTCTTCCATGAAGGAGACTGGGCTCTGTTATATGACTCTCGGTTTCAGGATTTCCCGGGGAAACTGCAGACTCGTTGGTTGGGGCCATACGAAATCCAGAAAGTACATGATAATGGGACCCTTACTCTCATTACAATCGATGGTTCTGGATATACATTTAAGGTAAATGGCCACCGAGTTCGTCTCTATCGCAGGCCACTCACTCGGGAATCCTTCTGTGAGCAGTTACGTCAAGACACTGACATGGAAATTTTAGGAGAGGAAGTAAAATCTTCCTCACCTATAATTCAGTAAGGGACGCATCTTTCTTCTGACTTGTACATAAGCTCTTGTATATACGTTTCCTTAATATTTCTTTGATCTTTCTTTCTTAGGATTTGCTTTTTACAGTCAGCGTGTCTTTGCTGTTCCTTTTTCACAAAGGAACAGCAGTTGCTTGTTTTCGTGTTTTTGCTGTTCCTTTTTCAAAAGGAACAGCAGTTGAGAATTTTTGTTGTTCCTTTTCACAAAGGAACAACAGTTGCTTGTTTTCGTGTTTTTGTTGTTCCTTTTTCAAAAGGAACGGCATTCGTAAGTTTTTGTTGTTCCTTTTCAAAAGGAACAGCATTTGTGAGTTTTTGTTGTTCCTTTTCAAAAGGAACAACATTTGTGAGTTTTTGCTGTTCCTTTTCAAAAGGAACAACATTTGTGAGTTTTTGTTGTTCCTTTTCAAAAGGAACAGCATTTGTGAGTTTTTGTTGTTCCTTTTCAAAAGGAACAGCATTTGTGAGTTTTTGCTGTTCCTTTTTCAAAAGGAATAGCATTTGTGAGTTTTTGTTGTTCCTTCTCAAAAGGAACAGCATTTTTGGGTTTTTGCTGTTCCTTTTCAAAAGGAACAGCATTCGTGAGTTTTTGTTGTTCCTTTTCAAAAGGAACAGCATTCGTGAGTTTTTGTTGTTCCTTTTCAAAAGGAACAGCAGTTGAGGATTTTTTTTGCTGTTCCTTTTTCAAAGGAGACAACACTCATGATCTTCGGCTGTTCCTTCTCAAAGAACGGCATCCCAACTATTTGTTTGCATGGATTCTTCTCTTTCAAAAGGAACACCATAGCCATGTCTTTGCTCTCAGTGATGATTCATATTGAGGATGCTTTTCGCCCATGATTTCTCCAGTCTTTAAGATACAGCTATACACTTATGCAATGAACATCAATTACAACATGCCGAAGTCAGCAGATCATAAGATCGCTATCTTTATAGAGCCTAGTATTCATAAGAGGACAAGAGGAGGGACATACTTACTTCTCATCTCCGTTGTCATTGACTTATTCCCATTGTCTTGGTTGGTTATCTTTATCATGGCGATTTCCCTAAAAAATTTCTCTGATTATTACTCAGGAAGAAGAACAAGAGGATTTATATCTTCCCGTTGGGATGATAAGACTTCTTCCACCATTCCCACTCTTAAGGAGTGCTGAACCACCCTTATGTGTAAATAAATAAGAAAAGTGCTTTGCAAAAGAAAAAATGATGAATATGGATTATTAATTGTCAAATGCAGGATAGGGGGTCTCATCAAGAGCCAGCCTACCATGATCATCAGGTTGGAAGCGAAGTGGCATTCCCAGTATGGCTACCACACCAGGGATATGGTCCAAAAGGTATACTAAATAAACAGACCTTGGAACAGGAGGTCTCATCACGAGCCGGCCTGCCCACGTTTCACACCTTCCTTGTGAATGGCATTATGGCTAATTGGTTACCAAGCCAGCATAATGGCCTGTGTTTTGACAAAATACTTCTTATACACATCAAGGATCATGGTTCCGGGGGTGAAATAAACAACTCTTCCAAGGTTATGAACACCTGTCGGCAACAGAGCTCTGTTAATGGTATTGAAGTCATAATGGTTACACCAACAGGGATGATATTAACACCTCTTTGTCTCTTCTATCCTATGAATAATTCATATTTTATTTCCCAATGAACATATCGCACGAACACTCATTACTACCAATCATGCCAAAGGAACTGACAACGACCTCTAGGGATTTCGTACGATTGACAAACGTCCCATCCCCCGGCCTCGCATCATATTACGCAGGCTCTCATGTAAAACGCGATCCACCTTTTTGCCTCGATTTCGGTATTTCGTTGTCCATCTAAAACATGGCGTAATTTTATATGCTGTTCCTTTATGAATGGTTACACGATGGCTGCTGCTCCTCTATTTGACGACTGGGGAAGCCTATCACATCGCGGGGGGGAAGGTAATCTCATTACTCCACGAGTTACGTGTCAGCACACCATTCGGGGTAGATAGTGTACGAAAGTATGGCATGGTTTAACGGTATGATAATTCTATTTTACGCAAAGTTGCCATCCTCAATCCATTTTTGTTGCATACTCTGTTTTTTCGCGACGATCACCTTCTCTGCAGCACAGGCAGTTGTTGTTCCATTGGAAATCCTTAGTAGAACCATGGGAGGAAAGGCAGTCCGAAGTGAACCTCAGGAATTGACAGTCTCTGCTGCTGCCCGGGAGATCCTGGAAAAGGCTGGATGGCTGAATTATTTCAGTCGCCTACAAGAACCAAACGAGACAGTGGCGTTGGAATTCCTGCAAAACTTGTAGGAGGACTACTCCATAGTAAGAGAAAGGCGGATAGCGGTCACTGATGAGGTAATTGCAGAAGTCTCAGGACTACCAGCCACCGGACCTGTATGGACGGTGAGGAAAGAAAGACTACAAAAGATTATGGAGATTTTTCAGGATGAAGGCCAAAGCTTGACAGTGAAGGGGAAGGGAGTTCTGCCAGCAATGTTAGGAGAACCCTGGACCGAACTAGCAAGGATAGTACAGAGCTACATTACTTGCGAAGGAAGGAAGGACGTGGTAAGACCACGCCATCTTAAACTCTTAGCTGTTTTGAAAGAAAAATGTTCTGTAAATATGCCTACACTTTTAAATTCACTATTGCATGATGCGGCCCGAAGCCTGAAAACGGCACAGCACGTAGAAGCAGTTGTTAGCCACCATGGACTGATTCGATTGATAGTGAGCCATAGTCTCACTCAACAGCAGAGCAGCTGGGAGGAGCTCGTTGCATTGATTGAGGGGAAATTGGCTGCACCATCCCCAAAACCTAAAACTTCCTCTAGCACACCAGAACGATCAGAGAAACGCAGAGAAGTGGCAGCAGGGAAACGTGTTGCTCCAAAATGTAAGCATTCTTCAAATACACCAGAGCGACCAGAAAAAAGCAGAGAAGTGATAGTAGAAAAACCTGTTGCCTGTACACCTGAACAACCTGAGAAACCAAGAAAATCAGTCTGGCTAGCTCGAATACGAGGGAGGCTGGAAAAGATTCGGGAAAGCACCAACCAGCCAATTGAGATTATAGACGAACCCCCAGAACCAGAAGGAGGACCTTCCGAAGAAAATGCTGGACAATCTGGGGGCGAGGCTGAGCAAGCCGAAGAAGGAGGTGAGGAGAGAGAAGTGCACTCCGAAACAGAAACGGAAGCTGAACACTCCAAGACAGTCGCTGAGCAGGTCAATCGGGAGGAGGAAGTAGTACAGCCAGTAAGCAGCCCGTTGCGAGACCCTGTGGGCGAAGAAGAATTGGCCGCAATCCTGGCCAGTTTGGGGGAATATGGCCAACCCTCCAGCCCAGCAGGTTTTCCCGATGAACCTCCAGAGGAAGACATACCTGAGGATTCACATGCAGAAAAGGAAGGAGAAGAAAACCCGCCCGTTCATGAGGAAGAAATAAGGGACACCAACCGGGAACAATCTGTTCCCATGGCACCAGAAGAAACTCTAGAGAGAGTGGGAGCAGATTTAAGGGCCAGTCGTAAACCCTCTGCTGAGGCAAGTGAAATCAAGAAATTAAGGACTAAATAGCAGAGGTTGCTGAACACTATAGCCCGGCTTCGACAGAAAATTCGGATTTTGAAAGCCAGTCTGAGGATACAAAGGACCACAAGGAAAAGAAAAAGGACCACTGCAGCAAAATCCCGCAGAACAAGAAGACGAAGGACTTATATTCGCCCTGTTGGTCGAAACCCGGCTGGAAGACCTGCTGCTGTTCCAATTGTCACTGAAGAACAGACTGCTATTCCAAATAACGCTGAGGAGCAAACTGCTGTTCCAAATGATGCTGAGGAACAAACTGCTGTTCCAATTGTTACTGAAGAACAGACTGCTGCCCCAAATAATGTTGAGGAACAGACTGCTGTTCCAATTGACAATGAGGAACAGACTGTTGTTCCAATTGTTAATGAAGAACAGACTGCCGTTCCAATTGGGACAGAGGGACAGGATGACGTTCCATTAATAGAGGAACAACAGCAACCTTTCATTCATGTTAAGAAAGAAAAGGAGAATAAGGAGATCCAAACAGAGGCACCACCCTCAGGGGTGATCCGGGTTCTGAACTCCAAACAGCACAACAAAAAGGTTCAGGTAAAACTCCCGGCCTCTACGACCCTATGGAAAAAGGATCCAAAAACAAGAACCTTGCACAAGATGATGAAGCAAGCTCAGTAAGAAGCTGAACAGTTGAAGGAACAAACAGTCCCCCGGGAGAAATGTGAAGAATTGCAACAGCAACTTCGGGATATGAGTCAATCCGAAAGCCAGGCCTTCGAAGGCTGGCAGAAGGAGCAAGAAAAGGTTGCAAAGGTAACTTGTCGATTAGATATTGTTGTTAGGCAGATGGACACTATGTGTTCTTTGTATAATGATGTTCTGGCCTGTAGGGCTCCTGCTAAAAACTATGCTTTATTTTTGCTTGAACGATATTTACGATTAAAGATAAAAGCTGTCAGGGCAGGTGCCCCTATACAAATCAATATTGTTAATGATTTCATAGATTGTTGCAAGCATTATGGAGTTAAGGTTCAAAGATTATTATGTGAATTTTACTTGCATAACCTCGTGCTAGACCAGGAAACTGATTTAAATCCTGGCCCTTTTGTTGGGGACATACAATTGCAAGCCTTCGTTTCCTTCGGGGTTAATCAGCTAAAATGGCTCAAGGCTTATAATACTTTTCAGAGACAGGAAAATAGCCTAGACTTGTGGGTAAGAGCCGAGCCTAGAGACCCAGTACTGTTATGGAGAGCACATAGGAACCTTATGAGAACCCCGGGTGTTATGGAGACATTAGGACCCATGCACGAGGACCTAATCCGACAAAATCTGGAGTATTTCCTGACTATTAAAGACCTTGCCATCGATGCTGCAAAATTCCGATACCAGACTTCGAACCCAAATATCCAGCTCAGGGAACCGTTCAGATATGAAAATTTTGAGCTAGCTGCCAGCCGACTGAACCTTTATGGCGAGCGCATTTTGCAAGCAGGGCCATCCTGGTTAGGGTATCGATTTCGTAGTCCAATAATTTGGCACCCTGCACCCGGATATCAGGCCTTGTATGAAATGCCTGAAGGTCAAACAAATCAGTTCTTTGATGATCTATTTGCTGATCACGGCTGTAGGCCTCCACACGAGGTTCCCTCTCCAGCCTATTCTCTTACCGCCTTGCATGTCAACTATAATGTTTTCATGAGGGCATGAAACAGGGTAAGCAGGGGGGTGTGTGGAGCATTGGAAAGGTATGTTTTTGACGAACAATTTAGTGACTTTTCAGTAACAATTGTAACCCTTTTTGCATAATGAACTTAAAGAAATAAAGAATCTTAATAGAATATGTGAGAATTGGTATGGAAAGCTTAATCGCTGATAATTGTTATTTTTCCATGCAGGAAAGGGTGGAAACGAAGGGCTACCATTCGAAAGGAAAAGACAAAGGAGAAATAACTGTTGTCCCTTTAGGAGGGAACCGGATGCGAACAAGATCGAACAGATCAAAGCAAGACGGCCCTGGAAAGAAAGAAGAATTATCAATTCAGCGGAACAGGGGAAGAAAAGTAAAGGATTAACGGCTTGGCGAATCCCTCAGGATCTTTGATCCTGAGGGATCGCTGTTTTGCTTATTTTTGCTACTCAGATACCTCCGCCGTTATTCTTATAAAAAGGGACAGCATTGTTAAGCAAAGGACCTTCTTTTTCATATATGTAACTGTGAATTTCAGACTCAACTTTGATCATCGACTCTCTCTAAGACTTGTTTTCATGTATATTTGCTAATGCATTAATACAAAAGACTTGGTGTTTATTTCATCTCTGCGTCTGGAGTAATCTAAGGCGGTGTACCGTTGGAAGCTAAGGGCCCGGCTCCGAAGGACACTTGCTTTTGTATCATTATAATTTGGTTTCTGTGTGGTTTGTTTATCTTTACAGTTTGGTAATCTGACGCGTTTTTCATATGCTATTCCATGCTCTGTTACGATTAATTCATTAATGGTTTCTTTCAAGAGATTTATGTAGTGACTCTGTATTGTATGAGTGAATCTTTTCAGAGTTGATTGCATGTTAGCAACTTAAGCCAACTGTTTCTATTACAGAGCCTTCATATTGAATATTGTTGTATTGGATTCATTTGAAATCTCAATTATTGGAATCCTGAAGTAATATTATTCTATTTGGAAACATAGTCATATTCTCTTTAATCGTCAGATTGCTATAGTAAGCGTGTTGTGTATATATGTTTGATGATTGTTGTTCCATAATTCATTTGTGAATACTGTTCCATAAAGTATAATTCATTGAAGTTGCTTTAGAGAGAAGATTGCTATTTGATTGCAGAATGTGAGTTTAATTCAATAGAGAAAGCTTAGTCTGACTCGCGAGATTTAGTTTATTGGATTGCTGTTCCATTTATTGCTGTTCCATTTCAGATTTGTTGTTCCATTTTCTGTTTGCTGTTCCATTTTACTTTCTGCCGTTCCATTTACTTGCATTTACTGTCTTGGTGTGAGAGAAGGTCTAAGGCTGTAGTGAGCCTCAGCAAGTCGCTGCCTAGCTCCCAGACCTATGGTCCATGCTCTAATTTCCTTTCCATCAGTTTCTAGAGGGATGGGTTACCGCTTCCGTACCCTTGACTGATAAGCTGCGTTGTGTGATTTTATTCTTTTTAGAGCAATTTAGTCATAAGTTTAGCAGCCGTTTACTCTTGTATTTTCTAGACACTGTACTACTAAGCATTACTCTGACGAATAGCCTCGGATTGAGTTACTCTTTGCAATAACAAAGCGTTCCCGGATTGACTTATTAATGTGGCATAACTAGAGGTGAAAGAGACCCTTGTTACAGTTCTACACAAAGGGAGGCCAAAAACAAGCCTGCAAGAAATAAATGCAACCCCATAAGATTGCAAGAGAGAAGATTAAGAGATATTTTGACTTTGTCGATTTCAGCTCTTATTAAAGCTAAACTGGCTTTAAGGAAAATCCGATGATTCAAGGGATTATGCAGGCGATGATTAATCTAGGCGAAGACCGGGATGACGGAGGAGTCTCTGCATCTTTTAAGAAATGCCAGATCTATCTTCAACTTCGAAACCTGCAAGCATGCCTATTCAAATTGGTGAACCTTAGTTGCAATGGCTTTTCCGTGCAGGGATTCAATTGTTGAATTGAGGCTTCTGTGATCCATATTAGGTTTAAGAGAGATTCTTCGGCATAAATCACAAGATATTTCAATTGTCGATGCATTTCGAACCAACAAGTGTGGTTCATCGTCAGGACAAGTTGAATGAGTAGATCAGGCTTAGCATGTTAAATAGACAGAGCAGGAACTCCAACGGCTGTATTCCATGACTAGGTAACTGGTATATTGACAACGGCTCGAAGAAACGAACGAGGGAGAGATACAAAGGGTCGAATGCGTGGATGGAAACCCAACATTGGATGTTGGCGAATCCTCCCCATTTGATGAGAAGGAACTACGCATAGCCTCTTTGAAGTTTCAAAAATTAGCTTCGAAATCTTCTATAGCCTCCCATAGCTGGGTCTCGGTCAGCCAGAAATCTACGCTTAGGGATTTGGTAGCATGTGAGGTTTCTGATTTACTGCCTCTGCTTGAGGTTATTGGAAGCTCTGCAAAAAGCACAGTAGCCAGCTCCTCTGGCCAGCAAAGTTTGATTAGTTCATCTTCTATTGGTTCAGATGTTGAGAAGAGGAGTGAACAATCTGCTTTCTGTCCAGCATCCCTCGGCTCCAATATTCCCTTGTGCGAGGTCGTGGCTAGCTCCTGCCCGATGGTTCTGGTTGATGGATGGCCTAATGAGGCTACGCGTAGTTATTTCTCATCGAATGGGAGGATTCGCCAGCATCTAGCATTAGGTTTCCATCCACGGATTCGACCATTTGTATCTCTCCCCCACTCGTTTCTTCGAGCCATTGTCAATATACCCATTACCTGGTCATGGAATACAACCATTGCAGTTCCTGCTCTGTCTATTTAACATGCTAAGCCTGATCTGCTCATTCAACTTGTCCTGAGGATGAAGCACACTTGTTGGTTCGAAACGCGTCGACAAATGAAATATATTGTGATTTATGCCGAAGAATCTCTCTTAAACCTAGTATGGATCACAGAAGCCTCAATTCAACAATTAAAAGTATATTCCATATATGCTACTATGGGATCATAGAAACCAGATTCTATTTGCTACCCCAGCTCATTAACATATGCTTTTGGTTGGAGATTGTCACATCCTCGCTGTAAATCATAACATCCTTCAATCCAACCATCCAAGGGTAGCCTTATCTTTTCTCCTTTGGGAGGAGGGAGAGTTTCCAAGAACTATTCTGGGTCTTGGAATTCAAGTGATTTAACTTGAACATCTAATAATTCAATTTCATTTTCCAATCTTTCAACCACTAAGCCAAGAAAACAATATTTATTCTCAGGTGTGAGTCGGTTGGATTTCAAGCTAAGAAACAATGATGTTAAAAAACTCTAATCAATCTGAAAATTTTCTATCTCATCCCTTAAAATCAATAACATTTCACTAGATAACGGATTTTCTACATACCCTGTCATCGGTGATTACCATCAATGTTCTGAAAATTGGATTCTTTGGCAGTGAAGTCAAAGCTCGGGATCTTGAACATTGGAGTCATCAGGTAGATGATTTCAGCCCTCATATGTGTCTGACTATTGTCCACCATTAGCAATCAGATCTGCAACTTGAATGATCTTTCTCGGAGAAGATCAGTCACCTTTTCCCTAGTAGATTTGCCACTATGTTAGGGCCTAGATCTACCTCAGGCTGAAGGAAGGTAGGTCTAGGGTAACATCAAACCACGCTTAACCTGGTAGCCAACCCTACCAAGTCGGGAGAGGGCTCTCTCCTTGTCAATCTCAATTAGGATATTGGAAATTAGGGCTTGAGATGACTAAATTTAATGTATATTTTAGGCTAGGTATAGTAGCTCAATTTTTCTAGTTTGATTTTTAGGTTTTGGGTCGAAACAGCGAGAAAAAGGATGATTTGGATTATGGCATCAATGTCAGTTTCTACCAGCAAACCTGGGGCAAATTAAATGCCATGTTTAACCAAGTGAAGATTGTAAATGTGAGAAATATAAGGGAGAAACCCCGCTGCCCTGCAAGCATCAAACAAAGGATGGATCTGCAACAACGACTTTAGATGAAAGAGAATAATGAGGTTGCTCAAAAGAGCATCTAACAATGGATGAATTCTGCTAAAACTACCATTACAACTAACAGAAAAATCATCATGAAAGGAGCATCATTATGGATGAATTCCTAACATATCACTTAGATAGTGCTGAAACAAAGGAGAAAAAGATAATGTGTAAATGAATTACAGGAAAAAAAGCATACTGAACATTTAAGCACCGTGATGAATCCCAGGCCTAAAGGGAAAAAACTGCTTTATTATGATATTCAATAAAACTTTACATAGTCCAAATGCTTCTTTTCTAGCAAAATCCAACCTCTACACTATGAAATTCATAAAATATATACATTTTCTCATCCTTGTACTAAGGGAATTGAGCTCAGCCATTTTCTTCAAAATAGAATCAGTTACATTAAACTTGGATCGAATTTCTGAAAATAGGTGTTGAAAATGAACTCGTATCTCCTAAACCATAGCACCTGTCACAAAACTGAAAGAGGATTTTGTCGATAAGCTCATTTTGGAGAAAAACCTCTCTCAAATGTTTGAAATTTGTTTCTAGTTACTCGTAATCTATGCCACAAAATCATCTCTAAAACAGAAAATCATTAAAAATTTAAATCTGTGAAAATGAGCTGTAAAGATCTAGTCACATATCCCAATTCATGACACCTGTGAATAAAATGAAAGAGGTTTTGTTATATGGCTCGCAGTTAACAAAAAAACCCCTTGGGTTTTGCAAAATTACTTTTCATTTGTTGTAAAATGGCACCGCACTAAAATGACTAAAACAACAAAATAAATGAAAATTTTGCTTTGTTTTAATGTAGGCTCCAAATATCACTGCATATCTCCAAGATAGTAGCACCTATGCATAAAATGAATGAGGCTTTTGTTATTTGGTATGTTCTAGTCAAAAACCTCTTTCACTTTTGTAAAATTCTTGTCCAAACTGATTTTGTAGTAAACTTGTCCCTGTGTGCAGCAACTGACCTCAAAACATGCATAACCAAGAATCAATCATTCATTTCGATCATATCTTATGATCGAGAAACCAGTTATAGGAGTGTGATATACCATTGGAAATATTTTTCCGAGATTCTTCTGATGAACACATTTGTGACTTGTTTTGTGCTGAATATCATGTGAAAAACATCTAACCAAACCAAACTTAGTAAGAGCTCATGTTGATCCCTAGTGATAGGCTGCAAAGACTGGCACTAACATGGTAGAAATTAATTCTCATCATGTTTCTTCTTGGGAAAAAACATCCTAAAGCCTCTAATAAGTGGGTGGGTACCCCACATGCAACAAATTTGAAAAAATTCTTCCCAAACATTGAAAATCCATTTAGTGCAATGAACATTAATTCGTCGTCTTCAATATTCATACAAATGGAAAAGAGATGATCTCTAAACTTGGTAATATTCAATATGTAACTTGTCATAATGACTAAATCACTTTCATGTTTGTGAAAAATTATTCTTCAAAAACTTCTTCCTAAAAATGTTAACACTTCACTAAAGAGAAATTCAACATTTCTAGGAAGATGCTTCTGGACCATTTCAACCATTTGTTTAGGATTATAGGGAGAATCCCCCCTATGATCGTTTATACTCCCTAAGACCTAACATGAAAATTTTATCCATACCTACAATTCCTTGAATCACAACTTGTTTTGAAAAACCGTTATACGGTTGATTTATTTGGTTCAACAGTAAGATTATTATGCCACATGTTTCCAAACTCCACCATTGTCCCATAAAAGAAAACCGTGAGATGTTCTAAATAATAGAACCAATGTTATTGGACTAGAATGGAAATGGGTGAACCAATCATTCCAACTATTTTGATTGAAAATCTGGTCAAACCATTTTGAGTGCCAAACAATTTTAACTGCTAGAAAAGGCCATTTCAGTGATAAACTAGGATTTTTTCACTGAACCGGTCAATTTTGTACAACTTCATACAATGTTACTAAGAACCCACAAAACTCAAAATTGATGTAAAAATAATAATTTATGAGTGGGGCATCCTAATAGTCAACCCTAAGACCCCAAACATGTTATATAATTAATGGTGACATTAGATTATTAAAGAAATTAACTAAAATGTTTAACATTTCGAAATGTTACCAAAGCCATCAAAGCATCCTCCATTGTGGACATACAAGCCCAAAAGTGGCCTCCAAGGTTTGTGCAAAATCTCTCACAATACATGATGAACCCAAAAGTGATGATAAGAAAGGGATTTGTGATGCCTCACTTTGCCTCCAAAGCTCTTTAAATGATAGATTTTTCTATAGGAATACTAGCACACCTTCAAATATTTTCTAGGTGTACATTTCAATTGAAGTAACATAAACTTACAAAATCAATTAGTTGATAAAACCTATGATAACACCAACAATCCTATTCAATTCCATGCCTTCATAAATAAACGCCTTTCTCAATATATTTTCACGCTTGCAGGTCATCTTGACATACACTTCACACATGGATGTAATAAATACAATAGATTAATTTGGCTCACTTACATTTTAATTCGACATTGAAAGGTAGACCCTAGATATACATTGAAAATTGTTATCCTACAGAGGTTGACCCTTTATAACTAATTTCAACATTGAAATTTATATAAATCGCCTTTGTCTCACCCATTTAAATTACTTTTTTCTATGGTATAATCTAGAGCCTTTACAAGATAAGGTTGCACAACTATAAGTACATTCATTTGCTTGCATAATAGGTCTCAATTTATACCTTTTTCTAGGTATAAATAGACATAGTAAACATAATTTATACAATCATTTATTCCCTCCGAGATTGTCATCTTCTACCACAAAAGAGAGAAGTATACAACCTTGTGATCCATGCATATCTTTACAAGTACAACGTGTTCAAGGTCTATTGTCTTCTGTAATGAATTTGATCAAACTTTCCTCTCCTTATTTTCATTATTTCATTATAAATGTGGCCCAATTCTAGCCTAGTCATCCATTGTGATCAATTTCACACCTTGTCCACTTAATATGGGCTATATTTTACATAATAGTGATCTGATATGATCATATATTAAATACTGATGTAGAGTTGATTAGCCATTAGTGAATTGAATAAAAACTGAAAGCACAAAAAACAAGGAAAACTGTTGGAGCAGAACACTTTACGACAGCTGATAAACCATAAGAAAGATGCAAAACTGAAGTATAAACAACAAAAACACAAATATACCAGATAGCGATATTGATTACGGAGTCCCTGATGGACTACATCTCTGGGTCCGGTTTCAAGATGGGCGACCATTTTTATTAGGAATGAGAAAGAATAAGTGGATTACACAGTGAAAAAATAGACTGAATGTGCTCACAGGCACTTCTAGTCACTGTCATCAAATAGCTCCCTGAACCAGCTTTCCAATGCCACTTGCGGTTTCCAAATCCGATTCTTGGTGCTCCCGAAATCCTGAAAACAAAACAGACTATATCTCTCCAGAATCTTCACACAAAACTATAAACTCACTCTCTTGTCTTCAATGGACCATTCTGCCTTTTAGAACCCTGTAAATACATAATAACCTCCTTGGCTGCATTTTGGATGAATTATCTGACTTGTAGGTTCAAATAGGGTTTGTTTTCACAACTTAGGGTTTAGTCACAAGGTTGAATTAATGACAAAACCAATTTTCAAACAAAAAGCCCAAAAATAGACCATATAATAAGCGAAACTGCTAGCTGTCAGAGAAAACCGAGTGGAGGTTAGTGATTGCGCATGTGAACAGCTTATTCCTCGGCAGCTTTGGTAACAGAACGGTGACGGCCAGACTTAATCTTGACGGTTACCTTCAACTCTGTTTACATGTACATGGTTTATCCACACAGCTACAGTTCCGCTAACCTCCAACTACTGACGTTAAACCCCTATCTGCGTTCACATGTGGCTATTTCCCTGATGGTTAAGTCCGCACGGTTTCCAAGCCCGATCATCTGTTAATCTCTGACAGTCTTCTACTATGGTGGTCACATGTATATAGTCCCCGCGTGGTTTACTCCAGTGGTTAGGGGACTGTTATATGATTTATATTGTTTTTTTTGTATTGTTTTTACATTACAAATAGGCCGAGAGCATAACATAGGTTCAGATTTGAACATTAGGGGTAAGTTTGATGGATTTTAATGCAGGATTAGGACTAGGACTTAGGTTTAATGGTGTTTTAGCACAGGTTTTAGTTTTTAGATGTAGGATTAGGATTTTAGGTCTAGAATAAAAATCCTTTTACAATCTTTCATCACTATGTGACATAAAACCACATGCCATGACAAAACCCTACAAAAATTATTGACTCCAGTTGTCTTTGCAACGACAACCTTGACGACAAACTTATGCCTCGGATGACACCTTTGTCGACACATCAACCTTTGCCATGGATGGCACAACCATGTCGACACTAATCATGTTTGTTGAACGAAAAAAAACATGTTGTCGACCAAACCCTAGGGAACTGTCGACGAACTCAAGTCGACAACCAGGCGCTAAACCATCTCCGCTGAATGCCAATAAACCCTATGAACATTACCTAAACAACCAACACTGTCGATCTATCGAAGCTGAACTGAAGCGATGATGACACTGAACGACACCCATGAATGTTGATGATGACACTTTGAACACTTGTGCATTTCGATCGATGGATCCTCCTGGATCATTCCTCTCCACTTGAAAGGTTTTGGACCACAAAAGTTTGACTAATGAAATCATCAATGAGGGTAGAACTCCCTCTCTTTCCATGTTGAGCTGACGATGTACCAATGCATTAGATCAATCACCTGCAGATGATGACCTTGATGATGCTGACCATGATACCTTTTGATTCGATGATCTGTTTCTTCCATTTGCAGTATGTACAATTTGCGACGATGGGTAAACAACCTGTTATCAACATGGCAATTAGATTCTTTCCACGAAGAGTCATAAGTTAGTGATTCAAAAACATATTTGAAAACAGTATTTGTAGAACTTTGTTCAATACATCTAATGGGTATTAACAATCTACTTTCCTGAATAACTGAAATATTCAAAGACTCCTATGATTTTGAATTCATCTCAATTACTTGACTTAATTTACTTTCCTGTTGACTGATTACTAAGTGAATTTTCTGCCCATAACTCATCCAGCTATGATGAAAAGACCACTGCAACTTAGTTTGATTTTGAAAGCATCTAAGTAATTGTTGATTTACTTGAATCACTATGTCTATTAACTGATATTTCCATTGACTAACAATTTCAATTAATGCATTAGTTTTCAAACCTTGGTAAGGAAACTTTAGATCTGCTTTTGAAAATGCTTTGTCATGAAAACTTATAGACTTCCTCTCCAATTGAAGAGAGGTTTCATTACTTCTAAAAGCATGAAATGATGATGTAATACTAAAGAAATGTGACAATGACTTTCCCCAATACTGACCTGCACCCCTGACACTGAAAATAAACATACCATTTGAAACAAGTCTCTGATTAGACTCACATGTACCATTCCCTGCAATACACTGCTGATGATGGTAGTTTCTGTAATTCATTTGAATGAATGAATTGAGATTCATTCTATATTTGAGAAGATGTTCGTAGAACATTAAATGTATCTCATGTTGCTTATCCTGTTCGTGAATAAGACTTCTTGGAAAAGAATTAACCACCTTAACCAATTGATATATAAACTAAATCTCGCATCTCAAACAATCAACCTGATGTTGTTCCTTAATAACAATGAGTACATATTTACTTGAACTTATAAACTTCTTAACTTGATTTGAAATAATTAAATCCAAGTTTCATTTGACTTTGTGTGCCCTAACAATAAATTCAACCCCTTCTTTATTTAGGTGATATTTATTTTCTCTTCTATAAAATACTGCATCTCTATCATAAAGATAAGGACACCCTAAAACAACTCCATAAATGTCTACTGGGACCACATCTAATTCCACTTCATCGATGTACTTAAATGTAATTGCAAATTTTAACCGACATTTCTTTGTGACATGTATCTGAGTTGATTTATTAATCCAACTTAATGGATATGGTCTTGGATGATTATGTGTTTCCAATCCCAACTGATTAACTATATGCTCAAAGATTATCTTTGCTTGCGATCCACTGTCAAACATTGTGTCAATCTTTGTATGCTTAGAAGTTACCCTTATGTGGAAAAGTTCAACTCGTTTATCCTCATGTGAAGGATTTATATTTGAAGAAGATACACTAGATTTCGAACTTTAACCAATATCAAAAGTTTTACCTGTCATAACCATGGCGGTTATTTTCCATTCGTCATCTAAATCTTAGCCGAGGTCTTGCTGGATTGCTACATTTGCCTTCTTTTCATCCTTCACCTTAAGGAAATTTTTGGTCTTAAGTTCTAGATGAAGTTTCTAGCACTTCGATTCATCATGACCAATTCTCTGGCAATGAGAACAAGTAGGTGTTTCCTTCTGAACGATTGCTGATTTCTTTCTCTTCGAAATGTTCCCCTTACTGTCCCTGGAATATCTGTTTTCCATCTCTTTGGATGACTAAGATGACAACTTGAATGGTCTGCCAGCTGATTCAATATGTATGGCCTGAACACACACCTCGTCAAAATCATCAAGATTAAACATTAATAAAGTATGCTACAAATATGAATGTAAACTGCAAATATATTTTAACAAATTTTCTCATGTATCCAATGAAATACCAAGCGCCAATGATTTCTTCCCGAATTATTGAGTAAACTCCTGAACACTCTACCCTTTACCTTACCTCAGATGCTACCAATCAATAACAGCTTGTTGCATGTATCCTAAAGGATAGAACTATTTCCTAAGAGCTTTCAAAAACTTAGATCATGAAGAGATAACTTTTCTTGTACGCTTAACATCTAACTGAGTTTTGCTTTCCCACCAGATTAAAGTTGTTCCCCCCATTCTAAGTGTAGCTAACTAAATTTTAGTTTTATCTTTAGAAATGTTCTGAATGTGAAAATACACTTCTAATTGCTTTGTCTAGTTATCTATCTTCTCAGGATTCATTTCACCATCATAAACAGGTAACTCAAATTTAACATCAAGTTTTAAAAGCAAGGATTTCTTATGTTTCTTATCCATTTTAGATGCTGCACCAGAGGAAGAAGAAGAAGAATAGGATGATGGAGATGATGGAGGTGAAGGAGGTTTATCATTCTTTCCTTTACCTTTGTCCTTCTTCGATGCCTTCGAAGAGGATGCTGCATCTCTTGCCTTCTTTTCTTCGTACAATTCTATCAACATTTGTTGCATCATTAAGAATGCCTGTTGAAACTGTTCCTCACTCATATTAGTCTCAGTGTTTTCACCTACATCAGATCCTGACATGGTTTCTTTCTGAACAACTCGTCGATTTCTAATCTCTAGATTGATCTGCTCAAGGATTCCTTCTCCTCATTGCAACTTAGACCTAGTTAACATTCAATGAAACTCTACAAATGAAAACCTACTCTGCTACCAAATTATATGATCTGATATGATCATATATTAAATATTGATGTAGAGTTGATTATCCATTACTGAATTGAATGAAAATTGAAAGCACATAAAACAAGGAAAACTGCTGGAGCATAACACTTTATAACAGTTGATAAACCATAAGAAAGATGCAAAACTGAAGTACAAACAGCGAAAGTACAGATATACTAGATAGCAATATTGATTACGGAGTTCGTCCCTAATGGACTACGTCTCTGGGTCCGCTAATAAAATGGTCAACCATCTTGAAAGCGGACCTGGAGATGTAGTCCATCAGGGACGAACTCCGTAATCAATATCATTGTCTAGTATAACTATGTTTTCGTTGTTTACACTTCTATTTTGCATCTTTCTTATGGTTTATCAGCTGTTGTAAAGTGTTTCCGCTTCAGCAATTTTTCTCGTTTTCTGTGCTTTCAATTTTCATTCAATTCAATAATGGCTAATCAAATCTACATCGGTATTTAATATATGATCATATCAGATCAAATAGAAAGGTAGAAATTTTCATGGCTGGTTTAAAAATAAAAATTAACAAACTAACACACACAATATAATAGATTATGGTGCCAACAAAAATGGAGTAATCATCCTACAACTTCTAAATTCTATTTTTCTCATAAATATTCTATCATAAGTTGTAGTACATTTTTTTTAAGACTAGAAAGGTGCTATTTCAAAATGACATTTGATGATGTTGGTTTTCTTAGTTAACTGCCTTGAAAACCCAAGCAACTGCTCTAAATGCTTCAACAACCTAGCTATGGCTACAACAATCCTTCCATAAGCTTGTCCCTACACTATTTGGCTTCCTTTCAGAAAAATTCATTGTTAAAGTTCCCTAGTTCAAGTCATTTAATGAAGTCTAAGATCTCCTATAGTTATGACCCCACTTTCTCCCCTCTAAGGGAATTTAAATTATGATTCATTTTGTTGCAATATTCAAATTTTGGGTTTTGTTTACTTCAAGTCACTTTAGATTGTGTAACATAATGGAGAAATCACAAATGGAGAGAACTATTCATGGCATATATAGGTTCAACAATTGATATTACCTATGCATAATTAATTTGAGGAATGATGGGTTCCATGGAATTTTTCTTCCAAAAGGTTACAAGAATATGAAATTATACGCAAAATGTGAGTAATTTTTAGTTTCTTGAAACTCACTTGTCAAAAGAATTTGCAGACAAGAATATTAAATAGTTTGTTTTAATTTAGGTGGATGGATGTGATCATGTGTCATATGAGGTGTGGATCAGTTTTAATTTTATACGGAACCATTTGAAATTTAATGATCGATAAAAAAGGATAAATTTACCACCAATTGTTCATAGTTCTCTATTTGCATTGCATTAAATTTTAATTATTGTTGAACTTATAATGGTCCATCCATCTTGTGAATTTTTTTGGTTCTGAGAGTAATTTTGGATTCGTGTGTCTCGATATCAAACCCAATTACCCCACCATTAATTTTTTCCATAAGAGATACTCAATTCAATTTCTATGGATTCTACCACTTCCACATATCCAATCTATATGTTTTGATATTTCACAATGGTTGTGAGGTCTGACCCACTATGATGAGCCTCATCATTGGGTAATTATATGGGCCTTAATTCACCTCCTAACTTAGTCAAACCAACTATTCTCATAACTTATTGCATACATTTTCTTATATTTTTTTTATGAGATGAGTTAGAGTTGGATATTTTTCTTTGTGTTTAATGTGCATTTAATGCAGGATTAAGGGATAAAGCAAGGAATTTTGGCAAAGACCAAGCTCAAAACTCAAATGGGACAAGGGAGAGGGATTATAAGAGGTAAATCCTCCTCATCTACTACCCCTCCATTCAAATATTCCTCCATCATCTCAGAGTGCAAACAACCAAATTATGAGGACTAGAAGGCAACCGAGCAAGTGAAAGACAAAGCACCAATTTATCTCGATTTTGGGAGCTGAGCCTCCATAATTTTAAGGAGTTCGTTGGAGACTTCAGATGTATAAGTAGAGAGGCCTAGGACTTCAGTAGGATTTTGATTTTTATGGTAAAATTCTACTCTATTTTCGAGTTGCAAGACTTGTGACAGTTTTTTTGATGTAATCTATTGTTTTGGTAATAAGAATGAGTTTTGTTTTGAGCCAGCACTCAGTTAACTCAGAGGGCTGCAGCTCTTGGGTTAGGTCCCAACCCTAGTAGCCAACGCTCTTCTTTATTGTATATGTCTGCTAGAGTATATTCATAGCTTAATTGTTCATTTGCTTAGTAGATGCATTTCCATTACAGCAGTGTAGATTGGTTTGGTTGTGTGATAGTTTTCTTCCATTTGTGCCTTCTTTCAAATAGCAGGTTAGCAAGGAGAAAAGGGATCACCACAAGGTTTTCAACAAGTGTCTCAGCCTCACATCCTCCCTCTGCGACCATGACTTGAGGAAGGGACCCTTCAGCAGCCCCAAAAACACAGATTTCTAGTTCTTGTATGAGCTTTGGAGTTTGTTGTCTTTGATTTAGTATTTGGTTAATGTTGAAAGATAGATTTCATTGTCATATTTTTCCATCTCCATTCCTGCAATAATATCTCACGCATGCTTTCATTCCCTTCAACAACTTTCTTCATGCATAATATAGGCAATTGATTCATGCTTTTCTAGTTTATGAAAAATGTATCTTGTTGCATAGTTCTTTTTGGAAGACACACATGTTTTGTGCAGAGCAGGTACTTCAGGAGGAGACTAAGTCTTCATAACTAGAAGCCACCTTCCACTTCAACCACATTATCCATCCCTTGTTTCACCATCACCCTCACTAGTGTTTGATCATTTTTCATTGAAATTTCCCTAAACACATTGAGCGAATCTAGCCATCTCTTATCTTGGATATTGACTCCTGAGTTCTCCTAGACCTTCTAACACTCCATTCCACCCATCACACACCTTTCCCAAGCTTCCCAACACCTCCAACACCTCACAATTAGCTCTCAGCTATATCTTATAGGTTTCTTGTAATTCCTACAGGATCATCCTATAGGATCCTAGTACAAACTGTAGGTTTTCTTGAAACGACCTGTTTTGAAGCTGAATTGATGGGAAACCTCTAGGAAGTCAAAAAAAGTGCCTTGGGACCCCCCCGCACCATCCAGCCACTTCATAAACCTTCTAGGAATTCTCAAACACCTTCCATCCACCTGACACATCCACAAGAACAATTAGTTGGCATACTTGATTTTGCCTAAAAAACCAAAAAAGTGAAAACAGATTTAGTTTAGTTTCTTTGCTTGCACATTAGTATGGTTTGATGTTTTTTACTTCTACAACTTAGATGGTAGCATTTTTTTATTGTTTATTTAGCAATTCTTCTTAGCATAGATTTTTAAATGGTTAATTAAGGTATGGTATGGTTTAACATTACATGTTGGCCTTTTCCATTACTGTAGTAGAGTAATTCCCTTGGAGTAGATTTTCCCTTCTTCCATCAAAGAATCAAGCTTCTTCTAACTCTATAGAAGTCTGGCTTGGAACCCCAGTGGTCTCTCGCTAGATGAACAGTGACAACAGGCAGAACCATCGCTTTTACTTGTGCATACAGCACTGTCACCTCCAAGTTTGTACGAACCCTGGGTTGATAAGTAAAGTTGGTAGCCCAGTAGTTGCAACATCCTTGCTGCAATACTGACGCTCATCACTTTTTGTGCCATTGCCAGGGAGGTGTCTGAGTATAATGTGATTACTGCTTTCTTTTCTTAAATATTCTACCATTATTTTATTTCGGAAAAAGTAATCTAGCTATTTCCTTTCTTTCAATTTGCATTATCTTCTTTCCTTTCCATTTAGCAAGTAGATTTTTCATTCTGTCAGTAATTTTCATTCAATCAACAATTTCAATTCTGAAAGTACTTTCTAATTCTTAAAAAGAATACAAAACCAACCCAAAAATATTTCCTTTCATGCCTTGTAGGAATAGGGACGCCTTTCCAAATACCCCCACTGCATCCAACAACCAACCTTCTCTCTTCTTTAGTGGCTGTGAACTGGAGGAACCCTTAAGTGAGAAACTTGACATATTTGAAGAACCTATAGGGGAAGAAGAAGAAGAGGAACCCATTCCTACTGAGAAAATGGCTGAAAACTGAAATGACAGAGGGAATAGAGAGAGAGTTGAGAGTGCCTTCCCCATTAGGGAAACCAATAGGGACACTAAGATGAAAAATATAAGCCCCTCTGCCCTACATCATTTCCATGGCCTGACCAGAGAGGAGCCCGACACTTTCCTATTTGAGTTTGTTGTTATATGTCGAACCTATGACTATACAGATGATGACAAAAATTTAAAACTATTTCCATCTACCCTCAAGATGCAACATTGCGCTGGTTCATTGACTTACTTGGAGATAGCATCACAACTTGGGCTCAGATGCAGTAGGCCTTTAACAACAAATATCGGGACTACTGTCGGTCAAAGAATACTAAAGAAAAAAATTTCACGATGACGCTAGGCCATAATGAATCCTTAGAAGACTATGAATTAATATTCCAACTCAATTACAAAAGGGCCAGGTGCACACTTGACCCTGAGTCACTGAAGCTAGTCCTGCTTAGGGGAGTAAGAGAAGATCTTCTGGATACCTTACATTTGTTAGCAGGAGGAGATATCTACCAATTACCCTATGCAGATATCAAGATTGTCTTTAGAAACCATTCTAGGGTGGCCATGAAAAAGGGTAGGGGTAGTCAACCTATGGTCAGTACATCATCTTCCAACTCATCCATCAAGGGTGAAATTGGAAACATGTTGGAAGATTTCAAAAGTGAGATGCTACAAACCTTTGCCTTGCAACTGTACACCATGAGCGTTAAAAGGAAGCAGGAGGAAGCAGAGAGAGCCTTGGCCATATTCTGTCCTAGATTCACTAGGAGGAATCCTAGGAATGAATGTTTGTTGAACTCTATTGAAATTTGCTCGGTCTATGAGGAAAACCACTCCACAGACAAGTGCCCTTCTTTACCCAGACTCAAAGATGTATATCAAGGAGCTGAAGGGGTCACTGAGCAGCTTTGCCACATTAACCAAAGGAGACTTCCTAGGCCTAGACCATACCAGCAGGGTATGCAAGGGTCATCCCATGCATGTTACAACCCAAACTGTTATAGACATTTTTGGGCACTGCAACCCCAATCATAAATGTCCATAAACCAAGGCTCTTAAGTCCCTAAAAGTGTTGTTCCAACCTCTAAAAGAACAAGGTCAACTGATTACATCTTCTCCCAGAAGTTCTCCATGAAAAATTGCTCAGAACTGGTCGAAACTGGACCATCTCACCTACTCCATGGTCAAAGTGCGTTGCATCCCACCTAAATACACACAGGAGGTGCGATGCATCTTGAAAAGACCTTCTATGGGGTGCGATGGGTGAGAGTGGACAAATGGTAGGGTCAATCTGCAAGGTGGAGGATCATGGAATTTTCTAGAAACTTCTCCTGTGACACTTGCCTCTCTGCATTCGCCCAGGGATGAGTAAGAGATCATGAATCTCCAAGTGGAATCAAGAACTATCAGAGAGAGGACACTAATCAAATCTCAAAAGCTGACTCACCCCCCTTGCAAACATCTATATATGGATCCCTCATCCCAGAGATCCAGAGGCTGGAATTTTGTATCTTGTAAGGAAGTGCTGCTGGTTTCTTGGTGCAACATCATAGTGTTGGGTGATCTAAGCTTTTCATGAGGTGAAGAAGGGCTTTCTTGCTAAGAGGATGATGCTGGGTCAGAACAATTGGTTGTAATCCTCTTTGCTATTTCTTGATTATCAATAAAGCTATTCAAGTTTTCCTCCACATTCTTGTATGATTGATGATATATGCATTTGTGTGGTCAATATATATCTGGTCCTATGTTGTTTATGATAATAGATCTATGTTCTTGGATAGTGTTATGCTACCTTGATTCTACAGGTGCTCTTTGAAGCTGGGTAGACGAGGAAGCAAGCGGCAAAGATCTATCAGAAGGGAGAGGAATCAAGCAAGGAACCAAGCGCAAGACAGAGGTTGGTCTCCTTTATTCCCCTCTTATCTATTTATCATAAAGGAAAACGAAAGTAGTTTTAGTTTGTTTGTTTCTAAGGTAGCTACCAACCTTAGTGGGACTAGCAGCTCTGCATAGACACTAGATTTCCCGATAACAAAATGGTGACTCCGCTGGGGAGCGAATAGATTGTTTGTTTATCTACACTTGTTTACTTTATAGACATACAGACAGAGCCTGAAGTTAAGCCAGCTAGCCTTTGAACTGCATTTGCTATACAAGTGCAAAGTAGATCAATGCTTCTTCAGTCTATCTCCAGGTTTTGTTTATGAACTAAAAAATTGATTTACAAGCTCTCTAATTGCCCTTGTGGTGGCTCTAGTAACCTCCTTAGATCTACCCCTGTGATTGGTTTACTGATTACCACTTGCTCGGCCTGAATCCCTGAGCTGAGCTGAAAACTGTGACCCGGAACCCAGTTAAAGTCTCGCCCCTGGTCCATCGCACTGTCTCTTCTGTGAATTCTGGATGCATCGCACTTCCCGAGTGTAGTAGGTGCACTGCATCTCTTTTTCACTGTGTTACAGGTGCGCTGATCAGATAAGGCTTTTCCCGCTCCTAGATTTTGGTTTCTGTGTTCACTCTTTTCAGCGCTATTCAAGAGTTTTGCTGCCTGTAGTCAGTACACCTCTATTGAAACCCCCTTCCTTTCCATTATTCCGCCTCCATTGTGCAAAGAACTGTAAATGTTTTTATGTATTTTGAGCCATTTTCAGTTCTCTTTTACAAAGAAGTAGCGTAATTGAACTGTCATTTCTTGATTTGAAAGTGTCGCAAGTGTTGTTTTCAGTCATAGAAGAGAATATGATTGTTCTTGATAGTCGATTACACTATTACTCTTGTATTTGATTTGAATTAGTAGTTTTTCAAGTGTCGAAAGCAAGTTTTCAATTCCAAATCGCAAAGTGTCGTCATTGTCCTCATTTTGTCTTGAAAAGAAACTTGCTAGTATTTTCGCTTTGAAAAATAATTCAGATTTGTGCCTAGCTTTCTTTTTATCATTCACACATTAAGAAGGATGAAAACAAATACATGCACGTGCATTTGCATTTATAATGTTTGTTGGTTTGATTTAGGACAGTGCATATAGTGTGTGCTCTCTGCTCTATGTTGAAATAATATCATCTCTTTGTCCTTAGTAGCTAGGATTTTCATTGCAAAAAGAAGATTAAATGATTGTTTATCATCTTAGATTGCATTTTAGGAATTGTACATCTACATCATGCAGTGAACTTGAAAGGAAAATTTTTTAAGCAAGATCAACTGTAAAATAAATTTAATGAATCTAAAAACGCTTTGGAACCTAACGCACAACATTTAGAAGTCTAGGCTAGAGAAATATTCGGCGTCGTAAAGCCTGGTGACTGTTGTTTTCATTGATGGTTGGGTGATTCCTCCACTTTGAGACGATAAGTGACAGTACGGACTTGTGCTCCCATGTACTGTCGAGTATATATTGGGAGATCACAATATGCTTTATCCTTTATCCATAGGAAGCCGTGTCTGTCGCCCTATCAATCGCAATGCACTAAACACAGCATTCGAAAGATTGACTGTCGTACCGTAAAAATTATTCTGCAGTTTTGTGATTGGTTTGGTAATCCCTCTGTCTAGATTTCTATAGCAGTCTCTTTCATTCCTTTTCAGAGTCCTTAAAGGAAAAGGTCCATCTGAGCACTTGTCACTTCAGGCTCATTAAAAATCGAAGGCGACTAGAGTCATCTTTTGTTTTTTCTCAACTCTTAAAAATCGAAAAAGCAAGTTGTGTCAAAGCGTCTAAAATTCATCTAATTTGGAAACATGCTTCCCCTTGATTTTCAGTCGATCGAGTAATCTGCAATCGTGGAAGAAAGTCAATCGAAACCCCGTCGTTCGCGGAGGCTTACGAGTCAACCGTCTTTGTCTCTAGAATCAAAACTGTTACGGACAAAGCGAACTCATTTAACCGGTTCCAAATCCCCTGGTAAAGTTAGAACAAGTGTTCCAACACCATCGGAGACTCCGGTTACTCCAAATATTTCTGGTATCCCTCCCTTACAGAAGAAGTTCAGCAGCCACAAAAGGACAGTAGAACTGATCCTAGTGTGAAGGTAAACACCTGTATTACTGATCCAGCTCCATCTACAGCTGATTCGGAAGGTGTTATTCCCCAAACATTTGTTGTTGCAGATTCTATACCTTCTTCGACACCAGAAATATTGTACGGACCTGACAGTCTACCTCTTCCACCTGGTTTGATTGCTATAGAAGAGATTGTGGAGGATCCTCCATCTAGTACTCCATTGCGATTTGGAGTCGGGATCACTCTGTATCCTTCTTCATCAGTAATTAGTCTACCGTCATCGGAAGCTCTGTAGAATCGCTAGGCAATCTTTTGGATAGAGTAGAAATGTCTGAACAACCGTCAACATCTAGGACTATGTCATCTGACACAGCGACGACAGAACTTCCTGCTGTCACTCCAACAATGTTCGCCGGCATACCATCTGTCCCAACTAGCTCTCAATCGCTAGAAGGGGCCCACTTAGGGGCTATTTCGACAGTATGGTCCGTTCTTGTTTGTTCATCCGGAATAGTATTCGGGAACTCTTATGTTGAGTCTCAGCAAATTGATCCTTCAGGGTGTCAATTTGGGCAGTCCGGTTCTCAAGGACAAACAATTCCTTTGAGTACCGGATTACCGCCGTATGGGGGGAAGTATACCCTTTCATTGTCTCCTCCGGGAGGACAACCATACGAGAGTTCACAACAAAATTCAGGTTATGCTGGAATTACATCTAGCGATTGGGTGCCAATACTGCCTCAACAACCAAGAGTTGTATATTCAATGCAACAATGTTTACCTATGTCAAATATACCAACTACGCTGGCTATTGTGACAGTGTCGCAAGTACAAGCGTTGCCTGTTGTATGCCAGCCTCAGGTTTCTCAGGTTGTAATGCAACAGCCTCTTGTCCCTGCGACTCAACCACAATCGCCAACTAGTGGAATGACACAGGCCCAAACGGGTACAATTACCCCTCATCTTGGTCAAACGGCCAGTATTGGACAACAGCACATAGCTTCACAACCATGGCTGGTGCAATACCAACAATCGCAATTCCAACAAGTATACCAAGGATCCGAGCAACAAATCTTTGCAAATAATGGGCAGCTGTATATGCAAAATGGTCAAAATCAACCATTCTACAATGGTTATGCCCATCAACCTTACCAAAGTTACCAGCATCAAATGCATTATGCTGGTATGCAAAGACCAATTGCTCAGGCCATTCCATCTTATCCTGGGTATGCTTCGTCAAACCTGAATCAACAGTTACCCTTCATGGCTACTTTAGAGTTACCAGATCTAAATCGGCTAATGAACGATCCAATTGCTTACACCCCTTGGTGGCCAGTGATTCCGGATAAACTTCTGTCAGATATTCCTAAATTTAATGGAAATGCAGGTGAAGTCCCATCGAATCATGTGATGACGCTTCATCTGTGGTGTTCATCAAACACCCTAAACAATGATTTGATTAGGCTTCGCCTTTTTCAGAGGACATTAACTGGTCTGGCAGCAAAATGGTATATTGAGTTACCCAGAGCTTCGTTTGACAAATTCAGTGCCCTAGCCACAACCTTTTTAACCCATTTTCAGCTACCAATAAGGTATGAAACGGGAACAAAACTTCTTACCAATTTCAAGCAAACAACGACCACTCACATATCCAATCATATTCACGAGTGGTGACGTTGTCGTAGAATGGTAAAAATGTATGTTCCTGATCAGCTTTTACCTGAATGGTTTATTAAGTCATTATTACCTTCCATTACAGAAGATGTGGCAAAAGGAGGAGTCATCACTGAAGAGTAAGTTATTGCTCGTGCGCAATATTTAGACTTGATTTATACTCAGTCTGGCACGCTCTACGATAAAATCCCTGACGCTCCTAGACCGGAATTTTCCATCCCTCCTCCTCCTAAATCAAACAATGACTCTCATGCCGGCGATGGCGTGATTGGTACAATAGACACGAAATCGACAAAGGCTACAACTAAAAAGGCCCGTAAGATTTCCAGTCAAAATGGAAAATAAGGACTTCTTGCCTCGGAAGTAAATGTCGTCTCGACTGATAAAGGCAAAGAAACCAAGCAACCAGGAGGCAAGAAGAAAAACAAAGCGAAGAAGAAGAAACAGGCGGAATCATCACCTGAAAAATCTTCTGCAAACCCTCCTGGAGATAGGAAACCAAAAAGTCCATGCTTAATATGTGATGAGGATCATTGGACAAGAGATTGTCCATATAAAGCTGAGCTCAGAAAATTCTTCAAGAATTCAAAAACCTCAGCGGTATTGACTGATCCGTTTCCAAATCCAGGGACAAATCTGGTTGCTAGTGAAAATGCTTCCCCGTCCCAAGTACTGATGTTGTCGGTTTGGAAACAGCAAATGATGCCTTGATATCAACAAGGAATAAAGATTACGGGAATCCACAGCTGTCGAACAACAAGGATAAAGATCAACCTAGTAGTTCGACAACAACTTTGACAGAAGTTGTGCCACCCATCATTCCAGAGCTAACAATAAAACCGCCAAAGGGAGTAGTACACAAGTCAACATTTAATCCTCGTGCCAGAGCAGCACAGCATTATAATATAGTGGAAGATCTGGCCCAATCGTCATCCTCTATGTCGACACTTGAAGTACTACAAAATTGCCCATCCCAAAAGCAGGCTTTATTATCAGCTATAGGTGAGATAGACCCAAAGGATTCTAATCTTGTGTCCTTTAATCACAAAGGATATGATCCTCAGTTACCAGCTCAACTAGCTTTCCTCATTCAGGTGAAAGCCCTCAACAAAACTGTTCATCGAACAATTATTGATGAGAGGGCATCTACATGTATTATGTCGATGAATTGCTGGAAAACTTTAGGATCTCCAACCTTGTCACGATCTTCGATGACATTAAAAGCATTTGATGGACGAACATATACCCTGCATGGTATTCTAAGTAACTTGCAAGTTGAACTAGGGGGGAAAACAATAGAAATAGATGTCGAAGTAATCAATGGAAACCTCGATTACAACATCCTACTGGGAAGACCATGGATATATGCTATGGCTGTGGTTGTGTCGACCTACTTTAGGAAGATTGCATTTCTTTTCCAAGGAGGAATTACAATCGTCGACCAACAAACATTCCTCCCCAATAGTTCCCAAGTTACGAGAAGCATTCCGATGATCCATGGAAGCCCCCATTCACTTCAAAATATCGGAGTAGGCCTACTAAAAGACCCTATATTAATGGGGACTTTTTCCCTCCCGCCTCCAATCAACTTGGCGGAAGTGGCGACGGTAGGAACCTGCAATATGATATCTTTGACTCAAAAGATCTCAAAAAACGATATTAACATGGATCATCCGTAGGTATTGCCTCTAAGCCCAATAGAAATATTGTAGCAATCAATGTTTTCGACATGGGAGACAGACCTGAATCAACGCTCATCAAGCGTTTGGATAGATAGGTCTAAGGAATATGACACCCCTTCAGATCCTTGGTCGCAAGTGCATTACACCGACGAAGGAATTGTTCAGTCAATGATAATTGAAGGGGCGCATTGGGAAGAGTACCACCATCGTTCCCATCTTCCGGATCATCAAGAAGATACTCCTGATGACCTTCATCATCCTTCAGTTTTTTATTTCCTATCAAATACTGTAAACACAGTGGGTTCCGAGCGAAACTTGTCCAATATTGAAGAGACTATAGCCATAAATATCTCGACCTAAACGAATGTTGTAGAGAATATTTATGTTGGCAAATGTTGTTCTCCTTCAGAACTGGAAATATATAACGCTCTTTTTCGTGAATTCAAAGATGTCTTTGCTTGGTCATATGATGAAATGCTAGGCATTGACTCGAGTATAGTTGAACACGAAATCAAGATGTATCCATATGTCAAACCGGTATAACAACAGCTATGGCAGGTGCACCCCAAGAAAGCCGCTACCATCAAGGCAGAAGTTGAGAAACTTCTCCATGCTGGTTTTATTTACCCAGTTCCTCTAACCGATTGGGTATCGAACATTGTTATTGTGATGAAAAAACAAGGAACGATTAGAGTGTGCGTCAATTATAGGGATGTAAATCAAGCTTGTTCAAAAGACAACTACCCTACACCCTTTATTGACCAGATAATTGATGAATGCACCGGATGTGAAATTTTTTCATTTATGGATGGATTCTCTGAGTATAATCAAATAAATATCCACCCACAGGACCAATCAAAGACTGCATTTATTTGTCCGTGGGGCACATTTTCATATGGCAAATTACCCTTTGGTTTAAAGAACGCGGGGGCAACATTTCAGAGGAAAATGAATTATGCCTTCCATGATATCAAAAACATCATTCAACCATATCTTGACGACCTTCCGGTTCATTCGCGAAAGTGGACCGATCATCCGCAGCATTTGAGAGCGATATTTCTACGTTGCTGACACTACAAGATACGACTCAACCCACACAAATGTGTGTTCTGTGTCAGTTTTGGTCGTTTGCTTGGCTTTATAGTCTCAAAGGACGGTATTTGTCTCGACCCATGTAAGGTTCAGGCAATCATAAATTTGCCTCCACCTTCAAATTTGCTTCAGATTCAGAAACTCCAAGGGAAAGAAAACTTTCTGAGGAGGTTCATTCCAAATTACGCTGAACTTGCTAAAGGTTATACACGTCTATTGAAAAAAGGAGTACCCTTCGTCTGGGATCAGGTCGCGCAAGCTTCCTTTGATGCTTTAAAAGAATCCCTAATGAAAGCATCATTAATGTATGCTCCTGATTATCAAAAAGACTTTAACCTGTATCTAGTTGCAGCGGATACAACCATCGCAATGGTTTTAGTTCAAGAAGACAAAGCAATTGAACATCCTATATATTATTTGAGTAGAAACTTAAATGATATAGAAAGCAAGTATTCCTATGTTGAAAAGCTAGCTCTCGCAGCTGTTCAAGCGATACAGAGATTTCGACACTATGTCCTCTTTTGAAAAACTACCATTTTGTCAGATTGCAACCCCATGACTTATATATTGTCGCGACAGTCGCTGGGGGGAAAATATTCAAAATGGGTAGCAATTCTTCAAGAGTTTGATCTGGAATTCATAAAATCCAAATCAAAGAAATCCCTGCTTTTCGCGGAATTACTATGTGATCTCCCATCGTCGTCCAACGATGAAACATCCGAAGAAACCATCGTGGATGAATCTTTGTTTCTGATATCTTCAAGCAATCCGTGGTATGGAGATATAATCATCTATCTCCAAACCCAAAAATATAGGTCTAATACCTCTCGCTCGAAACAAAAACGTATTCGATACCAATCAAAAGACTACATGATCGTTGGTGATACACTTTACCGTCGTGGTGTCGATACAGTTCCGACGAGGTGTCTCACCCATGAGGAGGCCGAAAAAGTCCTGAATGATTGCCATTCAGGCGCGTGTGGGGGGCATCAATCTGGTTATGCTACGACGCAAAATTTTTTACAAGCAGGATACTTCTAGCCAACATTGTTCAAAGATTGCATAACTGTAGTCAGAAGTTTCCATGCATGTCAAATTTTCGATAGAAAAACCAGAAAACCGCCCGCACCTCTGCAACCGATAGTTGTTGTTGGGCCATTTTCCAAATGGGGCATTGATTTCATGACATGTAACCTCACCTCGACCGGCGGGCATGGGTATATCATAGTCGCTATAGACTATTTTACCAAATGGACTGAGGCGATGCCTACATTAGATAACACTGGTGAAATCACTGCCCTTTTCTTTTTCAATCATGTAGTCGCCAGATTTGGCGTTCCACAGGCTATAGTCATAGATCATGGATCGCATTTTCGCAATCACATGATGGTCGAATTGGCTGCCAAATTAGGGTTGTCCCACGATAGCTCTACTCCATATTACCCGCATGCCAATGGACAAGTTGAAGCAATCAACAAGGTCCTGAAGCGGATGTTGCAAAGGATGATTGGAGTCCACAAAAGAAGTTGGCACCTGATCCTGTACTCAACCTTGTGGGCATATCGAACATCGGTAAGAAATGCAACCGGGTTTACACCTTTTCAACTGGTGTATGGCCTAGAAGCAATCTTACCAGTTCAGTGTGAAATCTCGTCCCTCAAACTCGCAGTCGACCTTCTCCCCGGAACTTCAGAAGAGGAGGCTCATTTCTTGGAACTAATCCAATTGGATGAAACCTGTCGTGATGCTTCTTTGGCTAACGAAGCCCATAAGAAATGAGTCAAGGCGCAGTTCGACAAAAATGTCAAACCCCGTGTCTTCTCAGAAGGTGACTTGGTCTTACTTTATGACAAAGAATCTAATAAATTGTGAGCAGGTAAGTTCAAGTCTTTATGGATGGGCCCCTATATTGTTAAGCGAGTGTTAGCAAAAGGAGCCTACGAGTTAATGGATTATGAAGGGATTCCACTGGCACAACCCCGTAACGGGTTGTACCTTAAGCGTTACTACACATAAATTTGGTGTGGTAACCCATATGCTTTTGTTACATTTTTGTTTTCGCTAAGAGTAATTGTTTTGGTCAAGTAATCCACTTTTTATATTTGTCGCAAATGTCGGACCCATTGGAATCTTTCATTGGATATGCCGACGGAGCGAGTCGTAGTTCGTGGAACCTATCTTCTGTGGCCTGGGCCATTTTTGATCCAAGTGGCGAGTTAGTAAGTTTTAGAGGGGTATGTATTGGTCGGTCAACCAAAAACATCACTGAATATAGCGCGTTGATATAACTTCTCTCTGATGCCATCACACATGGCATAAGCCGACTTGTCGTCAGGCTAGACTCACATCTCATCATACTACAACTCACTGGTATCTACTCCGTCCGAAATCCAGCTATCTATTGTATGTTCCTAAGGGTCAAGATTTTGGAAATACAATTTGATTTTATTCAATATCAGCATATTTCCATAAACTTAAACACATTAACAGATGCATTGGCAAATTATGTGTTAGATAGACAATTGCAACATTTATAAAAAGAAGCATTTCATCAGTATTTGCATCAGGATCATGTAACTTAACCAAAATAAAACTCTAAAAATCAAAAATATATATATAATTGTTTATGGTTTACACATAATGTTTTGTAACCAAGAAAAAATTAGTCAAATGACCCAAAACTCAAAACGCTAGGGAGCACCCTAGTCTAATGATGCTGGTGATAACAAGTCACTGCCTGTGCAATCATGCATAAGAGCCTAGTCCACTAACTCGGCACACCAGTAGTATGTCGCTGCAACCTCAGGGGCAGCTCGTCGGTCCTCACATCTAGAATACCAAGAGTAAGGCACTCGACCTGATCCTGCAATGCTGAAAGAGTCTCGACCACATCAAGGTCACGAAGGATAGCCCTTCCCGCACCCTCTCCTGCTGGAGCGGCAGTTGGCACTCTCAGGCGTACTACTGGTCGAACTAGTCCAACATCTGCATGAGCACATGAGTTTTGGTTAGTCCTGATAGAAGAAAGCACAAGAACATTATAAAGAGAAATGATAAACATAGATATGGTCAGAAAATTTACCGATGACGCCCCACAACTCGCCAGCAGGCAGTACCAAATCTTGATCACCCCGGAAATCCATACCGGCATATGGATACTCAGAAAAAACCATCTCCTGACGGTTGGACCACTCGAAAAAGGTATCAGAAAAGGAAATCTGAGACTGACCATCATGTCTGGCCATAAGGTCGACCCATCTCTGCAGCCATGGCTCAGTCGGTGGAGGTAAACCAAGTGAAATATACTGCGGCTGCATCAACGGGATCTTTTCCAAGGCGAAAGCTGTCAAGATAGAAGCATATCCAAAGTTCTTCAATATTTCATTTTTCACCTAGGTCAGTTGTTCTTTCATCACAGAGAGTACTGTATCACACCAGTTGAACACCTTTGGTTCAAGGCATTCCAAGGCGTACTGCATATAAGACCTGTTGGCCACGTGAAGTGCCGCACTACCAGCCAGTCTAGCAAAAGTAAATAGAATGGTCCTCAGGGGCCTGTCAGTGACATCTCAGATAATGATCTTGCCGTCCTTAATTAGCTGAGATCCCTCTCTACAATACCTGCGAATGTAATCTCTCACAGATTCACCCCCACGGGGCGAACCTGATAATGAGATAGGGGCACCCCGCCTCGATAAGCCGGTCCAAAAATAGATGTCCATGATAGTCAAGGGGATGGACTTGCCCCTAATCTGGAACTCCTGGGTGGTAGGATCCCATGCATCGAGAAAATATTGCAACAGGTTGATTTGTTGCCTCATGCAAGAGACACGGAAAAACTTGAACAGGCCACAGTTCCGCAGTGCATTTACCGTAACCGGATCATGTAAAGCAAGCATGTCCTCTTCTTCATGCTCACGTTCTCACCATGTAACAGGCATTTTTCTCCAAGGAATCTCTGAAACAAACAAGAGAAGAGTCAAGATCCTGATGTGGTGAAAAATAGGCAAAAATTTCCATGAAAAACTGTGCATAAATTGCCCTCTTTGCGCCCATCGCACCCCCAGCAGTGTTCTAGGTGGGATTCATGCTAACTGGCCAATGGGCAAGCCAGCATGCATCACACCTTTCGATGTAGAAGAGGTGCGATGGATCTAGGGCGAGTTTTTCAAACCCCAGAGGCTCAGAAAAACCAGAAAACATGCTCAGAATTCAAAAAGGAAAGGATGAAATTAAAGAGCTTAGGTTTAGCTCCTACCTGGTCCAGACGGCACCAAGAATCATCCATAGAATCTCCCAGAATCAACTGGTGAAAATCAAGGGGTAAAGCACCTCCAAAGCTCCAACAAACCAAAGTACAAATGAAATGGTAAAATGAGAGGTAAAAAGCACTTTTAAATTACTTTTCACGTAATTCAAGATATTAATGTTTTAACTCATTTTTCAAACATGTATTGTTCATTTCTAACTAGTTTGATGAAGCAATTGAGCAAGCAGTACAACCTTTGAAAGAACAAAGTTGTCAATGGTAAATTCAAGACAATCAATGACCATTATTTTGAGCAGTTTTAAAGCAGAATTCAAGCTCGTTAAAAAATAAACATAAGCAATGAGCAAATGTTCCCCCAGAGTTTAAGCTCATTAAAAAATGAACCAATTTCCGGTAAATAACCTTCGTGAATGTATTATCACCAGCCTTTGAAGCCTTGGTCATGTTCTCATCATCACCTCCACTCTGTATTGGCTGATCATTCACCTCCATTTGATTTTTTACCCTTTTTTAGGAACAGCTGCGAAGAGTGATCCTGTTAGCCATCCTTGTGACACTGTCGTGATTGGAAAATTCCAAACCTTACCTGGAATCAGTTGCTACCCGAATTTATCACTCGTTCCTCAAAAAACAAGTCTCCTTTAAGCTCTTTTCAACTGACTCGTAAAATATGAAAATATTACTGAGAAATTGGCCTCTCCAGCTCGTTAAAGGGACCAGAAGTGTTATCCCTCCTTTAGATTTTAATATTTTTGGACTTGAGGATTATTACACAAAAATATCGAGCGCTTGTTTTGTTCGGCTCGTTAAAAGTACCAAAAATTCATCCCTTTTGTATTGTTTTATACTTTTTCAGACTCAAGGGATTATATGACGAAAAAGGATTATTAGAGTTTTCTTTTCGTTCCTTTTTCAGACTCTCTAAAATTGAAAAGGACCAAGTTATCCTTGTCGTTAAACTCGTTAAACCCGAATAGCGACAAACTTGTCCATACAGACAAGAACGAGTTTCACTATCGCTAGGCTCGTTAAAACATAGTGATGGGTTTGCCCAAAGGGAAAATTATAGAACAAGCATATGTTATCCTCCTCAAGCTTGACAAAAATAAAGAGGTACTGATCAGTAATGACTGGGGAAAAATAGGGAAGAAAACTTGAGAAAACTTTATTGGTAGCAAGTCACTCTTGAACATGACACTTTCACTCCGCATCTGATTCGGGTTGGGTTGTTCCATTCGCTGGTCACATCACCATGGTTCCGTCACACCATCCATATTTGGGGTTAATGCTACCAATCCATCATGTCAGTGTCACCGATATGTTCAAGAGAAGTCACTCAGAGAATTCACTTGTGTCTCACCCACTGCAATACATTTACGCTCCATTATTTCATGACCGCCACCCTGAACCTTATATCACCAGATCATTTTCACCTCCATTAAAATCATTTGCTCTGTTCCATGTCATTGATGTGGGATTCACTAAGGCCCTCCTATGACGGATCGCTTCTTGTCGACATCAGCTCATTATCCAATAAGTCGATCTAGGAACAACCCTTTCAGTACTTTGAAGCTTGCATGCCTCAATGGAAAGTTTCTGACTTTCGGCGATAGGTTTACATCAATGGCCTTCGACCGAAAGATTTCATGGTGTTCGACGCCAAGTCCCTTATTCACACCACGTGAATTGTACTGTAGTACCTTGAGGGTCATCATCATTATCGGTGATTCCTCTCGCACCTGTTAATAGCTTACATCATTGGTTGGTAATCAGGCGATGTCTTTCCATGCTCGACTCCAGAACATCTCTCACATGGATCGACTTGTACTTTGAGTGAAGATCGAACGAGATTGAAGACCCCGGATCTAGTTTCATCCATCCGGACTACAATATATATTCAGGAAAATAAAGACATAAAATGTACATCATTACTGCACAGATAATCATCCAACCTAAGGGATGATGGCTCTACCAGAATCATCAGTCTACACTCAAACGATTGTCTGTCTTATGTACATGAAAATGAATTTATAAAGCTGAGCATGGGAATGCCCGCCTCAACTAGATCATGAAAATATTATGAAGATAATGTATTGTATTGTATCTTATTACAGGTCGCCTTCCAGCTTGAAAAAACTTCAGATCCTCATGATAAAGCATTTCACCCAACATCAACAGATTAACGACCTCATGCTTTAGGGGGCAACTGTTATAGACATTTTTGGGCACTGCAACCCCAATCATAAATGTCCATAAACCAAGGGCTCTTAAGTCCCTAAAAGTGTTGTTCCAACCTCTAAAAGAACAAGGTCAACTGATTACATCTTCTCCCAGAAGTTCTCCATGAAAAAATGCTCAGAACTGGTCGAAACTGGACCATCTCACCTACTCCATGGTCAAAGTGCACTGCATCCCACCTAAAAACACACAGGAGGTGTGACGCATCTTGAAAATCCCTTCTATGGGGTGTGATGGGCGAGAGTGGACAAATGCAGGGTCAATCTGCAAGGTGGAGGATCATGTAATCTTCTAGAAACCTCTCCTATGACACTTGCCTCTCTGCATTCGCCCAGGGATGAGTAAGAGATCATCAATCTCCAAGTGGAATCAATAACTATCAGAGATAGGACACTAATAAAATCTCAAAAGCTGACTCGCCCCCTTGCAAACATCTATATATGGATCCCTCATCTCAGATATCCAGAGGCTGGAATTTTGTATCTTGTAAGGAAGTGTTGTTGGTTTCTTGGTGCAACATCATAGTGTTGGGTGATCTAAGCTTTTCATGAGGTGAAGAAGGGTTTTCTTGCTGAGAGGATGATGTTGGGTCAGAACAATTGGTTGTAATCCTCTTTGCTATTTCTTGATTATCAATAAAGCTATTCAAGTTTTCCTCCACATTCTTGTATGATTGATGATATATGCATTTGTGTGGTCAATATATATCTGGTCCTATGTTGTTTATGATAATAGATCTATGTTCTTGGATAGTGTTATGCTGCTTTGATTCTACAGGTGCTCTTTGAAGCTGGGTAGACGAGGAAGTGAGTGGAAAAGATCTATCAGAAGGGAGAGGAATCAAGCAAGGAACCAAGCGCAAGACAGAGGTTGGTCTCCTTTATTCCCCTCTTATCTATTTCTCATAAAGGAAAACGAAAGTAGTTTTAGTTTGTTTGTTTCTAAGGTAGCTACCAGCCTTAGTGGGACTAGCAGCTCTGCATAGACACTAGATTTCACGATAACACAAACCAAACCACATCTATACCTTCTTTGGGACCCCCTGTTCATCTTTCCTAGTCTACACCCCCTCCTTGGTCCTATGCATCTCAGTATCATTCTTAGCCAGCTAGTCAATCATTTCAACCTTATACTCCGCCACAACCTCAGTGGAATACACCACTCCAGGGGTGGAGGCCCCAATACAACAATGCTCTAGCTCTATTGCCTCCACCACCTACCCAACCACAGCTCCTACACTCTGCTCCACCTAACCAACCCCAGATGCCTACCCAGATAAATCCGAACATGAACAATATGCAGGCTCAACAAGTATACAGTGGAGATACATCATATCCAACTTATGTTGTGGAAATCCAGGAGATTAACCTGAGATCTGGGAAGGTTCTCTTGGATAACCAACCTCCCCCTCCACCTAAGGGGGTTGAGGAGGAAAGAGGGGAAAGCAACCTTAAATTAAATCCACCCTTTCCTGAGAGATTAGCCCAACCACTCCAGCCTACCCCAGAAGAGACAGAACTTTTGGGAGAATTGAAAAATTTGTGTGTAAAGATCCCCCTTCTCCAAGAAATGAAAGATGTTCCCATTCATAATAATTTGATTAAGGAGAAGTGCTTCAAGCATCCAGGGAGGCGAAAAAGGGATGTCCCTACCATTAATGTCATTGGGCAGCTATCCAACTTAATGTTGGGGAAGGTGATATGTCCAAAATATTTTTACCCTGGAAGCCTTGTAGTAGATGTGCACATCAATGGCACCATTGTCCCACACACTCTGATCGATATTGGGGCTACCATTAATGTGATGACCAAGGACACCATGCTCAAGCTCAACCTCCAAGGTTCATTGAGGAAGACCACAATAGTTATGAAACTTGCAGACCATTCAACAGTGACCCTTGAGGGAATTGTGGAGGATGTGATGGTCTCCATTAACTCTTCGGAGTACCTTGTAGATTTCCCAGTTCTCCAGCCTAAGACTAAGCTTACTGGTTATCCTCTCATCCTTGGGAGGCCATGGTTGGTCACAGCCGATGCTTACATTAGCTATAGAGCTGGGAATATGACCATCAAGAACGGGCATATTTCCAATGAGTTAGTCCTATACCCTCCTGCTCAACCTTCTCTAGAGCATGATTTACCTTTATTGTTGGAGGAGGAGGAAGAAGATGAGGTTTATTCATCCCAAGTTTATGCTTTGGAAGAAACCATGGGAGGACGACAACAAGATGAGGATGATTGAACACCTGCTCCAAAGTCCAACTTCCGATTCATTTCCTTTAGAAGAAGTGGTAAGGGAAACCCAGAAAAATCATCCAATTGACATATGTTGGGCCGATCCCAACCCACTCCGTGTCAAAACCATAGAATTTGGCCCAGAGAGAACCTTGAAAATCAATCAATCTCTTTCCATTCTCGAATAGGAGAAGCTACGCAACATGTTAAAGGAAAATCTAGAAGCCTTCGCCTGGAGTTATAAGGAAATGAAGGGAGTACACCCCTTAGTGTATACTCACCACATATACATCAAAGAAGGAAACGAGCCAGTCTAGCAACCACAAAGGAGGATGAATCTAGCTCTTAAAGATATAGTCAAAGAAGAACTACAAAAACTACTAGATGCAGGATTCATTTACCCTATCTTCGACAATGAGTGAGTCTCTCCTCTGGTGTTAGTTCCCAAGAAAAAAGGTAAGTGCAGGATTTGTTTCGATTATAGGGAGTTGAACAAAGCCACAAAGAAGGATCATTTTCCTCTACCCTTCATTGACCAAATTCTAGATGACCTGGCAGGAAAAAGGTTTTTCTCTTTCCTAGATGGATTCAGTGGGTACAACCAAATCCATATTTACCCAGAAGACCAGGATAAGACCACATTCACCTGTCCTCTCGGCATTTTTCCTATAAGGTCCTTCCTTTTACCCTATGCAATTCTCCTGCCACTTTCCAGAGAGCAGTCTTGAGTATTTTCGTCAAATTAGTCCATGATGTGGTGGAGATTTATATGGATGATTTTACACCTTATGGCTGTGATTTTCAAGAAGCCCTATCTAACCTAGGCAAAGTACTACACAAGTGCATTGAAATGAACCTGTCTCTCAGTCCTAAAAAATGTGAATTCTTAATGACTGCAGGGACCGTGCTAGGTCATTCAATATCTCAGCAAGGACTGCAGGTGGACCCAAACAAAATAACCATCATCCAAAGGGTCCCACCTCCTCAAAAGTAGAGAGATGTCAGAAGTTTCCTAGGGTTAGATGGATACTACCGAAGGTTCATAAAGGACTTCAACAAGTTGGCCTCTCCTTTATTTGGTTTGTTGGCCAAAGATTCTGAGTTTATATGGTCAAAAATCTGTCAAGAGGCCTTAGACATTCTAAAGGATAAGTTAACCACTGCACCAATTCTTCGAGGCCCAAACTGGGCCCTCCCCTTTCATATTCATGCTGATACCTCACACAAAGCCATAGGAGCAGACCTAGGTCAGGTAGATGAAAAACTGCCTTATGTTATCTATTTTATTAGTAATAACTTGTCAAAGGCTGAACTAAATTATATAGTGATTGAAAAGGAACTCCTGGCTGTTGTGCATTCATTAAACAAATTCATACATTACATTACAGGCTATCAAACATTTGTGCATACTAACTATGCTGCAATCAAATATTTAATAAACAAACGAGATGTGAATTCTCGAATTATAAGATGGTTAATTTTATTACAACAGTTTGATCTAACCATTATTGATAAGCCTGGTAATGAATATGTTGTTGCAAAATTTTTATTTAGGGTAAATATTCCTGTAGGTGAAGAAGGAATGTTGGATGACTAGTTACCGGATGAGCACTTATTTTCTATTTCAGTTTTCTCTCCATGGTTTGCTGATATAGCAAACTATCTGGTATCATCACAGTTCCCACCAAAATTGTCCTCCAAAGAAAAGAGAAAAATAGTCAGGAAAAGCGCCCCCTTCACTTGGATTGGGGGAATTCTTTTCAAACTTGGCCCAGATCAAATCTTGAGAAGGTGTGTCAGGGAAGAGGAAGTCTTTGACATCCTTCTGACCTGTCATGATGGGACCTACGGAGGTCACTCTGTAGCAAAGAGGACAACATTCTAAGTGTTACAAGCAGGTTATTATTGGCCCACTCTTCATCAGGATGTGAAAAAGTACACTAGTCAGTGTGATCGGTGCTAGAGGATGGGAAGGTCTACTCCAAGAGATGAAATGACTATACAACCTCAAGTGACTTTCGATCCATTTGACAAGTGGGGCATGGACTTCATTGTGCATATTGACCCTTCTTCAAAGCAAAAACAATACATTATTGTGTGCACTGATTATTTGACTAAGTGGGCTGAAACCAAGGCAATTAAGGCAACAACAGAAGAGAAGGTGGTTGAGTTCCTAAGGGAGAACGTATTCTACAAATTTAGGTACCCTAGAGAGCTGGTCATAGACCAAGGCAACCAGTTTACCTCCAACATGATCGAAGACTTGCTCAGCCATCACAAGATCAAGCATAGGACCTGTTAGTGTCAGTATTTGCATCCTTCCATCAGTGATCAAAAATCCTCTTTTCATATCATTTTAAGGGTCCCACTCATAAATTTTTTATCATTCCACTAGGTCATGCAAAAAAATAGTCACTGGTGGTAGTCCTAGTCCAAACACATCACCCTTCCCTAAATGTGATTACTTGCTAGCATAGTTTCATATCTTTTTTACTGTACATCATTCATAAAGTTATTTTAATCATGGCATTTGTATCAGTCATGAGGTCATTATGTCATCTTGAAATTCAATCCTTCAAGGTCACATTAGGTCTTTTATGGTTTTTCAAGGTTTCATTAGGTCATTAGGGTTTCCAAGGTTTCATTCCATTGCATAAGACCAAAAAGTAAAGGGTGATCAAATAACATCCCTTCACCATGTGAAGATGATTTTTAAATAGAAATGCTTATTTCATTATGTAATTTTATGTCTTTCAAATGAAATAATTTCACCATCCCAAGCTGTTAACTCAGTGTTCCAAAGATGCCACACCATCAAAAGATCAATTTTTCAAAGGAAATAGTCAAGTGAAAGGGTAAAGTTTCAAAGGGTTAAGTGAATGCCAAAGGGAGTTGTCTTTTACCAAGGGTGTCAAAATCGTCATTTTCCACAAGCACTAAACCCTAATTTCCTCTCCCATTGAGCTAGGGTTGGCTATGGAATCAGAGACATCCAAGTAGAGGAGGCATAAGGGAGGTCATTTCAGCAAGTATGAGGACATTCCAACTCATAAACATCATGTCGCCATCATTTTTCAAGAATTCATTCCAAGGGACAAATAATTTACCACACATAGGGCCGGTTTTTCTTCAAATTGTGTTTCAGACCAAACAGGGATGAATTTGGCAAAAGTGAGAGAGGTTTTTATCCATCATAAGTCAAGAGAGTTGTTTCATTTCTATAAGGAATTTGGTAAAATCACTTTATCTTCTATATGGATTGTTTAAATGAATTTCTTGATGAGTAAAATGATAATTAGACACAATTATCTTTCCAATGAGCTATCATGGGCTCAATTTGGAGTTGAGTAAGACCTCCAAAAGTTTCCTGCAAGAGAACACTTCATTTTTGCACCCTCATTCTGCACTTGTTGACTAGTATTCGAAGAATTGATTTTTCAAGGGCTATAATTAATCATTTTTAGTTCTTTATAGGTCCTTTGCGTATCCAAGAGAGATACCTTTCCAATGAGATATCATGGGCTCAATTTTGACTCCGGGAAGGAATTCAAAATCAATATGCAAGTTAGAAGACACATTTAGCAGGGTCGCTGCGCATTTAGCCTCGTCATTGCGCTCCTGTAGAAGTTGCTGCATGTTTTCCAGAGATCCCAGTGTTATTTAAAATGGTGGTATGCTCCTGTAGAGGTCAGTGCACATTTGACTAGGTCATTGCACCTTTGCCTGGGTCATTGCGTGTTTGCTTGGAAGGAGAAAAAACAAGTCAAAACGTCCTCCATTGCCACCAAGTTTCGAAATTGGTCATCACACACTTTAGTAAATGAGGTAGGTGGAAAAATATATTCACTCCTTCCCTCCATTACTAATCTACATAGGGTTTCATAGGTTTTTTCTTTCATTTCTAAAATCAAACCCTAGAAATAGACTTTCATAGTCCCACCTATTGAGCATGGCCAAGAGGCACCTTCATCCTCTCATCCATCCACCTCCTTTCCTCCACCCCAGTCCATACACCATTCATCTTCATCTGATGAGTCATCCACAACATCACCTCCATCATCACCAATTCATGAGCCTATTCATTCACTTGGTAGAGATGAAGGCACTGGGCAAGAGCATATTGAACATGGAGAGAGAAACAAGCCCAAAAGGGTTGGTTTAGGTACCTTGGCACATACTTATCAGAGAGGCATAGGCAAGTGACATGGAGGACCTCCTAGACAAGGCCAAGAAGGACAATGATATTAAAAGAAGGATGGTGAAGCACTTTGTCATGAGAGACAAAATTGTAAGCGCCAAGCTCAAAAGAGCTCATGCAAAAATTGAGGCCTTGACCAAGTAAGAGGAGAAAAAGAGGTTGGATATTCTTGCCGAGGAATCAAACCATGCCTCAAACATATAGCTAGCTATTAGCCCACCAATTTTGACCATTGTTGAACAATTTTGGCAAGATGTGTTTTACTGTATTTTTTGAAGAAATTTTGGCACAATCAGCATGGTCAAACACACAGCACCTAGCGCGCTGCACTTTTGTTTAGGGAATCCAATGAGAAAATCGTCATAATTTTTAGATTCAAAATGATGAGGAAATGAACCCTGTACTTTTTCTAAGAATTTGGAGCAAAACTAGTCAGCCAAAAGGGTAAAAAACTACCAAAAAATCACCTTTCTGTGTATTTTCTGGCCTAGTCATTGTGCCTTTGAGTAGTCATGGGAGATTGAAATTTTGGAGGGCTAAATGAAGCCCATTTTAAAAAACAAGGGTAGTTTTGGAAACTAGACAGGATAATCTTTCCAATGAGCTATCCTGGGCTAGATTTGGACATTAGGAAGGTGGTCAAAAGTCAACTTGAAGAGGTCATTACGCGTTTGACTAGGGTCATTGTGCGTTTAACAAGGTCGCTCCGCGTTTGATAATTTTCCACAATTTTCACTGTTTCATCCTAGGTTGACTTTTATCTATGCGAAATTCAATTTTTACCTATTTAATTGATCTAGATGATGTAATTATCATGTTTTTACTTTTACCTAGGGTAGATACATTAGTTAGATGGCCTATGTGGCATGTAATGAATCAATTTGCTAGAGTGAGGGATGAGTCACTTTGACCACCCTACACTCCATCTATCAGTTCAGCCTTTCTTGCAAATGCTCCTCCACTCATGGATTTGACCCATTAGCCTAGGATGAGTTAGTTGTTGGCCTATATTATGTATTTTCTCAGTGATTTTATAGGTTGGATTTAGTAGGGATGCCATACTAATGATCAGAGACTATTGTATCAGATTTTGGCAATTTTCAATAGATGAGTTGCAGTTATTTTTCTAGGATACATGTGGTATGAATTTTTAGAATTGTTTCTTATTTGTGATCATTTATATGAATGTTTTATCAGTTTTTAAACCATTCCATGTCTGTTATATGGTAATTTACAAGTTGATAGGCAGAATACATGTTTGCTCATGCTCTGTTTTGGGTAATTTATCATACTTTGTCCATTTTTCCTCAGTTTAGGAAGAATACATCTCTTATGCTCTTCCTAACTCCTCATCAGTCTTAAACCATCTCATCAAATCACCTTTTAAATGTTAAGCTTCATACCTACCTTTCCCCTTTGAATGTCTGCAATCATATCTCATTCGCCCTGACCTAGTCCCTCTGACCTAAAACACACATCCTTGTGACTACCCAACCAAAAATCAAATCAAACAACCCCTTGCACTTTACATCTAGCCTAAAACCCTAATATATCTATCCTTCCCGGTTGTTATCCTTTGGAGAGAACCCTCTCCAGCTTGGTAGGGCTAGCTACCAAGCTAAAAGACTGGTTTGTGGTTACCTCAGTTGGACTCTTCCTCAACCTTGGAGATCCAGAGGAGTGATAATAGGAACTCCACTCCCTATCATCCAAAAGCTAATGGGAAAGTGGAGGTGACCAACAGAGCATTGGAGGGCATCTTAACCAAGGTGGTGAGCAGCAGGAGGAAGGATTGGGCAAAATGACTAGTTGAGGCCACCTGGGCCTATAATACCACATGGAAGGCCACCACTGGATTCACACCATATGAGATGGTCTATGTGAAAAAGGCCTTGTTTTCCATTGAATTTGAATATAACACATTAAGGATGACAACCCAACTAGATTTGGATCTCAGCAGTGCACAAAAAGAGAGATTGTTCCAATTGAATGTTTTGGATGATTTCAGAATGTAGGCGCTCCTACATACAGAGGTAGTTCAACTTCAGAGGAAGATTTGGCAAGATAAAAATATTAAGGAGAAGAAATTTCAGGAAGGCAATTGGGTATTGTTATATGATTCTAGGTATAAAGACTTCAAGGGCAAGTTAAGGACAATATGGCTCAGACCTTATGTTGTGGAAAGATGCCATGATAATGGTTCAATGCAAATTATAACAATAGATGAAGAAGCCATTCCTTTGCTTGTTAATGGACACCGATTGAAAATGTGCAAGAGACCTTTATCAAAACAAGAGTTCGCTGATGATATCAATAAAATAGTGATGATGGTGGAGCAAGTTCCAGCTCCTCCCTCATCAAATCACTGAGAAAAAAGGAAAAAAGAATAAGGACTCAGGTGAAAACCTCCATGAGGCACCTGAGTCCCATCTTTGGGTTGAAAACCTCTTGAGGCGGCCCAGTGATGAAAAAAAAAAGAGAAAAAAGAACAAAAAGAAAAAGAGAATAAGAAGATCCCTAGGTGAAAACCTTTCTTGAGGTTCCCAGGGCAACAAACCTCTCTGAGGCAACCTAGTTGTTTTTCATATATATATATATATATATATATATATATATATATATATTATGAATTTTTCATTTGTAGATGGGTGAGAAGGACAATCAAGGAGCAAAAGAGGATCCCAAAGAGACCCCTACCTCTCACATATTCATTTTCTTCACTCATTACCATGCATCCCTCCATCATTTTTGTCATTTTTCCACTACATTCCTTCGATTTATGCAAAGATTGTGTTTTCTACACGATCCCCTGTATTCCTACAGGATCCCCTGAAAACCTATAGGCCAAATCGAGCTGTTGTCTTTCTAGTAATCTGAGTCATTGGATATTCTACCCGGTCTATTTAAAGTGCATAGGCCAGATCTGCTCATTCAACTTGTCCTGACGATGAACCACACTGGTTGGTTCGAAACGCGTCGACAAAAATTTCTCCATGTGATTTTCGCTGAAGAATTCTTCAAAAAAATTGATATGGATCACAGAAGTCTCAATTCAATAATTGATTCCCTGCACGGAGGAGCCACTGCATCTAAAGTTCATCGTTTTGAACGGGCACGCTTGCAGGTTTCTAAGTTGAAAGAAGATCTAGCATTTCTTAAAAGGTGCAGAGATTCCAGTACTATTTCAAGCCAAATCGAGCTGTTGTCTTTCTAGTAATCTGAGTCATTGGATATTCTGCCCGGTCTATTTAAAGTGCATAGGCCAGATCTGCTCATTCAACTTGTCCTGACGATGAACCACAATGGTTGGTTCGAAACGCGTCGACAAAAATTTCTCCATGTGATTTTCGCCGAAGAATTCTTCAAAAAATTTGATATGGATCACAGAAGTCTCAATTCAATAATTGATTCCCTGCACAGAGGAGCCACTGCATCTAAAGTTCATCGTTTTGAACGGGCACGCTTGCAGGTTTCTAAGTTGAAAGCAGATCTAGCATTTCTTAAAAGGTGCAGAGGTTCCAGTACTATTTCAGGCCAAATCGAGCTGTTTTCTTTCTAGTAATCTGAGTCATTGGATATTTTGCCCGGTCTATTTAAAGTGCATAGGCCAGATCTACTCATTCAACTTGTCCTGACGATGAACCACACTAGTTGGTTCGAAACGCGTCGACAAAAATTTCTCCATGTGATTTTCGCCGAAGAATTCTTCAAAAAATTTGATATGGATCACAAAAGTCTCAATTCAATAATTGATTCCCTGCACGGAGGAGCCACTGCATCTAAAGTTCATCGTTTTGAATGGGCACGCTTGCAGGTTTCTAAGTTGAAATGAGATCTAGCATTTCTTAAAAGGTGGAGAGATTCCAGTACTATTTCAAACTAGCCGTTATCAGGCCAAATCGAGCTGTTGTCTTTCTAGTGATTTGAGTCATTGGATATTCTGCCCGGTTTATTTAAAGTGCATAGGCCAAATCTGCTCATTCAACTTGTCCTGACAATGAACCACACTGGTTGGTTCGAAACGCGTCGACAAAAATTTCTCCATGTGATTTTCGCCGAAGAATTCTTCAAACAAATTGATATGGATCACAGAAGTCTCAATTCAATAATTGATTCCCTGCACGGAGGAGCCACTGCATCTAAAGTTCATTGTTTTGAACGGGCACGCTTGCAGGTTTCTAAGTTGAAAGCAGATCTAGCATTTCTTAAAAGTTACAGAGATTCCAATACTATTTCAAACTAGTCGTTATCAGGCCAAATCGAGCTGTTGTCTTTCTAGAAATTTGAGTCATTGGATATTCTGCCCGGTCTATTTAAAGTGCATAGGCCAGATCTGCTCATTCAACTTGTCCGGACGATGAACCACACTGGTTGGTTCGAAACGCGTCGACAAAAATTTCTCCATGTGATTTTCACCGAAGAATTCTTCAAAAAATTTGATATGGATCACAGAAGTCTCAATTCAATAACCTACAGGATGATCCTATAGGAATTACAGTAACCCAAAAATCCTACAAGAAGCAATATGAAGGCATATAATGGACTTGTTAGGTCCCCAAAATTCACCCTATTCATGATCTAGTACCTCACCTCGTCCACCATCATAATCCGTGCACTCACCATTCAAAAAGAAAGGGATCAGTTTCAACAGTTTCTTTCAGTCTTCAAAAAAGAAAAAAAAGAGGAAACAGAGAGGAGTAAAGAGCATTACTTGAGTATCCTTTTCTCTCCACTCTTCCACTCCTTCTTTCCATCCATGTCACCATCCTCACAGCCCCAACAAGCAAAATGGTTAAAGAATATTGAGGGAGAAGCAACTACAGGACATCCTGTAGGAAATCCTATAGTAGCCTATCCCACAAAATACCAATCACACCAGCAACAAGTCTTCACCAGGATGATCCAGGAGCTCCAAAGCAGCAACATCAAATCTTCAACCATAGATACCTGCAAAAACAAAGAAACCATTAGCAGACATCAAATGGAGGAAGAAGAATTGCATGCAGCAAATATACACAGCAACACCTCTGGTCTTTGACAACTGTAGCATAACATTGAAACTGTTAGAGCCTAGATTTACCTCAAGCTAAAAAGGTAGGATCCAAGGCCAACATCAAACCACACAAATCCTGGTAGCTAGCCCTACCAGGTTAGGAGAGGGGTCTCTCAGGGTCAATCTTAGCAAATTATGATCAATGAGGGCTTGAGATGACTGAAATATCTTCTGATCTTAGGCTAGGTATATGTGCAAGAGATTTTGATTGAATAAAATGATGTTTTTGTTGGCTCAGATGAAAAGGTAGATTTTGGGTGCGGGGATTGAGGCTCAGTCTTGCAGAGATCTCAATGGGGCAAGGTAGGAAATTGTTTTTGGCACTTAAAATTGAATGAGATGGAAGGAATAGACAGGTGAGGTGTTGAAGAGGGCAAGAGAAATCATGGATCCTCCCCAAACAGCTGAAAACATCAAACAACTAAAACAAACTTCAAGTAGATCACTGCAATTTCAATGGATTCTACGTACACTCTTGTTTGTTTAGTTCAGAAGAAACAAGATAGAGAATGGCATACATAACACATAAGCAAATTCAAAATTACAGAGAAAAGCAATGTACGAAGACAAATTTCCACATGGATCCCAAAGAGTGCTGCAAACCCTGGTCTTAATTCCTTAGCAAAATGCTAATATAAATGTATAATGAATCTCTTTGATTTCTCAAAAGTCCAACCATGCTAATGACTGAAAAAAAAACATAATATAAACAAACATAGCTCATACTTGCCTCTAGGGGTCGAGCACACATGTTTAGGATCTATTTCAATTAATTCTAAACTCATAACTAAAAATTAGGCAACAGAACAAAATGCCTCTAGAAACAAGGGAACTGATTCATTCAGTTTGAAACAACCTTTAAACTGATGAATCTACCTCTACAAGTGAACATTTGACATATTCACGTCATGATCCATCAATTTACAATAAATTAAATCACAAATTTTCCATTAGGAAAGTGAAAAAGTCAAACTAGCCAAAGCTGGGCAAAAAACAGAGCAATACTTGGTCAAACTGGCAATTTTTCCTCTATGCACCGCGCTTGATTCTCTATGCGGAGCACCTGTTTGGACCCACTTTTGGAGGCCTTCTTGGTGTCCAAATGAGCTCCAGGTGTGTTTGTTGGAAAGGTCTACCTATCTACGTTCCAATGCAAGTGGAATTTCTCAATTTGACCTCCATTTGCCTCACCAAAAGTTAGTTCTCCCAACACTTATTCCTATGTGTCAAAATAGGGGTAGTGAGGTCATTTTTTGAGTGTTTTTGACCTTTTTGAGGGCTCAAAACCTATCCAAATTTCATGGCCATTGGTAGGCAAGCATATCTTTTCATGCCAAATCCAAAAATGTTAATTTTTTGTGCTCTGGAGGCTCCTATCAAAAGCGAGCGCCACGTGGTGCGGCGCATAAGGCAGAAAATTCTGTTTTTGTGTCAAAGATTTCAAAAATACAAAAATTGCTCCAAATTTTTTGAAATTTGGGCTAAGTATTCTCCATAAAACATGGCGTTGGGCCAAGGAAGCCTCAGCCAATATCTGAAGTCCTTCATCCTCTTTTTGCCTCCTTGATGCTCTCTTCAACTTTGCCTTTAAACTCCTGATTCTCGCTTGGGACACCAAGTTCCTTGACAAGTAATGATATGACAGGTTTCTAAGAATATTCTTCTCATTGATGGCCTTTGCTAGCTTCCTCTCCAAGTAGATATTGGCTCTTTCAAGCCATTACTCCCTATCGGCATTAACCTCCTGCTCAAGTGAAGTGAACTCCACCCTCCTCCTTTGGGCAGCTTGGCGATTCTCCCGAATGTTTTGCAACTCCATAATCACCTACTGGTCTTCAAGATGCTTATTCCTTTGCTCCAGGTACTGTATTGTCCATTGAGCTCTATCCAAGTTGATAGACAAGGCATCAATGTCCACCTGCTGCTCCCGAATGATTTCTCTAAGATTTGTGCTTTGCAGGCCCATATCAGTATCATCACCCTCAATGAGAATGAAATTAGTCTCCAGCTAACCTGATGGTCCTTCTTCCTGTAGTGGCCTCCTGCCTCGGTCCTGAACCTGTTGTGCTAATGATGGAAGCGAGGCCCCTTCCACCCTGGGTGGAGATAACACTCACTTTGCTACTGCAAACAACCATCTAGTGCCCTTCTGATAGGTGATGAACACCGACATGCTAGCGGTCTGTGTCTCATGGCCCTCATGCTGATAAGAAAGTCCACCTATCTCCTGCAAAGCCTCTGAAGGTCCCTATGGATCTCTGAAAAACTCACGAGAGATGAAGTCCTCCCAAGTGATGCCCTGTAAGCCAAGCTGATGAATTACCACAATTTTAATGAGAGAAAAATGGTAAATACTGTTGAACTGCTGCTAAGGAGTCTTGTGCTGCACTAGGGTGGTCATCTTCTCTATGTTTCGGCATAGAAGTAAGGGATGTTCATCATCCTTACCCTGGTAAAATGCATCAGCAGCCTGATATGATAAGCATACAAATGTGAAAACCGACCCTCACAGCTGAAATACCTCATGATCAATTTCATCAAAGGAGCATAAGCATCTTTGAGGTACCAGAAAGGAAATACTCTGCTGAGTTGTCTCAAATAGCCTGGTTTGAGGTATGGTTCATAATGTTGACAGTCAATTTGTTGCCTCTTGTTCCATTTCTCTCTAATGTTGGGAATACCGGTTGCTAATGAAATGGATTCTGGTGTTAATGTGAAAGTGACACCAACTAGAGTGGCTTGACCATCATGTAAATGCATCACAAACAAACAAGCCAACTCATGATGAAACTGAATGCTAGCAACCTTCTCACAAAATTCATAGCAGGACCGATGTTGGAAACAAGAGATGGCAAGAGGGCAGGCCTGTGATTCAGCAACAGTGGTTGGTTCTTCTCTAATATGTTCGCCACCTCTATGAGGCCTCCTGGGTTCATGTACCTTTGTAGGTGAATCACTATGGGTCTCCTCTTCATAATCATATGAAGGATCAGATGCCATCTCTGCTAGTGGATAAACTATCTTGGAGAAGTAGGTGTTGATGTGTTGAACTGTCTTGAACTATCTTTGATGATGTGTTTGACCTTTGCCACCAAGGGAAAATAGTGATATAGGGGACTGTGGAGGGAGAAAACAGTGAGGGACTGTTGGATAGGGTTTAGTTAGGGAAATAGGGAATTAGGGAATGATTTAGGATTTTTTTGTATAGGGACTAGGGTTTGGGATTTTGGGAAATGGGAATTGGGGATATGGGATTAGTAGATTTAAGGGTATGTGAATTTAGGGAATAGGGAAATCAAGGAAATAATGGAGTAAGGGAGTGGTAAGGTGAGAGGATAACTTAGTAGCAAAGTAGTCAATACAAAACCCTAGGCAGCAATTTTCTTTGAAAAATTTCAAATGATAGGGTTTGGTTTCCTTAAAACACTGACCATACAACAAACGCCATCAAACAACCATCAAATTTGGATGAAAAGCAGCGACAGAGGGTCAACCTACTTGTACCAAGACAAATCCACGCGCTTTGGGCGATTTTGGAGTAAGTGTTTGAACTTTCGGGCTTGCTCACTGTGTGCGCCGTGCAACAAACCCAATGCGCCATGCCCAGTGTATGCGTCGTGCCCGTGCAAAATTGAACTGGAGGTTGCGGTTCTATGCGCCGCGCCTCCTACCCAGTGCGCCGTGCCCAGTACTTGGAGTGATTTTCACCCAATTTTTCTCACTTGCTCACCACAACAACTTTGCCTTGCTTCCACTTTGCAAATGAACTTTTCACATGAAGAAATGACTTATAAACAAGGAGCTTTTGAATTTTAATTTTGCAAAACCCACTTTCATAATGCTTTGAACATGAATTTATTTTTTAAACTCTGTTTTTGAACTTTTTCACTTCATTGAGCTTTGTGATGAACTAAATGACCTGAGCTTTGCTTGTTTTGCAGGTGGTTGGAACTACTGGAGCTAGGGAAAGAAACCAGGGTTTCAGGGGAAGTAATTTACATGTGAAGAAAATCAAATTATAGAAATTTGTACCATAAAAGTAAAAATACTCTGTTTTTCCTCAAAATAGAGTTTTCAGGAAAGACACATGTCTTAGCACTTGATGATGAAATTTATTGATGCTGGAACCTCCTCATGGCCTGCTGGTAATTATTGGACACTTTGAAACATTTTTTGACGAAACCCTAATGAAACCCTAGACCTAAATGACAATGAAACCCAAAAGCAAAACCTTTGCAATCTTTAAGACAAAAGATGACTGTATATGCTTTGAAATGAACAAACATGAACCAACAAGTAGATAACATGAGGGAAGCTGTAGGAAAGCCACTACCGTCAGATGATCCATGCGCCTAATGGAATGTAGCTGACTGAGCAGGACACTATTGAGCCTCAAACCTGCACTCCTTTACACATCCTCTCAGCCTCCTTTTCCTATTCATTTCCTTCTTTTGCCACTCATTCCCTCCATCAAATTGCTCAAATCATTGTATTTTAGGACTTTTTACATGGTTTGCTAATTATGCTAATGACTGTTGTTGGTTTAGAATTTTGGTTCAAAGTGCTGCGTTTCCGCAGCTCACACAGGGTTTCCGCAGCTGATCCCGGTTTCCGCAGCCAACCCCGGATTCCGCAACTGTTTTATTAAATGATATGTTCCAGGTCTCCTCAGGGAAGAAGAGCCACATGGGCAAGTTCGTGGAACCAAGGACATGGTGTGTATCCTTCCAGCTCATCCAAACCGGTCATCAAAACCCGTGGTCAACGAGGAGGCAAATACGGTCAAACTAAAGTCATTGGTGGTGGCACGGCTCTACGTGTTCGGTTTGGAGCACGTAAAGAACAGCTGGCCTCTTCCTCAGCCACGAGGACCGTGGGAAACAAGAATCCAACAGCAGATTGATGGCCCATAACGACCGTTGCCTAAATCCGAGGACGGTGCTAGATTACGTGTTTTTACACAGCTGATAGAATAGCCTAGTTTGCATTAAGTTAGTTTGCTTTCTCTGCTATAAATAAAGCGTCTCTAAACGCTGGATAGTTAGTCTTTTTAATCAGTTGTAAACTCTGTTGAGACTTATTTTTATAAGCATTTTGTAAGCTCACCACTGTATTTTTATATGTGCTGTTAATACATGAGAAGACCGTTCTGTTTCTAAGCGTGTAACTGATCTTTTGGATTGGTTGAAGTAGGCGGAGGGCCCCTGTCTGCTACAACCACTGTACAGTAGTTTTACTTTTACTTTCTCGCATTTCTTTTTCTGATTTCATGTATAATAGCTGTACATATGTCTCTTTATTTGCTGCATTTTTATTTCTTTTTCAACATGTATAATAGCTGTACATAAACTTTGAATTCTGCTGATTTACATTTCTGCACTTTTGTTCATGACTGATCAGTGTGTTATGCAGGTTTCTTAGGCGAGCCCGGGATAGTTTTCTTGCTTTTCTTTTTACAACTAGTGGCATTTGTGATCATCTTATCTAGACTGCTGATCTTTATTTTTGATTTTCATTAGTATCATTGCTTTAGTTTGCACTTCACATTCTGCTCATAGCTTATCTAGTTGTTCATCTTTTGATGGCTCTTTATGTCATAATCAACTAACTTTAGTGGAGCCAAAATATCACTTAGTGCAGCTTGGTTTATTTTGTTTTAAGACTCACATTGCTAACTTGCTCATAACTCTTTCTTACATGATCAATCCAGCTGAAGGCAGAAAGGTTAAGGGAAAATTAAGTGGTGTGATTTGTCACCTAGATTTTACATTGCTTAAGATTTAATTGAAGAATTAAAGTAGTTGTTCTTGTTTTTAATTGAGTTTATGTAGATGTCATTTTCATTTTCATTTTCATCAGCAGTAGAGGTACTGGGCCGATGCCATTGGTCTTTTATTTGATGCCTTTACTTTCCTTTAAAGCTTTGATTTCATTTCAGTTATTGTTCAAGTTTTCTTTAGAATACTCTTTAAGTTTCAAGAAATCATTTAGAAGTCGCCACAAACACACACATTCACTCGCTTGATTACATCTCCATCACATCACATTAGGAAAGATAAATCAAAAACAAACTAAAAAGATAAAAACGACAAAAGATTAAGAAAAGGTTATCTAAGTACATATAGTACACCTCACTTCATCAGCTTACGAGCCCCGGGTTGACATTTAAAAGTTGCAATTTAGACATCACTAAATTGACCAAACATTTTGGCGCCATTGCCGGGGAAGTGAAATTAGGTAGCCAATTCTTTAAAAAAAAAAAAAACAAACAAGAAAATTTCAAGGAAGGAAAATTAATAACCTCTCAAAGTATGCTCTCCTCTTGCACCTAGAGTGACCTGGAGGATCAGAAAAGAGAAATTTATTGGTTTAATAGTTTCTTGAGTATGCTCTCTTCTTGCACCTAGAGTGATCTGGAAGATCAGAAAGAGAACTATTACCCCGACTTGAAGAAAAATAAAAAATGACATGCATAGAGCAAGAGATTCTAGGGGAAGGTTTTTAGCTAGAGCCAAGAGTTCGATTTTTACAAGTCCATCTACTTCAAGAAATAGACAAGAGACACCTCCCTCATCTCCAACTTACACTCCTAGCCCTAGGATTCCTGGAATTCAAGAGGCAGAAGTCGACTCTCCCACACCTTCTATCGAATTTGAATTAGAAAGAGATCCTTTCCTTCCTTCTACAGAAAGACAAATTGTAATTGAAGAAGTAGAATCATCTGAAGAAGAGGGAGAAATTCCTTCTCATTCACCCTTTGTAGAAGAACCAGAAGACTCTAAAGTCTCTAGGGAAACTACTATGACAGAGGAAGGAGCTGGTAGAGGTAGAGGTAGAGGAGGAGGAGGAGGAAACAATGGAGGAGGTAGAGGTAACATTGGAGGAAATAGGGATGGAGATAACTCATTTGGGTTTCCTATAGTCGATGAGGACTCCCGAGCCACCATGAAAAACATCTCACCATCTGTCCTCCCAAATTTCCATGGGTTAAGGAATGAGGACCCTGAAACATTTCTATTTGAGTTTGAAGTCGTGTGTCGAACCTATGATTATCTGGATAACTCTCAAAAACTCAAATTGTTTCCTTCAACATTGAAAGGACAAGCTTTGAAATGGTTCATGGGATTACTCACTCAATCCATAAGGTCTTGGAATGATATGAAACAAACATTTTTGGATAGGTACCTGGACTATTGTATGCCCACCAATCACAAGGATGAGGTATTCAAAATGGTGCAAAGAGAAGATGAAAATTTGGAGGATTTGCTTGAAAGATTTCAGTACAACTTGAAAAGAGCAAAAATGAACAACTTAGATGAGGAGACCTTAAAATCCCTTCTACTAAAAGCCATTAGAGATGAATGGATAGATATTTTGAACATGATGGGAAAGGGAGATATATCTAAACTTTCACTCAATGATATAGCAGAACTATGTGTCCATCTCTCAAGGGGGAAGTCTAAAACTCAAAAAGGGCCTAGAGATCCTTCTCTCATCAGAGCAAACAAATCTGCAACTGGATCAGTAAGTAGGGCTGAGATTGGCAATATGCTTGATGAATTTAAAACTGATATCTTAGGAAGTCTTAGTGAACAATTAGACACCCTTAAGATTCACAATAAGCAGAAAGCAGAAGCTGAGGTTTTGGCCATCTTTTGCCCAAAGTGTAGAAAGAAACATGCCCTAAGGGAATGTCCCTTGGATGCAAAATTTGTAGAGACATGTGTAATTTGTTCAGAGAATCATGAGACCAAGGATTGTCCTTCAATCCCTGGGCTCAAAGCTATCTTTCAAGAAGATCCAAATACACTCGAATCTCTCTGTTTTGTTGCAAGGAGACCTTGGCAGGGGCAACAAAATCAAGGGTTTAACAACTCTATGAATTTTCAACCCCCACCAAATTGGAATCCTTGGCAACAACCTTGGTCCCAACCTCAAAATCCTTTTCAATCATGGGTACAAGGTATGCAAAATCCTTATGGGAGATTTTCTCAATTTTACCAATATCCTCCATCTTTTCAAAACCAACAAGCTCCACAACTTCCAAATCAAAATCCACAACTATCATTGCCATTTCAACAACAACAACCTTCTCAACAGAATCCAAATTCTCAACTCTTGCTTCCATTCCAACAGAAGTCCAATCAACTTCCTTCTCAGCCATTGCCAAACCCTAATAATAAAAATCCTCAAAATGCTTACATGTTGGAAGGTCAACCATTTCCTACCTATATGATTGTTCCTCTCAATGAAGTACAACTCAGATCAAGTAGAGTTTTAGATAAGCCTTCTATTAATGATCAAAAGCAAAGCATTTTTGAGGAAGAATCTCTTGAAGCCAATAAGGGTTCTGAAGCATCTCTTCAAAACCCAAACACTCAAAAAGAAAAAGAAAAAGAATTAACCCCCACAACTCCCATAGTTGAGCAACCTACATCTTTATCCACACCTCCTTTTCCTGAAAGATTACAAATTGACAAAGGAGTGGAAACACAAATTTGGTTGCCTGACTATAATTTTCTAGATGAATTGAAGAATGTCTGTATCAAGATTCCCTTGTTACAAGCCATTAAGGAAATTCCTATTCTAGCAAAAACAATAAAGGAGTTGAGCCTTAAAAGACCAGGAAGGAAACCAAGAGATACCAGAAGGATCCACCTGGTAGGAAAAATTGCAGATATCATGATGGGAAAAATTACTATGCAGAAATATGTAGACCCTGGTAGTCCAATTGTCAAAACACATATCAATGGGGTAGAAATACCAAATACTTTGATTGATTTAGGGGCTGCTATTAACATTATGAGTAGACAGACTATGGAACAGCTAAAACTTCCTAATCTTCTTTTTACACCTACTTTATTGCAATTAGCAGATCGATCAATTATTAAACCAGATGGTGTATTAGAAGACATTCCAGTCTCCCTAGACTCTTGGGAATATCCAGTGGATTTCATGATTTTAACTCCCAAGAGTAATCTAGGAGGACATCCTCTTATTTTAGGAAGACCTTGGCTAGCCACAGCTGATGCTTTCATAAGTTGTAGGTCTGGGGATATGTATATTTCTGATGGTAATTCGACAAAGAAGTTCAATCTGTATCCTCCAGGAAAAACAATTACAGAAATAGGGGATAATGAGTGGATTGATGATGAAGATACTATACAACCTGTCCTTACCATTTCTGAGGTTAGTGAAGATAGTCAAATTCTGAACACATTAGAAAATTTTGAACCATCTTCAAAATATGACTCCACACAATTTCAGTTGGATTCTGACATTGAGTGTCTATCATCTAGACAAATGTCTCTTTTCTCTATGGAAGAGTTTGGTAGTTCTGCCATGGAAATTTTTCCAGGAAAAACATTGAATATCAACAGAAACTTGGAAAAATCACAACAAGGGGAGCTAACCAAAATCTTGCAAAAGCATTCTACTGCATTTGCATGGGAGTATATTGATATGAAAGGCATTGACCCTAAGACTTGCATTCATCACATCTACATTGAGGAAAACAGTAAACCAATCAGACAACCTCAAAGAAGGATGAATCCAAACCTTAGGGAGATAGTGAAAGAAGAGCTCCAAAAGTTACTTAATGTAAACTTCATTTACTCCATTTCAGATAGCCGGTGGGTTTCCCCTTTGGTTATAGTACCTAAAAAGAATGGTAAATGGAGGGTTTGCATTGATTACAGGGAATTAAACAAAGCAACTTTGAATGATCACTTTCCTTTGCCCTTTATTGATCAAGTATTAGATACTTTAGCAGGCAAAAAGTACTTCTCATTTTTGGATGGTTTTAGTGGTTACAATCAAATTCAGGTAGCACCTGAAGATCAGGACAAGACCACATTTACCTGTCCATGGGGAACTTTTGCTTACCGAGTACTTCCTTTTGGATTATGTAATGCACCTGCAACATTTCAAAGGGCAGTATTAGGAATCTTTTCTGATCTAATTCATGATTGTGTAGAGGTCTATATGGATGATTTCACAGTTTATGGTAATTCATTTGAAGAGGCATTAGAAAATTTGGAAAAAGTCCTTATAAGATGTAAGGAAACAAATCTTTCATTAAGTCATGAAAAATGCTTTATGATGTTTACTGAAGGGATTGTTTTAGGACATCATATTTTAGGAGATGGAATTAAAGTTGATAGATCAAAAGTTGAAGTCATCTCTAAGTTACCTATTCCAAATTGTCAAAAAGATGTTAGAAGTTTTCTTGGGTTTACTGGATATTACAGAAGATTTATTGAAAACTTCACTAAGATAGCATCTCCGCTCTTCAAATTACTTACAAAATATTGTGAATTCAAGTGGGATCCTGACTGTCAATCTGCATTTGAAACTCTAAAAACAAGAATATCTGAAGCACCCATTCTGAGTGGGCCAAATTGGAAACTTCCTTTCCATATTTCTACAGATGCTTCAGATACAGCTCTAGGAGCTGTGTTGGGTCAAAAGGATTTAGTTCCTTATGCCATTTATTACACCAGTAAAAATTTGACTCCCACTGAGTTAAATTATACTGTGACTGAAAAAGAGTTCTTAGCCGTTGTTCATGCAATTAACAAGTTTAGACATTACATAACTGGCTATGAAACTTTTGTCCATACTGATCATTCTGCAATTAGATATCTCATGAACAAACATGTTACTAATGGCAGAGTCACAAGATGGCTTTTACTTTTACAAGAATTCAATATTACTGTGTTAGATAGACCAGGAAAACAAAATACAGTAGCTGATTTCTTGTCTAGAATCCAAAATACTAACGAAGATTCTCCCGTAGAGGATAAGTTTCCAGATGAATATCTGTTTGCAGTAACTACTAAAACTCCTTGGTATGCAGATATTGCTAACTATTTGGTTACAGGGAAGCTACCTCCACACTTATTTCCTAATGAGAAAAGGAAAATCATTCAGGAGAGTTCAAAGTATTCATGGATTTCTAATGAATTGTTCAAAACAGGGCTAGATTGTGTGATCAGAAGATGTGTTCGGGAAGATGAAATGCCTGACATCCTTAAGGCATGTCATGATGAACTGTGCGGTGGACACTTTGCTGACAAGAGGACGGCCTATAAAATCCTTTCTTTAGGATATTATTGGCCTTCTCTCTTCAAAGATGCAAAACAATATGTTAGAAGGTGTGACAGCTGCCAAAGAGTTGGGAGACCAACTCTTTCAAATGAAATGCCATTGCAGCCACAGGTACTCATCGAACCCTTTGAGAAATGGGCTTTAGATTTTGTTGGACCTATTAATCCACCATCTAAACAAAAGAAGTATATATTGGTTTGCACTGATTATGTTACTAAATGGGTAGAAGCCAAGGCATTGCCTTCTGCCACTGAAAATTCAGTTGTTCAATTTCTTTTTGAGGATATTTTTACTCATTTTGGTGTCCCAAGAGAAATTGTGACAGATCAGGGAAGTCAATTTACCTCTAACTTGATGGAGAAGCTGATGGAAGAATACAAAATCAAGCATAGAAAATCTACTCCATACCATCCGCAAGCAAATGGTCAAGTGGAGTCCACAAACAAAGTTCTTGAGAGCATCATCACCAAAACTGTTCATCTCCACAGAAGAGATTGGGCAGAAAGGCTTCCTGAAGCCTTATGGGCCTATAGAACTACATGGAGGAACACAACAGGACATTCTCCCTATGAACTTGTTTATGGGAAAGAAGTCTTGCTCCCCATTGAGTTCCAAGTCAAGACCTTCAAGATGGCAGTTCAGTTGGGGATGAGTCTATCAGAAGCCAAAAAGCACAGAATGGAGCAGCTGAATGAGCTAGATGAAATAAGACAAGATGCAATTTTAAGGACCGATCTAGTTCAGTACCAAAGAACTAAGTGGCATGACAGATATATCAAAGAGAAGAAGTTTCAAAAGGGAGATTGGGCGTTACTGTTTGATTCAAAGTTTAAAGACTTCAAAGGAAAATTTCAAACTCATTGGCTTGGGCCATATGAGATTGATGAAGTCTTTAGCAATGGAGCAGTTCGAGTCAAGACTATTGATGAGTTTCAAACTCCTCTCATTGTGAATGGCCACCGATTGAAAATTTATCATAAGCCACTCTCAAAAGAGGACTTTGTCAAAATGTTTCAAGAGAATTCTGCAATGAGACTGGTGGAGAAGAATTCTTCTCCTCCATCAGCCTAGTCTTTGTTTCTTTCTGAAAAAAAAAAAAAGAAAAAAAAAAAATGTGTATAAGCCTGAAAACCAATCTCAAATTGGCAGTCTTATACAGAAAATGTGGAGTGAAAATCAGGGACCCCTGACACTCTATATTTTCCAAAAAAAATCTCTTTCACTCCATCTTCACTCCACCTCACTTGTCATTTCCATCTTCACCTCCATCTCATCTTCATCTCCATTCCACTTCACTCCATTCCATTTCCATTTCATTCCATCCCATTAATAAAAGTCCCTCTCAGGACTATTTCATTCAGTTAGTTGTCTTTCTAACTAAATTTGTGCAGCAAAAAGGGGAGTTGTCTTAGTTTCCGCAGCTGGGAACCGTTTCCGCAGCTCGCACCAGTTTCCGCAGCTCGAAATGATTCCGCAGCCAGCACACTCTGTCTCTACAGCAGCACTCTGTTTTCAAAAATCACAGTCAGAGGTATTATCATCACCAAGAGCAGCAAGGATACGAGGCATCTGCAAGATAAGAAAGCAATAAAGGATCAGCAACCTTAATCAACAAATGGCAAACTTATGAAGGTATGATCAAAATCTTTTCCAAACAACAATTTAATGTCATGTTATGCATAGTTATTAAATCATGGACAGAGCCACTAAATGCAATGATTCGGCAAAATCATCCCACTCCTCCTCCACGATAATGCTTCATCCACCTCATACCTTTCTAACGGTTCCCTCATCATCATTAATTCAAAATTCGAAATGAGGCTGCTCCTCCATTACTGGTCGTACCTCTGTGACGTGACCCAATGTACCACGGCTCTCCTTACCGTCATTTCCGCAGCCAATGCTGAGACGTGTGCGTAAGCCACCCGACTCTAAAGGATTCAGCCGTTATTCCGTCCACTTATCACTCCATTTCCGCATGCATTGAACTCATTTCTCATGTTGTCTTCTACTCCCTCGTACTCACACCATTTCCACTCTCATTTACGCTACAAACTCCACAGCTCTGTTCTCTGTTTCAAACCCCGATCACTGTTCTGCAATACGCCTTGCATTACGTTACGGCTACTCCACTTACAGCCGTAATCCACCTGTTTTTCCTGTGAGTATCCTCTTTGACCATCCACACGCAGTCAAAGCTCCAGCCGAAGTTGAGAGCCGAAGATGGGGAAGCTGCTTAGAGCTGAACCTGAGGGTCCGAAATATTTAGAAGGGTATCCACAGACGAAGGAAGCATTAAAGAAAGCACAGTGGCTGAAGTTTATTCAGAAATTCAGAGGGTATAATAAGGAGGTAACGAAGGCATTTGCTCGATCCTTCAATGGAAATACCATGGAAGTAGGGGACCTGAAATTCACAATAACAGAGAACACCATAGCAACAGCAACCAGTCTACCTCAAAAGGGAGACAAATGGTTTAAGAACAGAGGGCTGGAAGACCAAGGATGGAAAGACATGCTTAAGAACCCAGGTATGGACACTTCAATATTCACTAAAGGGATTCCTGTGCATGTAATTAAGGAAGAATGGACTGCATTGTTGTTACTTGTTCAAAAGTTTATCACATGTGAGGGCCGCTTTGGCACTATGTATATGTACCATGCAAGAATTATGATGAATTTCGTGGAAGGCCATGCCCTTAATTTACCCTACTTTCTGTTAGCAAGCCTAAAGAAAATGAGTTTCACTGTCCAAAAGAATGTAGGCCATATTGAATCCCACTTGTATCATCACGGGTTCATTAAAATTCTCATAGAAGAGCAATTGAAAAATAACAAGGATACATGGGAAAAGTTTCTAATCAGAAACCATTTCCAAGAGGTGACTGAAGCCTCTAGCAGTTCCCCTAGAGTCCCAAAAAGAAGTAGGAGAAGAGAAAGAGGTGTTGCAGCCCAAGATCTTCCTACAGAAGAAACTGAGGAAACTGCTCAAGAAGAAGAAAAGGGAGATAAAACTAAGAAACAGAAAAAGGATAAAGGGAAAACAATTGTTCAAGAATCATATCCATCACCTGAACCGTCAGTAGAAGAAGACTCTCAAACCTTGGCTGATAGACTAGTACAACTCCAAGCTACTGCCCTCTCAAAGAAGAAACAGAAAGAAAAACAGAGTAGTCAGCAAAAGAGCACTAGTGTACAAGTGAGAAGAAGCGGTAGACTTAAAGAAAAAATGAGTGTGACTAAAGAAAAACAATCACATTTCATTGATTTGGGAGAAGGCACCCCTGAAAAGACTCCAACTCAGCTAATGATTGAACCAAGTCCTCCACGAGAGGAAAGTCCCTTTCAGCATGAAAGAGAAAACAGTCCTCAAGAATTTGAGTTCAGGCCGAGAAGAACACCTGAAACTGACCCTGACCAGCAGGAGGTATACAATTATTTGGAGACCTTGGAGCAATCAGTTGCAGGTCCAAGCACTATATTACCTCTTGATGAACAGGTCCAATCTTTAAAACAAGAGGTGTTTGAGCTAGAAGTCCTGAACCGGCATATTAAACAAGAAAACGAAGCATTGAAAGAACAAAGCAAGGTGGACAAGATTGTCCATGACAATACCATGCTTCACTTAGGACTGTGGCAGAAGAAGAATAGAAAGTTGAACAAAAAGTGTAAGAAGCTGAGCAGGGCACTGATCAATTTGAAATTCAGGTGTTTAGTCAAGAAACCGAGGACCATTTTGGCATCAAGGAGAAAGAGAAGAAGGCTGGATGTTTTGGCAGAAGCATCTGAGCACATGAATTGAAAATAATGACAAAGTTTTGGTTGCATGAGGACATGCAACACCTTCACAGTGGGGGTATGTTGAGCCTCAAACCTGCACTCCTTTACACATCCTCTCAGCCTCCTTTTCCTATTCATTTCCTTCTTTTGCCACTCATTCCCTCCATCAAATTGCTCAAATCATTGTATTTTAGGACTTTTTACATGGTTTGCTAATTATGCTAATGACTGTTGTTGGTTTAGAATTTTGGTTCAAAGTGCTGCGTTTCCGCAGCTCACACAGGGTTTCCGCAGCTGATCCCGGTTTCCGCAGCCAACCCCGGATTCCGCAGCTGTTTTATTAAATGATATGTTCCAGGTGTCCTTAGGGAAGAAGAGCCACATGGGAAAGTTCGTGGAACCAAGGACATGGTGTGTATCCTTCCTGCTCATCCAAACCGGTCATCAAAACCCGTGGTCAACGAGGAGGCAAATATGGTCAAACTGAAGTCATTGGCGGTGGCACGGCTCTGCGTGTTCGGTTTGGAGCACGTAAAGAACAGCTGGCCTCTTCCTCAGCCACGAGGACCGTGGGAAACAAGAATCCAACAACAGATTGATGGCCCATAATGATCGTTGCCTAAATCTGAGGACAGTGCTAGATTACGTGTTTTTACACAGCTGATAGAATAGCCCAGTTTGCGTTAAGTTAGTTTGCTTTCTCTGCTATAAATAAAGTGTCTCTAAACGTTGGATAGTTAGTCTTTTTAATCAGTTGTAAACTCTGTTGAGACTTATTTTTTTATAAGCATTTTGTAAGCTCCCCACTGTATTTTTATATGTGTTGTTAATACATGAGAAGACCGTTCTGTTTCTAAGCGTGTAACTGATCTTTTGGATTGGTTGAAGTAGGCGGAGGGCCCCTGTCTGCTACAGCCACTGTACAGTAGTTTTACTTTTACTTTCTCGCATTTCTTTTTCTGATTTCATGTATAATAGCTGTACATATGTCTCTTTATTTGCTGCATTTTTATTTCTTTTTCAACATGTATAATAGCTGTACATAAACTTTGAATTCTGCTGATTTACATTTCTGCACTTTTGTTCATGACTGATCAGTGTGTTATGCAGGTTTCTTAGGCAAGCCCGGGATAGTTTTCTTGCTTTTCTTTTTACAACTAGTGGCATTTGTGATCATCTTATCTAGACTGTTGATCTTTATTTTTTATTTTCATTAGTATCATTGCTTTAGTTTGCACTTTACATTCTGCTCATAGCTTATCAAGTTGTTCATCTTTTGATGGCTCTTTTTGTCATAATCAACTAACTTTAGTGGAGCCAAAATATCACTTAGTGCAGCTTGGTTTATTTTGTTTTAAGACTCACATTGCTAACTTGCTCATAACTCTTTCTTACATGATCAATCCAGCTGAAGGCAGAAAGGTTAAGGGAAAATTAAGTGGTGTGCTTTGTCACCTAGATTTTACATTGCTTAGGATTTAATTGAAGAATTAAAGTAGTTGTTCTTGTTTTTAATTGAGTTTATGTAGATGTCATTTTCATTTTCATTTTCATCAGCAGTAGAGGTACTGGGCCGATGCCATTGGTCTTTTATTTGATGCCTTTACTTTCCTTTAAAGCTTTGATTTCATTTCAGTTATTTTTCAAGTTTTATTTAGAATACTCTTTAAGTTTCAAGAAATCATTTAGAAGTTGCCACAAACACACACATTCACTCGCTTGATTACATCTCCATCACATCACATTAGGAAAGATAAATCAAAAACAAACTAAAAAGATAAAAACGACAAAAGATTAAGAAAAGGTTATCTAAGTAAATATAGTACACCTCACTTCATCAGCTTACGAGCCCCGGGTTGACATTTAAAAGTTGCAATTTAGACATCACTAAATTGACCAAACAGACACCTAATATGCAATGCAACAAGAGGATTTGATCTCTGACAAAGGGATGAAGATACCGACACTAACAGAAACCATAGGTAATTATCCCTCTTGCTCTCTCATATGAATCATGTAGTAAAAAATTGTAAGGGTTATGAGCTAGTTGGTTTATAAGTGAAAAGGTGGCCAGTTAACTTGGCCACCTTCGTTCAGTTAGCACATGCACAACAGGGTGTCCTCTCACACATGGCTGCAGTCAAATCAAAGATAGATAAGGAGTAGGACAAAAAGCGGTTAAACTACGGATCTACGAAGTGGGAGATGATTACGATGAGTGGGAAATGATGAGGTGGTAGTGGGGACCAAAGGTCTAAAAATGGCAACATACCATTGCTTCCAACACATGAACTCACCCCGAATCACCATAAGAGGAAATAAAACATTGCTCCCATACATTCATGCATTTCACCTCCTCGAAACTCCCTCACTTAAGTCGCTCTCATAACCCAGGCCACCCACGAGAAGCAAAGATCCATCCTTCACTGCACAAGAATTCCTACAAGAGAAGGCACAAGAATTCCTAAAGGATACAGTCTACAAGATACTCAAAGACTGTCTACAGGATTGGCTGAGAAGAGTATAGAAGGGATATCACGGGAATTTGCCATTGCAACCAGACTAAAGAGGCAGGCTCTAAAATTACATCCCCCTTTGCAAGTAAATGAACCAAGGATACTCTAAATTGAAGATTCCCTCCAAAACCTCATAACCCCTATAACATGCTCAGTTTTAGAGACATGCCAGCAGAGGATGACATCAAATCTCTCACTTATGATGTTAATCCTACTGTCAGTGAAGAGGAAGTAAAACAGGAAGAGGAAGATACAGATGAAGACAAGGATGAGATGGATGAAGAAGGAGATGACACAGAGGAACATGAGGGAGATGAAGAAGAAGAGGGAGAAGAGAAGGAGGATGATGAAGAAGCAGAGGAGGAAATTAAGGAGGAAACTAATAGAGATGATGAAGATCTATAAGAAGAAGAAGACATGAAAAATAGGGAGGAAGGAGGCAATAGAACAAAGGGGACAAAACACAAGGAGGAGTCACCTAGGGTGTCTCCAGAGGCCACTGAGAGAGAGGTAGCAACTGCCCTCACTGCTCTCAGCACCCTAATCAAGAAAAAAACAAAAAGGTAGAGGCAAACATCACTATATTTCAGGACAAGAAAGAGCACAAGAATAAGACAGGGGAAGCCACAAATATCAACAAAAATTCCTATTGATATTGAAGATTCCCTTACACAAAAAGACAAAATGCCTTCCCCTAAGTCCCTTATCACCTATGTAAGGAGGCCTACTACTAGATCAACTTCCTCAAAGGGTAAGGCAATCCTACATGATCCACAGAAAAATCTACAAGAAGCAAAAACAGTCCTACAGGATACTCTGTTGAATCTACAAGAGGCACAAAAATTGGAAAGGAAGGTAGGGGAGCAGCAAGAAGCTAAAGAGGAGGACCCAGAGACAAAAGAACCTAGCTCCCAACCTAACTTGGACTCCTATTACCAGTTTATTGAAGGAGGCAGGGTCATATCTCAAAAGTTTTCCATCCCACTATTCTTTGAGCTTGAGAAGGAGAGGGCTAGAACTCACTTATGGATGTTGATCACCAAGTCAAAGGGGTGGAAGAAATTGGGCACATGGAAGAGAAACTCAAAGAAATGGGCAAAGAGCTAAGTGGCTTAAGGGACAGAGAAGCTATAATGAGAAATGAACTAGAGATAGAAAATGCATGGCTGAGGGGACAACTACAGGAAAGAGAGAACCAACTAGCATGTATGGCCAACCTCTACTTGGAGGCAATCTAGTGTAGGATGCCAGCCAAATCCTATGCTCTCTACCTCAAAGAACAATGGTTGTAGTTTTAGATTAAGAGACTAGCACAGAGGGGAACCATGCCATTTCAGAACTACACGCAGTTTATCGATCTTTGTGATCAAAGCACACTAGAGGATAGTGCAAAAATGGATGAGTTTTAGTTTCACAACATGGCCCTCACAGACATGAATGTTTGGGACCCTAATGCTAGACTAGGAGATCTACAATTAATGACTTTATCATCGTGGATGAAAAATGAGGAGTCAAGAGTTGAAGAAATGAAAAGGATATTGGCCAGAGAGCAAACTAAACCTATTTTGATCAGAGATGAATAATCAAATCCCATGGCCCTCATCATTACCCATAATTTGATTGCAAATGATCCTTAGCTTGCACCTGATATCTTGCTACCTAAGAGAAAGTAATTTCACATTTTGAGGACATGTTTAGGCTGCTATGAGATGATAGTATACATGCTTACCTAAGGAGATGGAACACAATTCCATACAGCTTAAAGATAAGGGAATATCACTCCCCTCAAAGGTTGAGAGAGGCACTCAACAGGACACCTATGTGTAAGAAATCTATGTAAAGGTTGAAGGTCAATTGGATAGGCCTAAAACTCAGTCCACCACTAATCTTAGGGATGCTAGAAGGGAGAGAAGAAGAAGAAGAAAAGAGGTGGTGGGAAGAGGTAGAAAAGAAAGTAGGTTTCTATGAACAAGAAGAGGAAACGACAACAAAGACATGGGATGTTAGAGAGGTTACGAGAGCCATGAAGGGTATGGATATTGACTAAGTTGCTCAGAGGATGAGTAACACTTTCAATAGAGGGGTGATGATGAGCCTCATCATTGTGTAATTATATGGGCCTTAATTCACCTCCTAACTTAGTCAAACCAACTATTCTCATAACTTATTGCATACTTTTGATTATATTTTGTTTATGAGATGAGTTAGAGTTAGATATATTTGCTTTGTGTTGTAATGTGCATTTGATGCAGGATTAAAGGATAAAAGCAAGGAATTTTGGCAAATACCAAGATCAAAACTCGAATGGGACAAGGGAGAGGGATTATAGGAGGTAAATCCTCCTCATTTACTACCCCTTCATTCGAATATTTCTCCATCAGCTCGGAGTGCAAACAGCCAAATCATGAGGACTAGAAGGCAACCGAGCAAGTGAAATACAAAGCACCAGTTTATCTTGAGTTTGGGAGCTGAGCCTCCCTAATTTTAAGGAATTCATTGGAGACTTCGGATGTAGAAGTAGAGAGGCCTAGGACCTTAATAGGATTCGGATTTTTACGGTAAAACTCTACTCTATTTTCGAGCTACAAGACTTGTGACAGTTGTTTTGATGTAATCTATTGTTTTGGTAATAAGAATGAGTTTTGTTTTGAGCCAGCACTGAGTTAACTCAGAGGGCTGAAGCTCTTGGGTTAGGGCCCAAACCTAGCATCAAAGGCTCCTCTTTATTGTACATGTAGGCTACTGTAAATTCATAGCTTAATTGTTCATTTTCTTAGTAGATGCATTTCCATTACAACAGTGTATATTGGATTGGTTGTGTGATAGTTTGCTTCCATTTGTGCCTTCTTTCAAATAGTAGGTTAGCAAGGAGAAAAAGGATCACCACAAGGTTCTCAGAAGGTGTCTTGGCCTAACTTCCTCCCTCTAGTATCATGACTTAAGGAAGGGACCCTTCAGTAGCCCCAAAAACACAGATTTCTAGTTCTTGTATGAGCTTTGGAGTTTGTTGTCTTTGATTCAGTATTTGGTTAATTTTTTAAGGCAGATTTCATTGTCATCTTTTTCCATGTCCATTTCTGAAATAGGATCTCACTCATGCTTTCATTCCCTTCAACAACTTTCTTCATGCATAATATAGGCAGTTGATTCATGCTTTTCTAGTTTATGAAAAATGTATGTTGTTGCATAGTTATTTTTGGAAGACACACATGTTTTATGTAGAGCAGGTACTTCAGGAGCAGATAAAGACTTCATAACCAACAACCACCTTCCACTTCATCCACCTTATCCATCCCTTGTTTCACCATCACCCTCACTAGTTTTTCATAATTTTTCATTGAAATTTCCCTAAACACATTGAGCGAATCCAGCCGTCTCTTATCTTGGATATTGACTCCTGAGTGCTCCTAAACATTTGAACACTCCATTCCACCCATTTCACACCTTTCCCAATCTTCCCAACACCTCCAACAACTCACAATTAGCTCTCGGCTGTATCCTCTAGGTTTTTTGTAATTCCTATAGGATCATCTTGTAGGTTTCTAGTACATCTTGTAGGTTTTCCAGAAACAGCCTGTTTTGAAAATGAATTGATGGGAAACATCTAGGAAGTCACAAAAAGCCTTCTGGGACCCCTCTACACCATCCAACCACTTCATAAACCTTCTATACATACTCAAACACCTTCCATCCACCTGACACATCCACAAGAAAAATTAGTTGGCATACTTGATTTTTCCTAGAAAACCAAAAAAGTGAAAACATATTTAGTTTAGTTTCTTTTCTTACACATTAGTATAGTTTGATATTTTTACTTCTGAAACTTAGATAGTAGCATTTTTTTGTTGTTGATTTAGCAATTATGCTTACCATAGCTTCTTAAATGGTTAATTAGGGTATGATGTGGTTTAGCATTACATGTTGGCCTTTTCCATTACTGCAGTAGAATAATTCCCTTAGAGTAGATTTTCCCTTCTTCCATCAAAGAATCAAGCTTCTTCTGACTCTATAGAAGTCTTTCTTGGAACCCTAGTGGTCTCTCACTAGCTGAACAGTGACAACAGGCAAAAACATCACTTTTACTTGTGCATACAACACTGTCACCTCCAAGTTTGTACGAACCCCGGGTTGATAATTAAAGATGGTAGACCAGGAGTTGCATCATCCTTGCTAGAATACTGGCACTCATCACACTATATCATGTAAGTTTATTAACATATTTAGTTTCCTTTCCTATTTCAATGGGTCTCCATAAAGTAGTGGGATTATTTATGGTTGATTGATTCGAGGAAAACAATATGTTTCTAAATCCTTCTTTATGAGATGTTTTTTGATGGATGAATGTAATTTTTCCCATTTAATTTCTTCTAATAATTTTTTCTACTTTAAAATATATTTAGAGAACTTATATTGGACAACGTTCAAGCTACTCTTTATTCACTATAGTCATTGAAGAAATTTTAACTTCACCGAGAAAATAAAGAAATTAGCCAATGAAAAACATTACTTAGAAGCATTAATTGGTCTTCATGGAAGAGATGGAAGATAACTTGTGAGTTAATTTTATGTCTTACATCTATTTGTGACATTGATTGCTCAAGAAGATGAAAAACTAGTTGGAACGTGTAAGAAGTTTTTTTATTGGCACAACATTTTTCTGGTTTGGGACTTCTTCTTACCATATATTCTGGCGCCCCTCCTATATTTTCTGATGATGCTAACTATGATGAATAAGAACATACGATGACCAATTGTTATAAAATTATATATTACAAAGCAATGGAACACATAGAATATTGCATAAATATAATCACAGAAAATGCATAAAACTAGAGAGACACAGATATATGTGGTTCACCCAGTTTGGGCTACGTCCACCCTGAACAGCCAGTCCTTCCTTTCTATTATCTAGCAAAATGAAGAGACACAACCTACAGTAGATCCGCTGTAATATCCTCTATTTTCTCTCACAGTCTCACCTCTCTTCTCCTCGCTCAGAGAATACACATCTATTACATAGCCTCTATACAATGCCCTCATACAAAGAGAGGGGTTGCCTTCTAGGGAAAAAAGCCCTAAACTAAACATAATTTCTATCGTCAGATCATCTGCCTAATGAACGGCCCAGATTGACTAGAAATTATCATACTTTTACAAGGCAATTTTACATCTGTTTTTAGCTTCGGGGATGCTGCCCCCGAAACCCCCGCCGAGGGACTGCTGGCCCCCAAACCCCCCAGCCAGGGGGGATTAGCCCCCTCGGACCCCCGCGGGGGGGACGAGTCCCCTCGCACCCCCCTGCGTGGAGGGGTGTACAAACTTCCTAGGGTATACATCTAGTTGAAACAAAGACCTCTAAATAATCATGCTCCACACCCAACACCAATTTCATAATAGATTAATTACATTTACCTTGTGTAAAATAATAAAGAGAACTTGCTCCATTTGTTTAAGGTATAGAATTTCAGTATGTTGACTTGATAGATATCTGTGGTCATTACCAAGGACTATTATTAAAGAATATGTACTCATGTACACTAGTGATAATAATGTTCCAGTACTCATGTACACTAGTGATAATAACGTTGGTATTCACTTTTCCCAAAAAATTCTAGGTGCCCATCCAAAGTTCATCTCAAAGCAAAATGTTGTTATGATAGAGATTATGACAAAGATGCATGAAAAAGGGAAGGATTTTGGCTGCATACAACACCCATGAATCCAAAATTCGTAAATCACCCACAAAAATTGAAGACTAACACTAATAATGCTAGTGATTCTACTTTCTCTTGCAGGTTTGCTAACTTTATTGAAAGGAAGACATGTCAAGGGATTTTTTTAGAAACTTCCACAACTATAGTTAGCAAAAAAATTATCACTTACTCTTTAAATCATCCTGTTATTGAGATTGGATTTCAAAAGATAGGCATAAGTAGGGAATCAAATATGACTTCACATTGTCCCCAACTCTACCTTTACTAATATAAGCCTCACTGGAGCCATAATCCTCATTATTTCGCCATAGATAATTCCTAACAAGATGAGCCAAAGCCTATATAAGAATTTAAGAATGAATGAACCAACCAATTGAAATTGTATAGTATGGTGCAAAATGTGAAATCCATGATGAAAGTGAGGTAATATAATGGACTAGGGTTACTAGCTTTGATATCTGACTCAAGTCAAGTCGAGTTAACTATGGGAGCCTTCCTAGACCTATGGATTAGGAGTATATAGAGGTTGCATGATTATATATGTTACAAATATTATGCATTTTTAAAAATCAATGTGTATATATGCAATTTCAAGGACTGCCATAAGTCCTCAAATAATTATTTAAAGGGTGCTAACTCAATGGAAGATAACTTGCCTTATAAGCATGGAGTTGGTGGTTCGATTATACTATACCCTAACATGAATTAATGAATGATATTGTAGTCTATTTTTAATTAAATACTTTTATATTGATTTATTTCAATAGAAAGATATTTTTCTGGATTTGTTGTTTTATATTTTCTCTAAAGAGAAAAAATTAATATTGTATTGTCTTTAAATATAATTTTTTATTGTCCCTACAGAAAAAATAACTAGGATTAAATACATATGGTCTCTAAAAGGACAATATGTATTTAATCCTTATGTGAATGACTCACTTAACACAGTTGAATCCAAAAATGATATCTAATATAATGCACTGTGTAAACCCCCATACTTAAATTCAAAAAGAGTGAAGGGATCTCTAACTCAATGGTTCATGAGACACAATACTCGCTAAGGTTTTGCAAATGGGGTAGCAAGCAGTGGGCTTGATTGTGGGAAAAACTCCACAGTTAAGCGCAATTGAGCCAGAGGCGATCTGGGATGGGTGACCTCCCGGGAAGTCCTAGTTACCGAGTGCAAGCCTCGGAAGTGATGATTGATGCTATTTGATTCATTTCACTAGTTTCAATCCCACTTCTTCACCACTATGAGCATCACATGATACAATGAGTGCTAAGTGAACTATTCAAAAATCATGAGAAATTAGTCAGTTATGACTACCTCTCATGGAAATGGCCATACGTGAATGACTTACTTAACGCAGTTGAATCCCAAAATGATATCTAATATAATGCACTGCATAAACCCCCATACTTAAATTCAAAAAGAGTGAAGGGATCTCTAATTGGATGGTTCATGAGGCACAATACTTGATAATGTTTTGCAAATGGGTAGCAAGCTAAGTTCGCTTGATTGTTGGGAAAACTCCACAATTAAGTGCGCTTGAGCCAAAGGCGATCTAGGATGGGTGACCTCCCAGGAAGTCCTGGTTACCGGGTGCAAGCCCCAGAAGTGATGATTGACGCTATGTGATTCATTCCACTAGTTTCAATCACACTTCTTCACCCATGTAAGCATCACCCGATGCAATGAGTGGTAAGTGAACTATTCAAAAATCATAAGAAATTAGTCAATTATGACTACCTCTCATGGAAATGGTCACACGTGAATGACTTACTTAATGCAGTTGAATCCCAAAATGAAATCTAATATAATGCACTACGTAAACCCCCATACTTAAATTCAAAAAGAACGAAGGGATATCTAATTGAATGGTTCATGAGGCACAATACTTGCTAAGGTTTTGCAAATGGGGTAGCAAGCTAAGTGGGCTTGATTGTGGGGAAAACTCCACAGTTAAGCACACTTGAGCCAGAGGTGATATGGGATGGGTGACCTCTCAGGATATCCTGGTGTTATAGAAATTTTTGGGCACTACAGCCCCAAGCATAAATGTCCATAAACCAAGGGCTCCTAAGTCCCTAAAAGTGTTGTTCCAACCCCTAAATGAACAACGTCAACTGATTACAGCTCCTCACATAAGTTCTCCATGAAAAACTACTGAGAACTGGTCAAAACCGAATCATTTCACCTGCTCCATAGGAAAAGCGCGTTGCATCTCACCTAAATACACACAGTGGGTGTGTTGAATTTCAAAAATCCCTTCTATGGGGTGTGATGGGTGAGAAGGGACAAATGGCAGTGTCAATCCGCGAGGTGGAGAAGCATGGAATCTTACAGAAACTTCTCCTGTGACACTTGCCTCTCTGAATTCGACTAGGGATGAGTAAGAGATCATCAATCTCCAAGTGGAAGCAAGAACTATCAAAGGGAAGACACTAATCAAATCACAAGCTGACTCATCTCCCTTACAGACATCTATATATGGATCCCTCATCCCAGAGATCCAGAGGCTGGAATTTTGCATCTTGTAAGGAATTGTTGTTGGTTTCTTGAGGTAATATCATAGTGTTGGGTGATCTAAGCTTTTCATGAGGTGAAGAAGGGCTTACTTGCTGAGAGGATGATGTTGGGTCAGAACAACTGGTTGTAACTCTCTTGGCTCTTTCTTGATTATCAATAAAGCTATTCAAGTTTTCCTCCATACTCTTGTGTGATTTATGTTTTATGCATTTGTATGGTCAATTTACATCTGATCCTAGATTGTTTATGATAATAGATCTATGTTCTCGTATAGTTTCATGTTGCTTTGATTCTGCAGATACTCTATGAAGTTGGGTATACAAGAAATCAAGTAGAAAAGGACTATCAAAAGAGAGAGGAATCGAGCAAGGAACCAAGCGCAAGACAGAGGTTGGTCTCCTTTATTCTTCTCTCATCTATCTTTCATAAAGGAAAACGAAAGTAGTTTTACTTTGTTTGTTTCTAAGGTAGCTACCAGCCTTAGTGGGATTAGCAGTTCTGCATAGACACTTTTCCCTGTATCAAAATGGTGACTCCACTGGGGAGCGAAAATATTGATTGTTTATCTACATTTGTTTACTTTATAAACTTACAGACGGAGCCTGAAGTCAAGCGAGTTAGCCTTCGAACTGCATTTGCTATGCAAATGCAAAGTAGATCAACGTTGCTTCAGTCAATCTCTGGGTTTTGTTTATAAATTAAACAATTGATTTACAAGATTTCTAATTGCCCTCGTGGTGGCTCTAGTAACCTCCTTAGATCTACCCCTGTGATTGATTTACTGATTACCACTTGCTCGGCCAAAATCCCTGAACTGAACTACAAACTGTGACCCGGAACCCAATCAAAGTCTCGTCCCTGGTCCAGTGCATTGTCTATTATGTGAATCTCAAATTCAGCACACTTCTCGAGTGTAGTAGGTGCCCTGCATTTCAAATTCACTGTGTTACAGGTGCGCTGATCAGACTAGGCATTGTTCCTAAATTTTGGTTTCTGTGTTCATTCTTTTCAGATCTATTCAAGAGTTTTGCTGCCTGTAGTCAGTACACCTCTGTTTGAAACCACTTTCCTTGTTGTTATTCTGCCTCCATTGTGCAAAGAACTGTAAATGTTTTTATGTATTTGTTGAGTCATTTTCAGTTCTCCTATACAAAGAAGTAACATAATTGTACTGTCGTTTCTTGATTTGAAAGTGTCGCAAGTGTTTTTTTCAGTCATAGAAGAGGACCTGATTTTTCTTGATAGTCGATTACCCTGTTACTATTGTATTTGATCTAAATGAGTAGTTTTTCTAGTGTCGAAAGCAAGTTTTCATTTCCAAATCACAAAGTGTTGTCATTGTCTTCATTTTGATTTTGAAAAGAAACTTGTTAGTAATTGTCGCTTTGAAAAATAATTCAGATTTGCGCATTAGCTTTCTTTTATCATTCACATATTAAGAAGGCTGAAAACAAATACATGCATGTGCATTTTCATTTAGACTGTTTGATTGGTTTGATTTAGGATGGTGCATATAGTGTGTGCTCTTTGCTCTTTGTTGAAAGAATATTGTCTCTCTTTCCTTAGTAGCTAGGATTTTCATTGCACAAAGAAGATAAAACGACTGTTTATCTGAAGTGAAAAACTTCTGGAGAGACAGAAATATATATGGAAATATTTTATTAAAAAGATGAATTACAGATGATGATTGATTACAATGGGGTTCCTGGCTTATATACCACCATGGACACCCTTTCGGAAAGGGTATGATCTTATGATCGTGCCCTTTTGTCTAACTAAACCTAAAATTAAACAATAAACCTAAAATTAACTAATTTTTTACTTAACAATGCCTTCCTCTCGAAAGAATGCTTTGTCCTCAAAGCATACGCAACAACGGATGTTGTTGAAAAAATGCTTCATTCTCCCAAGAAGCGTCTTCTTCGGTAATTCCTTCCACTTGATTATATATTCCAAGATGATCAAGGTCCCACACTTTAAAAGGTCTTGGATTAATCTCTCAATTTCCGTTTTTTGGTGATGTGAATATCGGTATGGCTTGATGTTGACGGGGTCTGATCTTGCCTTGACTTCTATTGTATGCTCAATTTCCCTATTAGGTGGCATCTTCATAGGTAGGTCTTGAAATACTTCTTCATGCTTCCGAATCAGATCTTGTATCTCTGGTGACTCTTCTCTGGTCATATTCGCAGATAACATTTCTAATTGGTAACATTGTATTGCATAAGCAGGTGCTCTTCTTCGACTCAGCTTCATCATTTGAGATGATGATACAACTTGATTTTCTGGTGCTTTGAATCCGTGTAGTTTGTACTTCTGACCTCCCCATTTGAATTTTATAAATTGTACTTGATGTTTGGCAGCATAAGTACCTAAAATTCGTAATCATTGGATACCTAAGACTACATCTACTCCTCCTAATGGTACTGTGAAGAATGGAGACTCTAGATTAAAGTCTTGAATCTGCAAATTGACCTTATGGCATTTCCCTAACTTTCAATCTTCTTACCATTAGCTACCATCAGTTTCATGTTTGGTAAGGGAAATGAAAAGATATTGAGTCTCTTTGCCACGGTTGCATCTAAAAAATTGTGTGTGCTTCCAGAGTCGATGAGAACCACTACGTTGTTCTTCTTTATGTGTCTTTTTAACTTTAAAGTCTGAGGTTGTGATATACCTGTCATAGCTGATAATGACACTTGTGGAATACTTCCGTAATCTAATTCTGGTGAGAATTCTGGGGCGTCTTCTGTGTCTTCTATGTCATAATCTTCACTATTTGAATCATTGGTTGCTTCACAATTATATAGGTTCTTTGGTTCTTTTCCTTTAGCACATCTATGTTTGGGGTCCCATTTCTCACCACAGCATTTACATTTACCCTCTTTTACTCTTTGCATTTCCACATTAGATTTTTCATCTTCACGACAGTGCGGTGGAACATATCTTGTATTATTTGAGTCCACATACTGGGGTATCCTTCGTCTTGCATAAGTTTTTTCCGCTTTTGACCAAAATATTGGTTCGGATTTCTTTTCGGCTGTTTTTGCTTTTCGTCTTGCTACTTCTATAGATGTAATGTCATGCATCTGAAGTTCTGCTTGTAAATGGGTTTTGAGTCCCGAGATGTATGACTAAATTAGACGAGATTCTGATAACCCAGGTACTCGTGTTACTAAGGTCTCCCATTCTTGAGCGTATTCGTCCACACTTCATTTTTGTCGTAATTTGATGAGTTTTGAAAAGAACTCTTCTTCCTTTACACCTTGGAATCTTTTGAAGAATGCATCTTTAAATTTTCTCCAGCTAATGACGTGTGTTGTTTTTTTCCACCACATATACCAGTTATATGCTTCTCCTTCCATTTTCATGGATGCATGCCTGAGCTTTTCGTCATCATCATTGATGTCATATATCTCAAAGTATTCCTCTGCTTTATTTATCCATGCAACATTGTTTTTTTTTGTTTCCATCGAATTTAGGCATCTCGACTTTTGCCCTTCGCTGGTATGTTGCTACTGGTTGAGAGAAAAAAGGGTGTTGATTGGTAAAGTTATCCCAGAGTTGCTTGTTTGTAAAGGCTGTGTTACTCGCTTCTTAGTGGGGTGTCGCTAATTTTCTTGGGGATTCAACTTTTTCGTGAGAGTCTGTTGACTTTGTTGAATCTAACGAGATGTGTTCTTGATTCTCTTCACCTTCTTTTAGTAGTTGTGCGGGTGTACAATTCGACCTTTTACACAGAATTTTCAGCATTGTTAAGACCTCTCTGATGCCTGCTTCTGTCTTAACATGGTAATTTTCCATCTTTATTTCTATTCGAATTGTCGTATCGTGAAGATTTTTGATTTCATCAGCTTGCTCCCCAAGCTTGATCTGGAATTCATTTAATCTTTTATTGACCTCGTCATGGTTTTTATTTATCTTATGCTCTGCATCCAACAATTTTTTTTGGAAATCCACCATTGTCATTGTTGACATTGAGCGGGTTTGCGGGGGCGTATATTTATTTGCCAGCTAAATTATTTTTCCTCTCTTCTTTTTTTTTTAAATTAGCTAAAATAAATTTTATACATATAACTTTTAATTAATTAAAAATAAATTTAATTAATTAAATTAACTTATATATATAACTTTTAATTAATTAATATAAATTTAATTAATTAATATTTATATATATATATATAACTTTTTAATTAATTAAAATTAAAATAATTTTAATTAATTAAATTAACTTTATATATATATATAGATATATATATAACTTACAACTAAATTAAAGTCATATGTCATATAATTTATAATATATATTATATATAACTTATATATATCATATATATTATATATGTGTTTTATATGGACAGTCACGTATTACTATATAATTATTTTAATGACCGAATGGACAGTCACGTCCAACCGTAAAGTCACGCTCAGGTTGACTGTTCAAAACACAATGGCTGACGGAACCCTTGACTGTTTTAAAAAAATAACACAGTTCTCACCAAGCAGATCTTTGACAGAACCCTTGACTGTTTTAAAAAAATAACGCAGTTCTCACCAAGCAGATCTTTAACGCAGTTTAAGTAGCAAGCCAGATGTTCAACGTAGTTTAGGTTTCAACGCAGTTCTCCACAGACAGATTTTCAACGTCATTCAAGTATTAACGCAGTTTTCCACAGATGGCTACGGGTCAACGGTGGTGTGAACAGGTGACAATGCGTGGAAACTAGTGCGGAACAAGCGAGCGGGAGAACCGTTCGCTGTGCTGTAGTGAGCCCAGGAGCGACTCGCTCTGATACCAATGAAGTGAAAAACTTCTGGAGAGACAGAAATATATATGGAAATATTTTATTAAAAAGATGAATTACAGATGATGATTGATTACAATGGGGTTCCTGGCTTATATACCGCCATGGACACCCTTTGGGAAAGGGCATGATCTTATGATCATGCCCTTTCATCTAACTAAACCTAAAATTAAACAATAAACCTTAAATTAACTAATTTTTTACATAACATTATCATCTTAGATTGCATTTTAGGAATTGTACATCTACATCACGCGGTGAACCTGAAAGGAAAATTTCTTAAGCAAGATCAACTATAAAATAAATTTAATGAATCTAACAACGCTTTGGAACCTAATGCACAACATCTAGAAGTCTAGGCTAGAGACGTATTCCGACGTCGTAAAGCCTGGTAACTATTGTTCTCACTGTTGGTTGGGTGATTCCACCACTTTGAAACGATAAGCGCCAGTACGGACTTGTGCTCCCACATACCATCGAGTATATTTTGAGAGACCACAATAGGCTTTATCCTTTATCCATAGGAAGCCGTGTCTGCCGCCCTATCGATCGCAATGCACTGAACACAGCATTCGGGAAGATTGACTGTCGTACTGTAAAAAGTATTCTGCAGTTTTGCGATTGGTTTGGTAATCCCTCTGCCTAGATTTCCAAAGCAGTCCCTTTCGTTCCTTTTCATACTCCTTAACAGAAAAGGTCCATCTGAGCACTTGTCACTTCAGGCTCATTAAAAATCGAAGGCGACTAGAGTCATATTTTGTTTTTCTCGACTCTTAAAAATTGAAAAAACAAGTTGTGTCAAAGCGTCTAAAATTCATCTAATTTGGAAAGATACTTCCTCTTTATTTTTGGTTGATCGATTAATCCGCAATCGTGGAAGAAAGTCAATTGGAACCCTGTCGTTCACAGAGGCTTACGAGTCAACCGTCTTTGTCTCCGGAATCGAAACTATTACGGACAAAGCGAACTCATTTAACTAGTTCCAAATCTCCTGGTAAAGTTAGAACAAGTGTTCCAACAACATCAGAGACTCCGGTTACTCCAAACATTTCTAGCATCCCTGCCTTTACAAAAGAAGTTCAACAGCCACCGAGGGATAGTAGCTCTGATCCTAGTTTGAAGGTAAACACTTGTGTTACTCAACCAGTTTCATCTACAACTGGTTCGGAGAGTGTTATTCGCCAAACATCTGTCGCTGCAGATTCCATACCTTCTTCGACACCAAAATATTTTACGGACCTGATGGTCTACCTCTTCCACCTGGTCTAATTGCTATAGAAAAGATTGTGGAGGATCCTCCATCTAGTACTCCATCGCAATTTGGAGTCGGGATCACTCTGTATCCTTCTTCATCAGAAATTAGTCTACCGCCAGCGGAAGCTCCTGTAGAATCGCTAGGTAATATTTTGGATAGACTAGAAATGTCTGAACAACCACCGACATCTAGGACTGTGTCGTCTGACACAGTGACGGCAGAACTTCCTACTATCACTCCAACAATGTTCGTCGGTATACCATCTGTCCCAAATAGCTCTCAATCGCTAGAAAGGGCCCACTCAGGGGCTATTTTTACAGTATGGTCCATTCCTGTTTGTTCATCCGGAATAGTATCCGGAAACTCTTATGTTGAGTCTCAACAAATTGATCCTTCAGGATGTCAATTTGGGCAGTCTGGTCCTCAAGGGCAAACCATTCCTTTAAGTACCGAATTACCACCATATGGGGGGCAGTATACCCTTTCATTGTCTCCTCCAGGAGGACAGCCATACGGGAGTTCACAACAAAATTCAGGTTATGCTGGAATTACATCTAGCGGTTGGGTACCGATACTACCTCAACAACCAAGAGTTGTATATTCAATGCAACAATGTTTACCTATGTCAAATATACCAACTACGCTAGCTATTGTGACGGTGTCGCAAGTACAAGCGCTGCCTGTTGTATGCCTACCTCAGGTTTCTCAGGTTGTAATGAAACAGCCTCTTGACCCTACGACTCAACCACAATCGTCGACTGGTGGAATGACACAAGCCCAAACGGGTACAATTACCCCTCATCTTGGTCAAACAATTAGTATTTGGCAACAGCACATGGCTTCACAACCATGGCTGGTGCAATACCAACAACCGCAATTCCAACAAGTATACCAAGGATCTGAGCAACAAATCTTTGCAAATAGTGGGCAGCTGTATATTCAAAACGGTCAAAATCAGCCATTCTACAATGGTTATGCCCACCAACCTTACCAAAGTTACCAGAATCAAATGCATTATGCTGGTATGCAAATACCAACTGCTCAGGCGATTCCATCTTATCCTGGGTATGCTTCGTCTAACCTGAATCAATAGTTACCCTTCGTGGTGACTTTAGAATTACCAGATCTAAATCGGTTAACAAACGATCCAATCGCTTACGCTCCTTGGTGGCCAGCGATTCCGCATAAACTTCCATCAGATATTCCTAAATATAATGGAAATCCAGGTGAAGATCCGTCGAATCATGTGATGACCTTTCATCTATGGTGTTCATCAAACACCCTAAACGATGATTCGATTAGGCTTCGCCTTTTTCAGAGGACGTTAACTAGTCCGGCAGCAAAATGGTATATCGAATTGCCCAAAGCTTCGTTTGACAACTTCAGTACCCTAGCCACAACCTTTTTAACCCATTTTCAGTTACCGATAAGGTACGAAACGGGAACAGAACTTCTTACCAATTTCAAAAAAACAATGGCCACTCACATATCTGACCATATTCATGAGTGGCGACGTCGTCGTAGAATGGTAAAAACATATGTTCCTGATCAGCTTTTAGCTTAATGGTTTATTAAGTCTTTGTTACCTTCCATTACAAAAGATGTGGCAAAAGGGGGAGTTGTCACCAAAGAGCAAGTTATTGCTCGTGCGCAATATTTAGACTTGATTTACACTCAGTCTGGCATGCTCTACGATAAAATACCTGACGCTCCCAGACCGGAATTCTCGGTCCCTCCTCCTCCTAAATCAAACAATGACTCTCATGCCGGCGATGGCGTGATTGGCACGACAGACACGAAATCGACAAAGGCTACATCTAAAAAGGCCCGTAATATTTCCGGTCAAAATGCAAAAGAAGAACTTCTTGCCTCAGAAGTAAATGTCGTCTCGACAGATAAAGGCAAAGAAACCAAGCAACCAGGAGGCAAGAAGAAAAACAAAGGGAAGAAGAAGAAACAGGAGGAATCATCACCTGAAAAATCTTCTACAAACCCTTCTGGAAATAGGAAACCAAATCATCCATGCTTTATATGCGATGAGGATCATTGGACATCAGATTGTCTGTATAAAGCTGAGCTCAAAAAATTCTTCAAGAATACAAATACCCAGCAGTATTAACTGATCCGTTTTCGAATCTAGGAACAAATCTGGTTGACAGTGGAAATGCTTCCCCGTCTCAAGTGCTAATGTTGTCGGTTTTGAAACAGAAAAATGATGCTTTAATATCGACAAGGAACAAAGATTACAGGAATCCACAGCTGTCGAACAACAAGGATAAAGATCAACCTAGTAGTTCAACAACAACTTCGACAGAAGTTGCGCCGCCCATCATTCTTGAGCTGATAATAAAACTGCCAAAGGGAGTAGTACACAAGTCGACATTTAATCCTCGTGCTAGAGCAGCACAGCATTATAATATAGAAGAAGATCTGGCCCAATCGCCATCCGCTATGTCGACACTTGAGGTACTGCAAAATTGCCCATCCCAAAAGCAGGCTTTATTATCAGCCATCGGTGGGATAGACCCAATGGATTCTAATCTTGTGTCCTTTAATCACAAAGGATACGATCCTCAGTTACCATCTCAACTAGCTTTCCTCATTCAAGTGAAAGCCCTCAACAAAACTATTCATCGAACAATTATTGATGAGGGGGCATCTACATGTATTATGTCGATGAGTTGCTGGAAAACTTTAGGATCTCCAACCTTGTCGCAATCTTCGACAACATTGAAAGCATTCGACGGACGAACATATACCCTGTATGGTATTCTAAGTAACTTGCAAGTCGAACTAGGGGGGAAAACAGTAGAAATAGATGTCGAAGTAATTGACGGAAACCTCGATTACAACATCCTACTGGGAAGACCATGGATATATTCCATGGCTGTTTCTGTGTCGACCTATTTTAGGAAGATTGCATTTCCCTTTTAAGGAGGGATTACATTCGTCGATCAACAAACCTTCCTCCCCAATGGTCCTCAAGTTACGGGAAGCATTCCAATGATCCATGGAAGCCCCCATTCACTTCAAAATATCAGAGTAGGCCTACTAAAAGACCCTATATTAATGGGAACTTTTTCCCTTCCGCCTCCAATAAATCTGGCGGAAGTAGCATCGGTAGGAACCTGCAATATGATATCTTCAGTTGAAAAGATCTCAGAAAACGATATAAACATGGATCATACGCAGGTATTGCCTCCAAGCCCAATGGAAATATTGTAGCAATCAATGTTCTTGGCATGGGAGGCAAACCCAAATCAACTCTCATCAAGTGTTTGGATAGATAGGTCTAAGGAATATGGCACCCCTTCAGATTCTTGGTCGCGAGTGCATTACACCGACGAAGGAATTGTTCAATCAATGGTAATTGAAGGGGAACCATGGGAAGATTACCACCATCGTTCCCTTCTTCCGGATTGTGAAGAAAATACTCCTGATGACCTTCATCATCCTTCAGTTTTTTGTTTCCTATCAAATACTGTAAACACGGTGGATTCTGAGCAAAACTTGTCCAACATTGAAGAGACTATAGTCATAAATATCTCGATCAAAATAGATGTTGTAGAGAATATTTATGTTGGCAAATTTTGTTCTCCTTCAGAACTGGAAATATATAACGCTCTTTTTCGCGAATTTAGAGATGTCTTTGTTTGGTCATATAATGAAATGCCAGGCATTGACTCGAGTATCGTTGAACACGAAATTAATATGTATGCAGATGTCAAACTAGTACGACAATGGCTACGGCAGGTGCACCCCAAGAAAGCCGCTGCCATCAAGATAGAAGTTGAAAAACTTCTCCATGCTGGTTTCATTTACCTGGTTCCTCTAACCGATTGGGTATCGAACATTGTTCCTGTTATGAAAAAACAAGGAACGATTAGAGTGTGCGTCGATTATAGGGATGTAAATCAAGCTTGTCCAAAAGACAACTACCCTACACCCTTCATTGACCAGATAATGGATGAATGCGCTCGATGTGAAATCTTTCATTTATGGATGGATTCTCTGGGTATAATCAAATAAATATCCGCCCACAAGACTAGTCAAAGATTGCATTTATTTGTCAGTGGGGCACATTCGCATATCGAAAATTACCCTTTGGTTTAAAGAACGCAGGGGAAACATTTCAGAGGGCAATGAATTATGCCTTCCATGACATCAAAAACATCGTTCAACCATATCTCGACGATCTTCCGACTCATTCGCGAAAGCAGACTGATCATCCGCAGCATTTAAAGGCAATATTTCTACGTTGTCGACACTACAAGATACGACTCAATCCACACAAATGTGTGTTCTGTGTCAGTTCTGGTTGTTTACTTGGCTTTGTAGTCTCAAAGGACGGGATTCATCTCGACCCATGTAAGGTTTAGGAAATCAATAATTTGCCCCCACCTTCAAATTTGCTTCAGATTCAGAAACTCCAAGGGAAAGCAAACTTTCTGAGGAGGTTCATTCCAAATTACGCTGAACTTGCTAAAGGTTATAGACGTCTATTGAAAAAGGAAGTGCCCTTCGTCTGGGATCAGGTTGCGCAAGCTTCCTTTGATGCTTTAAAAGAATCCCTAATGAAAGCATCATTAATGTACGCTCCTGATTATCAAAAAGACTTTAACCTATATCTGGCTGCAGCAGATACAACCATCGCAATGGTTTTAGTTCAAGAAGACAACGGAATTGAACATCCTATATATTATTTAAGTAAGAACTTAAATGATACAGAAAGCAAATATTCTTATGTTGAAAAGCTAGCGCTCGCAGCTGTTCAAGTGATACAGAGATTTCGACACTATGTCCTCTTTCGAAAAACTACCATTCTGTCAGATTGCAACCCCATGACTTATATATTGTCGCGACAGTTGCTGGGGGGCAAATATTCAAAATGGATAGCAATTCTACAAGAGTTTGATCTAGAATTTGTAAAATCCAAGTCAAAGAAAGCCCTGGTTTTCGCAGAATTATTATGCGATCTCCCATCGTCATCCAACGATGAAACAACCAAAGAAACTATCGTGGATGAATCTTTGTTTCTGATATCTTCAAGCAATCCGTGGTATGGAGATATAATCATTTATCTCCAAACCCAAAAATATAGGCCTAATACCTCCCACTCTGAACAAAAACGTATTCGATACCAATCAAAAGACTACATGATCGTCGGTGATACACTTTACCGTCGTGGTGTCGATACAGTTCTACGGAGGTGCCTCACCCATGAGGAGGCCGAAAAAGTCCTGAATGATTGCCATTCAGGTGCGTGTGGGGGGCATCAATCCGGTTACGCTACGGCACAAAAATTTTTACGAGCAGGATACTTCTGGCCAACAATGTTCAAAGATTGCATAACCGCAGTCAGAAGTTGCCATGCCTATCAAATTTTCGATAGCAAAACCAAAAGACCACCCGCACCTCTGCAGCCAATAGTTGTTGTTGGGCCATTTTCCAAATGGGGCATCAATTTCATGACATGCAACCCCACCTCGAGCAGGGGGCATGGGTATATCATAGTTGCAGTTGACTATTTTACCAAATGGGTCGAGGCGATGCCTACATTAGATAACACTGGTGAAACAACTGCCCTTTTCTTTTTTAATCATGTAGTCGCCAGATTCGGCATTCCATAAGCTATAGTCACAGATCATGGATCACATTTTCGCAATCACATGATGGTCGAATTAGCTACCAAATTAGGGTTGTCCCACAACAGCTCTACTCCATACTACCCGCAGGCCAACGGAAAAGTTGAAGCAATCAACAAGGTCCTGAAGCGCATGCTGCAAAGGATGATTGGAGTCCACAAAAGGAGTTGGCACCTGATCCTGTACTCAGCCTTGTGGGCATACCGAACATCAATAAGGAATGCAACTGGGTTTACACCTTTCCAACTGTTGTATGGCCTAGAAGCAATCTTACCAATTCAGTGTGAAATCTCGCCCGTCAAACTCGCAATCGACCTTCTCCCCGGAACTTCAGAAGAGGAGGCTCGTTTCTTGGAACTAATCCAATTGGATGAAACCCGTCGTGATGCCGCTTTGGCTAACAAAGCCCATAAGAAATGAGTCAAGGCGCAGTTCGACAAGAATGTCAAACCCCATGTCTTCTCAGAAGGTGACTTGGTCTTGCTTTATGACCAAGAATCCGATAAATTGGGAGCAGGTAAATTCAAGTCTTTATGGATGGGCCCCTATATTGTTAAGCGAGTGTTAGCAAAAGGAGCCTACGAGTTAATGGATTATGACGGGATTCCACTGGCACAACCTCGTAATGGGTTGTACCTTAAGCGTTACTATGCATGATTCAGTGTGGTAACCTATATGCTTTTGTTACATTTTTGTTTTCGCTAAAGTATTTGTTTTGGTCAAGTAAGTCCGCTTTTTACATTTGTCACAGATGTCGAACCTATTGGAATCTTTTGTTGGATATGCCGACGGAGCAAGTCGTAGTTCGTGGAACCTATCTTCTGCGGCCTGGGCCATTTTCGATCCAAGCGGCGAGTTAGTAAGTTTCAGAGGGGTATGTATTGGTCGATCAACGAATAACATCGCTGAATATAGCGCGTTGATAGAACTTCTCTCTGATGCCATCACACATGGCATACGCCGACTGGTCGTCAGGCTAGACTCACAGCTCGTCATACTATAGCTCACTGGTATCTACTCCGTCCGAAATCCAGCTATCTATCGCATGTTCCTAAGGGTCAAGATTTTGGAAAGGAAATTTGATTTTATTCAATATCAGCATATTTCCAGAAACTTAAACACATTAACTGAATCATTGGCAAATTGTGTGTTAGATAGACATTTGCAACATTTATAAAAAGAAGCATCTCATCAATATTTGCATCAGGATCATGTAACATAACGAAAATAAAACTCCGAAAATCAAAAATATATATATAACTGTTTATGGTTTACACATAATGTTCTGTAACCAAGATAAAATTGGTCAAATGACCCAAAACTCAAAACGCTAGGGGGCACCGTAGTCTAATGATGTTGGTGATAACAAGTCACCGCCTGTGCAATCATGCGTAAAAGCCTAGTCCATCGACTTGGCATGCCAGTAGTATGTCGCTACAACCTCAAAGGCAGCTCGTCGGTCCTCACGTTTGGAATATCGAGAATGAGGCCCTCGACTTGATCCTGTAATGCTGAAAGAGTCTCGGCCACATCAAGGTCGCGAAGGATAGCCCTTCCCACAGCCTCTCCTGCTGGAGCGGTAGCTGGCACTCTCAGGCGTACTACTGGCCGAACAGGACCAACATCTGCATGAGCACATGAGTTTTGACTATTCTTGATAGAATAAAGTACAAGGACATTATAAAAGGAAAAACGATAAATAGAAATATGGTCAAGAATTTACCAATGGCACCCCATTGTTCGCCAGCCGGCAGTACCAAATCCAGGTCACCCCGGAAGTCCATACCAACATATGGATACTCAGAATAAACCATCTCCTGACGATCGAACAACCCGAATAAGGTATCAGAAAAGGAAATCTGAGACTGACTAGGATGCCTAGACATATGGTCGACCCATCTCCCTACGTGGTTCAATCGGTGGAGGTAAACCAAGTGCAATATACTGCGGCTGCATCAGTGGTATCTTTTCCAAGGCAAAGGCAGTCAAAATAGAACCGTATCCAAAGTTCTTCAATCTCTTGCTTTTCACCTTGGTCAACTGTTCTTTCATCACAAGGAGTACTGCGTCACACCAGTTAAACACCTTCAATTCGAGACATTCCAAGGCATACTGCATATAAGATCGGTTGGCCACATGAAGAGCCGCACCACCAGCCATCCTACCAAAAGTGAATAGAATGGTCCTCAAAGACCTGTCAGTGACATCTCATATGATGATATTGCCGTCTTTACTCGGCTGAGATCCCTCTCTGCAATACCTGCAAACATAATCTCTCACAGATTCACCTCCACGGGCCGAACCTGATAAAGAGATAGGGGCACCCCGCCTCGATAAGCCAGTCAAAAAATAGATGTCCACTACAGTCAAGGGGATGGATTTGCCCCTAATCTGGAACATCTAGCTGGTAGGATCCCAAGCATTGAGCAAATACTGCAGCAAGTTGATTTGTTGTCTCATGCTAGAAATGCGGAAAAACTTCAACAGGCCACAGTTTCGTAATGCATTTACTGTAACCGGATCATGTAAAGCAAGCATGTCATCTTCTTCATGCTCACATTCTCGCCATGTAATAGTCATTTTTCTCCAATAAATCTCTGAAAACAAACAAGAGAAGAGTTAGATCCTGATTTGGTGAGAAACAAGCAAAAATTTCCATTGAAAACTGTGCATAAATTTCCTTCCTTGCGCTCATCGCACCTATAGTAGTGTTCTGGGTGCATTGCATGTCAATTGGCTAGTGGACAGGCTAACATACAACGCACCTTTCGATGCATAAAGGGTGCAATGGAGCCAGGGCGAGTTTTTCAAACCCCAAAGGCTCAGAAAAATCAGAAATCGGGCTCAGAATGCAAAATGGAAAGGATGAAATGAAAGAGCTCAGGTTTAGCTCCTACCTGGTTCAGATGGCACCGAAAATCGTCCACAGAATCTCCTGGAATCAGCTGGTGAAAAATCAAAGGAGGAAAGTACCTCCAAAGCTCCAACAAGCCAAAGTTCAAATGAAATGGTAAAATGAGAAGTAAAATCACTTCTAAATTATTTTTACGTAATTCGAGTAAAATATTAGTGTCCTAACTCATTTTTCAAAGATATATTGTTCATTTCTAACTAGTTTGATGAAGCAATTGAGCATGCAGTACAATATTTAAAAGAACAAAGCTATTAATGGTAAAGTCAAGAAATGACCGTTATATCGAGCAGTTTTAACGCGGACTTCATGCTCGTTAAAAAATAAACATAAGCAATGATCAAATGTTTCCCCCAACGTTTAAGCTTAATAAAAAATGAACCAATTTCCAGTAAATAACCATCGTGAATGTAGTACTTCAACCTTTAAAGCCTTGGTTGTGTTCTCATCATCACCTCCCTCCTGTATTGGCCGATCATTCACCTCCATTTGATTGTTTACCCCTTTTGAGGAACAGCTGCGAAGAGTTATCCTGTTAGCCATCCTTGTAACACTGCCATGATTGGAAAATTCCAAACCTTACCTGGAATCAGCTGCTACCCAAATCTATCACTCGTTCCTCAAAGACGAGTCTCCTTTAAGCTCTTTTCAACTGACTTGTAAAATATGAAAAGATTGCCGAGCCATTGGCCTCTCCAGCTCGTTAAAGTGATCGGAAGTGCTATCCCTCCTTTAGATTTTAATCTTTTTGGACCTGAGGGATTATTACACAAAAACATCGAGCGCTTGTTTTGTTCGGCTCGTTAAAAGTATCGAAAATTCATCCCTTCTGTATCATTTTATACTTTTTCAGACTTAAGGGATTAGATGACGAAAAAGGATTCTTGGAGTTTCCTTTACATCCCTTTTCAGACTCTCTAAAATTGAAAAGGACCGAGTTATCTTTGTCGTTAAACTCGTTAAAACCTAATAGCGACAAACTTGTCCATAGCAGACAAGAATGAGTTTCACTATCGCTAGGCTCGTTAAAACATAGTGATGGGTTTGCCCGAAGGGCAAATTATAGAACAAGCATATGTTATCCTCCTCAAGCTTGACAAAAATAAAGAGGTACTGGTCAGCAATGACTGGGGAAAAAATGGGAAGAAAACTTGAAAAACTTTGTTGGTAGCAAGTCACTCTTGAACATGACACTTTCACTCTGAATCCAAGTCGGGTTGGGTTGTTTCATTCACCGGTCACATCACCATGGTCACATCACACCATCCACATTTGGGGTTAATGCTACCAATCCATCATGTCAGTGTCGCCGATATGTTCAAGAGAAGTCACTCAGAAAATCCACCTGTGTCTCATCCGCTGCAATACATTTACGCTCCATTCTTTCATGACCGCCTCCCTGAACCTTATATCACCAAACCGTTTTCGCCTCCATTAAAATCATTTGCTCCGTTCCGTGTCATTGATGTGGGATTCATTAAGGCCCTCCTATGATGGATCGCTTCTTGTCGACATCAGCTCATTATCCAAGAAGTCGATCTAGGAACACCCATTTCAGTACTTTGAAGCTTGCATGCCTCAATGGCAAGTTTCTCACTTTCGGCAATAGGTTTACATCAATGGCCTTCGACCGAAAGATTTTGCGTGGTGTTCGACGCCAAGTCCCTTATTCACACATGAATTGTACTGTAGTACCTTGAGGATCATTATCATTATCGGTGATTCCTCTTGCGCCTGTTAACAACTTACATCATTGGCTAGTAATCAGGCAATGTCTTTCCATGTTCGACTCTAGAACATCTCTCACATGGATCGACTCGTACTTTGAGTGAAGATCGAACGAGATTGAAGACCCCGGATCTAATTTCATCCATCTAGGCTACGATATATATTCTAGAAATAAAGACATCAAATGTACATCGTTGCTGCACAGATAATCATCCAATCTAAGGGATGATGGCTCTACCAGAATCATCAGTCTACACTCAGACGATTGTCTGTCCTATGTACATGAAAATGAATTTATAAAGCTGAGCATGGGAATGCCCGAATCAGCTTGATCATGAAAATATTATGAAGATAATGTATTGTATTGTATCTTATTACAGGTCTGCTTCCATCTTGAAAGAACTTCGAATCCTCATGATAAAGCATTTCACCCGACATCAAAAAGATTAACGACCTCATGCTTTAGGGGGCAACTGTTATAGACATTTTTGGGCACTACAGCCCCAAGCATAAATGTCCATAAACCAAGGGCTCCTAAGTCCCTAAAAGTGTTGTTCCAACCCCTAAATGAACAAGGTCAACTAATTACGGCTCCTCCCAGAAGTTCTCCATGAAAAACTACTCATAACTGGTCAAAACTGGATCATTTCACCTTCTCCATAGGCAAAGTGCGTTGCATCTCACCTAAATACACACAGTGGGTGCGTTGCATTTCAAAAAGGCCTTCTATGGGGTGCGATGGGCGAGAAGGGACAAATGGCAGTGTCAATCCGCGAGGTGGAGAAGCATGGAATCTTCCAAAAACTTCTCCCATGACACTTGCCTCTCTGAATTCGACCAAGGATGAGTAAGAGATCATCAATATCCAAGTGGAAGCAAGAACTATCAGAGGGAAGACACTAATCAAATCACAAGCTGACTCATCTCCCTTACAGACATCTATATATGGATCCCTCATCCTAGAGATCTAGAGGCTGGAATTTTGCATCTTGTAAGGAATTGTTGTTGGTTTCTTGAGGTAATATCATAGTGTTGGGTGATCTAAGCTTTTCATGAGGTGAAGAAGGGCTTACTTGCTAATAGGATGATGCTGGGTCAGAACAACTGGTTGTAACTCTCTTGGCTCTTTCTTGATTATCAATAAAGCTATTCAAGTTTTCCTCCATACTCTTGTGTGATTTATGTTTTATGCATTTGTATGGTCAATTTACATCTGATCCTAGATTGTTTATGATAATAGATCTATGTTCTCGTATAGTGTTATGCTGCTTTGATTCTGCAGATACTCTATGAAGCTGGGTATACAAGAAAGAAAGTAGCAAAGGACTATCAGAAGAGAGAGGAATCGAGAAATGAACCAAGCGCAAGACGGAGGTTGGTCTACTTTATTCTTCTCTCATCTATCTTTCATAAAGGAAAACGAAAGTAATTTTACTTTGTTTGTTTCTAAGGTAGCTACCAGCCTTAGTGGGATTAGCAGTTCTGCATAGACACTTTTCCCTGTAACACCTGGTTACCGGGTGCAAGCCTCAGAAGTGATGATTGACGTTATGTGATTCATTTCATTAGTTTCAATCCCAATTCTTCACCCCTGTGAGCATCACCCGTTGAAATCAGTGCTAAGTGAACTATTCAAAAATCATGAGAAATTAGTCAATTACAGCTACCTCTCACAGAAATGGTCATACGTGAATGACTCAGTTAATGCAGTTGAATCCAAAAATGATATCTAATATAATTCACTGCGTAAACACCCATACTTAAATTCAAAAAGAGTGAAGGGATTCTAATTGAATGGTTCATGAGGCAAAATACTTGCTAAGGTTTTGCAAATCGGGTAGCAAGCTAAGTGGGATTGATTGTGGGGAAAACTCCACAGTGAAGCACGATTGAGGCAGAGGCGATCTAGGATGGGTGACCTCCCGGGAAGTCCTAGTTACCATGTGCAAGCCTCAGAAGTGATGATTGACGCTATGTGATTCATTTCACTAGTTTCAATCCCACTTCTAAACCACTATGAGCATCACATGATGGAATGAGTGCTAAGTGAACTATTCAAAAATCATGAGAAATTAGTCAGTTACGACTACGTCTCATGGAAATGGTCATACGTGAATGACTTACTTTACACAGCTGAATCCCAAAATGATATCTAATATCATGCACTGCGTAAACCCCCATACTTAAATTCAAAAGGAGTGAAGGGATCTCTAATTGAATGGTTCAAGAGGCACAATACTTGCTAAGGTTTTGCAAATTGGGTAGCAAGCTAAGTGGGCTTGATTGTGGGGAAAACTCCATAATTAAGCGCACTTGAGCCAAAGGAAATCTAGGATGGGTGATCTATCCAGTTAAGCATCACCCCTTTGAGCATCACCCATTGCAATGGGTGCTAAGTGAACTATTCAAAAATCATGAGAAATTAGTCAATTACAACTACCTCTCACGGAAATGGTCATACATGAATGACTCACTTAACGCAGTTGAATCCAAAAATGATATCTAATATAATGCACTGCGTAAACCCCCATACTTAAATTCAAAAAGAGTGAAGGGATCTCTAATTGAATGCTTCATGAGGCACAATACTTGCTAAGGTTTTGCAAATGACCTAGCAAGTTAAGTGGGTTTGATTGTGGGGAAAACTCCACAGTTAAGCGTGATTGAGCCAGAGGCGATCTAGGATGGGTGACCTTCCTGGAAGTCCTGGTTACCAGGTGCAAACCTCGAAAGTGATGATTGACGCTATGTGATTCATTTCACTAGTTTCAATCCCACTTCTTCACTACTATGAGCATCACATGATGCAATGGGTGCTAAGTGAACTATTCAAAAATCACGAGAAATTAGTCAGTTACGACTACCTCTCATGGAAATGGTCATACGTGAATGACTTACTTAACGCAGTTGAATCCTAAAATGAAATCTAATATAATGCACTATGTAAACCCCCATACTTAAATTCAAAGTGAACGAAGGGATCTCTAATTGAATGGTTCATGAGGCACAATACTTGCTAAGGTTTTGCAAATGGGGTAGCAAGCTAAGTGGGCTTGATTGTGGGGAAAACTCCACAGTTAAGCACACTTGAGCTAGAGGTGATATGGGATGGGTGACCTCCCGGGATATCCTGGTTACCAGGTGCAAGCCTCAAAAGTGATGATTGACATTATGTGATTCATTTCACTAGTTTCAATCCAAATTCTTCACCCTGTGAGCATCACCCGTTGCAATGAGTGCTAAGTGAACTATTCAAAAAATCATGAGAAATTAGTAAATTACAACTACCTCTCACGGAAATGGTCATACGTGAATGACTCACTTAACGCGGTTGAATCCAAAAATGATATCTAATATAATGCACTATGTAAACCCCCATACTTAAATTCAAAAAGAGTGAAGGGATCTCTAATTGAATGCTTCATGAGGCACAATACTTGCTAAGGTTTTGCAAATGGGGTAGCAAGCTAAGTGGGATTGATTGTGGGGAAAACTCCACAGTTAAGCGCGATTAAGCCAGAGGTGATCTAGGATGGGTGACCTCTCAGGAAGTCTTGGTTACTGGGTGCAAGCCTCGGAAGTGATGATTGACACTATGTGATTCATTATATTAGTTTCAATCCCACTTCTTCACCCTTTGAGCATCACCCGATGTAATGAGTGCTAAGTGAACTATTCAAAAATCATGAGAAATTAGTCAGTTAGGATTACCTCCCATGGAAATGGTCATACGTGAATGACTTACTTAATGCAGTTGAATCCCAAAATGAAATCTAATATAATGCATTGCGTAAACCTGCATACTTAAATTCAAAAAGAGTGAAGGGATCTCTAATTGAATGGTTCATGAGGCACAATACTTGCTAAGGTTTTGCAAATAGGGTAGCAAGCTAAGTGGGCTTGATTGTGGGGAAAACTCCACAGTTAAGCACGCTTGAGCCAGAGGTGATCTAGGATGGCTGACCTCTCGGGATGTCCTAGTTACCGGGTGCAAGCCTCGGAAGTGATGATTGATGCTATGTGATTCATTTCACTATTTTCAATCCCAATTATTCACCACTGTGAGCATCACCCGATGCAATGAGTGCTAAGTGAACTATTCAAAAATCATGAGATATTAGTCAATTACGACTACCTCTCACGGAAATGGTCATACGTGAATGAGTCACTTAACGCATCCCAAAATGATATCTACAATAATGCACTACGTAAACCCCCATACTTTAATTCAAAAATGGTGAATGGATCTCTAATTGAATGGTTCATGAGGCACAATACTTGCTAAGGTTTTGCAAATGGGGTAGTAATCTATGTGGGCTTGATTGTGGAGAAAACTCCAAAGTTAAGCGTGGTTGACCCAGAGGCGATCTGGGATGGGTGACCTCCTGGGAAGTCCTGGTTACCGGGTGCAAGCCCCAGAAGTGATGATTGAAGCTATGTGATTCATTTCACTAGTTTTAATCCCACTTCTTCACCCCTGTGAGCATCACCCGATGCCATGAGTGCCAAGTGAACTATTCAAAAATCATGAGAAATTAGATAGTTACGAGTACCTCTCATGGAAATGGTCGTACGTGAATGACTTACTTAACGCAGTTCAATCCCAAAATGATATCTAATATAATGCACTGCATAAACCCCTAATTGAATGGTTCATGAGGCACAATACTTGCTAAGGTTTTTCAAATGGGGTAGCAAGCTAAGTCGGCTTGATTGTGGGGAAAACTCCACAGTTAAGCACACTTGAGCCAAAGGCGATCTAGGATGGGTGACCTCTGGGGAAGTCTTGGTTACTCCGTGCAAGCCCTGGAAGTGATGATTGATGCTATGTGATTCATTCCACTACTTTCAATCCCACTTATTCACCCCTGTGAGCATCACCCGATGAAATGAGTGCTAAGTGAACTATTCAAAAATCATGAGAAACTAGGTAGTTACAACTACCTCTCATGGAAATGGTCATACGTGAATGACTTACTTAACGCAGTTGAATCCAAAAATGATATCTAATATAATGCACTGCATAAACCCCCATTCTTAAATTCAAAAAGAGTCAAGGGATCTATAACTGAATGCTTCATGAGGCACAATACTTGCTAATCTTTCGCAAATGGGGTAGCAAGCTAAGTGGGCTTGATTGTGGGGAAAAATCCATAGTTAAGCACGCTTGAGACAGAGGCGATCTGGGATGGGTGACCTCCCGAGATGTTCTGGTTAATGGGTGCAAGCCTCAGAAGTAGTGATTGACGCTATGTGATTCATTTCACTAGTTTCAATCCCACTTCTTCACCCCTGGGAGCATCACCCGACGCAATGAGTGCTAAGTGAACTATTTAAAAATCATGAGAAATTAGTCAGTTACGACTACCTCTCACGGAAATAGTCATACGTGAAAGACTTACTTAACGCAGTTGAATCCCAAAACGATATCTAATATAATGCATTGTGTAAACCCGCATACTTTAATCCAAAAATAGTGAAGGGATCTCTAATTGAATGGTTCATGAGGCACAATACTTGCTAAGGTTTTGCAAATGGGGTATCAAGCTAAGTGGCCTTGATTGTGGGGAAAACTTCACAGTTAAGCACGCTTGAGCTAGAGGCGATCTGGGATAGGTGACCTCCTGGGAAGTCCTGGTTACCAGGTGCAAGCCCCGGAAGTGTTGATTGACACTATGTGATTCATTTCACTAGTTTCAATCCCACTTCTTCACCCCTATGAGCATCACCCGATGTAATGAGTGCTAAGTGAGCTATTCAAAAATCATGAGAAATTAGTTAGTTATGACTACCTCTCATGGAAATGGTCATACGTTAATGACTTACCTAATGCAGTTGAATCCCAAAATGATATCTAACATAATGCACTGCGTAAACCCCCATACTTAAATTCAAAAAGAGTGAAGGGATATCTAATTGAATGGTTCATGAGGCACAATACTTGCTAAGGTTTTGCAAATGGGGTAGCAAGCTAAGTGGGCTTGATTGTGGGGAAAACTCCACAGTTAAGTGTGGTTGAGACAGAGGTGATATGGGATGGGTGACCTCCCAGGAAGTCTTGGTTACCGGGTGCAAGCCCCATAAGTGTTGATTGACACTATGTGATTATATTCATTTCACTAGTTTCAATCCCACTTCTTCACCCCTGTGAGCATCAACTGATGCAATGAGTGCTAAGTGAACTATTCTAAAATCATGAGAAATGAGTTAGTTATGACTACCTCTCATGGAAATGGTCATACCTGAACGACTTACTTAATGCAGTTGAATCCCAAAATGATACATAATATAATGCACTGTGTTAACCCCCATACTTAAATTCAAAAAGAGTGAAGGGATCTCTAATTGAATGTTTCATGAGGCACAATACTTTCTAAGGTTTTGCAAATGGGGTAGCAAGCTAAGTGGGCTTGACTGAGGGGAAAACTCCACAGTTAAATTCAAAAAGAGTGAAGGGATCTCTAATTGAATGGTTCATGAGGCACAATACTTGCTAAGGTTTTGCAAATGGGGTAGCAAGCTAAGTGGGCTTGACTGTGGGGAAAACTACATGGTTAGTGTACTTGAGCCAGAGGCGATCAAGAATGGGTGACCTCCCATGATGTCCTGGTTACCGAGTGCAAGCCTTGGAAGTGATGATTGATGCTATGTGATTCATTTCACTAGTTTCAATCCCACTTCTTCACCCCTCTAAGCATCACCTGATGCACTGAGTGCTAAGTGAACTATTCAAAAATAATGAGAAATTAGTTAGTTACAATTACCTCTCATGGAAATGGTCATACGTGAATGACTTACTTAACGCAGTTGAATCCAAAAATGATATCTAATATAATGCACTGCATAAACCCCCATAATTAAATTTAAAAATAGTGAAGGGATATCTAATTGAATGCTTCATGAGGCACAATACTTTCTAAGGTTTTGCAAATGGGGTAGCAAGCTAAGTGGGCTTGATTGTGGGGAAAACTCCATAGTGAAGCGCGCTTGATCTAGAGGCGATCTGGGATGGGTGACCTCCCGAGAAGTCCTGGTTACCAGGTGCAAGCCCCAGAAGTGTTGATTGACACTATGTGATTCATTTGACTAGTTTCAATCCCACTTCTTCACCCCTATGAGCATCACCTGATGCAATGAGTGCTAAGTGAACTATTCAAAAATCATGAGAAATTAGTCAGTTACACCTACCTCTCATGGAAATGGTCATATGTGAACGACTTACTTAATGCAGTTGAATCCCAAAATGATACCTAATATAATGCACTACGTAAACCCCCATACTTAAATTCAAAAAGAGAGAAGGGATCTCTAATTGAATGGTTCATGAGGCACAATACTTGCTAAGGTTTTGCAAATCGGGTAGCAAGCTAAGTGGGCTTGATTGTGGGTAAAACTCCATAGTTAAATTCAAAAAGAGTGAAGGGATCTCTAATTGAATGGTTCATGAGGCACAATACTTGCTAAGGTTTTGAAAATGGGGTAGCAAGCTAAGTGGGCTTGATTGTGGGGAAAACTCCATAGTTAAGCGCATTTGAGCCAGAGGCGATCTAGGATGGGTGACCTCTGGGAAGTCCTGGTTACCGGGTGCAAGCCCCGGAAGTGATGATTGACGCTATGCGATTCATTTCACTAGTTTTAATCCAACTTCTTTACCCGTCTAAGCATCACCCGATGCAATGAGTGCTTAGTGAAGTATTCAAAAATCATGAGAAATTCGTCAGTTATGACTACCTCTCATGGAAATGGCCATATGTGAATGACTTACTTAACGCAATTGAATCCAAAAATGATATCTAATATAATGCACTGCGTAACACCCCATACTTAAATTCAAAAAGAGTCAAGGGATCTCTAATTGAATGGTTCATGAAGCACAATACTTGCTAAGGTTTAGCAAATGGGGTAGCAAGCTAAGTGGGCTTGATTGTCAAGAAAACTCCACAGCTAAGCGCGCTTGAGCCATAAGCGATCTGGGATGGGTGACCTCCCAAGAAGTCCTAGTTACTGGGTGCAAGCCCCAGAAGTGATGATTGACGTTATGTGATCCATTTCACTAGTTTCAATCCCACTTCTTCACCCCTGTGAGCGTCACCCGATGCAATGAGTGATAAGTGAACTATTCAAAAATCATGATAAATTAGTCAGTTACGACTACCTCTCATGGAAATGGTCATACGTGGATGACTTACTTAACGCAGTTGAATCCCAAAATGATATCTAATATAATCCACTACGTAAACCCCCATACTTAAATTCAAAAAGAGTGAAGGGATCTCTAATTGAATTTTTCATGAGGCACAATACTTGCTAAGGTTTTGCAAATGGGGTAGCAAGCTAAGTGGGCTTGATTGTGGGGAAAACTCCATAGTTAAGTGTGCTTGAGCGAGAGGCGATTTGGGATGGGTGACCTCACGGAATGTCCTGGTTTTCGGGTGTAAGCCCCGGAAGTGATGATTAACGCTATGTGATTCATTCCACTAGTTTCAATCCCACTTCTTCACCCTTGTGAGCATCACCCAATGCAATGAGTGCTAAGTGAACTATTCAAAAATCATGAGAAATTAGTCAGTTAGGACTACCTCTCTTGGAAATGGTCATACGTGGATGACTTAGTTAATGCAATTGAATCCAAAAATGATATCTAATATAATGCACTGCTTAAACCCCCATACCTCAATTCAAAAAGAGTGAAGGGATCTCTGAGGCACAATACTGCCTAAGGTTTCGCAAATGGGATAGCAAGCTAAGTGGGCTTGATTGTGGGGAAGACTCCACAGTTAAGCGTGCTTGAGCTAGAGGCGATCTACGATGGGTGACCTCCCAGGAAGTCCTTGTCACTGAATGAAAGCCCCATAATTGTTGATTGACACTCTGTGATTCATTTCACTAGTCTCATTCCCACTTCTTCACCCCTATGAGCATCACCCAATGCAATGAGTGCTAAGTTAACTATTCAAAAATCATGAGAAATTAGTGAGTTACAACAACATCTCATGGAAATGGTCATACGTGAATGACTTACTTAATGGAGTTGAATCCAAAAATGATACATTATATCATCACCCGATGCAATGAGTGCTAAGTGAACTATTCAAAAATCATGGGAAATTAGTCAATTATACCTGCGTCTCATGGAAATGGTCATACGTGAATGACTTACTTAATGTAGTTGAATCCTAAAATGATACCTAATATAATGCATTGCGTAAAGCCATACTTAAATTCAAAAAGAGTGAAGGGATCTCTAATTGAATGGTTCATGAGGAACAATACTTCCTAAGGTTTTTCTAATGGGGTAGCAGGCTAAGTTGGATTGATTGTGGGGAAAACTCCACGGTTAAATTCAAAAAGAGTGAAGGAATCTCTAATTGAAAAGTTCATGATGCATAATACTTGCTAAGGTTTTGCAAATGGGGTAGCAAGATAAGTTGGCTTGATTGTGGGGAAAACTCCACAGTTAAGCGTGCTTGAGCAAGAGGAGATCTAGGATGGCTGACCTCTCGGGAAGTCTTGGTTAGTGGGTGCAAGCACCGGAAGTGATGATTGACGCTATGTTATTCATTTCACTAGTTTCAATCCCACTTCTTCACCCCTCTGAGCATCACCTAATGCAATGATTGCTAAGTGAACTATACAAAAATCATGATAAATTATTCAGTTACAACTACCTCTCATGGAAATGGTCATACATGAATGACTTACTTAACGCAGTTGAATCCAAAAATGATATCTAATATAATGCAATGTATAAACCTCCATACTTAAATTCAGAAAGAGTGAAGGGATCTCTAATTGAATGGTTCATGAGGCACAATACTTGCTAAGGTTTAGAAAATGGGGTAGCAAGCTAAGTGGGACTGATTGTGGGGGAAACTCCACAGTTAAGCATGCTTGAGCCAGAGGCGATCTGGGATGGGTGACCTCCCGGGATGTCCTGGTTAATGGGAGCAAACCCCGGAAGTGATGATTGAGACTATGTGATTCATTTCACTAGTTCCAATCCCACTTATTCATCCCTGTGAGAATCACCCGATGCAATGAGTGTTAAGTAAACTATTCAAAATTCATGAGAAATTAGTGAGTTATGACTACCTCTCATGGAAATGGTCATACATGGATGACTTAACACAATTGAATAACAAAATGATATCTAATATAATTCATTGCGTAAACCCCAATACTTAAATTCAAAAAGAGTGAAAGGATATCTAATTGAATGGTTCATGAGGCACAATACTTGCTAAGGCAAATGGGGTAGCAAGCTAAGTGGGCTTGATTGTGGGGAAAACTCCACAGTTAAGCGTGCTTGAGCCAGAGGCGATCTGGGATGGGTGACCTCCCAGGAAGTCCTAGTTACTGTGTGCAACCCCCAGAAGTGATGATTGATGCTATGTGATTCATTTCTCTAGTTTCAATCCCACTTCTCCACCCCTATGAACATCACACGATGTAATGAGTGCTATGTGAACTATTCAAAAATCATGAGAAATTAGTCAGTTACGACTACCCCTCATGTAAATGGTCATACATGAATGACTTACTTAACGCAGTTGAATACCAAAATGATATCTAATATAATGCATTGCGTAATACCCCATACTTAAATTCAAAAAGAGTGAAGGGATGTCTAATTGAATTGTTCATGAGGCACAATACTTGCTAAGGTTTTGCAAATTTGGTAGCAAGCTAAGTGGGCTTGATTGTGGGGAAAACTCCACAGTTAAGCACGCTTGAGGCAGAGGCGATCTGGGATGGGTGACCTCCCGAGAAGTCCTAGTTACTAATTGCAAGCCCCGGAAGTTATGATTGACGCTATGTGATTCATTTCACTAGTTTCAATCCCACTTCTTCACCCCTGTGATCATCACCCAATGCAATGAGTGCTAAGTGAACTATTCAGAAATCATGAGAAATTAGTCAGTTATGACTACCTCTCATGGAAATGGTCATACACGGATGACTTACTTAATGCAGTTGAAACCTAAAATGATATCTAATATAATGCACTACGCAAACCCCCATACTTAAATTCAAAAAGAGTGAAGGGATCTCTAATTGAATAGTTCATGAGGCACAATACTTGCTAAGGTTTTGCAAATGGGGTAGCAAGCTAAGTGGGCTTGATTGTGGGGAAAACTCCACAATTAAGCGTGCTTGAGCCAAAGGTGATCTGGGATGGGTGACTTCCCGAGAAGTCCTGGTTACTGGGTGCAAGCCTCGTAAGTGATGATTGACGCTATGTGATTCATTTCAATAGTTTCAATTCCACTTCTTCACCCCTATGAGCATCACCCAATGCAATGAGTGCTAAGTGAACTATTCAAAAATCATGAGAAATTAGTCAGTTACGATTACCTCTCATGCAAATGGTCATACGTGGATGACTCACTTAACACAATTGAATCCAAAAATGATATCTAATATAATTCACTGCGTAAATCCCCATACTTAAATTCAAAAAGAGTGAAGGGATCTCTAATTGAATGGTTCATGAGGAACAATACCTGCTAAGGTTTTGCAAATGGTGTAGCAAGCTAAGTGGGCTTGATTATGGGGAAAAAACCACAGTTAAGCGTGCTCGAGCCAGAGGCAATCCAGGATGGGTGACCTCCCGAGAAGTCCTGGTTACCGGCTGCAAGCCCCGGAAGTGATCATTGCCGCTATGTGATTCATTTCACTATTTTCAATCCCACTTCTTCACCCCTATGAGCATCACCCTATGCAATGAGTGCTAAGTGAACTATTCAAAAATCATGAGAAATTAGTCAGTTACAACTACCTCTCATGGAAATGGTCATGCGTGAATGACTTACTTAACGCAGTTGAATCCCAAAATGATATCTAATATAATGGACTGCTTAAACCCCCATACTTAAATTCAAAAAGAGTGAAGGGATCTCTAATTGAATGGTTCGTGAGGCAAAATACTTGCTAATGTTTTGCAAATGGGGTGGCAAGCTAAGTCGGCTTGATTGTGGGGAAAACTCCACTGTTAAGTGCGCTTGAGCCAAAGGCGATCTAGGATGGGTGACCTCCCGGGAAGTCCTAGTTACCAGGTGCAAGCCCTAGAAGTGTTTATTGACACTATGTGATTCATTTCACTTGTTTCAATCCTACTTCTTCACCCTTGTGAGCATCACATGATGCAATGAGTGCTAATTGAACTATTCAAAAATCATGAGAAATTAGTCAGTTATGACTACCTCTCATGGAAATGGTCATATGTGAATGACTTGCTTAATGTAGTTGAATCCCAAAATGATACATTATATCATCACCCGATGCAATGAGTGCTAAGTGAACTATTCAAAAATCATGATAAATTAGTCAGTTACAACTACCTCTAATGGAAATGGTCATACGTGAATGACTTACTTAATGCAGTTGAATCCCAAAATGATACCTAATATAATGCACTGCGTAAACCCCCATACTTAAATTCAGAAAGAGTGAAGGGATCTCTAATTGAATGGTTCATGAGGCATAATACTTGCTAATGTTTTGCAAATGGGGTAGCAAGCTACGCGGTGGCTTGATTTTCGGCAAAACTCCATAGTTAAATTCAAAAATAGTGAAGGGATCTCTAATTGAATGGTTCATGAGGCACAATACTTGTTAAGGTTTTGCAAATGTGGTAGGAAGCTAAGTCGGCTTGATTGTGTTGAAAACTCCACAGTTAAGCGCGCTTGAGCGAGAGGCGATTTGGGATGGGTGACCTCCCGGGAAGTCTTTGTTACTGGATGCAAGCCCCGGAAGTGATGATTGATTCTATATGATTCATTTTACTAGTTCCAATCCCACTTCTTCACCCCTCTGAGCATCACCCAATTTAATGAGTGCTAAGTGAACTATTCAAAAATCATGAGAAATTAGTCAGTTACGACTACCTCTCATGGAAATGGTCATACATGAATGTCTTACTTAACGCAGTTGAATCCCAAAATGATATCTAATATAATGCACTGCTTAAACCCCCATAGTTAAATTCAAAAAGGGTGAAGGGATCTCTAATTGAATGGTTCATGAGGCATAATACTTGCTAAGGTTTTGCAAATGGGGTAGCAAGCTAAGTGGGCTTGACTGTGGGGAAAACTCCACGGTTAAGTGCACTTGAGCCAGAGGCGATCAGGAATCGGTGACCTCCCATGATGTCCTAGTTACCGAGTGCAAACCCTGGAAGTTATGATTGACGCTATGTGATTCATTTCACTAGTTTCAATCCCACTTCTTCACCCCTCTGAGCATAACCTAATGCGCTGAGTGCTAAGTGAACTATTCAAAAATCATGAGAAATTAGTTAGTGATGACTACCTCTCATGGAAATGGTCATGCGTGAATGACTTACTTAACGCAGTTGAATCCGAAAATGATATCTAGTATAATGCACTGCATAAACCCCCATACTTAAATTTAAAAATAGTGAAGGGATATCTAATTAAATGCTTCATAAGGCACAATACTTGCTAAGGTTTTGCAAATGGGGTAGCAAGCTAAGTGGGCTTGATTGTGGGGAAAACTCCATAGTGAAGCACACTTGAGCTAGAGGCTATCTGGGATGGGTGACCTCCGGAGAAGTCCTGGTTACCAGGTGCAAGCCCTAGAAGTGTTGATTGACACTATGTGATTCATTTGACTAGTTTCAATCCCACTTCTTCAACCCTCTGAGCATCACCTGATGCAATGAGTGCTAAGTGAACTATTCAAAAATCATGAGAAATTCGTCAGTTATGACTACCTCTCACGGAAATGGTCATATGTGAATGACTTACTTAACGCAATTGAATCCCAAAATGATATCTAATATAATGCATTGTGTAAAACCCCATACTTAAATTCAAAAAGAGTCAAGGGATCTCTAATTGAATGGTTCATGAAGCACAATACTTTCTAAGGTTTAGCAAATGGGGTAGCAAGCTAAGTGGGCTTGATTGTCAAGAAAACTCCACAGCTAGGCACGCTTGAGCCATAGGCGATCTGGGATGGGTGACCTCCCGAGAAGTCCTGGTTATTGGCTGCAAGCCCCAGAAGTGATGATTGATGCTATGTGATCCATTTCACTAGTTTCAATCCCACTTCTTCACCCCTATGAGCATCACCTGATGCAATGAGTGATAAGTGAACTATTCAAAAATCATGATAAATTAGTCAGTTACGACTACCTCTCATGGAAATGGTCATACGTGGATGACTTACTTAATGTAGTTGAATCCCAAAATGATATCTAATATAATGCACTGCGTAAACCCCCATACTTAAATTAAAAAAGAGTGAAGGGATCTCTAATTGAATTTTTGATGAGGCAGAATACTTGCTAAGGTTTTGCAAATGAGGTAGAAAGCTAACTGGGCTTGATTGTGGGGAAAACTCCATAGTTAAGCGTGCTTGAGCGAGAGGCAATTTGGGATGGGTGACCTCCCGGGATGTCCTTTTTTTCATGTACAAGCCCCAGAAGTGATGATTGACGCTATGTGATTCCTTTCACTAGTTTCAATCCCACTTCTTCACCCTTGTGAGCATCACCCAATGCAATGAGTGCTAAGTGAACTATTAAAAAATCATGAGAAATTAGTCAGTAAGGACTACCTCTCTTGGAAATGGTCATACGTGGATGACTTAGTTAATGCAATTGAATCCACAAATGATATCTAATATAATGCACTACTTAAACCCTCATACTTAAATTCAAAAAGAGTGAATGGATCTCTGAGGCACAATACTTGCTAAGGTTTCGAAAATGGGATAGTAAGCTAAGTGGGCTTGATTGTGGGGAAGACTCCACAGTTAAGCATGCTTGAGCTAGAGGCGATCTGCGATGGGTGACCTCCCAGGAAGTCCTGGTTACTAAATGCAAGCCCCATAATTGTTGATTGACACTCTGTGATTCATTTCACTAGTTTCATTCCCACTCCTTCACCCCTGTGAGCATCACCCAATCCAATGAGTGCTAAGTTAACTATTCAAAAATCGTGAGAAATTAGTCAGTTACAACAACATCTCATAGAAATGGTCATATGTGAATGACTTACTTAATGCAGTTGAATCCAAAAATGATACATTATATCATCACCCGATGCAATGAGTGCTAAGTGAACTATTCAAAAATCATGGGAAATTAGTCAATTATGCCTACGTCTCATGGAAATGGTCATACGTGAATGACTTACTTAATGCAGTTGAATCCCAAAATGATACCTAATATAATGCACTGCGTAAACCCCCATACTTAAATTCAAAAAGAGTGAAGGGATCTCTAATTGAATGGTTCATGAGGCACAATACTTCCTAAGGTTTTGCTAATGGGGTAGCAGGCTAAGTGGGATTGATTTTGGGGAAAACTCCACAGTTAAATTCCAAAAGAGTGAAGGAATCTCTAATTGAATAGTTCATGATGCATAATACTTGCTAAGGTTTTTCAAATGGGGTAGCAAGCTATGTCGGCTTGATTGTGGGGAAAACTCCACAGTTAAGCGCGCTTGAGTGAGAGGCGATCTAGGATGGGTGACCTCTTGGGAAGTCCTGGTTACTGGGTGCAAGCACCGGAAGTGATGATTGACGCTATGTTATTCATTTGACTAGTTTCAATCCCACTTCTTCACCCCTCTAGGCATCACCTAATGCAATGATTGCTAAGTGAACTATTCAAAAATGATGAGAAATTATTCAGTTACAACTACCTCTCATGGAAATGGTCATACATGAATGACTTACTTAACGCAATTGAATCCTAGAATGATATCTAATATAATGCACTGCGTAAACCTCCATACTTAAATTCAAAAAGAGTGAAGGGATCTCTAATTGAATGGTTCATGAGGCACAATACTTGCTAAGGTTTAGAAAATGGGGTAGCAAGCTAAGTGGGCTTGATTGTGGGGCAAACTCCACAGTTAAGCATGCTTGAGCCAGAGGCAATCTGGGATGGGTGACCTTATGAGATGTCCTGGTTACTGGGAGAAAACTCCGAAAGTGATGATTGAGACTATGTGATTCATTTCACTAGTTTCAATCCCACTTCTTCACCCCTGTGAGCATCACCCAATGCAATGAGTGCTAAGTAAACTATTCAATATTCATGAGAAATTAGTGAGTTACGACTACCTCTCATGGAAATGGTCATACATGGATGACTTAACGCAGTTGAATCCCAAAATGATATCTAATATAATTCACTACGTAAACCCCGATACTTAAATTCAAAAAGAGTGAAAGGATATCAAATTGAATGGTTCATGAGGCAAAATACTTGCTAATGTTTTGCAAATGGGGTGGCAAGCTAAGTCCGCTTGATTGTGGGGAAAAATCCACTATGAAGTGCACTTGAGCCAGAGGCGATCTAGGATGGGTGACCTCCCGGGAAGTCCTGGTTACCAGGTGCAATCCATAGAAGTGTTTATTGACACTATGTGATTCATTTCACTAGTTTCAATCCTACTTCTTCACCCCTTTGAGAATCACCTGATGCAATGAGTGCTAAGTGAACTATTCAAAAATCATGAGAAATTAGTCAGTTACGACTACCTCTCATGGAAAAGGTTATACGTGAATGACTTACTTAATGCAGTTGAATCCCAAAATGATACCTAATATAATGCACTGCGTAAACCGCCATACTTAAATTCAGAAAGAATGAAGGGATCTCTAATTGAATGGTTCATGAGGCACAATACTTGCTAACGTTTCACAAATGGGGTAGCAAGCTACGCGGTGGCTTGATTGTGGGGAAAACTCCACAGTTAAATTCAAAAATTGTGAAGGGATATCTAATTGAATGCTTCATGAGGCACAATACTTGCTAAGGTTTTGCAAATGGGGTAGCAAGCTAAGTGGGCTTGATTGTGGGGAAAACTCCATAGTGAAGCGTGCTTGAGCTAGAGGTGATCTGGGATGGGTGACCTCCTGAGAAGTCCTGGTTACCAAGTGCAAGCCCCAGAAGTGTTGATTGACACTATGTGATTCATTTGACTAGTTTCAATCCCACTTCTTCACCCCTATGAGCATCACCTGATGCAATGAGTGCTAAGTGAACTATTCAAAAATCATGAGAAATTAGTTAGTTACGAATAACTCTCATGGAAATGGTCATATGTGAATGACTTACTTAATTCAGTTGAATCCCAAAATGATACCTAATATAATGCACTGCGTAAACCCCCATACTTAAATTCAAAAAGAGAGAAGGGATCTCTAATTGAATGGTTCATGAGGCACAATACTTGCTAAGGTTTTGCAAATGGGGTAGCAAGCTAAGTGGGCTTGATTGTGGGTAAAACTCCACAGTTAAATTCAAAAAGAGTGAAGGGATCTCTAATTGAAGGGTTCATGAGGCACAATACTTGCTAAGGTTTTGCAAATGGGGTAGTGAGCTAAGTGGGCTCGATGGTGGGGAAAACTCCATAGTTAAGCACGTTTGAGCCAGAGGCGATCTAGGATGTGTGACCTCCGGGAAGTCCTGGTTACCGAGTACAAACCCCGGAAGTGATGATTGACGCTATGTGATTCATTTCACTAGTTTTAATCCAACTTCTTCACGCTTCTGAGCATCACCCGATGCAATGAGTGCTAAGTGAACTATTCAAAAATCATGAGAAATTCGTCAGTTATGACTACCTCCTCTCTCAGAAATAGTCATACGTGAATGACTTACTTAACGCAATTGAATCCCAAAATGATATCTAATATAATGCACTATGTAAAACCCCATACTTAAATTCAAAAAGAGTCAAGGGATCTGTAATTGAATGGTTCATGAAGCACAATACTTGCTAAGGTTTAGCAAATGGGGTAGCAAGCTAAGTGGGCTTGATTGTCAAGAAAACTCCACAGCTAAGCGCACTTGAGCCATACGCGATCTGTAATGGGTGACCTCCCGAGAAGTCCTGGTTACCGGGCGCAAGCCCCAGAAGTGATGATTGACGCTATGTGATCTATTTCACTAGTTTCAATCCCACTTCATCACCCTGTGAGCATCACCCGATGCAATGAGTGCTAAGTGAACTATTCAAAAATCATGAGAAATTAGTCAGTTACGACTACCTCTCATGGAAATGTCATACATGGATGACTTACTTAATGTAGTTGAATCCCAAAATGATATCTAATATAATGCACTGCGTAAACCTCCATACTTAAATTCAAAAAGAGTGAAGGGATCTCTAATTGAATGGTTCATGAGGCACAATACTTGCTAAGGTTTAGAAAATGGGGTAGCAAGCTAAGTGTGCTTGATTGTGGGGGAAACTCCACAGTTAAGAATGCTTGAGCCAGAGGCGATTTGGGATGGGTGACCTCTCAAGATGTCCTAGTTACTGGGAGAAAACCCCGGAAGTGATGATTGAGACTATGTGATTCATTTCACTAGTTTCAATCCCACTTCTTCACCCTTGTGAGCATCACCTGATGCAATGAGTACTAAGTAAACTATTCAAAATTCATGAGAAATTAGTGAGTTACGACTACCTCTCTTGGAAATGGTCATACATGGATGAATTAACGCAGTTGAATACCAAAATGATATCTAATACAATTCACTGCGTAAACCCCGATACTTAAATTCAAAAAGAGTGAAAGGATATCTAATTAAATGGTTCATGAGGCAAAATACTTGCTAACCTTTTGCAAATGGGGTGGCAAGCTAAGTCAGCTTGATTGTGGGGAAAACTCCACTATTAAGCGCACTTGAGCCAGAGGCGATCTAGGATGGGTGACCTACCAGGAAGTCCTGTTTATCGGGTGCAAGCCCTAGAAGTGTTTATTGACACTATGTGATTCATTTCACTAGTTTCAATCCTACTTCTTCACCCTTGTGAGCATCACCTGATGCAATGAGTGCTAAGTGAACTATTCAAAAATCATGAGAAATTAGTCAGTTACGACTACCTCTCATGGACATGGTCATACATGAATGAGTTGCTTAATGCAGTTGAATCCCAAAATGATACATTATATCTTCACCAATGCAATGAGTGCTAAGTGAACTATTCAAAAATCATGATAAATTAGTCAGTTACAACTACTTCTCATGGAAATGGTCATACGTGAATGACTTACTTAATGCATTTGAATCCCAAAATGATACCTAATATAATGCACAACGTAAACCCCCATACTTAAATTCAGAAAGAGTGAAGGGATCTCTAATTGAATGGTTCAGGAGGCACAATACTTGCTAAGGTTTCGCAAATGGGGTAGCAAGCTACGCGGTGGCTTGATTGTGGGGAAAACTCCACAGTTAAATTCAAAAAGAGTGAAGGGATCTCTAATTGAATGGTTCATGAGGCACAATACTTGCTAAGGTTTTGCAAATGTCGTAGCAAGCTAAGTCGGCTTGATTGTGTTGAAAACTACACAATTAAGCGTGCTTCAGCGAGAGGCGATTTGGGATGGGTGAGCTCCTGGGAAGTCTTTGTTACTGGATGCAAGCCCTGGAAGTGATGATTGATGCTATATGATTTATTTCACTAGTTCCAATCCCACTTCTTCACCCCTCTGAGCATCACCCAATTTAATGAGTGCTAAGTGAACTATTCAAAAATCATGAGAAATTAGTCAGTTACGACTACCTCTGATGGAAATGGTCATACGTGAATGTCTTACTTAACGCAGTCGTATCCCAAAATTATATCTAATATAATGCACTGCTTAAACCCCCATACTTAAATTCAAAAAGAGTGAATGGATCTCTAATTGAATGGTCCATGAGGCACAATACTTGCTAAGGTTTTGCAAATGGTGTAGCAAGCTAAGTGGGCTTGACTGTGGGGAAAACTCCATGGTTAAGTGCACTTGAGCCAGAGGCAATCAGGAATCTGTGACCTCACATGATGTCCTGGTTACTGAGTGCAAGCCCTGGAAGTGATGATTGAAGCTATGTGATTCATTTCACTAGTTTCAATCCCACTCCTTCGCCCCTCTGAGCATCACCTAATGCACTGAGTGCTAAGTGAACTATTCAAAAATCATGAGAAGTTAGTTAGTTACGACTAGCTCTCATGGAAATGGTCATACGTGAATGACTTACTTAACGCAGTTGAATACCAAAATGATATCTAATATAATGCACTGCATAAACCCCCATACTTGAATTTAAAAATAGTGAAGGGATATCTAATTGAATGCTTCATGAGGCACAATACTTGCTCAGGTTTTGCAAATGGGGTAGCAAGCTAAGTGGGCTTGATTGTGAGGAAAACTCCATTGTTAAGCGTGCTTGAGCTAGAGGCGATCTGGGATGGGTGACCTCCCGAGAAGTCCTGGTTACGAGGTGCATGCCCCAGAAGTGTTGATTGACACTATGTGATTCATTTGACTAGTTTCAATCCCACTTCTTCACCCCTATGAGCATCACCTGATGCAATGAGTTCTAAGTGAACTATTCAAAAATCATGAGAAATTAGTGAGTTACAACTACCTCTCATGGAAATGGTCATATGTGAACGACTTACTTAATGCAGTTGAATCCCAAATTGATACCTAATATAATGCACTGCAAAACCCCCATACTTAAATTCAAAAAGAGAGAAGGGATCTCTAATTGAATGCTTCATGAGGCACAATACTTGCTAAGGTTTTTCAAATGGGGTGGCAAGCCAAGTGGGCTTGATTGTGGGTAAAACTCCACAGTTAAATTCAAAAAGAGTGAAGGGATCTCTAATTGAATGGTTCATGAGGCACAATACTTGCTAAGGTTTTGCAAATGGGGTAGCAAGCTAAGTGGGCTTGATTTTGGGGAAAACTCCATAGTTAAGCACGCTTGAGCCAGAGGCGATCTAGGATGGGTGACCTCCGGGGAGTCCTGGTTACCGGGTGCAAGCCCCGAAAGTGATGATTGACGCTATGTGATTCATTTCACTAGTTTTAATCCAACTTCTTCACCCGTCTGAGCATCACCCGATGCAATGAGTGCTAAGTGAACTATTCAAAAATCATGAGAAATTCGTCAGTTATGACTACCTCTCACGGAAATGGTCATACATGAATGACTTACTTAACGCAATTGAATCCCAAAATGATATCTAATATAATGCCCTATGTAAAAACCCATACTTAAATTCAAAAAGAGTCAAGGGATTCCTAATTGAATGGTTCATGAAACACAATACTTTCTAAGGTTTAGAAAATGGGGTAGCAAGCTAAGTGGGCTTGATCGTCAAGAAAACTCCACAGCTAAGCGCGCTTGAGCCATAGGCGATCTGGGATGGGTGACCTCCCGAGAAGTCCTGGTTACTAGGTGCAAGCCCCAGAAGTGATGATTGATGCTATGTGATCCATTTCACTAGTTTCAATCCCACTTCTTCACCCCTGTGAGCGTCACCCGATGCAATAAGTGCTAAGTGAACTATTCAAAAATCATGAGAAATTAGTCAGTTACGACTACCTCTCATGGAAATGGTCATACATGGATGACTTACTTAATGTAGTTGAATCCCAAAATGATATCTAATATAATGCACTGTGTAAACCACCATACTTAAATTCAAAAAGAGTGAATGCATCTCTAATTGAATTTTTCATGAGGCACAATACTTGCTAAGGTTTTTCAAATGGGGTGCCAAGCTAAGTGGGCTTGATTGTGGGGAAAACTCCATAGTTAAGTGTGCTTGAGCGAGAGGCGATTTGGGATGGGTGACCTCACGGGATGCCCTGGTTTTTGGGTGCAAGCCCCAGAAGTGATGATTGACACTATGTGATTCATTTCACTAGTTTCAATCCCACTTCTTCACCCCTGTGAGCATCACCCAATGCAATGAGTGCTAAGTGAACTATTCAAAAATCATGAGAAATTAGTCAGTTTGGACTACCCCTCTTGGAAATGGTCATACGTGGATGACTTAGTTAATCAAATTGAATCCAAAAATGATATCTAATATAATGCACTGCTTAAACCCCCATACTTAGATTCAAAAAGAGTGAATGGATCTCTGAGGCACAATACTTGCTAAGGTTTCGCAGATGGGATAGCAAGCTAAGTGGGCTTGATTGTGGGGAAGACTCCACAGTTAAGCGTGCTTGAGCTAGATGCGATCTGCGATGGGTGACCTCCCAGCAAGTCCTGGTTACCGAATGCAATCCCCATAATTGTTGATTGACACTCTGTGATTCATTTCACTAGTTTCATTCCCACTTCTTCACCCCTGTGAGCATCACCCAATGCAATGAGTACTAAGTTAAATATTCACAAATCATGAGAAATTAGTCAATTACAACAACATCTCATGGAAATGGTCATACATGAATGACTTACTTAATGTAGTTGAATCCAAAAATGATACATTAAATCATCACCCGAAGCAATGAGTGCTAAGTGAACTATTCAAAAATCATGGGAAATTAGTCAAGTATCCCTACGTCTCATGGAAATGGTCATACGTGAATGACTTACTTAATGCAGTTGGATCCCAAAATGATACCTAATATAATGCATTGCGTAAAACCATACTTAAATTCAAAAAGAGTGAAGGGATATATAATTGAATGTTTCATGAGGCACAATACTTCCTAAGGTTTTGCTAATGGGGTAGCAAGCTAAGTGGGATTGATTGTGGGGAAAACTCCACAGTTAAATTCGAAAAGAGTGAAGGAATCTCTAACTGAATAGTTCATGATGCATAATACTTGCTAAGGTTTTGCAAATGGGGTAGCAAGCTAAGTCGGCTTGATTGTGGGGAAAACTCCACAGTTAAGCGCGCTTGAGCGAGAGGCGATCTAGGATGGGTGACCTCTCGGGAAGTCCTGCTTACTGGGTGCAAGCCCTGGAAGTGATGATTGACGCTATGTTATTCATTTCACTAGTTTCAATCTCACTTCTTCACCCCTCTGAGCATCACCTGATGTAATGATTGCTAAGTGAACTATTCAAAAATCATGAAAAATTATTCAGTTACAACTACCTCTCATGGAAATGGTCATACATGAATGACTTACTTAATGCAGTTGAATCCCAAAATGATATCTAATATAATGCACTGCGTAAACCTCCATACTTAAATTCAAAGAGAGTGAAGGGATCTCTAATTGAATGGTTCATGAGGCACAATACTTTCTAAGATTTAGAAAATGGGGTAGCAAGCTAAGTGGGCTTGATTGTGGGGGAAACTCCACAGTTAAGCATGCTTGAGCTAGAGGCGATCTGGGATGGGTGACCTCCCGGGATGTCCTGGTTACTGGGAGCAAACCCCGGAAGTGATGATTGAGACTATGTGATTCATTTCACTAGTTTCAATCCCACTTCTTCACCCTTGTGAGCATCACCCGATGCAATGAGTGCTAAGTGAACTATTCGAAAATCATGGGAAATTAGTCAAGTATCCCTACATCTCATGGAAATGGTCATACGTGAATGACTTACTTAATGCAGTTGGATCCCAAAATGATACCTAATATAATGCATTGAGTAAAACCATACTTAAATTCAAAAAGAGTGAAGGGATCTATAATTGAATGGTTCATGAGCCACAATACTTCCTAAGGTTTTGCTAATGGGGTAGCAAGCTAAGTGGGATTGATTGTGGGGAAAACTCCACAGTTAAATTCAAAAAGAGTGAAGGAATCTCTAATTGAATAGTTCATGATGCATAATACTTGCTAAGGTTTTGCAAATGGGGTAGCAAACTAAGTCGGCTTGATTGTGGGGAAAACTCCACAGTTAAACGTGCTTGAGCGAGAGGTGATCTAGGATGGGTGACCTCTCGGGAAGTCCTCCTTACTGGGTGCAAGCACCGGAAGTGATGATTGACGCTATGTTATTCATTTCACTAGTTTCAATCCCACTTCTTCACCCCTCTGAGCATCACCTGATGCAATGATTGCTAAGTGAACTATTCAAAAATCATGAGAAATTATTCAGTTACAACTACCTCTCATGGAAATGGTCATACATGAATGACTTACTTAACGCAATTGAATCCCAAAATGATATCTAATATAATGCACTGCGTAAACCTCCATACTTAAATTCAAAAAGAGTGAAGAGATCTCTAATTGAATGGTTCATGAGGCACAATACTTGCTAAGGTTTAGAAAATGGGGTAGCAAGCTAAGTGGGCTTGATTGTGGGGGATACTCCACAGTTAAGCATGCTTGAGCCAGAGGCGATCTGGGATGGGTGATCTTCCGGGATGTCCTGGTTACTGGGAGCAAACCTCGGAAGTGATGATTGAGACTATGTGATTCATTTCACTAGTTTCAATCCCACTTCTTCACCCCTGTCAGCATCACCAGATGCAATGAGTGCTAAGTAAACTATTCAAAATTCATGAGAAATTAGTGAGTTACGACTACCTCTCATGGAAATGGTCATACATGGATGACTTAATGTAGTTGAATCCCAAAACAATATCTAATATAATGCACTGCGTAAACCCCGATACTTAAACTCAAAAAGAGTGAAAGAATATCTAATTGAATGGTTCATGAGGCACAATACTTGCTAAGGTTTTGCAAATGGGGTAGCAAGCTAAGTGGGCTTGATTGTGGAGAAAACTCCATAGTTAAGTATGCTTGAGCCAGAGGCAATCTGGGATGGGTGACCTCCCAGGAAGTCCTGGTTACCATGTGTAAGCCCCAGAGGTGATGATTGACGCTATGTGATTCATTTCTCTAGTTTCAATCCCACTTCTCCACCCCTATGAGCATCACCCGATGTAATGAGTGCTATGTGAACTATTCAAAAATCATGAGAAACTAGTCAGTTACGACTACCTCTCATGGAAATGGTCATACATGAATGACTTACTTAACGCATTTGAATACCAAAATGATATCTAATATAATGCACTGCGTAATACCCCATACTTAAATTCAAAAAGAGTGAAGGGATGTCTAATTGAATGGTTCATGAGGCACAATACTTGCTAAGGTTTTGCAAATTTGGTAGCAAGCTAAGTGGGCTTGATTGTGGGGAAAACTCCATAGTTAAGCACGCTTGAGCCAGAGGCGATCTGGGATGGGTGACCTCCCAGAAAGTCCTGGTTACCGTGTGCAAGCCCCAAAAGTGATGATTGATGCTATGTGATTCATTTCTCTAGTTTCAATCCCACTTCTCCACCCCTATGAGCATCACCCAATGTAATGAGTGCTATGTGAACTATTCAAAAATCATGAGAAATTAGTCAGTTACGACTACCTCTCATGGAAATGGTCATACATGAATGACTTACTTAACGTAGTTGAATACCAAAATGATATCTAATATAATGCACTGCGTAATACCCCATACTTAAATTTAAAAAGAGTGAAGGGATGTCTAATTGAATGGTTCATGAGGCACAGTACTTGCTAAGGTTTTGCAAATGGGGTAGCAAGCTAAGTGGTCTTGATTGTGGGGAAAACTCCACAGTTAAGCGCGTTTGAGCCAGAGGCGATCTGGGATGGGTGACCTCCCAAGAAGTCCTAGTTACTGGTTGCAAGCCCCGGAAGTGATGATTGACGCTATGTGATTCATTTCACTAGTTTCAATCCCACTTCTTCACCCCTGTGATCATCACCCGATGCAATGAATGCTAAGTGAACTATTCATAAATCGTGAGAAATTAGTTAGTTATGACTACCTCTCATGGAAATGGTCATACGTGGATGACATACTTAATGGAGTTGAAACCCAGAATGATATCTAATATAATGCACTGGGCAAACCCCCATACTTAAATTCAAAAAGAGTGAAGGGATCTCTAATTGAATTGTTCATGAGGCATAATACTAGCTAAGGTTTTGCAAATGGGGTAGCAAGCTAAGTGGGCTTGATTGTGGGGAAAACTCCACAGTTAAGCGTGCTTGAGCCAGAGGTGATCTGGGATGGGTGACTTCCTGAGAATTCTTGGTTACCGGGTGCAAGCCTCGTAAGTGATGATTGATGCTATGTGATTCATTTCAATAGTTTCAATCCCATTTCTTCACCCCTATGAGCATCACCCAATGCAATGAGTGCTAAGTGAACTATTCAAAAATCATGAGAAATTAGTCAGTTATGATTACCTCTCATGGAAATGGTCATACGTGGATGACTCACTTAACACAGTTGAATCCCAAAATGATATCTAATATAATGCACTACGTAAATGCCCATACTTAAATTCAAAAAGAGTGAAGGGATCTCTAATTGAATGGTTCATGAGGCACAATACTTGCTAAGGTTTTGCAAATGGTGTAGCAAGCTAAGTGGGCTTGATTGTGGGGAAAAATCCAGAGTTAAGCATGCTCAAGCCAGAGGCGATCTAGGATGGGTGACCTCCCAAGAAGTCCTGGTTACCGGGTGCAAGCCCCGGAAGTGATCATTGATGCTATGTGATTCATTTCACTATTTTCAATCCCACTTCTTCACCCCTATGAGCATCACCCTATGCAATGAGTGCTAAGTGAACTATTCAAAAATCATGAGAAATTAGTCAGTTACAACTACCTCTCATGGAAACGGTCATACGTGAATGACTTACTTAACGCAGTTGAATCCCAAAATGATATCTAATATAATGCACTGCTTAAACCCCCATACTTAAATTAAAAAAGAGTGAAGGGATCTCTAATTGAATGGTTCATGAGACAAAATACTTGCTAATGTTTTGCAAATGGGGTAGCAAGCTAAGTCGGCTTGATTGTGGGGAAAACTCCACTGTTAACCGCGCTTGAGCCATAGGTTATCTAGGATGGGTGACCTCCCGGGATGTCCTGGTTACCGGGTGCAAGCCCTAGAAGTGTTTATTGACACTATGTGATTCATTTCACTAGTTTCAATCCTACTTCTTCACGCTTGTGAGCATCACCTGATGCAATGAGTGCTAAGTGAACTATTCAAAAATCATGAGAAATTAGTCAGTTACAACTACCTCCCATGGAAATGGTCATACGTGAATGACTTGCTTAATGCAGTTGAATCCCAAAATGATACATTATATCATCACTCGATGCAATGAGTGCTAAGTGAAATATTCAAAACTCATGATAAATTAGTCAGTTACAACTACCTCTCATGGAAATGGTCATACGTGAATGACTTACTTAATGCAGTTGAATCCAAAAATGATACCTAATATAATGCACTGCGTAAACCCCCATACTTAAATTCAGAAAGAGTGAAGGGATCTCTAATTGAATGGTTCATGAGGCACAATACTTGCTAAGGTTTCGCAAATGGGGTAGGAAGCTACACGGTGGTTTGATTGTGGGCAAAACTCCACAGTTAAATTCAAAAAGAGTGAAGGGATCTCTAACTGAATGGTTCATGAGGCACAATACTTGCTAAGGTTTTGCAAATGTGGTAGCAAGCTAAGTCGACTTGTTTGTGTTGAAAACTCCACTGTTAAGCGCGCTTGAGCGAGAGGCGATTTGGGATGGGTGACCTCCCAAGAAGTCTTTGTTACTGGATGCAAGCTTCGGAAGTGATGATTGATGCTATATGATTCATTTCACTAGTTCCAATCCCACTTCTTCACCCCTCTGAGCATCACCCAGTTTAATGAGTGCTAAGTGAACTATTCAAAAATCATGAGAAATTAGTCAGTTATGACTACCTCTCATGGAAATGGTCATACATGAATGTCTTACTTAACGCAGTTGAATCCCAAAATGATATCTAATATAATGCATTCCGTAAACCCCTATACTTAAATTCAAAAAGAGTGAAGTGATCTCTAATTCAATAGTGCACGATGTACAATACTTGCTAAGGTTTAGCAAATGGGGTAGCAAGCTAAGTGGGCTTGATTGTGGGGAAAACTCCACAGTTAAGAGCACTTGAGCCAGAGGCGATCTGGGATGGGTGACCTCTTAGGAAATCCTGTTTACTGGGTGCAAGCCCTGGAAGTGATGATTGACGCTATGTGATTCATTTCACTAGTTTCAATCCCACTTCTTCACCCCTGTGAGCATCACCCAATGCAATGAGTGCTAAGTGAACTATTCAAAAATCATGGGAAATTAGTCAGTTACGACTACCTCTCATGGAAATGGTCATACATGAATGACTTACTTAACGCAGTTGAATCCTAAAATTATATCTACTATAATGCACTGCATAAACCCCCATACTTGAATTCAAAAAGAGTGAAGGGATATCTAATTAAATGGTTGATGAGGCACAATACTTGCTAAGGTTTTGCAAATGGGGTAGCAAGCTAAGTGGGTTTGATTGTGGGGAAAACTCCACAGTTAAGCGTGCTTGAGCCAGAGGCGATCTGGGATGGGTGACCTCTCGGGAAGTCCTGCTTATTGGGTGCAAGCCGCGGGAGTGATGATTGATGCTATGTGATTCATTTCACTAGTTTCAATCCCACTTCTTGACCCCTATGAGCATCACCCAATGCAATGAGTGCTAAGTGAACTATTCAAAAATCATGAGAAATTAGTCAATTATGACTACCTCTCATGGGAATGGTCATACGTGAATGACTTACTTAACACCGTTGAATCCCAAAATGATATCTAATATAATGCACTACGTAAACCCCCATACTCAAGGACAATATGTCTTTAATCCCATCTATTGTCTCTGAAGTGACAGAAAAAAAAAAAAAATTAAAAAAAAATAATAATAATAATAATAATAATAATAATAAATAAATAAATAAATAATAATAAAATAATAAAATAAAATAAAAAAAAAAATAATCAAAATAATAATAATAATAATAAAATAAAATAAAATAAAAATAATAAAAAAAAAAATAAAAATAATTGTCTCCTATGAGAAAAGGGCATTTTTGTTATGTATTATCTTTATAGATACACTTTTTTTAGAAAATAATTTGAGATGCTTGCTTAAAGACATTATCTAGGACAATACAAAATTGTTTTCTATATCAAGTTAAGATAATTTCCCTAAAAAATGTCTAAAATATTGTCTTAAAATCCCTCTCTATGTGGTAGTGCAAAATCATGTCAAAGTAAATGTTGGCTTGTATGGGCCTGCCCCAAGCTCAGAGGTGATTTAGCGAAGAAAATCTCGGTACTACTGGCCCTTTCGGCAACAGTCCACGAAGCGCGGACCAAAGTCTCACCCGAAGTATTATGGGAGGATGCTAGAACAAGGTTTCCGCACCTTGGGGATTGTTAGGTCCCTATACTACTAGTGTAACCCCTTATTGTTATTAGTACAATCCCCTTATTATATTGTTGTCCCCATTTAGTCCCCATATTGTTATTATTGTGCCCCATAGAAGCCCACTATTGTTATTATTGTGCCCTTACATTATTATTCTTATGTTGGCTCTGATTATATTATGACCCCTTAGACTCCTATATATAGAAAGGAGGTCTTGTCATTTGTATCATCCAAGAATTGTTCATTTGTGTAATTTAAAGGAGGTTGCCCCCTCGAAGAGGCTAAATTCTAAGGTGTTCAACTATATTTTCTATCTTTTTGTGAGTTGATTTCATAACATTTGGTATCAAAGCTTTGGATTCTAGGGTAACCCCTTATTGTTATACTACTAGTGTATCCCCTTATTGTTATTAGTACAACCCCCTTATTATATTGTTTTGCCCATGTAGTTCCCATATTGTTATTATTGTGCCCCATAGAAGCCCACTATTGTTATTATTGTGCCCTTACATTATTATTCTTATGTCGGCTCTGATTATATTATGACCCCTTAGACTCCTATATATAGAAAGGAGGTCTTGTCATTTGTATCATCCAAGAATTATTCATTTGTGTAATGTAAAGGAGGTTGCCCCCTCGAAGAGGCTGAATTCTAAGGCGTTCAACTATATTTTCTATCTTTTTGTGAGTTGGTTTCATAACAAGGATGTGTGATGAGCTTCTGGAGGTCTGCGGTTTGACCCTCCGTGCACGTCGCTAAGTGCATCTATTAGTCCCTCGCAACCTGTGATGCTGCCTCCGTGCAGCCTTACTCAGGGCGCAATCCGTATTATACCCAAGGTCCTTACTATTTAATCTGTTATTACCCGATTACTTAAATTATTTGTGTAATACTGATGATAAATTAGTATTATATCCAGAGATCATATAACTGTGCGCGATAGCCAAAACAGTATAAATGTAAATAAGGCAATACACAAGCAGATGCATAGAAATTGGAATCAACTTCTCTTTATTTATTCTTCGTTCAAGATTATAGACTCGACATCGCCCTCCGCACTCAGCTGCAAGGGTCCGTGCACTCAGTCGTGGACTCTACTAGGCCTCGACGCACTCAGCTGTAGAGCCTCTTCCTACTACTACAACCCAATACACTTAGACTCTGACTCTATGCTCGAACCATGCATATTCATCTATCTCTCCACTATGCTCTCTTTACAACTTAGAGCCTCGCTCTATTTATACAATCCCATGGTCCACAAACCATGGGTAGGCTAACATGACATTACGTTACTTTACAATACTTAGGGCAGACAACCCTATGACTCAACCTATACTTCACGCTCTGCGCCTGCAGTTCACGGAGTCTTACAATACATGTGACTAAAACTTAGGCTTTGAGCCCCAAAACATGTTGTGGGGGGGATTCCATGTCCAACAAGCCCCCAACATAATCATTGTGACTCATCCCGAGTCAATCTATTGGTGCAGCGATCTTGGTGCGGAGCCCCTCGAACTGGTCCCGTACTGATCGGAGGTCCATGGCGCACTATTCTGCGGTTTGTTGGACCTGCTACACACACTCTTCCGATGCTTCTTTGTGAGGATCAACTGCCTACCTTGGCACGTAGAGTCCCTACATCTGTGCGAGCTTTCCCTCGATATCTGTCGTAATGGTGAAGGCCTCATCAATCCATGGTTGGACGTGCACTTTGAGAAGTGCCTCTTTCAGTCTTACGGCATCCACCTGCTCTTTCAGTGCCGTGGCTTGATGCATCTTAGCTAGCCATTGAATGAGGACGATTGTTTGAGCAGTTCCTCTTACATTATCATATTGCTCCTAAAGCTCACACACCTTTGTTTCTAGGCATTGTATGTTGGGGTCCTCCTGCAACTATGTGAGGATGCCAAAGGCCTGGTCCAACATACCGGTACAGTGCTGCACTACCCCTCCAATTTCTTCCAATCTTGTTTGAATAGCGCTAACGCGCTGCTCTCTAACTTCTAGAGGAGTGGAAGGCTGCACCTTCAACCGTAGCTCGGAAATCTAAAGATTCAACTCCAACTGCACACGCATGGTTTCCTCATGCGTGGTTCAGATTCCACTTTCTAGATAGTGGATCCACATTTCTGTTGGTAGGACTGTGGCGATGGATAACTCTGGGACTTGCCAACATGCTTCATCAACTGTCTGCACTATATGTTGGTTTTGTGATACCAATTAGTCACGTTGTAGGCTGAGCTGTTCGATGTTGATATTTTGCTCACTCATCACCTGAATCGCATGACCCTCCCTGGCGTGGAGCTTTGTTGTTATGCCATCCCATAGTTGGTATAGTGTGTCTCATGGAAGGGCAGCCAAATTAAGGCCAATTCCCTTGATTCGTCCAACCATGGCTTTGTTGACCTCATTCTCTACTATTGATGCCCCTTCTAATAGCACTATGGTGTTGGCCATATTTGCGCATAGCAGCTGCTCTGCCGCTGATGTGCCTGCTTCACAATAGGTGGCTATGGTTCCTTCCTGCAGCTATGCCCTTAGGGCCCCCAACACAATCTATTGCTCTGACATGGCTTCTTGGAGCGCTTCCTTGGTGACCTCGTGAACCGTGTCGCCGATGTCGTAGAGGTCGCCTTCTATTAATGTGATTGAGTCGATGGCCAATTTGGAGGCCTTGACCTTTTTCTGTGGACTCGATCTCTCTGTGACACACAGCCTTTTCAGTTGGGTGGAAGTTGTTCCCAGGTCTGTGCCTTCTTCTGCCAGGTTTGTGTCCTCTACCTCTTGTCTTGTAGACAATTCTGGGCCCTCTTATTCCTGCGTTGTTGCGGCCCCTATTGTCTAAGCTCCTGCTGCTATTTTGGCAGCCTTTGCCTGCTCCATGGCTACCTTTGTTGCCTCGTGGACAACCCTTACCTCTGCAACCACTTTTTCATTGCGCCTCTTCTTGGCCAACTTCATGACGTGCAACCTGGCCTCATCCTTTCATTTTTGTGTTGTTGTCCTATCCAGATCTGCCAGATTTGGGGCGCACCACTTAGGAGGCCATGATTCTAACACTGAAAAATGGCATCATCAATGGTGATGAAGAGGAGCTTGGTCCATTGCTGCATCGGATCCTTAACCGCCTTGATGTAAATATTATGCATGTCCACCTTAAAGTCTACAAAGCTCCACAAACTGTTGTGCACTGTGGGGGACAAGCGTGGCCTTCTATTGATCCACATCTGGATGCTCGCCTTCATGAGCACCCAAAAGATCTTTGTCTTGCGAATCCACTTCACGTCCTTGGTAGCCCAGAGCGACACGTACTTTGCAGCCTCTGGTAAGTCCTGTTCAATGCTCGAGAACTAAGTGTCCTCTGGAAGTTCTCTCGTTACCAGCAAAATGGACAAGAGAAACCACGCGTAGTGGAAGGTCTTGCCCTACTCCTAGGCTTCCTTGCAATTGGTCAAGAATTCCTCGCAGAGGAACTCGACCCTGTTGAATTGGACCCCCTCCATGCATTGTTCAGCCAGCACAACTGTCGGCACTGGTACCTCATCGCCACGACATTTTCTCATTACCTTCCCAGCCAAGATTTGGGTGGCTACGCACACCCATTTATCTTTGATGCTACTAGTTGCGTAACCCTCTTTTTCTTCTCAAGTTTATATTTCTTCTTCATGGCCTCCGTGAGAGCCAAATCTCCACTTTTTCTTGCTATCATCGTGGGGTCCACTCCCTTACAGGGAAGCTGAGAAATTCTATGGATGAGGTCCACCGTGATGGGAATAGGCTTCTCCAGCCATAAGTACCCATCGTGCACCAGACAAAGCAACTGCCTGATGAAAAAAATAGTAATGGGTGCACGGTGAAAGTGTGGAATCCATAGAAGATGAAGCAAACCGGCCTTCTCCACACTGCAAAGCCATTTTCGCAGCTCTAATGTTGTGACTGGGCCCTCCGTGCTTTGCTTCATGAGGATCTCCGTCTCTAAGTGTGGGAACTTCTCGCTGTCTGCGAGGTCCCAATCTTCAAACTTCATTGTGGGCACGCGGCCTAGGTGTGAGCCCTCAAACACAGTCCCATCAAGGAGGAGTGGGGTCTGGAGTGCGCTCTTGGTGGCATCCAGATCCTTGGGTATCTTAGTTTTCCCTTTCCGTGGAGGGACATACTCGGGCAATTTTGCTACAGAGTGCACTGGCTAGATGCCCTCTTCGATATCCTATGCTTCCTCTATCTCATCGACAAGAGCCTGTAGGTCCTCCTCCTCATCCATTGTCTCAATGGTGACTGCCTTGCCCTTTTTTTCCATTGAGATTTTACCGAACTGCGGATTCCTCGGGGACATGCGAACTGGTAACCCTAGTATCTTTGGGAAAATTATGTACTATGGGGTTCTGCGCGACCTCGTCAGTGGTTCCTTCTGCAGAGCCCAAACCTCTCCTGGCAGCTGCTATCCTGTTTGAACTGTCTATGGTCGTTTGCGAACTTCGGGGCTCAAATATAGCTCAATGCTCAACACCCTGTGCTTTAAACGGCTGCTCAAATCTCAAGTGAACAAGTGTTGTCTCGTGGCTATCCCCTAGAGTTTTATAGCAACTTTTGAATTCAAATTTGACCATTCCCCACAATTATGGACCATCAATGTTTTCTTGGTAGGATATTGTCCCAAATCTTGCTCTTAATCTGTGTCTTAAATGCCCGCCACCCACTCCCTTTTGCCTTAAATCAAACATCTCTTCATGAGCAGTGACACCAATGGTTACTTCCCAGCCTACCCGCGCAGCAGCATATCCCCCCATGTGCAGTCGCGAACCTTGTGACAAGTTGATTCTGCGCGCACCTCCCTCATTGCGCAATTCCCAAACACACTTTTTTGTAGTCCCGTGCTCTCTTTCAACTGCCTGGAGCATTGAGATTGTCCTCCCTACGGCTAGTCAGGTGGTCGCACCACCTATGCGAGACTTCAACTCGCCTTCCAGAATAGTCGGTGGAAAATCCTCAATTTCCTGTGGGACAACCGGTGCCACACGTTCTACTGTATGTAGTGCGCTCCCTTGGTTACTGCATTTAGTGAGGTGCGGTCATAACCATGGTAGCAGAGTCATAAATTCCAGGCGACAATCTTCTAATCTTATGGTATGATCATCCACACCTTGTTTTGTCATCCTTGGTTTATCAACGAGACATGCATGCTTGACCTCGTTTTCTAGCCTCTTGATCTCGGCGTGCATCAAAATACTTTTCTTCCTCAGTCGTACCCAGTCTTTTTCGAGTTCGAGTTCACGGAGTCAAAGGTTCCCTCGCCGAATGGCTTCCTGAATCTTTATGTGTTCAACCTTGCGTAGTTGTGTGATTTCTTCGTCCTGGGCTTCGCACACTCTTACGACTGCGGAAGCTCTTACAGGTGGACTCCTCTTTGCATTTTGTTCAGAAATTATAGTCTCTACTCTGTTCACACCTCTGGAATCATTTACGCGGTCAGGGTTTTGGACGTGGTCCTATAGGCCCATCGAACCACTGGTACGAGTAGGTCCCAATCAATGCATCTTACCTGGTGAACCCTATTCAGTACTTTGCACAACCTATCAAATGCTTCTTCGTGGATAATTGGTAGTGCACATCACCTTTCCTGTTGTTGTAGTTTGTTCCAATTCTCTGTTATGGGAGTGGTGTGTGCTTATGCAGGCTGTACAACATGTGTCCGTACCCATTGGGAAAGGTGGGCACCCAAGTTTTTCCGCCCCTGCTGACTGGCTCTCATTCAGAGCTGGGGTATTCTAAATTGTAGGCACATCACCCTTCTACATCCGCGCCAGTCCTTAAAATTTCCTTGATGCGTACCCCACCATCGTGCGAGCATTGCGAGTAGTGCCCATTTCAGCGCATCGAACCGTTGTTGTTTTGGTACTATGCTTTCAAATTTGTTCAGGAATTCATCCACCACGTTCAACCCATCATATGTCAGCAGATCCCTTGCCTCTGTTGTCACACAACACAATGATCTAACCATCATGTTGCAATTAAGCATTATTACTTCGTGCAGCCGATTCTGCCATCGCTCTATCTCTTCGTCTGAATCCGAAGTGCAGGATCTTTTGCACTCCCATGAAATTCTTCCATCTGCAGTCGAATTCATCCAATCCTCTTCTTGTGCAGTTATCTTGTAAATACAATCGAGGTCGTCATCACTAGCATTGTCGTGCACCAGTTCTGTGTATCGCACTCCTTCGGCTGGATCTAGTGGTACTACTATGTGTAGTGACTTTTTATCAAAGATCATTTTTCACTTCTTTAGATTTATGACTCCATTCATATCGGTGGCCCTATCTATTCCTATTAGTGCGGGATAGGGATTATTATCATCCACAATATCTATCACTTCAAAATCTACCTGTGCACCCGCACCTTCAATATCTACTATTACCCCTTGAAATATTCCCATGGGTAAGATCTTTTGTTGGTTCGCCATTCGTAACTGAATAAGAGACCAATGTAGCGTGGGTATGCCCATGCGTTCGCATGTTTGTTTTGGTAGTACATTTGCATCCAATCCCAGATCTAGGATTACCTAATCCATTTCATACTTTCTGATTTGCGTAGTCAACCTCATTTCCCTTCCTGTGCGCAAAGCATGCTTTCCAAGTTTCCGAACCATGCGTAGTTCTCCTAACCCCACGCACCTAGTGATAAGTTCTTGTAGTCCTTTGACTGCCTTGCTGTAGTGTAGCAGTTTCATGCATGTCTCCAGAAAGGTAGTGAGCATTAAAGGATCCATTCGTGGTTCTAATTGATCCTTACTACTCAAAGTGGAGGCCTACGTGAAGCTCTTCTTAGCTTCCATGAATGTCTCCCTCGCGTGTTCTAAATCAAATTCTGGTTCCTTTGTAGGAAACTTATGAACCCACGTACTTTCTTCTAGTTGCTTCCCTTTATCATTTCCAGTGGTCACACCACCCCTGGGCATCATGTTTACATTCGAGTCTTCTTTATGCAATTCAGACCTCATCATTTGCAAATTCTTAGTCAAAGGGGGCTGAAGTACCCCTTTTTTACGCAGTCTCGCTATCAGTGTAGGGCAGTCTTCCGCCTCATGATCAAATTGAGTACAATACAAACATGATGTCCTTGTGGTATTTGTACAATCGCAGGCATAGTGCCCTGGCCCTCCACAATTATAACAAATTGACTGTTCGTGATGATCTGAAATTGATCTAAGACAAACATAAGGTATTATAGACTCATGTGCATGGATGTGCCTATGTTATTTTGTGCAACGGATCGATAAGATTGCGAAATACACAGGCAATGAAGTAGTTAAAGAAAACATAACAGGAAACACATATAAACACAACAAGTTTAATAAGGAATTCACCCAATCCTCCTGGGCTACGTCTCCCAGTCTAGCCTTTAGTGGTGGCCTCTCTATTATGTTTTCAAAGCAGAGTTTTTACAACAGTGAGCTCAATTTGAGTCTCACTCAACATATATAAATCAACAAGACTGTACTCAGATCCCCCAAGTCTCTCGAGTACACAGACTCTCCTTACTGAATCTTGACCTCTATTGGTCACAATGGTACGAGTCCAATCTAAGACACAATACATGACAGGTATATACAGAGGAGTTCGCTTGAACCTCTCAAGCCTTCTCTGGAGTACACAAACCCTCTGACTCTTTCTGGCTCTGTCTTAAATCTGGCTCGATGCTGCCTTTGCTTCTGCAGGTCAGCTCGGCTTCTTCTTTCTACACTCTTCTCTTAGCTTCTTTCTCTCCCTGTTAGTTTGTGGCTTTACAGCTAGTCTGCTTCCTGACTGTTCATTTCTGCTTCCTGGATTTCCGATTCCCCTACCTCTATTTGTTTGAATCCCTGTATCCTATGTCATCAGTCACTGTATAACACCTCATAGGGAGATGGCCACCTATTTCATAACAAATTGAGTTTCAATTCTCTTGGACATTTTCAAAACAACCATTTCTTCCATTAACTCCAAGAATGCCCGCGAAACACGACCTTCTGCCAATGCATCGTCCACGTCGAACTTCAAATCCTATACAACTCTGCCTGTTGATCCCGTCAAATCTAGTCATCCATTGGAACAAGTCTTCGCCGTTGATCTGGGGACCCCAGATCCTATGGTCATCTTCCATATTGGGTGGATAAGTAACATGATGTTTACCCATACAATATGAGTGGTTTTCTCTCTCTTCCGTTGTACATGTGGCACTCGTTGTATGGAATTAGGTGGAACTTGGTGGAAACCATTTACCGCTCAAAGCCCTTCTGATATCCCGCCGATTTTTGTGGGACCCCCGCTTCTGATGGAATCGGAACGATATCCGTTGCATTTTATGATTTTTCGGGTCCGCAGGCTTTTGACCCTTCCTTCTTTGAGGGGTTTTCCCTGTGATATGTGATTAGCGATCGCATATCAGAAACTACCCCCATTCCTTGAAATGGCCTCTGGATTGCTAATTTGTGATAGTGCGCGTTACCATGGGTCGATGGTTTGTGCACTTGACCGACGGTCCTCGTTGCTTCGCGCTGATCACAAATTGCAACTATTATGAGGATATCTTTGATAAGCTCGATCTTTATAAGACTTGTAGCCTTTGGCATAGTTTTGAAGAGTTCATGAAAACTTAGAGAGTGTTCTAGGATCCAATTTGGATTACGGCCTTCCCACTTAAAAATATTTTGGACCACCAAAAGTTGGTTTTTAAGCATCAATCAAGTGAGGATATAGATTCCTCGCTTGCCCAATTTTTATCCATCTTGCACTGCTTGGTTTTGAACCTTTGAGTCCAATTCTGAGGTACTCAACGTCCCCTCTACACATAGTTCTCACCTTCTTGTCTAGAACTGTATCTTCTTGCAACTCATTAAGATATTTAGGCAACATATCATCAATAAAAGGTAATTGGCTCTGCTCTTCGGGATCTTTAATCAATGAAGGTTCAAACAATCTCAAGCTTTCTACATTAACTACTGAATAGATGTGCATGTAAAATGGAAAATCAAGGCGAAAATCATTTTCACCAATTTTCTCAAGTATCCTGAAAGGTCCATACCTTATTGGGTTCAAATTCTTACCTTCACCTTGCATTTTGTCTTTGTTGATATATAGCCAGACTTGATCACCAACTTGGAAACTATGCTCAGTCTGATGGTTATCATGCCCTGCCTTGTACTTGGCTTGGCTCTTTTCTAGTTGTTCCTGTACTACCTGGTGAATCTCTTGGATTTGTTCAATGAACTTGGTTGCCTTGTCCACATCACTGTGTCCATCAACCGCTATGGCTTTACCAAAGACAAAATCCAAGGGAGACCTTGGTATGAAACCAAAACAGGTCTCAAAAGGGTATCTCTGTATAGAAGAATGTTTAGCCTGGTTGTAAGCATGTTGCACATAACACAAATGTTCATCCCAAAGCTTGGGATGCTTGCTACAATATCCTCTGAGCAATTGGATCACTGTTCAGTTGACCACCTCTATTTGTCCATCTATTTGTGGATGAAAGGGTGTGCTCTTCTTCAGTCAGGTGTCCATCAATTCCCATAGACTTGACCAAAATTTTCCAACAAATCGGGAATCTTGATCAGATATAATGGAAGTGGGTAATCCAAAATGAATCCATACATGCTGAAAGAACAACTTTGTTGTTTGTTCAACTGTAATTTGTTTGTTACAAGGTATTAAAATACACATTTTGCTGAACCTATCCACAATAACATATAAATAGTCATGACCTTTTCTAGATTTAGGTAGTCCCCCAACAAAGTCCATGGAAACACTTTCCCAAGGATGAGAAGGAACTGGTAGTGGAGTGTACAAGCCTAGTTTTCTATTGCTGGGCTTGCTTTTAGCACACATGGTACACCCTCTTACATATCTAGAAATTGTTTCATGCATTTTTGGCCAATAACAAAATCTTTGCAGCTGTGAAATTGTTTTACTTACACCAAAGTGACCTGATATTAGAGAAGTGTGTGCTTCTCGAATTATCTTTACTCTTTCGGTTTGAGGAATGCATAACTTTCAAAAATGATACAAGAGTTGTTCCTTAACATGATAATCCAATTCTTCCACTTGTTTTCCATGAATTAAAGTTTCATATACGTATTTAAAGTCTATATCTTTAGCATATTGTTCAATGTAGCTTTCATGCAATACCGAATTATGCTTAAGTATAGTAGATGCATTTATGATTGGTCTAGACAACATTTCTGCAACTTTATTGTGTATGCTCTTTTTATATCTGATGACAAGATGAAATTTTTGTAGAAAACCCATCCACCTATAGTGTCTTGATTGCTACAACTTAGTTTGTGAGTGTAAATATTGAAGCAGTTTATGATCAGTATGTATAACTGTCCCTTTTCCCATTAGATAATGTTTCCACTTTTTCACACGCTGTACTAATGCATACAATTCTTTATCATATGTGGGATAATTAACTACTACAAAACTAAATGTCTCAGAATGATAACATATGGGTTTACCGTGTTGCATCAACACTACTCCCATGGCATAGTCACTCGCATCGGTTTCAATTTCAAATGGTCTTTGAAGATCGGGCAATGCTAGTACTGATGTTGTACTAATCTTTTCTTTTAAAGTGTCGAAGGCTTTCTGCTGTTTGCCTCCCCACTGAAACACCCTGTTCAATCCTGTTAAGGCACGTAAAGGAGTTGCAATCAAGGAAAAGTTAGCAATAAAATTTCTCCGATACTGTGCTGCTCCTAGGAAGCTTCTAACTTCTGTAGTAGATTTGGGTTTAGGCCAATTTACAATGACTGCAACTTTAGAGGGATCTATCTTCAATTCGCTACTCCCTACAATATGACCCAAATAATTCAAAGATGCTTTTCCAAATTCACATTTTGATAGCTTAACATAGAGATTTTATCTTTTCAAAACATCTAGCATCTACTTTACATGCTTCAAATGTTCTTCCCATGTTTTACTAAATACAAGAATGTCATCTAGATATACAATGACAAAATCATCAATAAAAGTCGTGAGTACATCATTCATTACTCTCATGAAAGTAGCAGGAGCATTAGTTAAGCCAAAAAGCATAAATAACCACTCATACAGTCTGTGCTTTGTCTTGAAAGTAGTCTTCCATGCAGCTTGCTCTGCAACTCTGACCTGATGGTAGCCACTATGCGAGTCCAACTTGTAAAACTAAAAAACTTCTTTCGACTAATCTAATAGATCATCTATGCGAGGAAGGGGATAACGGTTTTTTATCGTTATCTTATTCAGTGCTCGGTAATCAATGCACATTCTCCATGAGCCATATTTCTTTCTCACCACGACAATTGGAGACCCACATGGTGATGTGCTAGGTCATATGAACCCTTTCTCGAGCAGCTCCTGTACCTGCTTCTTGATTTCTGCATTTTCTAAAGCGGATAAACCTGTACATTCCGATGTTAGGCAATGGAGCATCTTGCTGTAATTAATATCATGTACTATTTCCTTTTTCGGTGGCAGAATTTTAGGTTCTTGAAATAGTATATCATATTCTGAAATAACTTTTTCTAAATCATCTTGCTAGTTAGCATCACAGCATTTAAATACATTGGTTTTATCAAGTTTATTTTCCTTTACAACCATCAATAAAAACTGTTTGCGTGAATTTACAATTATTTTCACCTACCCTGAGTTTATGAGCTCTTACAATATATTCAATTCCATCTTTATTGAGTTGATTCTTATTTTCAGCTCTATAGAAAATTGCTTTTCTATCATACAAGTAAGGACTTCCCAAAACAATTCCACATATATCCAAGGGAATTACATCTAACTCAACCTCATCTACAAATGATGAACCAATAGAAAACCTAAGTTTACATTGTCTAGTCACTTGTAGCTTTGTTTTATCACATAACCAACCCAATGGATATGGCTTCTTGTGAGGTGTGGTTGGTAATCCCGGTTTCTTTACAATTGCTTCAGAAATTAAGTTTACTTGTGAACCACTATCAAATAAAGTATAAATCTTTTGATGCTTGGAAATAACTCTAATATGAAAAAGCTCATGTATTCTTCTCTCATTTTCTTCACTATCAATAGTTTGTGCAGAATTACTAGTAGATGCTTCAGAATTTTTACCTTTTTTACCTACGGCTGTGATTGTTGTTTCATCCCCTGAATCTGAACCAAAATCCTTCTGAATAGCAACAACAGTCTTCTTCTTTTTGCCATCGTACTTCTTGGGTTTCAGCTCTGGATGCATAATCTAGCAATGTTCATCATCATGCCCATCCTTCTTGTAGTGAGTGCATGAAGGTTTGGTCTTTTGTACAGCATTTGCCTTCCTCTCTTTCCATTTCTACTTTCTCCTTTCCTTGTTCTTGCTTGTAGTGGGTTTTAATGATTCCCCAACTTCAGGGTTCACATTCTTGCCCCTAGCCTCTAGATGTGTAGCCTGAATAGATACCTCATCTATGCTAGTAGGATTAAACATGAGAATGGTATGTCTCAAGTAACTATGTAGACCACCTATATACTTCAACAGAGTTTTAGGTGAGTCTTAAGAAATGCCTAGAATCAAAGCTCTTTTTCTAAATTCTTGGGTGTAACTTTGTACACTTTGCCCTTTCAATTGGCGAAGAGTTTGCCTACTCATCATAGCTTGCTGCATATAAGCTAGTGGATAAAATTGTTTTTTAATTGCAGAAACAAATTCACTCCAGACAGAAAGGATTTTACCATGCTTCTTCATGTCAGCTTGTGTCTTGCCTTCCCACCATACCAAGGCAGTGCTTCCAAGGCATAGGCTAGCCAGCTGACATCAATCTGTCTAATACACCCTGCAATACACATCAATCTATCTAATACAATTATCCAGCTTCTCTGCATTCAAATCTCCATCATATATTGGAAAATCAAATTTAACATCTAATTTAATCAAAGATGTTTTATTTTTATTCTTAGGGCTATTGGGAGGTGTGGGAAGCTTTTCTTCTTTCCCTTTGCCTTTAGAATGGTCATTGAGGAGAGATTCTTCTACTCCTTTATCTTGTTTGGAGTTTCATGAATCTTCATCCCTACCTTTCTTAAATTCTCTATATATTTCATCTACCATGGCTCTCAGAGTGAAGAAACTGTCCATGAACTGAGGGTCTGATTCCAAGGGAATTTCTTCTGACATTTTCCACCTAGTATAGACTCTACCAATTTCTGGGTTAAATTCGGCCAATTCTCCTCCTCCTAGTTTAAGCTTTGATCTAGTTATCATTCACTAGCAGTCCAGCACAAGTTTGTCTAACCTTAGCAACCTAGAGCTTTGATACCACTTGATCTAAAATTGATCTAAGACAAAAAATAAGGTATTACAGACTCATGTGCATGGATGTGCCTATGTTATTTTTTGTAGAGGATCGATAAGATTACAAAATACATAGGCAATGAAGTAATTAAAGAAAACATAACAGGTAACACATATAAACACGACAAGTTTAATAAGGAGTTCAGCCAATACTCCCGGGCTAGGTCTCCTGGTCTAGCCTTCAGTGGTGGCCTCTCTATTATGTTTTCAAAGAAGAATTTTTACAACAGTGAGCTCAATTTGAGACTCACTCAACAGATATAAATCAACAAGACTGTACTCGGATCCCCCAAGTCTTTGGAGTACACAAACTTTCCTTACTGAATCTTGACCTCTATTGGTCACAATGGTACGGGTCCAATCTGAGACTTAATACATGACAGGGATATACAGAGGAGTTCGCTTGAACCTCTCAAGCCTTCTCTGGAGTACACAAACCCTCTGACTCTCTCTAGCTCTATCTTAACTCTGGCTCGATGTTGCCTTTGCTTCTGCAGGTCAGCTCGGCTTCTTCTTTTTGCTCTCTGCTCTTAGCTTCTTTCTCTCCCTATTAGTTTGTGGCTTTAAAGCCAGTCTGCTTCATGACTGTTCATTTTTGCTTCCCATATTTTCGGTTCCCCTGCCTCTATCCATTTGAATCCCTTTGTCCCACATCATCAGTCACTGTATAACACCTCACAGGTAGGTGGCCACCTATTTCATAACCAACTGAGTGTCAGTTCTCTTGGACGTTTTTGAAACGACCGTTTCTTCTGTTAACTCCAAAAATGCCCGTGAAACATGACCTTCTGCCAACGCTTCGTCCACGTCGGACTTCAAATCCTATACAACTTTACTTGCTGACCTCGTCAAATCTGGTCATCCATCGGAACGCATATCCACCGTTGATCTAGGGAACCCAGATCCTACGGTCATCATCCATATCAGGCGGATAAGTAACATGATGTTTACCCGTCCAATGTGAGCAGTTTTCTCTCTCTTCCACCGAATGTGTGGCACTCGTTGTATGGCATCGGGCGGAACTCGGTGGAAACCGCTTACCTCTCGAAGCCCTTCCGATATCCCGCCGATTTTTGTGGGACCCCTACTTTTGACAGAATCGGAATGATATCCGTTGCATTTTATGATTTTTCAGGTCTGGGGGCTTACGACCCTTCCTTCTTTGAGGGGTTTTCCCTGCGATATGCAATTAGCGATCGCATATCATAAACTACCCCCGTTCCTTGAAATGGCCTCTAGATTGCTAATTTGCGATAACACGTGTTACCATGGGCCGATGGTCTGCGCACTTGACCAACGGTCCTCGTTGCTCCACACTATTCACAAATTGCAACTGTTACGAGGATATCTCCGATAAGCTCGATCTTTATAAGACTTGTAGCCTTTGGCATAATTTTGAAGAGTTCATGAAAACTTAGAGAGTGTTCTATGATCCAATTTGGATCATGCGACCCCTTCCTGGTCCCATTCCACCTCGACCTCGACCACACCCCTGAGACCCAATGCGCACCATTCCTGCATTCGATTCAATGACTCACGTTTCAGTTTTCACCCTGTAGGCAGGAGGTCAATCCATCATTAGTTCGTAGCTTCTGCAGGTGCGCTCATTATGACCTATCGACCTGTAGAAGTTACAAAACAATTGTTGGGATGACTGCGTATATTTTTGCAATAGATGACAATTATCTATAGTGTGTTTTCCTCCTATCTGACAAATCACACACCATAATGCAGGTGTCGCCCTCGACCCTGCCTACGCCTTAGGTCTTAACGGCATCGACCCTCCTCCTTCCAAGTAGTTCGCGAACACTGGACAGTGATCCTTGTCATGCCCCTAGCCTTTACATTTTATCCACCATTCCTTCTCATGCACCTCCAGCTGAGGTGTCCTGTCTTGTTTCAAACTTTGCATTTCCAGACATAGATTTTGCAGTTGCGAGTGGATTTGTTGGACTCCCAAACCAGGGTCTTGTATAGGGGTCTCATGCAATCTCATTGTCATTTCTAAAGCTTTAGCTTGGGTGGAAAGTTTTTGCTGTGATAGCATCATCCTTAAGTGTGGTGTCAGTGATGCTAACCATGCATGGTTCTATCCATCCGTTAATGTCATGTTGGCTTCGCGAATCATACCCTTTACTCTTTGGTCCAGATCCTAGGGGGTCTCAGCCAGGATCATCATGATCTCCTTAAACTCAATGATTGATTGTGTTTCCAACTTTGGCCTGCTAAATTCCCTGTACATCGCAGCCTGGATCTCTGTAATTCGTGCATTTCGATGGTGATTAGAATGCTTGATGTACCATGTTAATGCGCGATCCTGCAACACGATCACTAGTGTAGCCTTCCTAATATTGTCATCCACGATGCCTTGTTCTTCCCATACTACGCTTACCATGAACCAGAATTGGTCCGGATCTTCATTCCCTACTCCTCTGAATATTGGTAGTTTGATCGCACTCGCCATACTGAATTGTGGTGGTGGCGGAGGTGGGGTGGGTGGAGATGTAGGTGAGGAGGGTGAGATAGGTGGTGGTGTAGGTGGAGGCGGTAAATGTGGAATGCGTTGCCTTATCAGACTGATCGTGCTTCTCGGAGAAACTTTTGCGAGCTCTTCCTTGCTTTCCCACGAGGGGGAAATTAAGGGATTGGTTTCCATTTATTCACCACTTCCACTTTTGTAGATCTTCCCACTTCGCTTAGTCCTAAAAATTAATTTATTCACATAACCCTCTTTTCCCACAATAACATCTTAATCCAAGTGTTCAAAGATTTAATATACTTACCTCGCGGTCCCTTGAGAAAACGTCGCTCCACCTCACTATAGCTGACAGTCGTATCTACCGCGAACTCAATGATAAATCCTCCTATAATTCGATCAAGCCAATGGTCCACAACTAATGCGATCTTATCTCTTGACGCTTCTAGTCTGCGCAATAATTCTGGAGTCCACACAATTGGTTTGTCAAGCCTACACCTTCCTTGACTGTCTGCTAGCATCACGATCCACTCATATAGCTCAAAAGGAAAGGATGCAAAGAAAATTTCGTGGATTTTCGTATACAAGTAGTGCTCCAACCACTGTTCCTTAGTTACTCACGGATTTCTATTTTCCTGTGCCGCGAACTTGTGAATCTTCTTATCCAACCACTCTTCAATTTCTTTCTTTGTTGGATTCTAGTGGCACGACATCAGACATCCCTTATGCAGATCCTAGTCCTGGCAACGAAACCATTTGTTGGCTTGTATGGGCCTGACCCAGGTTTGGAGGTGATGTAGCCAAGCAAATCCCAGTACTACTGGCGCTTTCGGCAACAGTCCACAGAGCACGGACCAAGGTCTCACCCGAAGTAGTATGGGAGGCTACTAGAACTAGGTTTCCGCACCATGGGGATGTATGATGAGCTTCTGGAGGTCCGCGGTTTGACCCTACGCGCACGTCGCTACACGCATCTATTAGTCCCTCGCAACCTGTGATGTTGCCTCCGCGCAGCCTTACTCGGGGCCCAATCCATATTATACCCAAAGGTCCTTACTATTTACTCTATTATTACTCGATTACTTAACTTATTTGTGTAAGAATGATGATAAATTAACAGTATATCCAGCGATCATATAAGTGTGCGCGATAACCAAAATAGTATAAATGTAAAGAAGGAAATACACAAGTAGATGAATAGAAATTGGAATCAACTTCTCTTTATTTATTCTTCGTTCAAGATTACAGACTCGACACTGCCTTGCGCACTCAGCTGCAGGGGTCCGTGCACTCAACTGTGGACTCTAATAGGCCTCTGCACACTCAACTGCAGAGCCTCTTCCTACTACTACGACCCAAGACACTTAAACTCTGACTCTATGCTTGAACCATGCGTATTCATCTATCTCTCCAATATGCTCTCTCTACAACTTAGAGCCTCACTCTATTTATACAATCCCATGGTCCGCAGACCATGGGTCGGTCGACATGACATTACTTTACTTTACAATACTTAGGGCATACAACCCTATGACTCAACCTATACTTCGCGCTCTGCACCTGCAGTTCACGAAGTCTTACAATACATTTGACCAACACTTGGGCTTTAAATCCCCACACATGGCCCACTGATGGAATTATTCACCTTCCCATAAGAATATCGATAACATAAGAAGGTTTCAAAAAATGGGTATGGGTCTTAATATTTTTGAGATAGTCTCAAAGGAAATATTCTATATTTTGCAATAATTCACTTTGGAGAAAGGTACTATTAATTTTGGATATGAAAAGAGACAAGGTATCACATTTACAACAATAGCTTGAGTTAAATATTTGAATGGTTTATGATTTCAATCACCCTTTTCATATGATAAATATGAAAAAATGACAAAACTAATAAGTGTGACAATACAAATGGTAGAAGAAAATAGTTTGAGATTGATCACATTGAAAACTATTTGTAATTGAATACATTCCTATTATTCATATTTGTTATCATTCAACATTATTACATTTTATCTTGCATTAAAAAAAAATATTTCATCATTTTTCATGATTCAAGTTGTTAATAGTCTCTATCATCTAAAAAAACTAAAGTTATTGAGAAATTTTAAAATCAAGATGAGCATGTTAATCTTCGACACATTTAGCATATTTAAAATGATTATAATAATTGGATGTTCAACAAATTTTTTGTGATGACACGCAACTAAAATCAATCTAGTTCTATCTTAAATCTAAATCTATCAAGCACCGAGAGGGATCAAATATATTGAGGTGAAAACCTTTTCTCAAGTTTTGTACTCAAAAAAGATGTTTACACCCCAAGAAATTTGATCCCTTTGGACACTTGATAAATATGGTCTTAAAATAAATATATACTCATTATAAAAGAAAAAATTATCATAATTTATTTATGAATATTAATCTATACTATCCAAAAAAATATTGATAAATTTTCACTCCTCTCAATTACAACATACAAAGTTAAAATAAATCTAAACAAAACTTCTCATAATTCATTTGTGAATCATTAATCTATACTATCCAAAAAAATACTAGTAAATTTTCACTTCTGTCGCATACATATCACTTACATCGGTACATTTAAAGAAAACTAACTTTTAATCGTTAAAAAATAATTTGACATCTTACACTAAAAACCCAAAACGAAAATTTCAACCTCTACATAGAAAAACAATATTCCTATTATATGATTTTTTTAAATTATTTTACTTGAATTCTATAATATTTGTTTTTCCAAAATTATTAATAAAATGTGTCCGAAATATCACTTTAATATAACAAAAAAATATATAACTCATTTCTTCTTTTCAATAATTTATAATATTACGTATTTTCATTTTATTTTTCTGAGTAATTAATTTATACAATGTAATTTTGAGTAATTAATTTATACAATGTAATTTTTAATATTTTTTAGTGTAACAAAAATCCATATAACTTATTTTTTCTTTTTAATAATTTTATAAAATTAGTAATTGTCTTTAAAGGTGCAATGATACACCGAAGGAATGGAAAATATAAGGAAAAATTTTGAACTATCTTTTCCTATATCAAATGGAGAGGGAAAAAAATTTCTCAAACCCGAGCAAGAAAAATAATAATTTAAAAACATATAGATGAATTGTTTTCCTCTATATATTCGTTCATTGAATGGATGGGAGGCAGGTGAAGAATATAGAAATTTCACCGTAGATCACCTGATAATGCGATATACTAAAGCAAAATACTTGATCTACTTCTACTATCAAACTTTATGGAAGCTTAATCAATTTGAGCAAAATCAATCGGAACACATATAACAGAGAAGAAGAATCAATCACACATGAAACACAGAAGAATACTCTGGGGAAAGCCTCAGCTAAAATCCTGCTATCTGTATTATCATACAAGTGGAAAATATTAGGATTATACAAATCTTTAGCTCAAAAGCTATCCAGCTCTCAGTACAATCCCTCACTGCTGCTCATAGATAGAATAGACAACACATATGCCTTCCTTCAGTCCTCCAGGCCTATTATTTCCTTGCGCAGTTTCCCCTAGGTCCTCCAGCTGCAACCTGTGTGATTCTCACCTCACACACAACACTGACCTTTGAAATAACTGCGCAATCCTGAAGGAGTTAATTCCTTCTGCATGGATGAGTTTCCTTTATAGGAAAATTCCTCCAACTGATAGTACAATGTCCCTGTCTTTAATCTCAACTGGGTCTTTCTCTGAACTGACATGCATTGGTTATTTATGAGAGAATATTCAATTATCTAGAGAACACTAGTTGCATGCATGCATGCATTAACTGACTGAACTCACAATTAGTTCCTCCAACTGTTTGGAACTAATTTAACTGGACTTAACTCAGTTAACTGAGCTAACTAATTACAACTCAAATACAACTCATCCTTATCTCCTTAATTAAGGGATAACTTCCTCAATCAAAGGGATAACTGTTGCATGTCTTCACAAAGACTTCATGTTTGATTTTCACCAACTAATTAACTCAAGATGAATTAATTAATTATTATTCAAACAGCTAGTGAGACTAAATTCGAATTTTAATTCTCAATTTTGATTCAAGGACAAATAAAAATTGGAATATATCCCAAAATGCTATTTATAGAAATGTTATTTTTAGCATTTCTATTTTTTTCTATTTCCAAAAGAGTTGGAGTATATCCTAAAATGCTATTTATAGCAATGCTATTTTTAGAATTTCTATTTTTAGCATTTCTTGTTGCTATTTTCAACACTTCCTCTCAACAAGAAAGGCATTCAAATTCAACCCGATCCTGAACCTTTGGAATGTTCTGCATGCAACACTTCTCTGAAGTGTTGTTGCTCTAGCAACTCCAGAAACAAAAAATATCCAACCTGAATCAGAATGATGCCTCTATCATCAAAGTCTCTGATTGTTATTGCCTCTATCGACTGAAAACTCTGCACCTCAGTGCTCTTCAGTATCTGACTGCTCTAGCCTCTGTCACTTTGATCTCTGACTACATCAATCACACTGATTCCTCCTGTTACATCCACGTTGCTGCTGGTCCTATCTCCTAGCACTGCATTCGCACTGCACCTCCTCTCATCATGTTGCATCGTGCTGCCCAATGTTGCACTGCAACTCAGTTACTCAAAAGTAAGTAAGTGATCTCCCAACTAACCTCCTTGTTGGGCTAGAAACACCCTCTGATGCTGAAGCTCCCTGTGTCGCTCCATCCGCATCTGTCTCTACCCACTCATCTAGTCCTGTTGCTCCTCGTCGGAGATCTCGTAGCAAGATCTAATCAAAGAGGCTGGGTACCTCAAGTATCCTGCCCCTATTTCAGCCTTCTTGGGACTATCTCTTCACATCGCCCCACTTCACACCTGGAGGTATGGCTACATGTGATCCCTCTGCCAACTTGGCTCGAAATTTCCCCCTACTGGAGGTCTCTGCATGAGTGGATGCCTCCACTCGATCTCCTCTCGGCTTCTCTAGTTGTGGTTGCTCCACAACCTCCTCACACTACTTCACCAATTGTGGCTCCTCCACAATTGTCTGAGACTTCTTCTTAGGCTGCATGTTGAGAGTTAATGTACTCTCCCTCTCAACCACCAAGTCTCTAACATTTTCCTTGCTCGTCAAGGCTTTGCATGCATCTTGAACCTCAAGAGCATACGGGTTTTGTACCCGTGAACCGATCTGTTTCACCTGACCCGTGGTGATGTATCTAAGGAAAACCTTTCCCTTACTAAAGACAACATCATAACCTTTGTCCTCCAACATCGCGATCAATACCAAGTTTTTCTTCAGTCCAGGCACATACTTCACATTTGTCAAGGTAATGAGAGCTCCATGCTCCCTCTGAAAAGCAACCGTGCCCAACCCTGAAACACTATAGTTTTCATCATTACCCATCTCTATGTGCATCTGGAGGTCTTTCTCTTCCAAGGTACTAAACAAACTCTTATCGTCGGTCATGTGGAATGAGGCTCCACCGTCAAGAAACCAACCACAACCCATCATCGATGAAACCATGCATGCAATGAGGGTAAAATCCAATTCGAACTAAGAGGCCAATGCCTCACCTTTAGATCCTTCCAAGGATCCATTCTTGGACTTCTTTAATGGACAATTAGTTGCATAATGGCCCACCTCATGACAATTAAAGCATCTCACTTTAGATTTGTCAATCTTCTTCCCACCATGGGAAGAACTAGATTTGGAATGAAAATCCTTCTCCTTCCCTTTCCTTGCCTTACTGGCTAAGGCTAGATTTTCTTCATCCTCCTTGGATAAGGAACCATCTTTGGTACTCCTCCTGATCTCCTCCTGCATCAGATCCAACCACAGTCATTCCTAATTTGGCAGTTTCTCTCTTCCATTCACCAAGTCCTGGTAGCTATGCTAACTCTTAGGAATACCGAGGAGAGCAAGACTCACCATGTCATCATCGGTTTCCGTGATTCCTACACTTCCAAGCTCATCTCTGCAGGTGCTGAGCTTGTTCAGATATGTAGAGATTGTGTCACCCTTTTCACACTTGATTTTCCGAAGCTTGTCCTTCAGCGCCAGCTTCCTCTAGTCACTCTTGTTCTGATATAGATCCTTCAATGTCTTCCACATTGAAAACGAAGTTTCCTTCCCATGGAGACTCGAGACAATATGGTCTCGAACTCCCTCCAAAAGAATCCTCCTCGCTCTCACCACACATTTCTTCCATTCCGCCAATTCTTGGGCATTAGTTGTTGCTGGCTTGGGGACTTCTTGATCAATGAAGTCCTTCAAACCGTTGTCCTCTAATACCTCTTCCATGCAATCCTTCCAGGATATGTAATTCGAGTTGCCATCTAGGGCATACTTGAGTCTCAAGCCATTGAATGCCATTGGTGAACTTTGAGATGTGATAAGAAATCGATTTTCTACCTACAATCAAGAACTTCAAACTTCGAACTTCTCCCTTCTTTGTATACTATTCTCCTCTCTGATCACCTTTGCTCTGATACCATGTAGAAATTTCTCTATAGATAACCTGGCTCTAATACCATGTAGAAATTTCGCCGTAGATCACCTGATAATGCAATATACTAAAGAAAAATACTTGATCTACTTCTACTATCAAACTTTGCGGAATCTTAATCAATTTGAGCAACATCAATCAGAACACATATAATAGAGAAGAAGAATCAATCACACATGAAACACGGAAGAATACTCTGGGGTGTTGAGAATGCAACAAGATGATGGAGCTTAGTGGAAAGAAGTCGCCTTCACTAAGTGGGCCCGCAGGTTATTTTTGGCGCAAAGTCTATTTTTAGACTATGTCTATTTTTAGACATATGGATCATGGTCTATGAGTTGCAGGATTCTATTTGTGGATGATTGGTCATGTTGGTCAAAATAGATGGACTTCTATTTTTAGACATATGGGCGGATTCTATTTTTAGACTATCAGGCTAAAAATAGAACAGTCGAATATTATTAGCTCATAATGATATTTGGACTATAAACATTATCTTATTCTCTTGGAGCACTTCAGTTTGAGCTACAGATGTGGCACATGCAGCTGTCAGAAGGAAATACACTTTTCTTGTGAGTCAGTTGAGCTATTGCATGCAGGAATTTAGTTAGAACTCATGTGGTTGAGTTTGGTGGAGTTGATTGTGGAGTTTATGGAGTTGTGTTCAGTTTGACTTAGTTAAACTAGTTGTATTTAGTCTAACTGCAGAATACACTAGTGATGAGTGATGTGAGTTAATTCACTAATTATTAACTCATAAAGCAACTAAAGAATACATTAGTTAACTCAGTGCATGGACATTTCAATGGAGACAGGTGTTAGAGGTTGAGATTACTATCAGTTGTGACTATAGTTGCAGATGAGATCTTGCACAATCAATGGGATTGAGTAATGCCAATGAGGATTGCGTGGTTCAGCCAAGGAAATATGAGTTTGCTTCAGCCATTCATCATTATTCTCATGCAGAATTGCGCAGTGGAGGCAGGCAGACAGTGGAGGAGATTTGAGGCAGCAGATCTGAGCTAGTTTGTGTGTAACAGGTGGAGATAGTACTAAGTACTTGTGAGGAGTATTGTACTATGTATTGTTACATGTTCTCAATCAATATAATATACAGATAGTGTGGGGTTTTCAGCTCTATGCTTTCCCTGGGTTACATACTGTGTTAATGTGCGCATGCGATTGATGTTTCATTGTTTTTAATGCTGCTAAATTGATGATCAACGTAGAGGAGGTTATGTATTATGCATGTATTCCACAATAGTGTATAATCGGGATAATCTCTATGAATAAGTGTCATACTATTCAAAATTTCTACATGGGGAAAGCCTCAGCTAAAAACCCTGTTATCTTATTATCATACAAGTGGAAATATCTCAGGATTACACAAAGCTTTAGCTCACAAGCTATATAAATCTCAGTACAATCCATCATTGTTGCTCATAAACAGAATAGACAACACATATACCTTCCTTCAGTCCTCCAAGCCTCCTATTTCCTTGCGCAGTTTCTCCTGGGTCCTCCAGCTGCAACCTGTGTGATTCTCACCTCACACATAACACTAACCTCTAAAATAACTGCGCAATCCTAAAGGAGTTAATTCCTTTTGCATGGATGAGTTTCTTTTATAGGAGAATTCCTCCAATTGATAGGACAATGTCCTTGTCTTTAATCTCAACTGGGTCTTTCTCTGAACTGACATGCATTGGTTATTTATGAGAGAACATTCAGTTATCTGGAGAACACTAGCTGCATGCATGTATACATTAACTGATTGAACTCACAATTAGTTCCTCCAACTATTTGGAACTAATTTAACTGGACTTAACTCAGTTAACTGAGCTAACTAGTTACAACTCAACTACAACTCATCCTTATCTCCTTAATTAAGGGATAACTTCCTCAATCAAAGGGATAACTGTTGCATGTCTTCACAAAGACTTCATGTTTGATTTTCACCAACTAATTAACTCAAGATGAATTAATTAGTTATTTTTCAAACAACTAGTGAGACTAAATTCAAATTTTAGTTCTCAATTTTGATTCAAGGGAAAATCAAAATTGGAATATATCCCGAAATTCTATTTATAGCAATGCTATTTTTAGCATTTCCATTTTTTGCAATTTCCAACAGAGTTGGAGTATACCCTGAAATGCTATTTTTAGCATTTCTTGTTGCTATTTTCAACAAAGAAAAACCTACAAAATGAAAAGTGGATGCTAATATTGATTGAAGCATTTAAAAACTGATGTTGATATTGATTGAGACATCCAACAAGTTTGTGATTTTGTATTTTATAAAATTAAAATCAGGTTTCCAGAAACTGATGTCGAAAATTATACCGATAATTAGGATTTCAAAAAACTAATATTAATGTTGGACGAGGTATAAAACAAATTTTTAAGTATGTATTTTATAATATTAAAATAAAGATTTCCAGAAACCGATATATCCAAGTAATTTCCAGAAAATGATATACTACATAAGTTTGAGAGAAGAGAAGAATTCACGGGAATTTGGTGAACATAAGAGTTTCGAAACAGGGCCATCTTGTCATTCCCACATTTCATCACTTTCTAGGACTCGAACATCTAAATTTTCAAGAGAATCCAACCACTATAAATGGTAATGTCTTACATGACCACCATGAAACTTCCTCTTCGAAGGAGGAAGACAAAGACAAGGTACATGGTCAAACAGTGAAGCTAGGATGACTTTAGTGGAGTTAGGGATGTTGTATAGCTTGCCTTATTTCTCTTACAACATCCATATTTCCTTCTTCACTTATTAGGGCTTGTGATTCATGGTTTTTGTCCTACCTTGAGTCTACGTAATTTTCCTCGGGGATTGGAAGGGCGGTGGATGCATTTCTTGGGTAAAATTTATGGCTCGAACAAAGTTCTTGGAAACGAGGAAAGCTCTTACCATCTTGGAAGGTTTTGAGGGACATGGAGTCCATATTTTTTTGCCATTCCAGTGATACGAAGCTCCATTGTCTATGGTGCAACTGGATTGTTGAAATTTGTTATGGGTTTTTCTAGTGTGGAGGAGATTTAATTTCCTCACTTTTGGGTTCATTCAAGCAGACTTGTGCATCTTACATTACGACAATCATAATTTTTCCAACTATTATAATGAGAGTAGTGATTTAAGAATTTTTGTAACAATATTGCAAGCAATGCACCAGATGGTCTCTTCACAAATATTATCGTGGAGGCTTTGTCAAAACTGATAGAAAACATTGTGATGACGGTTGTACGCAGTGAACTAATTCAAAAAGGGTCAAGCAGTGAAGCCAGGATGATTTTAGGGGAGTTAGGAATGTTGTGCATCTTTCCATTTTTCCTTTACAACATCCACCAACTTCCATTTTTTTGTTGTTGGGATTTCGTCAATGTTGTTAAACTTTTGCAAAGTATCTTCTCCTTCTTCACTTCTTAGGGCTTGTGATTCAGGGTTTTCATCATGCCTTGAGACTACCTTATTTTCCTTGGGGATTTGAAGGGTGATGGATGGATTTGTTGGGTAAAATTTATGGCTCAAAAAAAGTTCTTGGAAACGAGGAAATATCTTACCATCTTGGAACGTTTTTGAGGGACGTTGAGTCCATATTTTGTTTCCATTCCAGTGATGTGGAGCTTCATTATCTATGGTGCAGTTGGATTGTTGAAATTTTTTATAGGTTTGTCCAATGCATAGGAGATTTAAGTTACTCACTTCTAGGTTCATTCAAAAAAAATTGTGTGTCTTACGTTACGACAATCATAATTTTTCCAATTATTATAATGAAAGCAATGATTTGAAGAAATTTTGTAACAATATTGCAAGAAATGCACCAAATGATCTCTTTGCATATATTACCATGGAGGCCCTATCAAAACTTATAGAAAAAACTGTGCATACGATTGTATGCAGTGAACTGATTCAAAAAGTACACCTTCGTTGTAACTAGTCATGCACGACGCGTGCAAGCCAAACATGAAACATAACCAAAAAATTTCACTTGGTTAATAATTCAATTCTCATTCCACCTGATTAATAATTCAATTCTCAAACCTTCATTCTCTTCCTCATTCACACTTAACCATTTTAGTTAAAACAAAAAAAAAAAATTAAAAGAAAAGAAAATAATAATAAAATTTTTGGCATAACTTCAAACTATGACCCACCAACCTCCACACCCAATCGCACAACATAGACCATGCTCCCCGATACCCTAATATTCATGTAGTCAAAGGCCATTGCATTCTCTAACCGCCATGAGAGTGTAAGCATTTATGGTGCATTGAATATATAGGTTCCCAAATCGATCCCCCAACTATAACTCAACTAATTCCAAAAAGAGAAAGAAAAAGCATGTTTACATGCTTTGTCACTCCAATAATTATAATACCCAACCTCACCTCTACCATGTGTGGACACATCCTAAATTCTTCTATATTGTGATTGTAATTTTATATATGAAATTTTTTCCCTTGTCTATTTTTTTTCCCATTAGGAAAAAGTCGTAATTTCTATTATAAGGGAGAAATTACATTTTGCAGATGCATATTGCATATCCATATGTGGCCATTGACCAACCTGAGTTCAGCAAAAAAGTAACTTGTGTGTTCTGGATCTCCTCGCAGGGAGTCTGTGTGTTATATATACAAAATTTTAAATACCAAAGTCTGTCTCCACGCAGGGAGTACTATAATAGTCATGATGAACTGTAACAAAAAGGTACCATATCACAAAAAGAGATAGCCATTTCCATATCTATAGTTATGGATGGGTCGGTGACCCATTCCTGTTATGATCTATGTAGGGCCGGTGATAATATTGATGGAAGGTTCCATCAATGTTCTCCTGTATCAGCCATTGTTCTAGATGGTTGTGCGCTGCTTCTTTTGACAATTGGTCCGCTTCTTCATTCTGTTCCCTGTAGATATGACGACAGTCAAAAGATTCAAAAGAAGTGATCAATCTTTTGGCTTCATCAAGGATATTTCTCAAAGAGTATGTATAACAATGTGATGTAGAATTTATCCAATTGCAAACAGTCTGGGAGTCGCCAAATAGTTGGAGATGTCTGCACTGTTTTTGTATAGCAAAATATATGATGTGTTTGGCTGTGCTGAGCTCAGAGAAATTATTGGTGCCATTTGGGTATTTGATCTGTATCTTAAAGCAGTGGGATTCATTCAAATAAAGGACAGCACCCCCGCCACATCCAGTATCCTGGGCAGAGCCGTCGAAGAAAGCCCAAGGCTTGGTTCTGTCAATGGTGAGGGGGGTGAAGGTGCGGGTAGGATTGCTCCTCACAGTCGCAGGCAGAAGATTGAAATCAGCAATAGTGTGGCTCAGGATGGATGGCCAATTAGGGGGCCTGTTATTAAAGATGATGTTATTACGGGCAATCCAAATGGCCCAACAGACGAGCAGGGGTAAGTTAATGAGTCTGTCCGCGTGGTCTTTAATCCAATTGTTCCAAGCATCCTTGCTGTTAGATCCGTGCCAATCCTTGAGGTCAGGTATATGAGCAGATAAGTTGTGCCAGAATGTTCGAATAACAGAGCAGTGTAAGAATAGATGATCAGTGCTCTCCTCCTCACAACAACAGAGATGACATCTGAAAGGGTCGTGGAAGGATCTTTTCAAGAGGTTTACTCCTGTGGGGATCTTGTCGAAAATGATATTCCACATGAGTAATCGACAACGAGGTGCAGCCTGCAATTTCCAGATCCTGTTCCATTGAGGATTGATGTCCGGAGGCTTATAAGATTCCATAAGCTTTAGATATCCCTCCTTTGGAGTATAACGTCCATGATTAGCGATGGCCCATATGAGTTCGTCGGGCCCTTCAGATAGCCTGATGTTGGCTTGAGTGAGGGCCTCAGTAAATGCGTTCCATTCTGGCTGCCACTGTACCGGGATGTCCAAGGTAGCGGATGTGTACCAGGCCTGCTGTAGGAATGTAGAGTTTGCATTGTCCCCTATATGATTGATGTGAGTTATCCCCCTGTCATGAAGGTGTCTGATGAGATCATCCGAGAGCCTGTGTAGGTTGCCACATCCTACCCAGGGGTCAATGCCAATCCTCACGTCCTGTCCACTCTTTATGCGCCAAGTGATGCCCTCCCTGAGAAGTAGGAGGGAGAGTAATACTGCCTTCCAAATATTTGAGATATTGGGACCTGGGTTGTGATGTCGACGAAACCAGTCCATGAGATGGGAGGGTCTGATATATTTAGCTTGTGCCACTCGTGACCAGAGGTTGTCTGTAGTCAGGAGTAGCCAGCCTAGTTTGGCAGCTAGGGCCTTAGCAAACAGATCAAGTCGCTTGATACCCCAGCCACCCCATCTCTTAGGTCTGGCAATGGTGTCCCATTTTACCCAGGCGAAGATTCGCCCAGGTTGCTGTCCATTCCATAAGAATCTGGAACATATGATCTGTATTCTGTTTAGGACCCCTCGGGGTATCCAAGCCAGTGTCATCCAGTATACAGGCGTGGCTTCGATGACAGCTTTAATGAGAGTGAGGCGTCCGGCTCTAGAGAGGTATCTATGATACCAGATATGGAGTCTTTTCTCCACCTTGGCAAGGAGCCAAGTCCAATCTGCTATTTTGTAGCCAAGGGGTTTCAGCCTGTACCCCAAGTACTTGATGCCATCAGATAGCCTGGTTGAGGTAAAGGGGAACCGCTGGGCTGCATAAGCAGATTCATGGCGAGAGCAGCCAACAGTCGTGATAGTAGATTTACCCTCATTTATCAACATCCCAGTAGCAAGCTGAAATAGGAGAAATATGTTGTGAAGAGCTGTGGTGTCACTCAGTCCTCCATTGAGGAATATGAGAATGTCATCCACAAACAGTAAGTGCGAGAGGTGAAGATTATTGGATATGCAAATACCCGAGAGCTGATGTCTGTCCTTAGCTGTTATGATAAGTCTGCTCAGGCCTTCCATGATCAGTAGGAATAGAAGAGGAGAGAGGGGGCAGCCCTGTCTGAGACCTCTTTCCGAGGTGAAGAAGGGAGTGGCCTCCCCATTAAGTAGAACACTGTAGGCAACCTCAGAAATGCAACACATGACCCATTCAATGAAAGTATAGGGAAAGCCAAGGTGAGTCAAGAGTAGTCTGATGTATAACCAGTTTACTCTATCAAAAGCTTTAGTGAGGTCGACTTTGAGGATCATGCCTTTTTGCTTGTTAATGTGGAGGGAGTGGAGGAGTTCCTGTGCAGTGGCAATGGCTTCATGAATCTGACGATGGTCAAGAAAGGCAAATTGTTCAGATGAGATATGGCGGGATAATATAGGCTTCAGCCGGTTGGCTATAATCTTTGCGATAATCTTGTAGAGACAATTGCAAAGCGAGATGGACCTGAAGTCATTGAAAGATTTTGGCTGATCAGATTTGGGGATAAGGGCAATGAAGGTGGATTTGATGGCCATGGAGATCCTGCCCGATTGTCTGCAGAGTTCAATGACTTTTAATAGGTCATCTGCCAGTATGTCGAAGAAGGAAATATAGAATTCAATGTTCCATCCATCAAGTCCTGGACTTTTATCCTTCTTGAACCATTTGATAGTTGCTTCCAGCTCTGCCAAAGTCACCTCCTTAGTGAGATCATCATGTTCCTCAGGGTCAACAAATCTGGGGAAATGCTCAGCCACTCTCATGATTTCAAGAATGTTAGGTTCGCGGGGGGCTTTATAGATGCTTTTGAAGTGGTCTGATGCGAGCTTAGATAGATGCCTCTGTGTAGTGACCACATGATCATGTTCGTCTTTTAGTTCCCATATGGTATTGATAGCCTTTCTCCCATTGGCGAATCTATGATAAAAACGAGTGTTGTCATCCCCTTCAGCAAGCCAAATGGCTCAGCTACGTAGTCTCCAGCTTTCCTCCCTGTCCTTCAGGATCTGGGATCTCTTTACAATATGAGACATGTAAAGGTCTTTCCTTTCCTGTGTGGGAAAGATACCACCATCCTCCTCTTCATGAGCAGCAATGAAGTCCTCAGCCTCCCGCAGAGATTGATCATCACGGAGTCTCTTTTGGTGTGCCCAGGCCTTAGAGATCCTTTTAAGCTCCGATAATTTCCTGATGAAGCCCTCAGTGAAGGGTTCCTCCTCTACTATGGGGTGGCTCTGCCAGTACTCTGTGACCATCTGAATATAGGATGGGTCTTTTAACCAGGAGGAGTTAAATTTGAAGGGGCTCTTTACTTTATTATGAATATCAGAAAATTCTAGATAAATAGGTCTGTGGTCGGATATGCCCCCAGATCCCACCCATTGCCTTATACGAGCAATCCTATTGTGAAGGGGTTCTTTAATGAGAAATCTATCAAGCCTCCTGGCCAGACTCTGATCACCACTCCTGTTGTTTGACCATGTGTGTTGCAGTTTAGTCATGGGGGTGTCGATCCAATGGTGTTCTTCCAGCAGGGTGGATATGGTATCCGAGAAAGGGTTAGTCCTGGCAGCATGCCCCCATTATTCGCAGAAGCCCAATGTGAAGTTCAAATCCCCACCCAGGATGATGTTATCCTGTTGAAAGAGAGAAGAGGTCAAGAGAGAATGCCAGTAGGCCTCTCTATCAGAGCAAGGGCCATATACATTGATGAGCCTAAGGACGATTTCCATAGACTGAACATAGGCATCGATGCCAATGAATCCTCTGCCACCCCATGTGCTTATTATTCTCAACGCTCTGTTATTGATACCAATTGCCAGACCCCCGGATCTCCCTGAGGCATCAATAGCGTGGAAGGTCCAGTTAGGTAACCAGGTCTCGAGGGATGGTATAAGGGAGTCTGCATTACAGAGCGTTTCTTGCAGAAAGATGATGTCCAATAGAGAGAGAGAGAGAGAGAAGTCTCCGAAGGGCTAGTTTTTTGGGTGTACTAGCAAACCCCCTGCAATTGAAGGATATGATCTTCATGTCGGATGAGCGGCAGGGCTTTTTGCTCTAAGGGCCCTGAAGATGGTCTGTTGTCGACCAAGTGCAACTTCGGCATCAGCCGCATGTCTGGCTTTTGTAAGACGGGATGGTCGTCCTCGCGAGAGCTTCTGGAGAGAAGGCGAAGGGTCGAGAACCAGCCCAATAGCGTCAGTACCAATCCCTCTAGTCCGGGGGCGGAGAGAGTACCGAGGGGGAGCCAGGGAAATGGGCACTGGAAGCTGATCGGTCGCCAGCGGGGGGAGAGATGGAGGACAAGGAAATTCACAGAGAGAGGCGGGGGGATGGGACAATTGAGAGAGGAGGAGGGAAAGGGTATACGGGGGGAGGGGAAGGAAGGTACCGATGCGGGGGAAGAAGGGGTAACAGCCCGATGCATAGAGACAGATGCAGCCAGATCATGCAAAGAAGAGAGTAAATTAGAAGTGGAGACAGCTGACATACCCGGTGTATCGTCGCCCGCCGGATCAGAGACATCTGGGACGGGAGCAGGCGATGCACGGGTGGGAGCTTCCGCCAGTGATGCAGTCGGTAATGGAGGATCAGCTTCAGCTTGTACAGGAGTCCCCGCGGGCACCGCAGTCTGGGGCTGACTAGGAGGTGAGGAGGGTCGATCCTGTGTCGCATCCTGTGCTGGAGTCGGCCCTTTTCTCAGAAGTGGGCAGTCCCGATAGAGGTGACCAACCTTGTGACAACGGCGACATCTGTAAGGGATCCCTTCATAGTCTATGATCTGTTTCCTGGAGAAGTCCCTCCACTGGATAGTGATATATTCTAGTAGACCCCCCTTAGTATCCAGATTGATGAGAAGCCGCGCATATGCCATCATGCCAGTGTGAAGATATGATTTATCATAATCCATGTAAACCCCAATTGCATTGCCAATTCTGCGAAAGATATCTTCGGACCAAAATTGCAGGGGAAGACCCGGGAGTCTGATCCAAACAGGGCCGATTCCGATCTGTTCCGTGGCCGGATCGAACATGGGAGTCCAGCGTTTCAGAAGTACCGGAGAATGTTCAAAGTGCCAGAAAGAGGAAAGTACCCAATTTGTGTGATCGGCACGAGCGAAGCGCAATGCAAACCATCCCCTCACAAAAGTTTGCACGAAGGGAATGTCGACCAGGTGTTGCCCCCAAACTTCTGTAGCCCAAGCCTTTAATCGTGCAGCCGAGTAATTTCGTCCTCTGATGCGACCCACCAGAACCCTATCAGCAAATTCCATGACGTCTCCCCACTGGATGTCCTCTTCGAGACGGAGGAATGTGTCTTCCTCCCTGGATCTGAAGCAACGGTACTTTTTACCCGGTCCAGTTCTCGGAGGAGGAGGCAGAGGGGGGGACGGAGCAGGGGAGGAGACGATGCCGTGTGAAGGGTTTGTGATAGGAGCGAGGGGAGGGGGTAAGGTACCAGAGACGGGGAGAGGATCCGAGAGAGGGGGAATATCAGTGAAACAACCCGAGTGTGAGCCGGCGACGGGGGGAGCGGGAGTCGATAACGGAGCGGAAGTGAAGGGCCATTGATGCGCTGCAGAATGAGAAGAACTAGGGTTAGGGTTTAGGCACCCAGCGACAAACCCTAGGGAGGCCGGCGATAAGGGAGGAGTAGACAATGCAGGCCATGTGGGGGGAATATCCGGGAGAATAACGGGAGGATGTTGCGGGGAGTCACCGGCAGAGTAAGCAGCGAAATCGACCGGAGGTTCCGGGAGATACATACCTTGTGAGCTGGAGGAGGGAGTACGCCAGATGGAGACGCCGTTCAAGGGATCTTCGGTGTAGTCGACAGCCTCAAGTTCCTCCATATTGCCAGCTAGCGGAGCCCTCGAAACGGCGAGAACCTCGGAGCACAGGTAACCAAGGTGTGATGCGGGAAACGATAGCGAGGCGTAACGGCGGGGAGGGCAAACAAACGGAGGGTAAACAGGTCGATGCGAAGACGGTAACTGCAGAGCGTCAGATAGTGGGTAGACTTTTTACCGCGGCGAGGACGTAGGTGCGGGAACCGGGAGAGGTAACCGGGTACGGGCGCGGTGAGCTGCAGTCTAGGGATACGACTGAAACCGAAACCCTAACCAAACCCGCCTCGCGCTGCAGACTCCATCTCGCCTCCTCCAATTCTGATTTCCCTTGTCTATTATCCATATGTAATATGTAATAATATTTAGTGATATGATTAAAAAAGAAATTTTAATTTATTATCTATTCTATATAAAATCACAAAATCAAATTATTACAAATTAACTATTAAATATACATTGCCCTCCCTATTTTACACCTTTTCTATTTTTCCACTTGGCATAGGCAATCTGTCTTCGTGGCCTTTTCTCACATTCATGGCTCGGATCGCACTACAAGTGACTTGGTTACACTCTACTGCAGCGCGTAATGTCGAAGGGTCTGTCACTAAGAATGGCCTCACTCACAATGCCTTTGTGCTCTTCTGCACTCGGCCACAATTATGGAAAAATACAAAATCTACGAAAGGGTTCATTAAAAACATAAATAAAATGTTTTGAAAACCCAATCTCTGCAACGTTATTTATATAACTTAGTACAAATAAATGGTAAGCACTCACCGTCATGGTATACAACGTGGTGCATAGCATATAATTCATATATAATTTCATACAAAATTTATATCAATCCACATAAATTATCCTTGGTGGATATATATGTATAATGCTCAAAGGGTAAACAACACATTTCGGTGGTGGCTCCATTTCCTAAAGCATACATAAAATGAATGTATATAATGCCATATATAATAAGTTTTACCCATACGTCATAAACTTCAAATATACTCAAGCTTATCCACATTCCTTTTATGCACATTACTTCCATTACATTGCTTAAGTAATGTATAAGCCTCACGTTGCATTATTTCTATATATCACTTTTGATATAAATTTATTTATGCATACAAATACATTTAAAAACTGAAAGTGCCAACTCATTTTAACCATGGAATTTTACCTGGATCCCAAAAGTCGCTGGTACAAACCGCCATCGGGCCATGGATGTCAAGTCGAGTTAAGTAGTTGTATATTAAGATATGACAAATTTTAGTGTTTTGTGGTATGTTAAGATATTTTAAGTTTAGTTAAGTAGTTGCATGTTAAGATATTGACAAATTTTAGTGTGTGGTCGCATGTCAAGATATTTTAGGGCAGTGGCTAGTGGCAAAAGTTTAAATACTCTTCACCAAATTCATTATAAGAAACAAATTTTGTGTGATCAATAGAAGAGAATATATAAATTTTGTGTTTAAGCTTATTTACCTTTCCAACAAATTAGTATCAGAGCTGAGAATAGATCACAAAATCCGTAAAACCAATGAGGAAAAAACCAAAAAAATTGCATTACAAATTTGTTGAAATATTAAAAAAAACATATAAACTTCACACTTAATTAGTAAAAAACCATCAAATTTCAGATTAACAACGCAATTTTAAATTGGTTGACGCGCGCAATGCATATCCTGCGGTTTATTAACGCCGTATGCCGTATGCCGTATGTTGATTTGCTTCAGAAATTTTGAACTCTTTGAACGGTTATTATAAGCGCGTAAAGTCAAAGGTTTTGAAATTAAATGATTTTAAAGAGTCATGTGGGTAGAACTAAAGTTTCATAAAGGTTTTTTAGTGGGCTTAAAAAAAAAATTCATATATATATAGTGTCTTTTTGTATAAAAATCTTTTTAACAAAAAATTCATATATATAGTGTCTTCTGGTATAAAAATCTTTTTAACAAAAGATTGTTTTATATAAAAAAAAAAACCAATGAAAGTTTTTTTATATAAAATAAAAACTTTGGGTTTTATTGAAAAGGGTTTTTATTTTTTAAAAAAGAGTTGAGCAAAGTCTATAAAAAAAAATTATAAAAAGAAAATTTGAGGGTTTTTTTTTCAAAGAAGTATTTGAAGAAAAATGATTTTCTCAAATTTCCAGTCTTAGTTCTAATTGTTTATAGGAAAGATTATGATATGTAGGCCCTTAAGATGACAACCATGTTGCAGGCTCATGATGTTTGGAATTATGTCCAGCTTGGGTTTTCAAAACCTAAAGATGAAACAGAAGAACGAGTTTTCACTAATGCAGAGCAAAAACAATGGACGAAAGACAAGAAGAAAAATGCACAAGCGTTGTAGCTTATTAGCGGGGAGTGGACCGAGTAGTGTTCCGGAAAATTATGATCACGTCTTCAACAAAGGAAGCCTGGGATACTTTGGCAAAAAACTATAAATGTATGTCCAAAGTCAATATTGTTATGTTGCAGAATACTATGAGAGATTTTGAAAGTCTATAGATGAAGGAGACAAAGGATATCAATTCTTTTATGAATCAAGTCATGACTATCGTAAATCAGTTAAAAATTTATGGTGAACAAATTAAATATCAAACAATGGTTAAGAAGGTCCTCATGTCTTTTTCTACCAAATTTGATGTTGTGGTAGCAGCCATAAAAGAAGGCAAGGATGTGGCATCGTTCACAGTTGATGAGCTGATGGGATCACTTCTATTGCATGAGGCAAGGATAGACAAAAGTAAGGATCCCACTTTAGAGACCACTTTCAAAAGTAAGGTTTCTATTTCAAGAGACAGAGGTCGAGGCAAAAGTAGATCAAGAGGCAGAGGACGAAGCAGAAGATATGGTGGTCATAGAGATGGCCAAGAAGAGCGTGAACATGAAAGTGGAAGCAATTGCAGAAACTTCAGCAATAATCAAAGATCAACGGTGAGATGTTATTATTACAATAAATTTCGCCACTATGGTCGTGATTGCAGGAAGAAGATAGATGATCAAAGGAACCAAAGAGCCAATGTCACTACAGAGAGTACTAACTCCATTTTCTTAGCTAGCCATGCCATGCATGATCCTTCTAATAATGTGTGGCTATTAGACAATGGTCACAGTAACCACATGATAGACAACAAGAATTTGGTTGCAAATTTGGATCAATCTGTGAAAACAGAGGTAAATTTGAGGACTGAAAAGACTATGGATGTAGATGGCAAAGGAGTGGTCAGCATTCTAACCAAGCATGAGGAGCCAAAGACAATCTCAGAGGTATACTATGTTCCTAGTCTCAAACATAATTTGATAACTGTTGGTCAATTGACACAAAAAGGATATAGAGTTATCTTTCAAGGTAAAAAACATGTTATATATGACAAGCCCCCAACAAAGAAGCTGATAGCGAAGACGCAGATGACAAAGAATAAACCCTTTCCTCTAATTATGAATTAAAACGATCAAGTTAGTTCTTTTATAGTTGCATGTTCTAATGATTATCGGTTATGGCATTTTCGATTTGGACACTTGCACTTTTCTTGTTTAAGATTGTTGCAGCAAAAATAGATGGTTAGAGGATTATCTCCCATCAAAGAACACGCTAATACTTGCGAGTGTTACATCTTGGGAAAGCAACATCGTGAAAGTCTTCCAAAGGGAGTTGCATACCAAGTAAAGAAACCTCTTGAGCTAGTGCATATAGACTTGTGTGGAGCTATAAGGACACAGTCGACTGATGGAAGTAGTTACTTCCTCACTTTCTTTGATGACTATAACAGAAAGACTTGGGTTTACTTCTTGAAGTATAAGTCTGGAACTTTTGAAAGGTTTAAATAATTCAAAGCCTTAGCAGAGAACGAAAGTGATCGAGAGATCAAGGTATTGAGGTCATATCGCGGTGGGGAATATGATTCAAAGGCATTCCATGATTACTGCAAATAACATGGAATTAGAAGACAATTTACAAATAGATACACATCGTAGAAGAATGGTGTAGCAGAGAGAAAGAATAGGACAATTATGAACATGACAAGAAGCATGTTGAAAGGAAGAAACTTGTCTAATGAGTATTGGGCAGAAGTAGTTGCATGTGTTATTTATGTGATCAGCAGATCTCCTACAAAGAGTGTTATGAATAGAGTACCAGAACAAGCATGGTCAGGTATGTCTTGCAGCGTATCTCATCTCAGTGTATTTGGTTTGGAGCTTATGCACATTTTCCTAAAGAGCGAAGAGGAAAATTGGAAGATAAAACTGAAAAATGAATATTTACTAGTTATAGTGAGAAATCAAAGCTTACAAATTGTATAACCCTCTCACCAAAAAGACCATAATTAGCATAGGTATTGTGTTTAAAGAACAAGAGTCGTGAAATGGTAGTATAGACAAAACAGTTGATGCACAAGTGCCATAGATGGAAGAAGATGATGTAGCAGAAAAGGAGCAACAATAATCCTAGGTGAAGACACCAAACAGGGATACACCAACAAGGAATCCAAGATTTTATGAGCAGCATGGATCTTCAAGCATATCAATAGATTGAGGTTCTCCTAATAATCAATTAGGTGATGAATCAAGAAATGGTAAGAGAATGATGAGAAGTCTGAAACATATTTATGATGATTTGGATGTTAGTTAAAAAATTTCATTGTTGTCATTCCAACCTTCTTCGTTTGAAAAAGCAATCAAAGATGAAAATTGGGTGCAAGCCATGGATGAAGAAATTGAAGCTATTGAAAAGAATGATACATGGGAATTGATTGATTTATGAAAGAACAAAAATCTCATTGGTGTGAAGTGGGTGTACAAGACAAACTTGAACGAGAAAGGTGAAATTGATAAATTTAAAGCACGACTTGTAGCAAAAGGATTCTCATAGCAACCAGGAATAGACTTTGGAGAAACATTTGCTCCAGTAGCTAGATTGGATACTGTAAGAGCAATTCTAGCCACAACAACTCCGAACAAGTGGAAAGTATATCAGATGGATATGAAATCAACCTTCTTGAATGGAATTCTAGAAGAAGAAATTTATGTGTAGCATCCTCTAGGATATGAAGTTGAAGGTAAAGAAGGTAGAGTTTATAGGTTGAAGAACGCGCTTTATGGACTCAAGCAAGCGCCTAGAGCTTGGTATAATAGAATTGATAGCTACATGATCAAGAATAGATTTTGTAGAAGCAACATTGGGCCTACCTTGTACACAAAGGTAAATGAGCATGGACATATTTTGATTGTTTTCTTATATGTTGATGACATGATTTTTACAGGTGATTTTGAGTTAGATGAATTTAAAGCAACCATGATGAAATAATTTGATATGACAAATCTTGCTCTCATGAAATATTTTCTTGGCATAGAATTTGAGCAATCTGAAAAAGGAATTTTTATTTGCCAAAATAAATATGCTAGATATTTTATAAAAAGATTCGAGATGGAGAATTGAAAACCTATCCCTACACCAGTTGCAACAGGTACAAAGTTAAAAGAGGATGATGAAGGATCAAATGTGAATCCAACACTATTGAAAAGATTGGTTGGTAGCCTCATGTATCTCACAACTACAAGATCGGATATCGTGCAAGGAGTGAGTTTGATTTCAAGATTTATGGAGACTCCAAAAGACACACATTGGAGTGAACAAAAATTATTTATGAGATACATAACATGAACTAGAGTTTGTGGCATAATGTATGCAAACAAAAAAAAGGATTTGATTAGATACACAAATAGTGATTTTACAAGAAGTTTGGATGATAGGAAGAGAACTTTTGGTTTTGTGTTCCATCTTGGTTCAGGTGTGATTTCATGGGCATCTAAGAAGTATCCCATTTTGACACTTTCGTCAGTAGAAGAAGAATATGTAGTAGCAACATCAACATCATGTCAAGCAGTCTCGTTAAGAAGAGTATTTGATGGACTCAAGAAGAAACAACAAGGATCAACAAAAATATATTGTGACAACACCTCAACGATTGCACTATCCAAGAATAGTGTGTTTTATCAAAAGAGAAAGCATATTGATACTAGATATCACTTTATTAGAGAACTTATGAGCAATGGAGAAGGTCACTTGAAGCCTTGTAAATCTAGTAATCAATTGGCTTATATATTTAATAAGTCATTAGCAAAAGATGTGTTTGAGTTTCATAGAAGAAACTTGGGTGTTGTAAGCTTAGTTGAGACATAAATCAATAGGAAGATTTGACTTGTCATGAGTCATGTCTTAGTTTAGCAATCGTAATTAAAGGGGAGTGTTAAAATAAGCTAATTTCTCCCGGATGAGGAGTTGGCTAAAATTAGAGAGTTAGTTAACCAAGTGTTGAGTGTTGAGTCAAGTTGAGTTAAGTGATAGATGAATTTTAACGTGTGGTTGCATGTTAAGATATTTTAGGCGAGTCACTAGTCGAAAAGGTTTAAATACCCTTCACCAGGTTCATTGTAAGAATCAAGTTTTGTGTGATCAATAGAAGAGCAACAACTAGTGTTTTTTTGTGTTTAAGCTCCTCTACCCTTCCAACAGATTTTACTACACACTGCATGTTCTTCTTGGCCCATTTTCCTTAGGTGTTAAACAAAATAGGGGATGGGCCCAAATCACACAATCGTGGTTTCATGTTGAACTTAACAGTTCAAGGACATGTTTAGTTCGAAGCTCTCTGCTATGCATTTGAATTTTAAAATTAAATTATCCTGTTCTAGGTAGTGATAAATTTCATTGAATAATGCATATCTTTTCAAATAATTTTAGGGTCCTTAAGGCCTCTGTGTTTTTTCGATGTTTCTAATGGAAACAATGTGCATGAATTTTGTTCAGAGAAAGGTGTGTATATATTCTTTTCCCTGGAGATATTTCATGCCATGTTCTTAGATAGGGGATACGCACAAACTAATTACGCACTTCAAATCACAAATATAGCGGTAGGTACAAACTAATTACACATTTCAAAGCATAAATAATCCAATTGTTAAAGTCGGGGAAGGGGTGAGGCTTCTTGAACCCAAGATTGAAACGTACATCACTCTGGAATCTCTGCTCAGCAGATCTGAGCCTTCGTTGCTTGGTCGAGAGTTCCTCAGCCTTGGGAGAATCTCAGGTGGAATCGATATTGTAAATGATTGTGTTAATGATGGAGAAATATGAGCTAGGACAGACTTTAGGATGGACTCTGGGAGAGGAAAGTTTCACCAAGGTTTTCATATCGTGCTTTGACAGATGTTTGGCAAATCAACGGTAAAAAACCAAAATAGTAGTGACAGTTGTATCATGGAAAATAAAAAGGTAGATAATGATAGACAACTAACTTATTCAAAAGAGAGAACTTGGATGTAATTAAGAGTTTTATTTTGCATTTTTTAATAATTAAAGTTATTTTTATTAGATACTTTTTCTCAATTCTTAATAGAAATTTATTATTTCATATTTTCTTCCCTGCCATAGCATGGTCCACTTTATGTATTTGTCTTCATAGCTTTTGACAGGGTAGTGTTATCACTCCTGGAAACTCTCCTAGGTTGCAGCTTGGAGATGCCTGGTAACATATAATCTTCAATATTGTTCTCTGAACTATTGGAATAAATGATGGTTTGGATCGAGCGAGATAACCATTTCAACTATGTTTTTACTCAAGACATGCATGAACACCCTCAGCTCACAAGGCTTTAGACCATTAATGCCTAATAGTTTGTAGATTCAATGAATGGATGGAGAATACTGATTGTACCGACAGATGCATATATAACCACATATGAATGGCTAGCTACAAATAGCAAAGAAGATCTAAAATATAATTTATCAACGCAGAGATAAGATGACAGTTACCTGGCATTAGATATAGAAGAAACATGAATAAACTATCCAAGTGCAAGCTTAGAACAGAAGAGAAATGGACATTGAACATATAACAACAAAAGAAGCTTGTATTGCTAATGAATGAAGATGAGAAGCTTGAGTAGCAAAGTCTCCATAGTCTCCAGAAGTTGAACCCTTATTACATCTTACTTTTAGATATTTATAGCTCTTTACAATTCTCTTGAGCCTTCTGAGGCTTGAGAGGTCTCAATCTATCCCTTTGTCTCTTCAACAACTTTGATGCCCTCTAGGCAAGGATGGGCTCGGAGGTTTCTTCTTCTGACGGAAGAGTAATCACTTTCGAGTGGTTTTCTGCACTGTCTGGGAGCTCTCTCATGCCAAAGATGCCCCACAATTGATTCTGTTGTTATGGATGAGCTGCGCTGTCTACACTCCATGATGTTTCTGTTTTGAGCTGCAGCATGCTGTGGCCCTTCTCTTTCCCTTTCTGGTCTCTGTTTCCTGGCAATCTGTCTCCCAGACTCTGCTATGTGGTGGGATGGGTCTTTGGGCCTTTGTTTTCCCTTTAAATGTTTAGAATGACTGTTTTTCTGTTAAACACATAAAAACACTGCAATTGTGTAAAAATCTCGCCCATCTCTGTTATTCCGGACTTCAAAAGTCCTTAAATCTAGTTTATTTATCTATCGAGTTTGCCCTTAGGGTCACTATCGCAAGTCGCACATGGCCTGTTCCCTTGCTTCCCTTTGTATTTGGAAATACGTGAAAAAACGCTGGAAACCATGAAAAATCAGCCTTGGCGGACTTGAAACTATATATATTTTCATTCCAGAAACCCATTGGGTTCGGGTTTCATCGCTATCGCACTACCCCAGGCTTCCTTTGTATTTCGTTTAAACAACGAAAATACACAAAATAGCATTGAAAATGGGCTTGGGTGGACTTGACATAATATATAATTTCACTCCTGAAACCCATCGGGTCGAGGTCTTATCGCATTGCGCACATATATGCAAAGGCCCCGCTCCATGGTGATCGCCGATGCGATATAGTGATGCAATCAATCATCATTGCATGTTGCTCATCCCAGAGGTCTTCCATATATCATTTCGTATGTCCCTGCCGATTGCGACCCGTCGATCCGATCAATTGAGATCGCTAATCAAGGGTGTTCTCCGCCGAACCTTAAGTTCTATATGCTTGCTGATTTGGGATTTGTCACTTAGATCTGGGTCGTTGATCAGCTAGATCTAACGACTGTTGTGCATTGCTATGCTCAAGCCTGTGATACTTGGTTTTTTTATTGTTTTAGTGTGTTTTAGCCTCCCGATAGTGTTTTTCTACCCTTCCAAGGGCTTTTCTCCTGCGCTAGTTCTGATCTTTGAATGATCCTTAAGCAAATTGTGAAGCCTTTGGTAGTGTTTTGGATCCATTTTTGGGCCAAACGCTTCCAAGGCTAACACTGGCTCCTTCTGGGGATGAAATCTTGCCTGTGAGGTTTCAAGAATCACAAATCAATGCCTTTCCTATAAAAACAAGATCAAATCTTCCTACTAGTGTTGCATTGGGCATGGAGTCTACTTAGCATGAAATAAAAACTTGAAAAAACATACTTATAATACCAAGGCTTGAAAGCCTTAATTGAAATAAAGTTTGAAGAACAAGCCATTAAATGGGCCATCAAAAACATCTCCTCCTTCCTTTAATGTATCCCTTTTGAGAAAACAGTCACCAAACTGAAAATTGACCTTTTTTACCTTTCTATCAAAGGTTTCTTTCTCTTGGTCAATGTGCATATCAGCAAATTCATCAAAGACTTGCAAAATCCTATTAATTTGATCATCTACTTCAAAAACTTTCCAGCATTTGACATTATCAGGCAGAGATGGTCTATATTTCACCTCATCTCTGTATGCTTTCAGCCTTGGATGTTTTGCTTGGAAGGTTTTGTACACCTGCTGAATGATAAGGTCTGCTTCATACTCTGCTGTGTCATTTGTGATCTGAAAAGTTAATATAAAAGATGAATCAATGCATTCCTGTGTGGGGGACACAAGGACTTCACCTATTCCTGCAGCTTCCTTAGAGCAAGCCCCATTAAAGAACATGTCCCAAATCTATGGGCCTTCTTCCTCTGTGATCTGGCAAACTGGTTTTTTAATTTGTGTGGTGGCCAACTGATAAGGCTTGGTAATGTCAAGACCGAGCTTATCCATGACAACCTTGGGCATTAGATTATGGCTGGCTCCAGTGTCCAGAAGGAAATTATGAAGGATTTTATCATAAATAATCAGAGTGACATAGAATGATGGGGAGCTGTCTTCACAATTTTCAATCATTGGGCTGAGAATAATAGCTGGTTGGTCATCTTGCAGATTTACATAGTCAGTGGAAGCTTGGATGGAATTACGCTCAAGAGCCTCAAGGATAGATTTCTTGAAGGACTCATTCTTCACTAGTTCAATCAGAAGCATAGGTATTCTTAGCTTCTGGATTTCTGATTAAAAACTGAAACAAGAAGGGGACTTGTCAAGGCCTCTTACCTCTATGGCTAGAGCTTTGAGGATGATAGGATCAACTGTTGGTTGCTTCTGCTTATTAGCTTGCTATACTGCAGGGACAACAACTCTTTGAATAAGAGTTTCCTTGGCATTATTCATCTTTGACCTCATATCATATCTTTGCTGATCTTCAGTTTGTAGAACAGCATCACCGTCCCACTCTTGGCTGATTTGGTCATTGAATAATGCCTTTTCATAGGAAACTTTGGTCAAAAAAGGGGCACTGCCTTTGTCTTCCATACAATGGATCTCATCCTCTTCTAAAAAGGGGTCTTCACCCTTTGGTCTTCATTGGCATCTTTGTTTCTTTGCAATATCTGCAACTAGTCATTTTCCCTTCAATATGGATTTGGATTTGGAGGAGCAAAGGTATTAGGAACCCTTCCTTTCCCAGAATGCTGCTCAACCTTTAATTTGGAAACTTAAGAGGCTAATGACTCTATCATCTTGGCCATTTTATCAATCTTGGGATCTGAAGATGATGAAGACTCGCCCCTCTGTCTCCTTCTATCAGCATTACCTTTGAGCTTTTCTGTAGCCATGATGTTTGATTCTACTTCCAGGGTTGCATCTTGCATATCAGCCAAAGAAGCACATCGCCTCTCCCTCAACAGTAAACATAAGTTAGAATCAAAGGCACTGACATAGATGAATCTAACAGAGGTAGTGGGGGGTTTCACTTCAGGTGGTATCTTGCTGTACATGCGGTTAATCTCTTATTAAAATCAGACAACAGCTCATGATTTTCTCTCTTTAAGTTCCCAAACTCAGTGTGGTAGTAAAGGAGATCCTTCTTATCCCCCAGTGCTTTAGGAATGCATCATCTAAGGCCTCAATATCTACTATGGATCTTGGGGTCAGTTCCCTAAACCATTTTCTAGCCTCTCCATCTAGGCTTTGGATAAAGACTCTCATTCAGACATCATCTTCACTAATGTCCAGGTTATCAACATATCTATAGAATCACTCAAGATGTTCTTCAGCAATAAAACCTTCAGTCCCAGTGAAGTTAGGCCTATATTTCTGATATTCTCCAGTAGGCATGGCATTCAAAGGAGTGGGCAGTATTAGAGGTCCATACCTAGTAGCTATGATTCTTTCCATTTTGGTAGGTGCTTGTGGACCTGCCATAGTTGTGGTGGCTAAAAGAGTACTGGCAGTCTAAATGATAGAGGGCTGAAGAGTGATTGATAAGACTGAATGAGTATGATGGAAAGGAGGTGAGGTTTCCTTTGGGCTTACAAAAAAAGGAGAACCTAAAGAATAAGGAGGTTTATGACTCTCTAAGAGTTTTTCTTCACTGCTAGTATTAGATGCTATACTCTCAACATGTATTTATTATTTTACAAGCCTTTCTTGAAGGGATATATGAGATTGTTTAGGTTTACCTGAACCTAATGCTCCTTTCTGCAATACCTTTCTCTCTTTGATGATTTTTTCAGGGTCAGGTATTAGGTCAGCTTGTAGCTTCTGAGGATTTCTCCAAGTAAGCCTCACAAACTGAGCTAGAACTATGAAGTGGAGTTGCTAAGAGGTTCGACCTCTAGTAGAGTCACCAGATAGATGATTACAACCAAAAAAGTGCCCAGAATTTGTCTATCATCAAAGCTAGATCTATGACATTTCCCAGGGAAGCTGAGCTTTAGTTTCCTCTCCCCGGAAACAACGCCAATTATGTTATCGCTCCAAGAAACTCTCCCAGGTTGTAGCTCAGAGATGCCTGGTAACATATAATCTTCAATATTGTTCTCTGAACTATTGGAATAAATGATGGTTTCTATCAAGCCAGATAACCATTTCAACTATGTTTTTACTCAAGACATGCATGAACACCCTTAGCTCACAAGGCTTTAGACCATTAATGCTCAATATTTTGTAGATTCAATGAATGGATGGAGAATACTGACTGTGCCGGTAGATGCATATATAACCACATATGAATGGCTAGCTACAGGCAGTAAAGAAACTTGCAAATATAATTTATCAACGCAAAGATACGATGACAATTATCTGGCATTAGATACAGAAGAAACATGAATAAAATATCCAAGTGCAAGCTTAGAACAGAAGAGAAATGGACATTGAACATATAACGGCAAAAGAAGGTTGTATTGCTAATGAATTAAGATGAGAAGCTTGAGTAGCAAAGTCTCCATAGTCTCTAGAAGTTGAACCCTTATTACATCTTACTTTCAGATATTTATAGCTCTTTACGATTCTCTCGAGCCTTCTGAGGCTCGAGAGGTCTCAATATATCCCTCTGTCTCTTCAACAACTTTGATGCCCTCTAGGCAAGCATGGGCTTGGAGGTTTCTTCTTCTGACATTTTAGAAATTATATATTATGGAGCAATGGAACACATAAAATATTGCATAAATATAAACACAGAAAACACATAAAACAAGAGAGACACAGATATACGTGGTTCACCCAGTTTGGGCTACGTCCACCTCGAACAACCAGTCCTCCTTTCTATTATCCAGCAAAATGAAGAGACGCAACCTACAGTAGATCCGTTGTAATATCCTATGTTTTCTCTCACAGTCTCACCTCTCTATTTCCCGCTCTCACAATACACATCTATTACACAGCCTCAAATACAATGCCCTCATACAAAGAGAGGGGTTGCCTTCTAGGGAAAAAAACCCTAAACTAAACACAAGTTCTACGTTCAGATCATCCGCCTAATGAACGACCGCCCCCCCTGGACCCCCCCTGCAGCGAATATTTTACGGACTTTCGAACTGGGGTCCAATGTGGCGATACCTTGGAATATAGAAGATAATCAGGCTCCACACCCAACATGACAGAAGAGTAATCACTTTCGGGTGGTTTGTTGCGCTGTCTGGGAGCTCTCTCATGCCAGAGATGCCCCATAATTGATTTTGTTGTTATGGATGAGTTGCATTGTCTATGCTCCATGACGTTTCTGTTTTGGGCTGCATCGTGTTTTGGCCCTTCTCTTTCCCTTTTCGGTCTCTGTTTCCTGACAATCTGTTTCTCGGACTCTGCTATGTGGTGCGATGGGTCTTTGGGCCTTTGTTTTCCCTTTAAATGTTTAGAATGACTGTTTTTCTGTTAAACACAGAAAAATGCTGCAATTGTGTAAAAATCCCACCCATCTCTGTTATTCCAGACTTCAAAAGTCCTTAAATCTAGTTTATTTATCTATCGGGTCCACCCTTAGGGTCACTATCGCAAGTCACACACGACCTATTCCCTTGCTTCCCTTTGTATTTCGAAATATGTGAAAAAACACTAGAAACCATGAAAAATCGGCCTTGGCGGACTTGAAACTATATATATTTTCATTCCGAAAAGCCATTGGGTCTGGGTTTCATCACTATCGCACTACCCCAGGCTTCCTTTGTATTTCATTTAAACAACGAAAATACACAAAAATGCATTGAAAATGGGCTTGCACAGACTTGACTTAATATATAATTTCACTCCGGAAACCCATCGAGTCCGGGTCTTATCGCATCGCGCACATATATGCAAAGGCCCCGCTCCATGGTGATCGCCGATGCGATATAGCGATTTGATCAATCGCCATTGCATGTGGCTCATCCCAGAGGTCTTCCATATATGATGGTGTATGTCCTCGCCGAATGTGACCCGCCGATCCGATCATCGGAGATCGCTGATCGGGGGTGTCCTCTACTGAACCTTAAGTCCTCTCTGCTTGTCTATTTGCGATGTTCCGCATAGATCTGGGTCATTGGTCGTCCAGATATAATGGCTGATGTGCATTGTTATGTTCAAGCCTGCGATACTTAGCTTTTTGACCATTTTAATGTGTTTTAGCCTCCCGATAGTGTTTTTCTGCCCTTCCAAGGGCTTTGCTCCTACGCTAGTTCTAATCTTTGAATGATCCTTAAGCAAATTTTGAAGCCTTTGGTAGTGTTTTGGATCCATTTTTGGGCCAAATTCTTCCAAGGTTAACAGGTAGTACTTCTCTTTGATGGCATCCAGGAATGAATTCCAAGTGGGCGAACTGAAAATAGTGAGCCCGTACTTTCATCCTTCTACTCACAGTAGGTTTCCCACCAGTCCTTGACATGGGAGGCTGCTTTGAGAAGAGCGAAAATAATCTTTTCTGAACTGGAAAAATCATGAACAAAAAAATACCCTTCTAGCAGATTTAACCATTTATCTACAATGTTTGCATCTATTTCACCCTCAAATATGGGAATGTCAAAGTTAACTTGTACCTTAAAGGGTGTGGCGCTTCCAAGGTAGCTGCTGGAAGTAGATGTGTTGCCCCTGGGTAGCCGCTAAAGGATATGAGCCAAGTTGTCCATCATCGTGTTCCTTTTTTGCTCGAGGGTCTCTTCGAGAAAGATTTTGATAGGATCTCATGTCCCCTCATCTTTCTTTTTATCCACCATAGGAGGTCGTCGAGGTTTGCGAGGCTGATCTTGCAAAGGTTCAACTAGATCAAGCCCTAGTTCCTTATACCCTGACCTCGTTGGGGACATGCAAAGAAAAACAAAGAAAGAGAAAACTGCTCTGATACCATTGACCTGCATTTAAACATGAACACAATAAAGTATAGACATAACCATGAATACAGAGATGCAATGGAAAAAATACTTCATTTCATTAATGTAAAATACTGAAATATGCTTACAAACAGAAATGGAAATAAACCAGCTAGGGCAATGGTAGCTTGTTGCTGAGAAGAGATGTAGTAGCTACATGCCTCTGAGTTGTGTTACAATGAGGCTCGAAGGCCTATTTATTGTTGAGAAACAATGGAAAACCCTAAAAATCCAAAAACCTAACCCTAGGAGATGAAACACCAAACTATGGGCCCCCTTTCGAGTAAATTGGTACATCAACTTCCCGGGTTCGTATCTTTGGCATACGATTACTGTTTGATGCGCACAATAGCTCGTTAGAAAAATCTATCCGAGGACTGTAGCTTTGGGAAGAGTAACATTGATCCATGGCCTTGTGTTTCTCCCATTTAAAAAAAAAAGTCGGTTAGGGCCTCAAAACAGCTCCAGAAGTTCAGGACCCGAAAAACTGCTAAAACTAGTAAATTGTGCTACAATTAAGGAGACTAAAAAATTGAAAGAGATAGTTGTGGGGGTCCAAGTGGGATAGGTGGATGGCCACCAACATCAACCTAGATCATTCATCCCCCCTTAGGAAGCAATTCTCCCCATTGCATTAAGTTCCTCCCTGAGATGAGGAAACTTCTGCTGAGCTTGGTCCCTGGTGACTTGTTATGCAACCTTTGATGTTTCCAGTAATGGTGGGAAGCATAGTGAGGGTGGTCCACATTGAAAACTCCATGCAGGTAAGGAATGGGGAAATTCTATGCTCCAAAGATTGTTTCCCTGGTGTAAAGACCATGTCGGAGTGGTATGAGCTTCTGATGGGATCTTGTAAGGCATTCCTTCTGCAGATGCAGCCAGCCTTTTTAACCCACTTGAAACTTGTGTGGTACCCCTGTGGGTGAGGAGAAGATGTTCCTGTCTACTTTCATGAACATATCCATCGGCTGTTGTTGCTACGTGGAGGAACCCTTTACGGGGGTCATGGATGTGGCGACGATCTTCCCCTTATTTTCGAAGCGGACCAGACAGAAAATAAATTTCCTAGTCTATGAGATGATCTTATTGCATTTCTTAGTAGAGATCGAAGAGGTGGCAGTAGTTGGGGCTACTTCTGGTATCTTGTATAATGAATTACCCAAAGTAATAATAATAGCGCGATGCCTTGACTCATACACATCATGTCGCCTCCATAAGTATGGTTGGCCTAATAGTACATCACAAACATCAAGAGGTGCAACATCACACAATACCTCATCTGTAAAGCGCTTGATGCTGTAGGGAAGGAGACACTACTAGCAGACTCAGAGATCTTGTCCTTGGTGAAGCCACCCCATATTGTACGCCTGTAGGTGTGGTGTATTCGGTAGGCCCACCACTTCATGACCTCTGCTGAAATGAGGTTCTTTCGGCTGCCACTATTGACAATGAATTGTAGCAGCGACCCCTTCACCCACATTTGTGAGCAGAAAAGATGATCCCCCTCCTTTGGATCTTCGGACTCATTCTTCTGGATCTTGGCGGTGGCAACAGTGGAGCTGGGCTCCGCATTAATGATATGCTTCCATTTTCCATTCCCCTTGTCAGGTTTTGACTCAGGGTCAGAACATGCATCTGATTATAAAGCCTTCAAATCGGCCACCAGCGATTGCTTGGTTCGACACTCGCTTGTGTTATGAGTGGGAATTTTATGGAACTCATGCCGCTTTCTTGTGTCCTTGTTTGGTTTCGTGGTCTTGTTATTTTCTTGTGGCTTTGACGGGTTGTATTGGGTCACCCCGTCTTGGCTTTGTCCTTTGTTCTTTGTATTCAAAGATCCAAAGTCTCACTTCTTTTGTTTAAACTTTTGCTTGATTTTGACAGTGTATCGATACGTTGTGCCGAGCGAGGAGATGTTTAGAAAATCCATCTCGTCCTGGATGTATCTATGTAGGTAGCCGTGGTATTTGAGTACCAAATGTAGCTCAGAATCCTTGATACCCAACTGTGTGCGAAGGGTATAAAAAATGTTTGTGAACTCCGGCACATCTTGGTCCCTTCTTTGCTGTAGCGTGGTCCAATTTATGTATTTGTCCTCATAGCTTTTGATAGGGTAGTATTGCTCCTTGATGGCATCCTAGAATGAATTCCAAGTGGGTGCAACTGAAAATAGTGAACCCGTACTTTCATCATTCTTCTTGCAATAGGATTCCCACCCGTCTTAGATGTGGTGAGCTGCTTTGAGAAGAGCGAAAATAATCTTTTCCCGACTGGAAAAATCATGAACAGAAAAATACCCTTATAGTAGATATAACCATTTATCTACAACGTCTGCATCTATTTGACCCTCAAATATGGGAATGTCAATTTTAACTTGTACGTTAAAGGGTGTGGCGCTTTTAGAGTAGCTGTTGGAAGTAGATGTGTCGCCCTTGGGTAGCCGCTGAAGGATCTGGGCAAAGTTGTCCATCATCGCATTCCTTTCTCACTTGAGGGCCTCTTTGAGCAAGATTTTGATAGGATTTCCTACCCCCTCGTCTTTCTTTTCATCTGCCATGGGAGGCCTTCGGGGTTTGCAAGGTTGATCTTACAAAGGTTCAACTAGATCTAGCCCTAATTCCTTATACCCTGACCTCATTTGGGACATGCAAAGAAAAACAAAAAAAGAGAAGACTACTCTAATACCACTTATCCGGATTTAAATAGGAACACAATAAAGTACAAACATAACCATGAATATAGAGATGGAGTGAAAATAGTACTTCATTTCATTAATGTAAAATACTGAAATATGCTTACAAACAGAAATGGAAATAAACCAGCTAGGGCGATGGTAGCTTGTTGCTGAGAAGAGATGTGGCGGCTACATGCCTTTGAGCTGTGTTAAAATGAGGCTTGAAGGCCTATTTATTATTTAGAAACAATGGCAAACCCTAAACATCCAAAAACCTAACCCTAGGAGATGAAACACCAGACTATGGGCCCCGTTTCGAGTAAATTGGTACATCAACTTCCCTGGTTCGTAACTTTGGCATACGATCTCAGTTTGACGTGCATAATAGCTTGTTATAAAAATCTATCTGAGGACTACAACTTTGGGGAGAGTAATATCAAATGATGGCATCATGTTTCTCCCATTTTTCCAAAAAAACATCGTTTAGGGCCTCAAAATGGCTTCGGAAATTTAGGACCCGAAAAACTGCTAAAACTAGTAAATTGTGCTACAATTAAGGAAACTGAAAAACTGAGAGAGACAGTTGTGAGGGTCCTAGTGGGATAGGTGGGTGGCCACCAACATCCACCTGGATCATTCCTCCCCCCCTTAGGAAGCAGTGCTCCCCATTGCGTTGAGTTCCTCCTTGAGATGAGGAAACTTCTTCTGAGCTTGGTCCCTGGTGAGCTGTTCTGCAACCTCTGATGTTTCCAGTAATGGTGGGAAGCATGGTGAGGGTGGTCGACATTGAACACTCCATGAAATCCAAGGAATGGGGAAATGCTATGCTCCAAAGCATTATTTTCCACAGCCTTGGTAATGGTGGACCATGTCAGAGTGGTCTGAGCTTCTGATGGGCTCTTGTAAGGCATTCCTTCTGTAGATGTAGCTTGCCTTTGTCGCCCACTTGAAACTTGTGTGGTACTCCTGTGGGTGAGGAGAAGATGTTCCTGTCTACTTTCATGACCATATCCATTGGTTGCTACTGCTGCATGGAGGAACCCTTTGCAGGGGTCATGGATGTGGCGATAATCTTCCCCTTATTTTCGGAGTGGACCAGATAGAAAATAAATTTCCTAGTCTGTGAGATGATCTTATTGCATTTCTTAGCAGTGATGAAAGAGGTGGCAGTAGGTGGGGCTACTTGTGGTATCCTGTATAATGAATTACCCAAAGTAATAATAATAGCGTGAGGCCTTGACTCATACACAGCCTGTTGCCTCCATAAGTATGGTTGGCCTAATAGTACATCACAAACATCAAGAGGTGCAACATCACACAATACCTCATATGTAAAGGGCTTGATGTTGTAGGGAAGGCAGCACTGCTGGGAGACTCGGAGATCCCGTCCTTGGTGAAGCCACTTGATACTGAACGGCTGCGGGTGTGGTGTAGTCGGTAGGCCCACTGTACCACTGTCGATAATGAATTGTAACAACGACCCCTTCACCCACATTTGTGAGTGGAAAAGACGCTCCCCCTCCTCTGGATCTTCAAGCTCATTCTTCTGGATCTTGGCAGTGGCAACAATGGGACTGGGCTCTGCATCAATGATCTAGTTCCCTTTTTTCATTCCCTTTGTCGGATTCTGACTCATAGTCGGAACATGCATCTAATTTTGAAGCCTTCAACTCAGCCACCAGCGACTGCTTGGTCCGACACTTGCTTGTGTTATGAGTGGGACTCTTATAGAACTCACACGACTTTCCTGTGTCCTTCCTTGGCTTTGTGGTGTTGTTCTTTTCTTGCGGCTTCAACAGGTTGTCTTGGGTCACCCCACCTTAGCTTTGTCCTTTGTTCTTTGGATATGTAGATCCAAAGTCTCGTTTCATTTGTTTAAACTTTTTCTCGATTTTGACAGCGTATCAGTACGCCATGCCGAGCGAGGTGATATTTAGGAACTCCATCTCATCCTAGATGTATCTATGTAGGCAGCCGCGGTATTTGAGTACCAAATGTAGCTAAGAGTTCTTGATACACATCTATGTGCGAAGAGTATGAAAAAATTTTGTGAACTCCGGCATATATTGGTCCCTTCTCTACCACAGCGTGGTCCACTTGATGTATTTGCCCTCATAGCTTTTGACAGGGTAGTACTTCTCCTTGATGGCATCCCAGAATGAATTCCAAGTGGGTGCAACTAAAAATAGTGAGCCCGTACTTTCATCCTTCTGGTCGCAGTAGGTTTCCCACCTGTCCTTGACATGGGGGATTGCTTTGAGAAGAGAAAAAATAATCTTTTCCGAACTCGAAATATCATGAACAGAAAAATACCCTTCTATCATATTTAACCATTTATCTACAACCTATACATCTATATCACCCTGAAATATGGGAACGTCAAAGTTAACTTGTACCTTAAAGGATTTGGCACTTCTAGAGTAGCTGCTGGAAGTAGATGTGTCGCCCTTGGGTAGCCACTGAAGGATCTAGGCAAAGTTGTCCATCATTGTGTTCTTTTGTCACTCGAGGGCCTCTTCGAGCAATAGTTTTATAAGATCTCCTTCCCCCTCATCTTTCTTTTCATTTGCCATGGGAGGCCGTCGGGATTTGCGAGGCTGATCTTGCAAAGGTTCAACTAGATCGAGCTGTAACTCCTTATACCCTGGCCTTGTTGGGGACATGAAAAGAAAAACAAAGAAAGAGCAGACCGCTCTGATACCACTGATCCAGATTTAAACAGGAACGCAATAAAGTATAGACATAACCATGAATATAGAGATGCAATGGAAATAATACTTCATTTCATTAATGTAAAATACTGAAATATGCTTACAAACAGAAATGGAAATAAACCAGGTAGGGCGATGGTAGCTTATCTCTGAGAAGAGAAGTGGTGGATACATGCCTATGAATTGTGTGACAATGAGGCTTGAAGGCCTATTTATTGTTGAGAAACAATGGAAAACCCTAGACATCCAAAAACCTAACACTAGGAGATGAAATGATAAACTATGGGCCCTGTTTCGAGTAAATTGGTACATCGACTTCCCAAGGTCATAACTTTGGTATACAATCTCTGTTTGATGCACACAATAGCTCGTTAGAAAAATCTATCTGAGGAAAACAACTTTCGGAGGAGAAATGTTGGGCCATTGACCCAAGTTGCTATCATTTTTCCCGAAAAACGTCGTTTAGGGTCTCAAAACGGCTCGGGAAGTTAATGACCCGAAAAACTGCTAAAAATAGTAAATTGTGCTACAATTAAGGAAACTAAAAAAGTGAAAGAGACAATTGTGGGGTCCAAGTGTGATGGGTGGGTGACCACCAACATCCACCTGGATCATTCCTACCCCCTTAAGAAGTAATGGTCCCCATTGCGTTGAGTTCCTCCTTGAGATCAGGAAACTTCTCCTGAGTTGGGTCCTTGGTGATCAGTTCTACAACCTCTGATGTGTCCAGTAATTGTGGGAAGCATGGTCGAGGGCGGTTCAAATTGAACATTTAGTGCAAGCGAAGGAATGGGGAAATGTTGTGCTTCAAAGCATTTTTTCCCAAAGCCTTGTTAATGGTATAAGGACCATGTTGGAGTGGTTTGAGATTCTGACGGGCTCTTGTAAGGCATTCTTTTTGGAGATGCAGCCAACTTTTGTTGCCCACTTGAAATTTGTGTGGTACCCCTGTGGGTGAGGAGAAGATGTTTCTGTCTGCTTTCATGACTGTATCCATCAGATGTTGTTGCTGCATGGAGGAACCCTTCGTAGGGGTCATGGGTGTGGTGGTGATCTTCCCCTTATTTTAGGAGCAGACCAGACAGAAAATAAATTTCCTAGTCTGTGAGATGATCTTACTGCATTTCTTAGTAGAGATGAAAGTGTTGGAGGTAGCTAGGGCTACCTTCAGTATCCTGTATAATGAATTACCCAAAGTAATAATAACGACATGAGGCCTTGACTCATACACAACATGTCGCCTCCATAAGTATTGTTGGCCTAATAGTAGATCACAAACATCAAGAGGTGGAACATCACACAATACCTCATCTATAAAGGGCTTGATGCTGTAGGGAAAGCGACACTGCTAGCAGACTCGGAGATCTTGTCCTTAGTGAAGCCACCTGATAATTTACAACTATGGGTTTGGTGTAGTCGGTAGGCCCAATCGCTTCACGACCTCTACTAAAATGAGGTGCTTTTGGTTGCCATTGTCGACAATGAACTGTAGTGGCGACCCCTTCACCAACATTTGTGAGTGGAAAAGACGCTCCCCCTACTCTAGATCTTCGGGGTCATTCTTCTGGATCTTGGCGGTGGCAACAGTAGCGCTGGGCTCCGCATCAATGATCCGCTTCCCTTTTTTCATTCCCCTTGTCGAGTTCTGACTCAGGGTTGGAACATGCATCTGACTTTGAAGCCATCAACTCGGCCACCAGCGACTGCTTGGTCTGACACTCGCTTGTGCTATGAGTGGGACTCTTATGGAATTCACACCACTTTCCTGTGTCCTTATTGGCTTCATGGTGTTGTTCTTTTCTTGCTTCTTCGATGGGTTGTCTTGGATCACCCCGCCTTGGCTTTGTCCTTAGTTCTTCGGATGCTTCGTTTGTATAAACTTTTGCTCGATTTTGACAGTGTATCGATACGCCGTGCCGAGCAAGGAGATGTTACAGAACTCCATCTCATCCTAGACGTATGTATGTAGGCAGTCATGGTGTTTGAGTACTAAATGTAGCTCAGAATTCTTGATACTCAATTGTGTACAAAGGGTATGAAAAATGTTTGTGAACTCCGGCACATCTCGGCCCTTCCCTGCCGTGGCGTGGTCCACTTTATGTATTTGTCCTCATAGATTTTGACAGGGTAGTATTGCTCCTTGATGGCATCCCGGAATGAATTCCAAGAGGGTGCGACTGAAAATAGTGAGCCCATACTTTCATCCTTTTGGTCGCACTAGTTTCCCACCAATCCTTGACGTGGGGGGCTACTTTCAGAAGAGCAAAAATAATCTTTTCTGAACTAGAAAAATCATGAACAGAAAAATACCCTTCTAGTAGATTTAACCATTTATCTACAGCATCTGCATCTATTTGACCCTCAAATATGGGAATGTCAAAGTTAACATGTACCTTAAAGGGTGTGGTGCTTCCAGAGTAGCTGCTGGAAGTAGATGTGTCGCCCCTGGGTAGCCGCTAAAGGATTTGGACAAAGTTTTCCATCATCACGTTCCTTTGTCTCTTGAGGGCCTCTTCGAGCAATATTTTGATAGGATCTTTTGCCCCCTCGTCTTTATTTTCATCCGCCATTGGAGGCCGTTGGGGTTTGTGAGGCTGATCTTGCAAAGTTTCAACTAGATCGAGCCCTAACACCTTATACCCTGACCTGGTTGTGGACATGCAAAGAAAAACAAAGAAAGAGTAGACCACTCTGATACCATTGATCCAAATTTAAACAGGAACACAATAAAGTACATACATAACCATGAGTAGAGAGATGCAGCAGAAACAATACTTCATTTCGTTAATGTAAAATACTGAAATATGCTTACAAATAGAAATGGAAATAAACCAACTAGGGCAATGGTAGCTTATCTCTGAAAAGAGATGTGGCAGCTACATGCCTCTGAACTGTGTTACAATGAGGCTAGAAGACCTATTTATTGTTGAGAAACAATGGAAAACCATAAACATCCAAAAACCTAACCCTAGGAGATGAAACGCCAGACTATGGGCCCTGTTTTGGGTAAATTAGTACATCAAATTCCCGGGATCGTAATTTTGGCATACGATCTCCGTTTGATACGCATAATATCTCGTTACAAAGATATATTTGACTAATAAACATTTTGGAAGAGAAAAATTGGGCATAAGACCCATGTATCTTCCAATTTTCTTAAAAAACGTTGTTTAGGGCCTCAAAATAGCTCTGGAAGTTCAGGACCCGAAAAACTGCTAAAAATAGTAAATTGTGCTACAATTAAGGAAACTGAAAAACTGAAACGGACAGTTATGAGGGTCCAAGTAGGATAGGTGGGTGGCCACCAACATCTACCTGGATCATTCCTCCCCCTTAGGATGCAATCATCTCCATTGCATTGAGTTCCTCCTTGAGATGAGGAAACTTCTACTAAGCTGGGTCCCTGGTGAGCTGTTCTGCAACCTCTAATGTGTCCAGTAATGGTGGGAAGCATGGTCGTGGGCAGTCCACATTGAACACTCAGTGTAAGTGAAGGAATGGGGAAATGTTGTGCTCCAAATCATTGTTTCCCACAGCCTTAGTAATGGTGTAAGGACCATGTCGGAGTCGTCTGAGCTTCTGATGGGCTCTTGTAAGGCGTTATTTCTGTAGATGCAGCCAAACTTTGTCGCCCACTTGAAATTTGTGTGGTACCCCTGTGTGTGAGGAGAAGATGTTCCTGTCTGCTTTCATGATCGTATCCATTGGCCGCTGCTGCTGCGTGGTGGAACCCTTCGCGGGGGTCATGGATGTGGTGATGATCTTCCCCTTATTTTGGGAGTGCAAGAGACAAAAAATGAATTTCCTAGTCTGTGAGATGATCTTATTGCATTTCTAGCAGAGATCGAAGAGGTGGCGATAGGTGGGGCTACCTCTGGTATCCTGTATAATGAATTACCCAAAGTAATAATAATACCGCAAGGCCTTGCCTCATACACATGTCCACTCCATAAGTATGGTTGGCCTATTAGTACATCATAAACATCAAGAGGTGAAACATCACACAATACCTCGTCTGTAAAGGGCTTGATGTTGTAGGGAAGGTGACATTGCTGGTGGAATCAGAGGTCTCGTCCTTGGTGAAGCCACCCTATACTCTACGACTGCGAGTGTGGTGTAGTCGGTAGGCCCAACTGCTTCACAACCTCTACTGAAATGAGGTTCTTTTGGCTGCCACTGTCGACAATGATATTTGAGCTCATTCTTCTGGATCTTGGCGGTGGCAATAGGGGCGCTGGGCTCCGCATCAATGATCTATTTCCCTTTGCCATTCCCCTTGTCAGGTTCTGACTCAGGGTCGGAACATGCATCTGATTTTGAAGCCTTCAACTCGGCCACCAACGACTGATTGGTCTGGCACTCGCTTGTGTTATGAGTGGGACTCTTATGGAACTCACACCACTTTCTTGTTTCCTTCTTTGGCTTCATGGTGTTTTTGTCTTCTTGCGGCTTCGACGAGTTGTCTTGGATCACCCCGCCTTGGCTTTCTCCTTTTTTCTTCGGATTCGCAAATCCAAGGTCTCGCTTTTTTTTTTTTAATTTTGCTTGATTTTGACAGCATATCGGTACTACGTTCCAAGCGAGGAGATGTTCAGGAACTCCATCTCATCCTGTATGTATCTATGTAGGCAACCGCGGTATTTGAGTAACAAATGTAGCTCAGAATCCTTGATATGTAACTATGTATGAAGGGTATGGAAAATGATTGTGAACTCTGACACATCTTGGTCCCTTCCCTGCTGCAGCGTGGTCCAATTTATGTATTTGTCCTCATAGCTTTTGACAGGGTAGTATTGTTCCTTAATGGCATCCTAGAATGAATCTCAAGTGGGTGTGGCTAAAAATAGTGAGTCTGTACTTTCATCCTTCTACTCGCAGTAGGTTTCCCACCAATCCTTGGTGTGGGGGGCTGCTTTGAGAAGAGCGAAAATAATATTTTCCCAACTGGAAAAATCATGAACAGAAAAATACCCTTCTAGCAGATTTAACCATTTATCTATAACATCTGCATCTATCTGACCCTAAAATATGGGAATGTCAAATTTAACTTGTACCTTAAAGGGTGTTGCGCTTCCAGAGTAGCTGCTGGAAGTAGAGGTGTCTCCCCGGGTAGCCACTGAAGGATCTAGGCAAAGTTTTCTATCATCACGTTCTTTTGTCACTCGAGGGCCTCTTTGAGCAATATTTTGATAGGATATCTTGTCCCCTCGTCTTTCTTTTAATCCACCATGGGAGGTCGTTGGGGTTTGCGAGACTGATCTTACAAAGGTTCAACTAGATCGAGCCCTAACTCCTTATAGCCTGGCCTCATTGGGGTCATGTAAAGAAAAACAAAGAAAGAGTAGGCCACTCTGATACCATTGATCTGGATTTAAATATGAATGAAATAAAGTACAAAAATGCAGTAGAAATAATACGTCATTTCATTAATGTAAAATACTGAAATATGCTTACAAAGAGAAATGGAAATAAACTAGTTAGGGCAATGGTAGCTTATCTCTGAGAAGAGATGTGGCGGCTACATGCCTCTGAAATGTGTTACAATGAGGCTAGAAGGCCTATTTATTGTTGAGAAACAATGAAAAACCCTAAACATCCAAAAACCTAATGCTAGGAGATGAAACGCCAAACTATGGGCCCCGTTTCGGGTAACTTGCTAAATCAACTTCCCGCGGTCGTAACTTTGGCGTACAATCTCCTTTTGATGTGCACAATAGGTCACTAGAAAGATCTATCCAAGGACTACAACTTTGGGAAGAGAAAGATTGACACTGTCTCATGTTGCTCCAACTTTTCCCAAAAAACGTCATTTAGGGCCTCAAAATGGCTTCGGAAGTTTAGTACCCCAAAAACTGCTAAAAATAATAAATTTGCTACAATTAAGAAAACTGAAAAACTTAAAGAGATAGTTATGGGGGTCCAAGTGGGATATCTGGGTGGCCACCAACATCCACCTGGATCATTTCTGCCCCCTTAGGAAGCAATGGTCCCCATTGCGTTGAGTTCCTCCCTAAGATGAGGAAACTTCTGCTGAGCTGGGTCCTTGGTGATATGCTCTAAAACCTCTGATGTGTCGAGTAATGGTGGGAAGCATGACCGAGGGCGGTCCACATTGAACACTCAGTGCAAGTGAAGGAATGGGAAAATGTTGTGCTCCAAATCATTGTTTCCCATAGCCTTGGTAATGGTGTAAGGAGCATGTCGGAGTGGTTTGAGCTTTTAATGGGCTCTTGTAAGGCGATCTTTCTACAGATGCAGCCAACCTTTGTTACCCACTTGAAACTTGTGTGGTACCCACGTGGGTGAGGAGAGTATGTTCCTGTCTGTTTTGATGACCATATCCATTGGCTACTACTGCTGTGTGGAGGAACCCTTACTCAACAAAAATTAGCATAAATCATTCGTCTAATTAGATCTCTGGCAGGGAAATGAAGAGGCACAACAATTGACTGGATCCTGGATCGCGGATTGGGGTTTCTGGAAGCTGGTTTGCCCAGTGCTTCAAAGGTGGGGGTTTGGGGGTCTGACAAGGTATCCCAAGAGAGTCAGGGGACAACAACGTTTTTGATGGGTCACACTGCAGATGAGTCAGTGGAGAACCGAGTAAGTGCAAAAAACCCTGGTCATTTTCTTATCTTTGGTATTTTCTGGGGTGGATTGGAAGATATTGTTATCAATGATAACATCAGGGGGAATGAGGGATTAAAATCATGTATGATACCGGATCTGGGATAATTTGAAGATGGCAAGGGGGAAATATTAGAAAAAACCCTTGCATGCAAGAGCCCCTTGAATTAGAAGACCAGTGATTCATTTAACATCTATGAAAATTCCAATCTGGAGGAGTTGACAGGAGAAGTATCGCTCGAGGGTTTCTGGGCACACTATGGATAGATAACTAAAGTATCGACATAACTCAAAGGGAAAAAGAAGGTGGTCCCACGCCTGGATCACTGGTTCTTGACGAAGAAGAAATCCAGGATTTAACGTTCCAGGAAGTGGGGGAGCATACCCATAATTCGGGAGAGGCGGGGAAGCTCTTAACATCCAGGGGTATTACCAGTTGGAAACATGTTGTGAATACATGATCAGGGCTGCTCTCCAAAGAAGGAATCAATGAGAGGGAGGAGTAGCCATTGGAAGGGGAAGAAGGGAGGGATTAGAATACACGAGAAAAGAGGAAGAAAATGAAGTTAATAAAGAGGAAGATGGTATGTCCAAATCTAGTTCTAGAGGTTGACATTTAGATTGATATGGTCATGGAAGCAACATAAGTAACTCTGGTAAGAAGAGAGTAAGGGAAAAATACTTGGCAAACTACATCTCATAGTGGATATCCAAAGCATGGAGGGAGGCTCTAGATCAATAGGTTGAAGTCACCACATTGGCTAGGGGATGGTTTATGCTAAAATTCAGCAAAGGAGAAACATTAGAATGGATAATGAGGTGAATTTGGTGCTTTATGAGAGCCCCAATATTGTTTGAAAGTGGAATCCTCTCTTTGACACTTAAAGAGAAAAGGTGGTTGAGATTCCTACCTGGGTTTGTCTTCTCGGAGTCCCCCCACACATTTGGATGGACGAGGTTTTTAGAGCTATCGGAAATACTTTGGGATCCTTTCTAAAGGCAGACATGTCATTTATGGAAAAAAGGGTCAGGATCTTGGGTCGTGTTTCGGTAAGGATAGATCCAAGGGAGGGTTTGGTTAAGGAAATTAACCTACAATATCAAGAATATTCTTACACCAATATCATCGATTATGAGGAGCTTCCCTTCCACTATCATAGGTGCCATAAATATGGTCATTTAGCACAGGACTTCCCTCTAGAGTTTAGAAGGAGAAGAAGACATAGAGGAGACCCAGGAAATGTAGAATGACCTTTGGCCAAAGAGGAGGAACTGGCACAAGCAGAGGAATTGGGGAATTAACAGCAGGGTGAACAAGTGTAGATGGAAATATGGAGAATGTGGTCATGCAGGAACAAGATCATCCTTAGGAGATAATTCAGGAATAACGAGAGAAGATGGGAGAAATCGACCCCGGGCCTCACCCGATGGGTACTGTCTCTCTTCCATTCCCTCTATACATGAATTTTTTCAATCTTTGCTCAATTCGATCTCGAGGCATCGTCCTTCCAGGCTTAACTCTATGGATAACTTGCTTATTGGATCTGTTTCTATTGCCTTGGATAGTATTATAACATCAATTCTAGCTATTAATCTGGACCCTCCCTAGTCTAAAGGCCTTTTTAATTTTTCCTCCCTTGTGAACACTATTGAGAAATCCTTCTATAACCTTCGCTACCCGAGGAAAGAAGGATATTCATCCGCAATATGTTGGTAGGTTGGGAGACTCTCAAACTCCCTCTGTGCATTGAAAGACTTCAGGATGAAATTATAACCTTTCAAAGACTCAACAAAGAGCTAAAATCGACATTGCTAATGGGAAATAATTATCTTTACAAGGGGTTCTTACAACAACGTAGGCCCCAGGCAAAATGTCTAAATGATTGTGTTGTCCTTCAATTGTCATGGTTATTCTAGTGCCACTAAAAAACTAGCACTTAAAAATTTGTTTCTTAACTATTGTCCTGATGTTATCATGTTGCAAGAAATTCTAGGAAATGGTGATGATGTAAAAATGGCTCTTAATAAAATTCTTCTGGGATGGTCTTTTATGACTGTTGATGCCAAAGGAAGATCTGTGGCTCTGGCACTAGAAGTCAAATATTGTGGTATGAAGCTATTTAATTCTTAGGGATCAAAACTGGTGTTGGGGACTGAGGTCTATTCATAAGAATTCTACTCAGAATTTTTATGCTTAAATATCTATAGGCCGTGTTAGGATAGGGTTATTTAATGGAATAACCTCTTCTCTAAATATTTTATGAATAATCCAAATTTGGTTGTTGGGGGGCCGCCTTGAATTTCTCATTGGGGTTATTGCAAACCTAGGGTCCTATAGCCCAAGATGATCCCTTGGCTGAGTTCTTTATGAAATTTTTTTCTCCATCAAGCTCATAGATGTAATCTACTAAAATCCAGACATACTTGGAGGAATAGGCATATGGGGGATGCTAGGGTAGCAAAGATATTGGACCATTTTCTCCTAAAAGAGGAAATGGCTTCTAGAATCCCCTCCTTCAGACACTGGGTTGGGGTAGAAGGAGACTCGAATCACTTGCCTATCCCGCCAAAATGAAAGGGGCTGACCAAAAGCCAAGGTCTCCCTTCAAATTTAACCCTTCTTATCTCAAAGAGGCATCTTTCAACAGCCTTGTAAAAGCTACCTGGAGGCCTTTGGCTAGTGATTAGGGGTCCTCTCTAGCCCAATATTTTATGGAGAAGCTAAAAGGAATGAAGAAGGAAATGATAGAGTGGGAAAATAAAAAAACATTAGGGATGAATCTAAATTAAGCAGGACAAGGGAGGAACTAGACTTAATGGAGAGCCCAAAAATGGATGGATATGATACTGAAGAGAAGAGTTAAAACATAAAAAAAAAATGGAGATAGAAAGAAGGAAAATAATAAATGATTTGTGAGTACAATGGAGATTCAAAAGCAGAGAAATCTGGCTTGGAGAAAGGGATGAAAATTTGAAATTCTTTCAAAATTATGCTAAAGGAAGGAAAATTTTAAACATGATATGGGGATTAAAAAGGGTAGAAGGCAACATAGAAAGCTCATTTACCGACCTAGCCAGTATGGGAAGGAACCACTTTAAAAAATTATTCAAACCTCCTCAAGCGGTTTCAATTGCAGAGGTGATATGGGTGGCCCAACTCTTTTCCCGATATGTTGAGGATGAGGAAAATGATTTTCTTATTTATCTAGTCAAAAGGGGAGGTAGAAGGGGTCTTAAAAAACTATGCAGAGAGAGAAGAATCTAGGGCTTGATGGCTAGACAGTGGAATTCTTTCAACACTTTTTTGAACTTATTGGGGATGAACTTACTAGGGTGTTGGAGGAATCTCAGGAAAAGGCTCTATTTATGAACCCTTTAGCACTACTTTCTGGGCACTAATCCATAAAATAGATGACCCTTCATATTTTGAGGAGTTTAGGCCTATTTTTGTATGTAATTGCATCTATAAAATTATAGCTAAAGTTATCGCAGTTCGTTTAAAACCAATTCTTTGAAGGAATATTTCAAAGGAAAATTTTGGGTTCCTTGATGGTAGGTAGATTCATGAAGCAATTGGAGATACTCATGAGACATTGCGTAGTATCAAATGGAGTAGTAAAAAAGGGGTGATAGTTAAAAGTGATCTATCTGAAGGATATGACAAAATCCGTTGCCTTTATATCTGTCTGACGTTGACACACATGGGATTCAATATTTGTTTTATAAATTAGATAAAGGGATGTATATAAAATGGAAGTTTTGTTATCCTGATAAATAGGGAAACTTCCTCTTTATTTCACAGCCAAAGAGGTATTCGATAGGGCTATACACTATCCCCTCTCCTTTTCTTAATAGTGGTAGAAGGTCTTAGTCAATTGATTCTAGCTGCGAAGAGAAGAGGTGAGTTTAAAGGTATTGAAGTAGCCATAAATTTGTATATCACTCACTTTCTATTTGTGGATGATACCCTGTTATTCAGTGATGGAAGTATAAGTGTCATTCAACACTTAAAAACCTCCCTCGTTTTTTTATAGTAACAACGGGGATGTGTATAAACTCTCATAAATCATCTTTGATCGATGAAGGCTTCTGAGGGACCAAAATTACTAGGATCACCTCGGTTATCCCATTTGAAGCTAAGGCGATGAAGGGTAGCTTCAAGTATTTTTTTTTTCACCTTAAACCATAAACTTATAGGGAACAAGTCTGGCACTGGTTTCTGAAAAAAATTGAAAATTGCATAAAACATTGGAGCTATAAATGGCTATCGAGAGCTGAGAGACTGGTTTTGATAAAAGTGGCCCTTCTATCCATTCCTGTATACTAGATTGCACTAACATGGGTCCCAAAATGCATACTGTCACGAATCAGGAAAGTGTGTAGCTGTTTTCTTTGGGTTAGAACAAAGGAGGACTATGTGCTGCCATGGGTAGCATGGGACAAAGTTGCTAGACCAAAGGAATGGGGAGGATGGGGCATAAAAGATGTATCATTTTTTGCATCCTCACTAGAAGAAAAAATGGGGTAAAGGTTAATATCAATGGAGAATATGTGGACGACAATTGTCAAAAGGAAATACATAAACCCGATTCCCATTGATGAATGACTGCAAAGACCTGGAAAAAAGTCTCCCCATGCTTCAACAATATGGAAGGTGGCCTTTTACTCTTTCAGTATAATAGAAGATGGATTGGCTTGACACATTGGAAATGTGGAGAACCTCTGAATAAGCATCGACCCATGGGTGGGATGCAATGAAGGGTTTACTCTCTCAAGGGAGGTTTTCGCTTGTTTACATTCCCAAGGGTTACACTCTCTGAATATGATTGCAAGGGAAGATTTATATACTATATGGAATTAGGGATGGAAATTAGTGGAGGATCTGCAGCTTGAGCCCCAATGGAAAGAGGAATGACAGAGTTACATTAGAGAACTTCAGCAAAAAATGTCCGATTAAGGGATTGATCTGATGTGCTTAGATGGGTACATGCTCCTACAGGAAAATATTCTCCAAAGTTCAGGTATAGCTACCTTATGGTAAGACGGGCTTGGGGAGTTTGGGAATGGTGGTTTAAATTGTTATGGAAATTAAAAAGCCCAGCAAAATCAAGACTCTTTTTTTGGTGTATCCTAAGAAACAAAATATCTACATGGGATAACCTCTAAAAAAAGAAACAAACACGGTCTTGGATGGTATACTCTCTGCAAAATCGAGGAAGAAACATTCCAACACCTCTTCATAAGTTGTCCATTCAACATTAAGACTTGGGAAGAAACTTTGAGACTTTTGGGGAAATCAAAATTATGGAATGGGGAAAATTTAAGGGATGTCTAGCAAAGGTGGTGGAATCCTACCTCGGATGAAAACATGAGAAACCTCCCTTTGATTAACTCATGAGGAATTTCGCTGGTTCGAAATCAGAGTATTTTCCAAGATTTGTCCCCTTTACATTCCCCAATTGCTGTTGAATGTGCCTCTATATATGCTCTAATTCCCTCCAAACCTAGTCAAGACAACTAGGAACATTACAGAAGAATAGATCATGGATGAAATTCCACGGGATTTCTTTGATGGTACACCTGATCGTCGAGACAAATGTGGCTCAGGTCTTGTCATACATGTCAACAACCAAGAAATTTTGAAAGCTTCGGTGGGCCTTGGCCAAGGATCAAACAATTTTGTTGAACTTCAATCATTGAAACTTTTACTATGTTGGATTATTCATATGAGGATGGGATCGGTTCAAATATTTGGAGACTCACTGAATGTTATAAAATGGTTTAACGAAGATCAAATATGTCAAAATTATATTTTGATTCCATTACTAGAAGAAATTTTACTTTTAAAACAACATTTTGATCAAATAATTGTATGTCACATTTATAGGGAGAGGAATTCACAAGCAAATCTCCTTTCTAAGGAGGGTCTGCAACAGGATATGGGCTCTTGGTGCATAACTGAAGTTGAAGAAGACATGATCCATGTGTCAGATCAAAAACATTTTAACTCTTAATCTGAATGGATACTCAATTTTTTTTTTTTGACTCAGCTCTGTCATTTACTTTTTGATGTTGTTGTTTTTTCAATTGTCAAAAACTTGTTATGATAGTTTATGGCTATCAATTTTTGTATACTTTGAAAAAGAATAGTTATGTTTTTATGGGTTGTTTTCCCCATTAACGGGTAGGCTCGGGATCTGGATATGGTTCTTTTTGGCTTATGGGTTTGAGTAGTTTTCAATACTATAATCGACCTAGAGATGGTTTACTATATGTTTCTTGTGGACATGTAGTATTTTGAATGCTTAAATGCATCTACAAATGTAACTTTTTATTTCCTTAATATAAAGTTTGATTTTTTCCTTGGATTTGTTTTTTTTTTTTAATAATAAAAACTAAAAATGTTTAATTTATTTTCAAAATTATATGCATAAACTTCTTCCCCCACTCATTTTTAACTCATTAATTTTTCACTGGTTCACTTTTTCTCACTCTTAAATATTTAGTCTCTTTATTTCATGTGATATCATCGACCAATACCATGTACCCAAAACCACAACTCATTTGACTTATTCCTCAACATTTGAGAAGCTTGAAGAAGTAAAAAAATTATTATATTTATTTATTTGATTTTATTTGACATAAAATATAACTATATCCCACTTGAGAGAAATGAGAAGTCTAAGTAAATATTTACTATTGTTTCAATTTCCTTACTACTAATTCTTTTGCAAGATCTCTCTCATCATATTTGCATCCCTCCAACCATGGATTCACAAGCTTCTTCTTATATGTGATACCCCTTTGTCTCTATGTAATTTTCTCATTATTTTTAGAATGAATTATCTTTAGATGTGATGGCTGGGAAGATATGATGAATTTGAATAAAGAAAACAATAAAACATGATGATGTAATAAATGAATTTTATTAATAAAAAATATGGAAATTACTTGGGAAAGAAACACTTGAGTTAAGAGATTTCTGCCAAGATTTGGAAATGAGTGTTGGTGGATGAGATCAAACTAATCTTCCCTTAAATAACTCTTAAAAATCCCGAGGACTTAATTAGAAAGATCTAATATTATGGGAAAGAAAATCTATTAAATCAATCAGCTGCAAAAAAATATTGAGTAAAAGGTGGAATAAATTGCTGCAGGAGAGAAAGGACGACTTTAAGGAAAAAGGAAAGAAAGATTAGGGTAGTGGTTTGAAAGACCCATAAAAGCAGGACGTTGTTGAGGAAAAATATGCCAAGGAAGCAATCTAAAAAAGGTACATTTTTTGGAATCACAAGGCTGTTGATTGATTTGACAATATATCTCCGCTCGGGGGGACTAGAGGACTAGTTCATGGTAGGGAGGGAAGTGTTTTCCCAAGTGCATTTCTAGCGATTGTTATGATTATAAATTTTACATATTTATATTAGAACAAGTTTATTCTTGTAATAGTAATTGAGCCTATGAAAGAGGTGCATCATAGTAAGAAAAATAACATTTGAATGCACACTGTTGTTATATCTAAATTAGGGTTATTTGACTGCTTAAGTAAAAATATTATTTGTTTTTCCTTAGATGGGCTAGGTGCATCTTTAGTTTTATTGTTTAGTACTAGGGTATTTAAGTAATTTTTATCATCAATATGACAACATAGAAGTTATTAGCATTTTCTTATGAATATGACATCAGAGAAATGATGTCAATAAAGTAAAGATAAACGAATCATCTGGTAAGGAATAACTTTGAGCATTAGATGACTCTAATCCTATAGTAATTAGTTGGGGATGGACCATACAAACGTACTGTATGATTTAGAGTAATGTTATTTTTTTAGGTTAAAGTTCATAGTAATTCCTCTGTAGGTAAATTAATGCAAAAATCTATGTGTAAATATGTCAGGAAAAATGAATCTATGCGTATTATAGAATTGTATGAAATGAAACCAAATCACAGGAATTGAATCCTCAATAATATGACCACACTATCGTGTCCCAAAAAAAAAAAAAAACTTATGATAGTTATGATTTCTTTTCATACCAGTGAGTAGCGTATTTTAACCAGAAATTCCTACTGTTACATGTACAAAAGAACCATGCAAGCAAAAAAAAAACCAAATTTCCTTCTGCAATAGAGAAAAAATATGCAATAAGTCTAATAGATTAGGACTTATGATTCTTCTCGAGGCCAATAGAAAGAGAAAGTATTCTATATGTCCATTTAGTTACTAACTAAATAGATAGTGTGTGTCAATTACTCATTAGTAGGCAATATGAATTAGCATAATAGAGATAGAGATGCTTTGAAAACTGACGTTTGAACAATTAGACAACCAAATATTACCAGATCTCTAACCATTATTATTAACACAAAAAATTGTTGAGTAATAGAAATCTTAATATATATTACTTTAATTAACTTTCAATATATATATTTGAGGAAGTGGTAAGCAAGATCAATTCATTTAATTAAGGGAGTATATGTAAACAGGACAATTGTCAACATAACTAACTAAATAATATTCATATTATTAGTCCCTGCCTGGGACTAATAGCGATCGATCGATCGTTGACCTACCATTACTTGATACTTTGACCGGTTTTTTTTTCGGTGTTTTCACATTTTAACCTAAGTTTGATGCTCCCAATTTTATTCAACAAAATTTTACCCAAAGTTTTTGGTTCCGCAAATGATTGAGGTCTTATTGCAGCCTTCACGTTGCCCGATGCAAAAATATTGAGGCAATCTCATCTTATCCAAAGTACGCTGTGGTAGGCTGTGGAGGCAAAGTTTACAATATCATCTTATCCTAAGTTCTTTCTGGGGCCTGTTCCACGTTAAGCCAGCACCTAATTTAGACATTTGTTCATAGAGATATTTGCATGTTGACCACCTGTCAGCGTATGGAACCCTGTCAAAGCTTATATCACAAGCAGAGAACCCTGCGAGGAACCTTTCAACTCTGTGTTCTCGTTCCTAACTCTGGTGAGTTCTTTTGATCTACACCTAAGCCATCAACATGCTTGTGGCATTACTCCAAGCTTAGGCGAGACGACTGCTGTGACTGCCACGTAGTTCTTTCCTCTGTGTTCAAGCGACAACAGTCAGATATAATCGTATGAAATTGACGATTATCATTATACTTAGGATTTCTAAGAGTTTTTAATGGACTACCACAAAAATCTTAGTATTTTGCATGTTTTTTCTTTGTGATTGTCGACATGTCGTCTCTGAAAGAGGGTTTTTGACCCGAACTTTCTACAACATTTCTCCATCTCCTACGGAGCAGATAACAAGTGTTTGTGGTTCCACCAGTTCCATGGTTTCACCATCTGGCATTCCAAAGTAGACTATTTTTCCTTCTCTCCGGAGGGAAATGTTATTAATAGTTGACCCCGACTCTGCGTATAAAGGCAATCTCGTTCTCTTACAGAACTCTCTTGTAACAATAACATCTCTTCTATGCTTGTATGATGTATTTGGCATATCATTTTTTTTGGTCTGGCTTGCTAATCCTTTGAAATGACAAGCTGTACGGAATATGACTGCTATATAAACTTCTCACAAAAAGGAATGTGAACATCCACCAGGAATCAACAGGTAATTTACCATCATTCCTCATTTCCCAATGTTTTCGAAGAAGTTCTATGGTTAACTTCTCTCTGATAAGGGTTTTTTGCTCGGTCCTGAAGATTTTGTTCAATGGGTTATTTTTCCCTCTCACAAAGTTAATCTACATTGCTCTTAGTTTAGTGAGTAGTTTATTTTAAATTGGGTAAACCCCAAGTCTTCGCTTTCCCAATTTAAATTTTCAGTCAACTCTTTGTGGCTGTAACCGCAAGGGTTCGACGACTTCTATGAAAACCTTTAAGCCACGGGCATAGTTTAGAATCTATTACTCTACGAGTGCATTGTACAGATTTTTCGGTAGGTTTCTCTGGACCCTTCCAATTTCTCTTTGATTTGAAACTTTGGATACGAAGATTGTTTCCATAGCTTTTACCTTTTGTTATAATGTCTTCATTATACAGACTGCAATTTCCCTCAGGGATTCCAAGTCTTTTTTCCTGTGACCATTATTTAGCGTTATAGGGGATTAATTTGTTTTCCTTATTATAACCCTCTAGGTTTATACTTCGTTTCTTCGAATTTAGAAAGGAAGATTCATTAATTTTATTTCCGATACAAGAAATGGCACCTAAACTATTTTGTTTTTCTCTCTACCGTATTTTTTTTTCTAGCCTTAACTTTTATATGACCATAGTACATAAAATACTTCAGACTGTCATTTCATATTGAATTCTCTTTCATTCACGCATTACAGTCTTAACATTTCCACATATAATGGATTTTGTTTTTCTTCTATATATTCTAGTTGGATAGCAGGGTTATTTGCTTCTATATTAGGTGAAGTCCTTCTCTCGTTAAAAGATTTGTGTTTACATTCTTATTGGTAACCCCAATTTCGGTGGTGTACAATTTTCTCATTAAATCGTTGTTTGTAAATTTTTACAGGTACCCATTTTCCTAATTGTTAGCCACCCGGTTGCTCTTCCGGGGTTGCCTTCGGCAACTTAGTTATATTTTTTGACAGAGACAACTTTCGTTGTCATAGTACATTCTACTTTCTTTTTTTGGTTCATATCGAATTTGTTTTGACTATATTTACAGAGTATTAGTTAAGTACAATTTCTATATTGTGATCTTTGAGAAGGTTCCTTACACGGGATCCATTCTCAGCCATACTTTTGTGTTAATGTTTGACCAGCATTTAACTTCTATTAAAATTGTTCAATGGCAAGCACCATAAAATTAATTCTGATATTTATAAAGTTAATTCAGCTCTCATATATGTTTGTTAGTCCCTTAATTTCCATATTATTATCTACCTTCTGGTTACATAGCTTCAACCCCAGAAGATGTGCCAGGGAAGCCACGCACCGTGGGATCCCACCTGATAGATGCAGGTGCCCAGATGCTTCAGAGCTTCACCCCTGTGAAGCAGTTTCAACAGGTATTTGATTTCTTAATCTTTCTTCTTTTAATTTCCTGAAGTGTTATCAGAGAATTTGGTTATGCTTCTTCAAAATTGTTTTCATTATAAAAATGATTACAAGTAATCAGTAACAAAAAAAAAAATTCCCTAATCAAATTGCTAGAATGCTAACCTGCTGCAGTGCTACCGGAAATTAATGATAAATCACCTCTGTGGAAGCCGCGTGCAGAAGACTGATACTGATATTCTGATGGTCATTCAACACGCTCTCCTTGAGCTGAAGGTGAGTGGCGTCAATGCATTTTGTGTAATTTTCAACTGCTGCGTCCCAATTTTTTTTCTCTGAGTCATTATCGGAATTCAAAGTGCCTCCATCCATGGAGTTATCATAGCAAACCCGTTAAATAACGTCATTTCCAACATAAGCTAATGTACATGTGTGAAATATACAACCTACTTTAATGTAAATGCTGATGCGCTTTATAATATGAAATATAATCCATACTGACTAACAGGAGAGGACACACACATCCGTTAAGAAATTAGAAAGAGTTTATGAGGTTATGAAATAGCAATGATGTGACAAGTGGGTTGCATGCACTCCCCAAATGCTTGCCCCACGTCCTTTCCTACGCTCGGTGTCTTTATATCTGTAATAAATGACGTATATAATGGAGGTTCATATAAAAAACTATTTTTAATATAAAAGTTAGTAATTTTATTTCTTTTTGATTTTTACATCATATTTTCCTGAAATAAATAATTATAAAAACCAAACATACCATTTTTTATGATCTCAGTTAGTTAATAATTGATTATTTTCCTAAACAAGCTTAATTTTTATCATATATTAGGTCATATTGAATATAGAATAGTTTTTTTTAATTGTAAATAAAATTTTTAGGTCATATTGAATATAAAATAGTTTTCGTTTTAATTGCAAATGAAAATTTAAAATAAATAGAATGTCATATTTTTCTTCTTCTGAAAATAACTGCTTTCAATCCATTATCATAAAAAAATTACATATCTAAATACAAATAAATTATTATAAAAAAAAAATTACATATATAAATACAAAGAAATTTAACCGTTTCTAAAATATTCAAAACCTAAAATCGAGTGTATTAAAAAATAATCACTGTTATCGAATTTACATTAACATAAATTTAAAATTCCAACCTTCTAAAATAATCACTGTTATCGAATTTACATTAACATAAATTTAAAATTCCAACCTTCTTCGAGTGATCGACTTGTGCATTATGTTTCCTCTTACCATCATCGTCCCATCTTAGATGAAACGAAAAGTCCTGCATGATATCATTCAACTATTCACTGATTAGATTTGTCTATTCGATACTTAGTGTAACTATCATTAAAGAAGCAAAACAATCCACAGTGCCTGTAAAATATTATCCAAGACTTTTTTAAGCACCGTTATGATAGTATGATCGTCCTGCGCAGCACCCACATGAATTGATGTCAGCTAGCTTCTTTGCCAAAAGCACAAGAAATGGTGCACAAATCAAAAAAAGGCTTCATTCATTTGTGCTTGAGGGAGGCCATTCGCTTACGGCATGGACTACCGGCTGCATGCAGCACTTGTTTAATGTTGCTAAGCATAGAAAAGAGAAGAGTCGTGTTGAGAATCAAAGACACAAATATGAAAAAAATCAAAATTTCCATTAAATCAAGAATAGAAAATAGGGGAGTAATATTATATTCGGAAATGCCTAAGGAGGGGGGCTCTGTTGGGGAGACACATTTCTTGACAGAGGAAGGTACCAAAGCCGAATGTGAATGAGTGAGGCAGTTTGCAGAAAGTCAAGGGTTTGCTACTTGAAATTCCACCATTCGATCAAGAACCATCATCACGACCATCCACCTCTACCAATGTACCTATACGAATAAGTGACCACGTGAACACCATGTGAATCATTACCACTTGGAAAAAAATTGTATGGTGCCCAGAAATTGAAACGAAAATGGTTGAATATGGTAAGGGTAATTGGCGGTCATTGGGAAGGTCGTTGTCACCATTTTCAAAGGTGGGCTGAGTTAACACAATAAACATAAAATTTTTCTAGAGGCTTTCATACCAAGTTGAGGTGTGTCCATGCACGCCTAAACAAATTTTACAGAGATGGAAACCTTATGTATATCAAAGGATTAATGAATTTCATTTGCATTATGGCATCAATGTGCACCTAGCCAACACTAAGGTTATATATGGTCCCTTGGCCTTCAAAGGAAGAAAACTTATGGCTATATGCTATATAGATAACTTTATATAACCACAAGATATAATCATCACGATGAAACAAGGGGAATGGATCAAAAGTAAAGGAGTGGAGCTTTATAGTCTACTTAAGGGAACAACTATTTCTTAACTGTCATTTATCATAATCAAAATGATTCAGTGATAAGACTTTAGAGTTACTTGTATGCAGGGTAATAGTAGTTTGTAAGTAGTATTGGACAGGAAGAGAATAATAAGTAACAACCATATATTTACATGTAAGTTACATTAACTTATCGTTATAAAAAAAAAAAAAAAAAAAAAAAAAATTGAGGCAAGTGAGGTACATTACAAATGGTATCAGAGCACAATTTCAACATTGGGCTTGGAAAGAACCATCATGCTTAATGGATAATGTACATAAGTGTGAATATGAGATTTGATAACATCATTTTGTATTGTTTATAAGGTGTTTCAAGTGAAGCAGACTGCCACAGAATGACATAGGAACCCGCACTAGCCATAAAGGTTGGTAAATAATTATATGTGGAATTGGGTAATGGAAGTACCCTACAAACCTCTTAGTTTATGGATGTCATCACGAACCTCCAACAAGAATTGTCTTATCTCAGAAGAATCAATGAATGTATGTTAAAGGCTAGTGAGGAACATGAGATGGTGATAAGAGAGTTGACCGAAAAATGTAGCCATTGAAACATAGAACCAGATTAGGGAAGAAAAGGAAAAACTTGGAAATAGAATCTGAGAATTCTCGAAGCAGAGGTGACTATTATAGGATGTATCTGAAATCATAGAAAGGAAAGAAGAAAATGGAGTTACAAGGAAAATTTAGGAAAATTAAAACCCCTACTTGTGATGGGGAAAAATAAGAATATGTGGAAGCACAGCTTCTTAACATAACCAAATATTTTCAGGCCTATGAGTATGAGAGTAATTTGAAGGTCATATTGGCCATTTAACATCTGCAAAAAAAAAACAAATATTTGTTTTTAAGAGGCAAAAAGTGTGAACCTGTTGTAATAGAAGACAATTTCTTGAAGGAATTCAAGAATCAGTTTAAGTCTCAATATCTTAATGAGCGATATTATGATGATCAGGCCAAGTAGTTCCATGAATTAAAGTTGGGACAGTTAACTATGGATGAGTTTATGGCATGATTGACAAACCTATTATGGTATGTTCCCTACATTAAATAAGAGAAACCCCAGGTGCAACGATTTTTGAACTGTTTACCAGCCCCGTACAGAGAAAGGATTGAATTTGACAATCCTAAGACAATTGATGAGGAAGTAACGAAAGCCATATTGTGTTACCAACCATTCAAAAATAGAAGTGAAAGGTTAAAACCGTGGAAAAGTAAGGACATAAACAAGGTTGTAACGAATACAAAAAAACATAAACCCTCTTATTTTAAGAATTTTGGGAAGGGCCATTAGCGAAAGAACTTCAGCAAGGGAAATCTAAATCAGCCAGCATAGTCTCAAACTGGGTCAAAACCCATGGATCTCAACAACAAAACAAGCGGTGGGGTTATGGAGAGAGAATTGCTGAAGTGTTTCGGGTGTGGTGAACCACACCTATTGAGAGGCTTCCCACATAATTGTTTGTTCATTTAGAATATTCAATTTGTTCATGAAGCAACAACTATGAAGGACATGGTTAGGAGAATTATTAGGATTGGTGCCACATTGGAAGACATACAGGTTGAGCACCAGTTTACCATGATTAAGATTGAAGGTACCATTTTAAACCAATGTGTTTCTGCTTTAATTGATACAGTGGGTAGTTTAAGTTACATTAATCCCCAAATTGTGGAAAAATGTGAATTAAAATATGAAAAATTAAAGAATGCATGGTTGGTATAGTTAGAAGCTGCTACCAAAAGAAAGGTAACCAGTCAAATAAGGCAGTGTCTCATTGACTTAAATGGCTATCCTTCAGAAGTAGATTTTAACATTCTTCCTTTAGGATCCTATGATATACTAATAGGCATGGATTGGTTGGAGAAACAAGGAGTTGTTATAAATTGTTTGGAGAAAATAATGAGTTATATGGGTCAAGATGGGTAAACCTGGTTAGTTAGAGTTAAACCAAAACGAATATCAGTCTGGCAAATTTGATCTTCATAGCTAAAAATGAATGCAAGAAAGGGATGCCAGATACTGATGGTGCAGGTGGAAACAAATGAAAAACAAACAAAAAAAAGGAAATATAGATACGTTTCCAATGCTTAGTGAGTTTCAAGATGTTTTTCCAGAGAAAATTTTGGGTTTACGTCCCCGTAGAGACTTATATTTCTCCATCTTTTTGGTACTTGGTACCACCCCAGTGTCTATAGCTCCTTACTAAATGAGTATATAAGAGTCATTAGAACTAAAAATGTAGTTACATGATCTATTAGACAAAGGTTACATCATACCCAATATCTCACCATGGGGGGCCCCTCTACTATTTGTTAAGAAAAAGGATGGAACATTTGGTATGTGTATCGATTATCACCAATTGAATAAATTAACTGTAAAGAATAAATACCTTCTACCTCGAATTGATGATCTGTTCGATCAAGTGAGGGGAGAAACTATATTTTCAAAGATTGATTTAAGGATCGACTATCACCAATTGCGGATAAAAGATGAAGATATTCATAAGACAACTTTTAGAACTAGATATGGTCACTATGAGTTCGTAGTGTTACCCTTTGGTCTCACTAATGCACCAACAACCTTTATGTGTTTAATGAACAATGTACTCCACAAATACCTTGATAGGTTTGTGCTGGTATTCATAGATGACATTTTAGTATATTCTAAAAATGAAGAAGAGCATAAAGAACATTTAAAATTGGTGTTATAAAATTTAAGAGAACATCGACTATATGCTAAACTCAACAAATGTGAGTTTTACAAAGACAAAATATAGTATTTGCATCGTGTCATTTCCAAGGAATGACTTTCTGTTGATCCTCAAAAGGTTAGGGCTATTATGAATTTTCCCATACATAAGGATGTATTAACAATTTTCTCATTTACGGGAATCACAGGATATTATCGAATATTTATAGAGGGCTTTTCAAAATTGGCTTACTCCATTACTTCCTTACATAAGAAAGGAATAAAGTTTGAATGGACAACCAAATGGTAGGAAATATTTTCCCAGTTAAAACAACTTCTGACATTAGCTCCTATAATAAAAATTTCAGACCCAAATAAGGAATTCACTATTTATACCGATCCTTGTTTGGAAGGCCTTGGGGGAGTGTTGATGTAGGGAAATGTTGTAGTGACCTATGATTCTAGGAAACTGAAAATACATGAGAATAATTATGTTGTATATGACTTAGATTTGGTTGCAATGATACATGCTCTAAATATGTGGAGACACTATCTTTTAGGAAAGAAAATTACTTTGGTGACGGATCATATTAGCTTGAAATATTTGTTTAGTAAACCATATCTAAATCCTAGACAAGCAAGGTGGTTGACTTTCTTCGGTGAGTTCGAGTTTGATATAAAACACATAAAAGTTAAAGAAAATAAAATAGCAGATGCCTTAAGCAGACATGCACATGTTATTGGGAGCATCTATGATCAGTATTAGTACAAATTTTGTAGAGCGTATTAAAAATTCAATATAACAAGATCATAAATATCTAGAAATTGAACATAAATTACACAAAATGAAATTTTCAGGATATGTTAAAAATTTTGAAAAATTACTAACATACCAAAATAGATTGTATGTTCCTAATGTGAGGAATTTAAAACAAATAGTGCTAGATGAATAACACAAGAAACCATATGTATATCATCATGGTTATCAAAATATGTTAACAACATTAAGAAAATAATTGTTTTGGTTGGGCATGAAGAAAGAGGTGGTGGAATACTTAGCAAAATACTTAGAATGTCAGCAAGTCAAGGTGGAACATCAACACCCTGCTAGACAGCTAAGCCCACTACCGAATCCTGAATGGAAATGAGAAGTGATTTCATTCAATTTTATATAGGATTTCCAAAGACAAAATGACAATATGACTCCATTATATGGTGGTGGACACCTTGAGTAAAGGAGAAAATTTTATACCAGTGTAGTCTACTTATGGAACAACACAAATTGGCAATATTTTTTATGAAGGAAATTTTCCAACTTCATGGAGTACCAAAGATGGTATTTTTGGACAATAATGCTAAATTTACCTCTAAATTTTTGAAATATTTGTTTGGGGCCATGGGAACTCAACTAAATTTCAGCACCGCATATCACCCTCAAACTGATGGAAATACAAAGAGAACTAATCAGATTTTGGAAGACATGTTGAGAATGTATGTCATGGATATGCCTACCAAATGGGAGGATTTTCTACATCTAGCAGAATTTCCATACAACAATAGTTACCAAAATTAAAAAAATGAGTCATTTTGAAGCTTTGTATGGTAGAAAATGTCATACACCTCTTAGTTGGAGTCATATGGAGGACATATTGATATTGGGACCAAAATATTTCTAGGAAATGGAATAGGTGGTACGAAAAGTTAGACAAAACATCAAAATGACGCAAGATAGGCAGAAAGGTTATGTGGAAAAAAAATAATTCATAAAGAATTTAACATTGGAGTCCATGTTTATTTAAAAGTAAAAATGAGGAAAAGTACTTTAAGGACTGGAACTTGTGAAAAAATGGGACCATGATTCTGCGAGCCTTTTGAAATATTTGACAAAATTTGTCTAGTAGCATATCAGCTAGCCTTTCCTAGCCATATTAAAGTGCACAATGTTTTTCATGCGTCTTTATTAAAAAAAAAAATCCTTGATAATTCTCACATTATTGACTGGATTTTGATACAGGTGGAACTTGAAGGAGTTTTCTTGCCAGAGCCACTCTACAGCCTAGATCAGGAGGAGATCTTGCTCCAGAATTGAGTCGTTGCTTGGGTTAAGGTGCAGTGGAGGCAGTTTATACCTAAGGAGGCTACTTGGGAGCAAGAGGATGTAATGAAAGAGGCTTACTCAACCTTGTTCTAGGAATCAAGAAAATGAATAAGAAACACAGGGGACACTGTTAATTTTAAAAGGGGGGAGATGTAATACCCCTTTGTTTCTATGTGATTATCTCATTACATTTAGACTAAATTATTTTTAGATGTGATGGCTGGGAAGCCATGATGAACTTCAATAAAAAAACAATAAAGCATTATGATGTAATAAATGAATTTTATTAATAAAAAATATAGAAATTGCTTGGGAAAGAATCACTTGAGTTAAAATATTTTTGCCAAGATTCGGAAACCAGTGTTGGTGAATGAGATCAAACAAATCTTCCCTTAAATAACTCCTAAAAATCCCAAGAAGTTGATTAGCAATATGTAAATGATGGGAGAGAAAATATATTAACTCATTCAGTTGCAGAAAAACACTGTGTAATGAGTGGAATAAAGTGTCGCAGGAGAGAAAGGCAAGGTTTAAGGAAAAATGAAAGAAATCCTAGGTCAGTGGGTTGGCAAACCCATAAAAGAAGGATGTTTATGAGGAAAATATGTCAGGGAAGTAATGTATAAGAGTACATTGTCTGGAATCACAAGGTTGTTGATTCCTTTGGCAATAGATCTCTACTCGAGGGGGACTGGAGGATCAGTTCGAGGTTGGGAGGAAAGTGTTTTCCCAAGTGCGTTTCAAGTGATTGTTAAAGTTAGAAATTTTGTGTATTTGTATTAGAACCAATTTATTCTTGTAATAGTAATTGAGCATATGAAAGTGTTGCATCGTAGTAAGAAAAATAATGATTGAATGCACACTATTATTATATCTAAAGTAGGATTATTTAGAATTGTTATGTAAAATTATTATTTGTTTTGACTTAGATGGGGTAAGTGCATGTATACGTTTATTGATTAGTACAGGCCCGATAGTTAAGTAAGTTTTCTCATGAATATGACAACAAAGAATTTATTGACGTTTTATTATGAATATGACATCAAAGAAATGATGTCAATAAAAAAGTAAATATAAATGAATCATCTAGTAGGGAAATACTTTGAGCATTACATTATTCTGATCCTATATTAATGAATTGGGGATAGATTGTACATGTGTGCTTAATGATTTAGAGTCGTGTTACTTTTTTTTAGGTTAAATTTCATAGTAATTCCTTTGTAGGTAAATTATGCAAAAATATTTGTGTAAATATGATGGGAAAAATGAATATATGTTTATTATAGAATTGTATAAAATGAAACCAAATCATAGGACTAAAATCCTCAATAAGATGATCCCACGATTGGGTCCAAAAAAAAAAATGGAAAAAAATATGATAGTTATGATTTCTAGTCATATCAATCAGTAGTGTAATTTACCGAGAAATTCCTGCTATTACATGTATAAAATAACCATGGAGGAAAAAAAGAACAAGCTTTCCTTTTGTGATAGAGAACAAAATATGCAGTAAGTCTAATATATTAGGACTTTTGATTCTACTTGAAGCTAACAGAAGGAAAGAGAAAGTATTATGTATGTCCATTTAGCTACTAACTGAATAGATAGTGCATGTTAGTTACCCATTAGTAATATGAATTAGAATAATAGAGATAGATATATTTGGAAAACTGGCGTTTGAACAGTTAGACAAACAAATTTTACCAGATCTCTAATGAGCATTATTAATATAGATAAATAGTTGAGAAATACACTTCTTAATATATAGCTACTTTAATTAAATTTCCCTGTATATTTGAGTAACCGGTAAGCAAGATCCATTAATTTAATTTAGGGACAATATATGTAAACAAAACTAACTAAATAAAAATTAGATTATTTCATCTTGCTGAGCACATAAAAGAGAAGAGTCGTGTGAAGGACTAGAGACACGAATATGAAAATAATTACATTTTTTTGTTAAATCAGGAACAGAAAATAGGGGAGTATTATTATACACAAGTAGCTTCTCATAAACAGTATCACGTAACCCTTCATCAACAAATCGATTTCCTAGAAATATAAGTATATAATTGACATACAAAAACCAGTTGTGACAAATAACAAAAACTAAAGTTAAGAGTTCAGTGGTGCGATGAAGGCTACATGCCACTACATCATTAAGAGTTACAATATAGATATTTCATCGGTAGAATCTGTATTAGGAGAAATGTCCCTTAATTCCTTCAAAAGGTAGTGAACCAAGAGTAAGAGACACAGATTCTGATGTGACAATGTAACTCTTAAAATAAAAAATGAGAGTTTTTCTTAACCTTGTGACACAATCCCAGTAGCTAGGGATCATGGAGTTTCCTAGGGTCACTGACCTGTAATTCACGACAGCAAGAGGCCAAAAAACACAGGTTGGGATAGGTAATGAATGATGGTCTCTCCAAGATTTAGTACTTGTCACAACAAAATTATTAACAGAATGAGTTTTACCCTGATACAAATAGGGTACAGGGTATAGGTGAAAATCACAACATAAGGAACAAACAAATTCTTATTCATGGTGGTGTGACCATTTACCTGTACAAGAAGAAATAATTTGGCGCTTTGTTACTTAGAAAGGAAACAAAAGAATTAAATCTCAGGGGAGAAGAGTCAGAAGCATAATCCACACACTAAACTCAGACAGTAGTACCAAACCATATTCAAGGGTTTGAAATTTTGTGACCCTTAGAAGAAATTTGCACTCAAAAATTATGGGTAAAGTGAATTTCATAGTATGGAAGGAAACATAAATGAACCCTCAAACTCTACCTAGTAATTCTCGTGCAAATACAAATTAAGCCAAAATGAATATGCTGTGATGGAAACCTGGAAGGTTGAAAGAAAGCCTACAACACACATTAAAAAAACACCTGTTAAAGAGTGACAATATATATAACAAAGATAAGGATTTTCAAAATATGTATTCAAGTTGGTAATAAACCCTCGTAACTGACGGAAATTCCCGCACTCGAAAACTCTGGCTAGAATGTCCAAAATCAGTGAACCCACAATAACGGGGGTGGTGTATTAAACTTGTTTCCATAAATAACCTTGAGTAAGTAAGGGTTTTTTTAGAGTACATAACCATTACAAACCTTTGTGTGATGAATAACACAAAATGAAACTAACAAAAATACCTTGCTCTCTAAGAAAATGACCATACCTTACCAATTTCCATGGTAACACTGAGGCGAGGAAGGGTTACACTTTATAGTAGCTTCTAGAATGATGAACAATTGGATGCAATTCATAAATACCATAGGAGGGGTGCTCTCTTAGTGAGACACATTTCTCGGAAAAGGAAGTTAAAAAACCAGAATGCGACTGAGGGAGGAGGTTTGGAGAATGTATAGGGTTTACTGTTGGAATTTACACCATTGGATCAAGATCCACCATCACCATCATCCACCTCTACCACCATACCTATACGAACTAGCGACCATGTGAACACCATGTGAACCATTACCATTTCGCGAAAATTCATATGGTGCATAGAAACTGAAACGATGATGGTTGAATAAGGTAAGGGTAGTTGGCAGCCATTGGGAAGGTCAATGTCACCATTTTCAATGGTGGGATGAGTTAACATATGAACCATGAATCTTTTCTAGAGGCTTCCATAATAAGTAGAGGTGTTTGCATGCATTCCTAAACAAATTTTATTGATATGGAAACCTTAGGTAAATAAAAGGATTAATGAATTCCATTTGCATTATGGCAACAAAATGCACCTAACCAACACTAAGGTTATATAAGATCCCTTTTCCTTCAAAACAAGAAAAAGTATGACTATCTGCTATATAGAGGACTATATATAATTGCAAGATATAAGCATCATGGTGAAACAAGAGGAATTAGTTAAAAGTAAAGGAGTGGAGCTTTATAGTCAAGTTAAGGGAACACCTTTTTCTTAACCTCATTTACATAATAAAAATGTTGCAGTGATAGGACTTTAGAGTTACATTTTTTCAAGGTAATAATAATTTATAAGTAGTATTGGACATGAATAAAATGAAAAGTAACAACCAAATATTTACATGTAAGTTACGTCAACTTATAGTTATAAAAAAAATAAAAAAATAAAAATAAAATAAAATTGCAAGTGAGGTACATTACATTATCCTTGGTATAATATTTGTTAACATAACACTTTATTATATTAAGTGTCTTTTTTCTCCATCTACATCACAACCCATCATCCAAAATTTGATGAATCCATTGATATCTCACATCAATAATATTTATCTTAAAATGATATTGTAACACCCTCCTCCCAAATTTACCCAAGTTAACCATCTGCTGGGGTAAACATGTGATGAGAGGCTATTACAATCTAATTGAACTCCCCATGTATAGTTAAGGAAGTGGAACTAACACAACACAAATAATCTAACATTTTGCACATGTCACAAAACCTACAGGAGCCAACCTACCCTTCTAGGTGATCAACCCCTGAGAGAACTTGACACTTCACTTCCTTAGATCCTCACTCGCTCACATGACATGGGCATGCATATGACTAGGGCCCTTGAGTCTCTCTCACAAATGGCCATGCAAGAAACTAGGGATTTTTTAGCTAGTTATGAGCCTGTGACCCCAGATTATGTGCCACCCTTTCAGGTCCAGGACTTAGGCCACTTCCCATAACTCCATGAAACCTTTTGGAATAAAACATAACATCGAGATAATGATACAAATGTAAATATTTGAAAAAAATAATTAACTAGACCCTTATTAGCCATGACAGGTATTTCATCAAACATGTCATGCATATGAAATGTACAGGACATAACAACATATTTGAGCATAGGGGTCTCATACTTATTTGAGAATCACTAAGAAGCATTGATGCGTTATCACATTAGCTGCATTATCATTTATTATTTCATATATTCATTTTTCATTCATTTACAAATCAAAACATGATGAGAACCATACATCATCACTGCCATAAAACATACTCATAACCACCATATAAACAAAAATAATAATAAGGATACATTAGCCATAAATGCCACATATGAACTAGTAATTTTTTTCATAAAATAGCAAGGAAAGGAACTCTTATAAATGATTTCAAAATCCAACTGGGTATGGGACTTCCACGAACTATCCGACCATATATTGGCTGAACCAAATCTTTCTTTCAACCAATCACCCCCGTGCCATATTCCAAGAATGAATGTGGGACTCAAACCAAGAAAATCAACCAGGGCTTCATGAGGCTATACCACCTCACCTTCATCAATAGAACCAAGGTTTACTGCAATCCTCTCTAGATCACTAGGCCCTAAAGAACAAACGTACAATAGTAGGCTTTATTGTAATCCCCAATAGATCACTAGGCCATAAATAAGAATGGATGCCACTATGTTTCTCCACCTACACGGTGAGGAATTTTTGTGTCTCCTAGTCTCTAGGCTTTACCACAATCCACGACTTGATTTAGGGATCACTATGCCATAACTGAGACATCAGCCTTTAGGCCTTATCGTAATCCATACTAGATAACTAGGTCATAACTGAGACTCCACTTTACAGGCTTTACCGTATATCTCATCCCATGATTTATATGCCTAATGGAGAGCACCAAACTCTATGATTTACCATATATCTCTGCATTTGCTAATCAAGGATTGTTAGGCCCACTAAGGAAACACAAAATATGGATTTACTCCAACCCATAGTCTGGTTCAGGGGTTACTAGGCCATGTGTTCCTTCTTTCAGAGGTCCACCTCACTTAGTTTTAAATCCATCCGAAAATCCAACTCAACCAAAACATGAGAACCAATCACACCATGGCTATCTAGATATGCCAAGGCAAGGCCGCAAAACACTGTCACACCTGGAAAAACCCATGCCCATTATAACAAGAGAACCAAGAACACATATGAATAACCATGCATTCCAAAACGAGCAAGGAAATCACACATGCAAATAATCCCGTTGTAGCTGCTTGATACTGCTCTTCCTTGCTTGATCTTTTCTTACCTTTTCCTTCTTGATCCAAGTCTGGAGTGCTCCAAGAAAACTCTATGTTTCCAAGAGTGAGATAGAGAGAGAGCTTCAAAATTGAACTGACATAAGGTACCAACTTATCCTCATAAGACAATTTTATTAATGAGGCCTCTATTTTCTTGGATTTTCCATTATTTTCCTTAATTTTCCTCCTCACATGAAACTTGTAACCTTTCATCTTAATTTTCTCCTATTTTTCCATTATTTTCATAAATAAATTGCCAAAAATTCGATTTTACCTTTTCAAATCCTTTGCCATTGCCTTTGCCAATTTCCTTAGCCATAATAAACCAAATGAGCACCCACACTAGGATTTTTTCCCAATATTTATCTTGGAATAAGTGTCCCATCACTGTCGTTATTATTTTTCCTTTATTAACATTATTTACATGGAATTTTCACTAGGACTTTTATAGAACCCTCCCCCTTGGGGGAACACCATCCTTGGTGTTCAATGACACCTATAACCAACAAGACTGCTATAAGAAAAACACATTGCCCATGGATCTTTATAACTTAGTTCGATGCAATATATAAAATGATCAACTTCCTAAAAATGAAACCAACGTGACAACATAACGCCATGATAAGCATAATGACATGACACCCATACCGCTTATTGGAGCTTTATAACAAAACTTATGGTGGTATTTACGTCCATATACATATGCACATAAACCAAAACATCACACCAAATCATATACCAAAAAAATTCACTCAACCAACAAATAAGGAAGGAATATAGCCCGCATTTGATCAACCATCTCCCATGTAGCTTCACTAGGACAAAAGTGCTTCCAATGCACTGTAATCAACTCGATTACTTGGTTCAGGAGCATGAGAATTTTTCTCTACAATATACAGTGAGTTTCCGGCTGGAATTCTCCATTTGGATCCACATGCAATACAGACCAGTCAATCACATGATCAACATCTTTAACATATTTCTTAAGAAATGACACAAGAAAAACATCATGGACTTTCATTGTTGGAGGCAGTGCAAGTCGATAAACTACTCGTCCAATTCTTTCAAGAATCTTGAACGGTCCACAAAACCAAGGTGCCATCTTGGCACATGATCCAATCCATGAGGAGCTCTTCTTGGGCTTAATATGCAAGTACACTTGTTCCCCAACCTAAAACTTCATAAAAAACATGTTTCAATCTGCATAAATTTTATGTCTGTCCTGTGTTGTCTTCAGATTCTTCTTTATTACTTTCATTTCTCGTTCCATTTTTTCCAACATGTCGAGTTGAATCAACGCCCTATTATCTGAATCACTCCAATTGATGGGAGTATTACAACTCTGATCATATATTGCCTCAAATAGACTCGTCTTGAGTGACTCTTGATAACCATTATTGTAATCGAACTCAACCAAAAGAAGGTACTCCTCCCACTTATGATGCTGATGAATCACATACATCCTGAACATGTCCAATATCTTGTTGACCCTCTCTTTTTGTCAATTTTTCTGTGGATGATAAGCTGTGATGAAGGTCAAATCTGTCCCTAAACCTGCAAACCACTCCTCCCAAAACTTGGAAGTGAACTTAGCATCCCTATTTGACACAATCTTCTTCAGAACACTATGAAATTTGACCACATCTCTAATGAATACCTCTGATACATCACTAGATAAATAAGTAGGCTTCACTTTAATGAAGTGTGCTACCTTTGTCAACCTATCCACCACAACCATGATGGAATCATGATGTCTAGATGTCCTCAGCAAAAATGTGATGAAATCCATGGAAATGACCTCCCATTTCCACTCTAGAATCACAATCTACTATAGTAGTCCACTTGGATGCTTACATTTGTCCTTTACCTATTGATGGTCCAAGCATATAGCCTCAAACTCTTCCATTTCCTTCTTCAGATTTGGCCAATAATAAAATTTCTTCACTACTTTCAATGTCTTTTGATATCTTGGGTGACCTAAATACAACTTAGCATGAAATTTCTTCAAGATGAGATTCTTGAGTTAACTATTGTCTAGAACATATATCTTGTCCCTAAATCTAACCAATCCATCTGTTGTGAGACAATAATCCAAATCCTATATGCCAGTACCTACACTTGTAACTATACTTGTACCTTGTTGTAACCTGTGCATAAACTCAGTGTACCTGTCATCCTATTGACTGGCCTATAAGATATGATCATGTAAATATGTCCCACAAGAGATCATAGTTTCTATGTAATTTACATGTATCCACCTGTTAGCATCATATGCAACCCTGTTCTCTTTATCCTTGATGTACCTAATCTCAAAATCGAACTCACTAATCGTTGGCAACCATATAGCTTGCCTGGAATTCAAGTTCAGTTGATCAAACAAGTATCTCAACCCACTCTGATTGCTCATCCATACAAACCCTTGTCAAGAATATAGTTCCTCCACATTTTCAATGGATGAATGATCTCTCCCAGCTCAAGATCATGTGTTGGATAATTCTACTCATGCTCATTTAGTTTCTGTGATTCATAACATACTACATGTCCTTCTTACATAAGAAGATGAATAAGACCTCTCTTCTAGGCATCTTGTTGAAAATAATACTGAGAGGGGGGGTGAATCAGTATTATCAGGTCAATTATTTTTCATTTCACAATCAAATTTGTATACACTACTTCAGTTAGTAAATATCGCGTATGTACGCAACTTCAGTTAAAGGAACAAGCGTATATGAGCAGTCTTATAAATTAGATTATTCTTCAGATGTTGATCATTAATCTGTGCATCAAACCATATGAACAGTAACCAGGAAGAGTAAAACAGAATAGACAATCACACATAAGAACACAAGATATAAGGTGGAAACCCAATGTGGGTGAAAACCACCTGTTGCAATTCGTCTCTATCTTCTTTCAATTAGAAACTTCTTTTTACAATGATTTTGTACTGGTGCAGTCTTATACCAGTACGCAGGCTGCTACCTGCAGAAGGCTACAACCTTCTCTTGTTCTCCAGCTTCTCCTGGAAGGGAGCTACAACCCCCTTAGCTCTTGTACTAGTTGATGTACTAGTACGTAGGTGCTGACCTACAGAAGCCTACAACATTCTCTTTTCTTCCAGGGACCTCGTTTCATAAATTTTCAGACTGGATCCATGTATATCAATCAAACATCAAGTATCTGCATTAACCAAAATCCTTTGTACAAACAAATACTGAATCAACCAATAACTTCTCAGAATGTTGTAACCAGAAAACAATACCAGTAACCAAACACCAATCCTGAAACCAGAATACTTCAGCAATAAAAAGAAGCAGCTAAAACATATTTCATGAGATATAAGCTACTTCAATATGGAACCTGCGTGCATACGCTTCTGTATCAAATCCATCCAGCGTATACACTGTTTTACATTAGAAAACCGGCATGTATACGTGCCTCTACTATGCTGACCCTGCGTATAGATTGCCTTAAGAACTTATCCTTCTCCTTGCGCTCAGGTTCCTCATTGATTCAGATCTAGTTCTGCACCATAACCCAATGACAGTATTCTCAATCTTGCTCTTCATAAGATATTCAACACATAATTCAATGCCCTTGCCAAATGATCTCCTTCCCTTTTTATAGACTTAGACCTTACTCAAACCATGGTCCAAAACCATTGAGAGCAAATACTAGGGACCCAATACTTGGGTTCAACACTTCAAATGCAATACCAAGGACCAAAACCATAGGTTCAAATATGTTGGACTAAATACCATGGACCAACCATAAGTTTTCCCACATGTACGCGCTTTTCGTTGCATGAAACTGCGTGCATACGTATACGCGCCTTTTGATCGGTACACCCGCGTGTATATGCGATTTTGTTAACATGAACCTGCGTATACCTCATTTTCTTTCATTCTGAGAGCTTGAATTGTGATATTCCTTTTGAGTGAGTTGCCATCAAGGAAAACACCTGTGCCATAGTGCCAAACCTATGCCATAATGCCAACAATCTCCCCCTTTGGACTTGATGGCAATCCCAAGTCACTCAAAAATATTCTCCCCCTTTGACATCAAGGGCAAAGGGTTATGCTCCCCCTGAATACATGCTGAATCCTCTGCTCTGTTGTGTTGTCCAAGCTCCCCCTGAATGTAGGCAAGGTCTGCAAGAAGATGATCTACTAAAAGAAACACAACTTTATACATTATAAAAGACCTTCCTATCACCAAAGACACATACATACATCCATCACCCAACCAAGTGGGGATACACCAGAAGTTTACACATGACAAATAAGTACATTCATCCCAGGCATAGTGGGGAAACCAAAATAGGCCATTACATGACCTTGATGAGAAAAGAAATACATGACATAGAGACAAAATATCTACAGCAAGACTATGATAGTTATCAACAACTAACATCAGCATCATCTGTCAATCATCATTCAGACCAGCAACCATGTTCTCCCTTTGTACCTGTTCCACCTAAAACCAAAGCAACTGAGAAATTGAACCAAGATCTTATAAGATAATGCCAACAATGCATTATTAGAAGAATATATGCTCCCCCTGAACCTGTGCCAGATGGTCTCTGTCAGACCCATATCAGACTCATTTCAACCAGAGCCTAGCCCACATATTGTCTTCAAACAACATATACATGACTGTACCCACATAAACTTGCGTATGTACGCGTATCCTCCTTATGAAACTCGCGTACAACCATTTTTCTCTAAAATAGACAAGTTTCAACAGCAAGATGATGCATCAACTACCCCCAGCTTCTGTCTAAGATATTCAAATGTCTCCCTGGGCAGTGGTTTGGTGAGGATATCAACAACTTGTTCCTTAGAGGGAACATACTCCAATTTGACCTTTTGTTCAAGCACTTGTTCCCGGAGAAAATGGTACTTGATCGATATGTGCTTAGTCTTTGAATGCATGAGAGGATTCTTTGAAATACTGATTGCACTTGTATTATCAAAAAAAATGGAGATAGGTGGAGTACAAGTGATTTGAAGGTCTTGCAATGTTTGCATCATCCAAATGAGTTGTGTGCAACAAGATGCAGCAGCTACATATTATGCTTCAGCTGTGGATAATGCAATAGAAATTTGTTTCTTGCTGAACCAAGATATTAATCTAGGACCTATGAAGAATGCACCACCACTAGTGCTTTTTCTGTCATCCATGCTTCCTGCCCAATCCGCATTTGTATATGCATGAAGTGTGAGATTTGTACCTCTAGGATACCATAAGCCATATTTTTGAGTTCCTTGAAGATACTTGAAAATTCTCTTAACTGCTTGAAGATGAGTTTCCTTTGGATTTGTCTGAAACCTTCCAACTATTCCCACTGCATGCATAATGTCTGGTCGGGTACCTGTTAGATAGAGCAGACTACCAATCATGGATCTATAGGTTGGTTGATGTACTGCTGCTGATTCATCATTTGCGCTGAGGCTGCATCCTGCCACCATAGGGGTACATACTGGTTTCGAATCCTCCATCCCATATTTCTTCAAGATCTACTTGAGATACCTGGTTTGTGATAGAAAAATGATGTCTTTGTTTTGTTGGACTTGTAAACCAAGAAAATATGTGAGATCACCGAGCATGGACATTTCAAACTCTTTCTGCATCACCAAGGCAAAATTTTGATTCATGTCTTCTTCATTGCTACCAAAGATGATATCATCAACATACACAATAAGTATTAGCAACTTATCATTGTCAATTTTTATATATAGATTGCTATCAGTCAATCCTTTTATAAAACCTTGTTGATGGAGGTACTTATCCAACCGATAATACCAAGCCCTTGGAGCCTGTTTAAGGCCATAAAGAGCCTTTTTGAGTCTGCACACAAGTTTTGGATCATTTCCAAGAATAAACCCATCTAGTTGTTCAATATATACTTCTTCATCCAAGTCTCCATTCAGGAAGGCAGACTTCATGTCCATTTGAAATACTTTAAACTTCTGAAAGCTAGAAAGAGCAAGGAACATTCTTATGGCCTCAAGTCTAGCAACTGGTGCAAAAGTTTCTTCAAAGTCTAACCCTTCTTGTTGAGCATACCCTTTGCAAACAAGTCTGGCCTTGTTTCTAATGACATCTCCATTTTCATTCAACTTATTTTTCAATATCCATTTTGTTCCTATGACATTCTTATCTTTTGGTCGAGGAACCAACTCCCAAGTGTTATTCTTTTCAATCTGCTCAAGTTCTTCCTCCATGGCCTTGACCCAGCATTTATCTTTGCATGCCTCTCTTACATTTTGTGGTTCAGTGGAGGAGAGCAATGCTAGATAGCTTGAAGCTTTTGAAATGGTTCTTCTTTTCTGTACACCTGCCTCTTTCTGCCCCAAAATTTGAGATTCTGGATGATTCTTCTGAACGTACCTGGATGGAGACTTTTCTTCTATCCTTATCTATTCTTCTGGTGGCTCATGGGTTTCTTCTTCATCATGAATATGATTTGATGTTGATGGATAGTCCTCATCATTTTCGAAATCTTCAGATTTTACCTGCCTAGGAGTGTTTCCTTCTTCATCAACCACTACATCAATACTTTCAACAATTTTTCCAAGTCTTTTATTGTAACACTTATATGATTTGTTGTGGGGAGAGTAACCAAGGAGAATGCCTTCATCTACTCTAGGTTCAAACTTTCCAAGGTTTTCATGAGTCCTTTTGATGTAGCATTTGATCCCAAAAATTTTGAAGTATTTTACTGTGGGAGGCTTACCATACCAAAGTTCGAGAGGAGTCTGAGTGCTATTTACCCGGACATTTGTCTTGTTGAGAATAGTAACTGCAGCAAATGCAGCTTCACCCCAGAAGGTTGCAGGAGTTCCAAACTCATAAAGCATAGCACGAGCCATTTTTTGAACCGTTCGGTTCATCCTTTCCACTACTCCATTTTGCCGAGGAGTCCTTGCAGTAGAGAATTCCCTCCTTATTCCATGTTCTTCACAAAAATCGAAAAACTCATTCGAGGTAAATTCCCCTCCTCGATCAGACCTGAGGCATTTGATTCTACGATCTGATTCGTTTTCCACCAAGGCCTTGAATGATTTGAACTTTTCGAAAGCTTCATATTTATGCTTCATAAGTCCTATCCAACACATCATGGAAAAGTCTTCAATGAACAATATAAAGTATTCTTCTCCTCGAGGTGACCTTTTCCTAGATGGACCACATACATCAGTATGGACAAGCTCAAGTGGCCTGCTAGCTGATCCTTCCTTCTCAGGGAAATTAGTTCTGGTTTGTTTACCAAATTGACATGATTTGTATATTGTATTGTCTGGAATCCTGATGTCAGGTAGATCACGAACCGCCTAATATTTGCATGCTTTCATTATCTGTGAGAAGCTTAGATGCCCCAATCTTCTGTGCCATAGCCAGTGTTCATCATTCTTGCTTAGATAGCATTGTTGTTGTCCTCCCTTGAGAATATATAAATTATTTGGAGTTCTTATTCATTTGATCACTATTTCTCCTATATCAAGCTCACGAAAAATGCATCCATTTGATCGAAATATTACTTTATTTCCTTGATCACACATTTGACTGACACTTAATAAATTATGCTTTAAGCCATCAACATACATAACATTTCCAGCCTTGACCTTTTCCTTCAAAAGAATAGAACCTTTACCTTTTATGAGTGTTGGGGTGTCATTTCCAAATGAGACCTTCTTTTCCTTTTCTAAGGCACTATATGACTGAATTTTATCTTTATCACTTGTCATATGTTTTGAGCATCCACTGTCGATGTACCACTAATTTTCCTGTCCTTCTGCATATAAGTCTATCCCACATCTTTCTGGTAGCAGTTCTTTCTTTCTCCGTGTTTTGGGACTTAATGAAGCTTGCTCCTTCTAAGTTGTTTGTTGAAACCTACTCCTGCGTTCAGAATCTTCATGACCGAAGTTGTTACAAATAGAACATTCTATTTCATTTTCAAGAGCAGAAAAGTTATTGTAGGTCCTTTTCATGACCCCAGTCATACTCCTTTGTTTTTGAGCTTCTCTAGTCATGATTGCCTTGTAGGCAACATATTTAGATGCTTTGTGACCAAAGTTATGACAGGAGAAACATTGGCCATTGAAGAAACTCCTACGATTATCAAATCTACCAACCAAATGATTGTAGTTTCTATTGACATCCATTCTTGGGGCAAATTGAGAATGATTTACCTGTGGTTGGTTGTAGCTTTTGTTCATCCTTAAAGTAGATTGCCCCCGATTTACCTGGTAGTCTTTGTTCATTCTTGAGGTAAATTGTCCCTGATTTACCTGGTGATATCCATTGGGCCTTTGCTGTCAATTTTCAACCTGCTCACTTCTCCTTGCTGCTTCAAGATAACTTTTAGAGATAGATGGCTTCTGTGCTTGAGATGTTTCTTTGGTATGCCCAAGACCTGTCTTGATTAGAGGAGAACACTGAACTTTGATAATCTCATCTAAAGTTTCAGATCCTTTAGAAAATCTAAAGATTAAGAGCTTTCATTTTCTCAATGTCCTTTCTAAGTCCCACAATTTCACATTCTAACTTTTCATTGTTTTCTCCATTTCAGCAAGTTGAGATGTCATAGAATCTATAATCATATTTTTTTTCTTCTAAGAAAACTTTGAGTTTACAAATTTCTTCATAAAGACTTCTTCATCTATAGCATCCAAGAAATCATCATCTTCAAAAGCCATCAAAAGTATATAATCATTACCTTGTTCATCTTCATCGCCATTTGAAAGTCCATCAATGTCTTCATGTGTGTAATAACTCTTCTTACTTACATTATGTTTTCTATTCCATCTAACTGGTTCCTTACCTTTGTCAAGCTTATCTTTATGAGGACACTTGGCAGCATAGTGATCGACTCTTCCACAAGCAAAACATTTGAAAGGGAGCTTACCTCTGAATCTTCCAGAACCCCGTTGAAGGTTCTTGACAAAATTTGACTATTCCTCTTCTTCCGACATATGTCCTGAGTCATTGTAGTCTCCTTTTCCTAAGGCTTTGAAGGCAGCTTCTCTCTTGTCTGATGGTCCCCCTTTTCTCATTTCGTAAGCGGTTAGGATTCCGTGTAGTTGTGACATGGTAAGGCTCTGTAGATTCTATTTTTCTTCTATGGCGGAAACTTTTGATTCAAACTTAGAAGACAAAGATCTTAGAACCTTTTCAACCAAAACAACTTTTATTTCTTCACCCAAATTTTTCATACAATTAACAATCTCATCTATACGTAGGAAATAGTTAGCCACACTTTCATCATTGTACATTTTGAGATTTTCATATTGAATTCTGAGAGTTTGTAGTTTTGCTCATTTTACCTGTTCATCTCCTTCATAGCTCAGAACGATCTTATCCCATATTTCTTTTGCGATTTTGAGCTGCATAACCTTGACGAATTCTGATTGAGATAGGCTCCCTAATAGAGTATTGACCACCTTTGCATTTGTTTCATATTGCTTCTTACCAGCCGAATCTGTAGGAGTTGCTGAAGGAAAAGTGTATCCTATTTCCACAATATCCCAAACTTCTGTATCAAGAGATTGAAGATAGGCAGTGATTCTTACCTTCCAATAGACGAAGTTGCTTCCATCAAAAATTGGTGGCCTGATTGATGCTTCTTTTTCGTAGTTGCTCATGATGATAGATCTTCCTTCAAGCGATCAAGCTTCTTTTGAAGGACCCGCTCTGATACCAATTGTTGAAAATAATACTGAGAGGGGGGGTGAATCAGTATTATCAGGTCAATTATTTTTCATTTCACAATCATATTTGTATACGCTACTTCAGTCAGTAAATACCATGTATGTACGCAACTTTAGTTAAAGGAACAAGCGTATATGAGCAGTCTTGTAAATTAGATTATTCTTTAGATGTTGATCAATAATCTATGCATTAAACCATATCAAGATATAAGGTGGAAACCCAATGTGGGTGAAAACCACCTGCTGCAATTCGTCTCTATCTTCTTTCAATTAGAATCTTCTTTTTACAATGATTCTGTACTGGTGCAGCCTTATACCAGTACACAGGCTGCTACCTGCAGAAGGCTACAACCTTCTCTCATTATCTAGCTTCTCCTGGAAGGGAGCTACAACCCCCTTAGCTCTTGTACTAGCTGATGTACTAGTATGTAGGTGCTGACCTACAAAAGGCTACAACCTTCTCTTTTCTTCCAGGGACCTCGTTTCATATATTTTCAGACTGGATCCATGTATATCAATCAAACATCAAGCATCTGCATTAACCAAACTCCTTTGTACAAATAAATACCGAATCAACCAATAACTTCTCAGAATGCTGTAACCAGAAAACAGTACCAGTAACCAAACACCAATCCTAAAATCAGAATACTGCAACAATAAACAGAAGTAGCTAAAACATATTTCATGAGATATACACTACTTCAATATATGGACCCTGCGTGCATACACTTCTGTATCAAAGCCATCCAGCATATACGCTGTTTTACGTTAGCGAACCGGCGTGTATACGCGCCTCTACTGCGCTGACCCTATGTACAGATCGCCTTAAGAACTTATCCTTCTCCTTGCACTCAGGTTCCTCCTTGATTCAGATCTAGTTCTGCACCATAACACAATGACAGTATTCTCGATCTTGCTCTTCATAAGATATTCAACATATAAGTCAATGCCCTTGACAAATGATCTCCTTCGCTTTTTATAGACTTAGGCCTTACTCAAACCATGGTCCAAAACCATTGAGAGCAAATACTAGGGACCCAATACTTGGGTTCAACACTTCAAATGCAATACCAAGGACCAAAACCATAGGTTCAAATATGTCGGACTAAATACCATGGACCAACCATAAGTTTTCCCACACGTACGCGCTTTTTGTTGCATGAAAGTGTTGCATACGTATATGCGCCTTTTGATCGGTACACCTGCGTGTATACATGATTTTGTTAACATGAACCTATGTATACCTCATTTTCTTTCATTCTGAGAACCTGAACTGTGATCTGCCTTTTGAGTGAGTTGCCATCAAGGACAACACCTGTGCCATAGTGCCAAACCTATGCCATAATGCCAACACATCTGTACACGCCACAAACTCCTTGTCTGGATCTGCAATATTTAACACTGGGGAATTTGTCAACAACTGCTTTAACTTCTCAGAACGTGCTGCCAATTCCTTTGTCCATTCAAATTTCTTACCTTACCTCTACAATGAGGTAATATGATATGCAAACTGAGAGACGTTCCTGATGAACCTCCTATAGTAACTTTCTAGCCCCATAAATGATCTTACCTCTTCCACATTTCTAGGAGTTGCCCACTCCATGATAGCCCTTAAGTTCTTTCGATCCACTGCTATACCTTCCTTGGAGATGACATGCCCCAAGTAATGTAGCTCTATTTGAAATAAATTTCATTTAAGAAGCTTAGCATACAACTAATGCTCTCTCACCAATATCAACATTGTTGGTAAATGCTCAACATGTTCTTCCTCATTTTTAGAATATATCAAGATGTCATCAATGAAAACAATAAAAAACTTGTCCAGATAAGAACAAAACACACTATTCATCAAGGAAATTAAGGTAGCTAGAGCATTAGTCAAGCCAAATGGAACTATAAAAATCTTATAATGCTCGTACCTAGTCCTGAAAGTTGTCTTGTATATGTCCTCTTCCTTAATGTGTACCTGATGTATCCAAATATCAAATCAATATTTGAGAACATTGATGCTCCCTTCAACTGATCAAACAAGTCATCAATCCTCGGCAATGAATACTTGTTCTTGATGGTCACCTTGTTCAACTGCCTATAATCAATGCATAACCTGAGAGTATCACCCATCTTCTTCACAAACAATATCTGTGAAATCCAAGGTGATACACTTGTCCTAATGTATCCTGTGTCAAGAATTTCCTTCAACTGCAACTTTAACTCTAATAAATATCGAGTTCTCATCTTGTATGGTGCCTTCGATGTTGGTGTTGCCCTTGGTATCAACTCTATAGAAAAATCTACTTCCCTTTGAGGTGGAAACTCTAAAATCTCTTTTAGAAAAATATCCCGAAAATGTTGCAAGATCGGGTACCTCCTCAATACCTCCGCGTCCTCAACATCCTTAGATTTATCGCTAGAAATATGCACTGCAAATAACACACACCCTTTTATACAATGGTACTTTTCCTACATAGCTGTCAGTTGTCTTCTTCTTTCCTTGCAAGATTCTTTATTCTCCACTGTCATCCAAGTGCTCAATGGATTTAGCATAAAAATCCACTTTGTTCCTATGAAGATATAGCCAGTCCATACCCAATAGCATAATATATTACCCCAAAGATAATACATGGAAACGTGGTGATGTAGGCATACCATTCAACTCAAATGCACAATATCTTACCCAGTGATATACTATCTTCTTTGTACCTATATCCAACTGCACTAACCAAGATTCTACATGCACTTTTTTATTCAAATCACACTTATCCACTAGGTCAGGACTAACATAACTATAATTAGATCCAGGGTTAATCAAAATGGAAACAACTTGATCACAAAGTTTACCTTTGATGTCGATAACAGTTTCCTAGTGCTCTGCCTGCTTGTTATCAAGCGCTACAGATACGAGGAATGCTCTGCCCAACATCCCTAATAGTTTGTGCCTCTTGTGCACTATAGATATGAGTCCTACCACCCTGAGTTTATGGAAAATATCTCTTAATATGTTCCTTACCACATGTCCAACACTCAAACCGTCTTGTACCATCACCTATATTCTGCCACTGTGACCCATGTCCTTATCTAGCTACGTTGAAATTCTTGTATGGTGCAAAATTTTCTCTCTTTTTCATTCTTAGGCCTTGTTATTTTCAGTTGTGATTTACCCTTACCATTATCTTTCCCTTTCCATCCTTGATGAGATTCATTTTTATGTTTTAACTACTCATAGAAATGATTTAATTTCCCAATGACTTCCTCAAGTTGTTGAGGCTCATCATACTCAATCCAATCTCTAAACGCTAATGGAAATCCACTAAAACATCTCTGAAATTTAGCCCTCTCATCCTTAAGATATTGTACATACCTCAATAGCTCTAGGAACTTAGTCATATACACCTCATTTGTCATCGATCCCATCTTTAGCTCGTAAAATTCTTTGGCTTTACTTTCGTGGTACCTTTGAGATAAGTACTTCTTCCTAAAATGTCTTTTGAATTCATGAAAACTCAACTCCTCTATCCTAATGTCTCTAACCTGCTTTACATCTTCCCATTAGATTTTTTCTTTCCCTTTGAGGCTAAAGACAACTATTCTAGCCTTCATATTCTTTGTGTACCCATGTAGCTCAAGGAACTTCTTCATCCCTAGTAACCAAACCTTTGCATCCTTCAGCTTCTTCAAATCTCCATCAAAAGTAGGTGGATTAGCTTTCTTAAACTCATCCAATAAATATCTCATGTCACTCCTCCTATAAGGATGATAATGATGATGATCATAGTGCCTGTCAGAACCAGAACTAGAATAGTACATCTGTCGATCACCTCTCTGATCCAGAGTATCAAAGAACCTACCATCTCTAACCATGTGATCCCTATTCAACCTATAACCACCATGAGATCTACTACTATGTGCCCTATTAGTTTTGTCCTGCTATCCATGGCTGATATGAAGTGGTCCCTGTATCTGCAATTCCAACAAATTATAAAGGATTACTACATTGAATTTTTCTTCTTTCTCCTATTCCTACATGATTATGTGATTATATGCCTTGCAACTTCTTAATTACTCCTTAAAAATTCTCAAAGTGTCTGCTAAGTCAAAGGAATTCCCAACACCACGTTTCTCATCTGATCCTATTGACATGGAAAATGTTCGCTATACCAATAAGGGGAACTAGCCCGATTGCAAGCCCCAATTCAGCCTACTTTCGTTTGGAATGGCTAGTTCCATTTTAAGGGACCCCGTAAACTGTTAAATGCGTTGATAGATTGCTTTCGGGAGGAAGACTTTAATTAAATCAACAAAATAAAACAACTAACCTCTATGTATTAAATCCTATCTACACTACTTCTAACTACTCTAATCTAATTCTAGCTATCCTAATCTATCCTGCAAGAGCAAAATAAAAGGGATTAAACACCATAAATAAATTCCAAGTCCAAAAGAATCAATTATTGAGTTCATAGATGAACAAGGATGTATTAGAGCTTGATTGCAACCAGATTACTCATACAGGAATACACATTCCTTTCTGCATAAATAAACCTACAACTGGTGTTTAATATGGTTTTGAATCAGTGATCGCTCATAAGTTAACTAAGCATTTGAATCATATTCAAATAGACAAGAATAATCATAAACAATATGCCATCAATATGCACAAACACAAATCACATTTATATATATTCCAGCAGCAACACTCTGCTTCAAAACACATAAAATAAAGGCAAAATAAAATAGAAACTAAAGGCTCCTCCTTCGACCAAACAATCCTCCTTATTCACGATACATCAAACTATTCTTATCCAAACCAAACAACCCCTTCTCCTCTTCGGAGGTAATACTTATGCAAAAGCCCTTGACTCTAGGTCTACCCCACCTCTTCATCTTCCCCACTATTTTCAATATGCAAATCGAGTATACAAAGATAAGATTGTCAGCGTAACCACTGACGCGTAGAAAGCATATCTGCTGGAGCGATTCGTTTCCTGAGGAAGTGAACAGATGTTGGCAAAAGGGGTGACTGTGTGTCGCCTTCCCATGATGAAAACCAGGACAACTTTACTTTTGGAATGTACAGGCAACGCATGGGGTTCCAACCCGGAACGTTTAAGGCTGGACCTTTAAATTCAATGCTTCTGCATACATGACTCTTCGAATCCACTCCTGCGTCCTTTACTTCTCACCTACAGAAATATCTATCATTAGCTTCATGATTGCAAATAATATAATAGAAATATTCACATAGAATATAAACGTTGCCTTCATTAACTTTTATAACTACGGGAACAAGTGTGAAAAGGATTTACGCATAAAACACAGGCAACACACAATTTCCCGCTCAATCCATAGGCTTGGCACGATTTTTGAGGGCTTCCTTTAATCACAATCGGGTATCAACCCCTCCACGGGTCACAGTACCCATGCCTTCCACTTCCCCGATGTGCAATTAAACTATCAGGACTCCACAGGCCCGCCTTTTACACTGAAAACCCAATCCCTTTGTTATTTCAGAAAATTTGGAAAACACGGGAAAACAGAGGAAATCTTACCCTGATCACTCAGGCCAGACCTCAAATTTTATATATCGAGGCTTATAAATATCATCGGCTCTGGTACATTGCATATCGCAATATGCACAAGCCTGGGGCTTCACCGATTGCGATATGCAACAGGGTTTCGGACCCAAAAACATATATACTATATTTGATATGCTTGGCGGGTCTGCATATAGCTGCACGCATTGTGTGTAAGTTCCAGGCTCCGCTGATATGCGATATGCGATATGGCCCTGGACCTGACATATGTATGAAGTATGGTTAAAGGTGTCATCGGGTCTGGAGCATAGTGGCACACCTTATATGTATAAGCCTTAGACCTAGGCCGATTGCGATATGCGACGGGTTTCAGACCCGACATATATGTATATTGTGGTTTATAATGCCATCGAGTCCGGTGCCTTGTGGCATGCATTATGTGCCCAGATTGAATGCGATAAGCGAAAGAGGAAGGATATATGCATGTTTTGAGTTTTTCCGCTATGAAATGCCATGATGGGAATAATGATGCGATGGGGGTTTTGTGAGTTAAACAAACAAACGATTATAATAAGGGTGGGGATGAAGGTTTGTGCGGGCACAAATGTACCATGCATGTTTGTGAAGATTAAAAGGTCTCGATGAAGGGAGTGAATAAAGGGCCAGGTTGTGTCATGAATGACCCATGCAGCAGAGGTTTATTCAATGGCTTAGCCATCAGGCATTGAAAATTTGACTCGGCTAGGAGTTAACATCCATGTGATAAAACAGATCATTCCAAAAGATGAAAGATCAAACTTCTAGGGGACCCATTGAAAATTTGCTATTAGAGCATGTTTTAATAGGGTGGTAGTTGTGGCCACAACAAATGGCGAACCGCTGGGCAAACCAGTTATCTCTATTTCCAAATAATCCTCAGATCAATAAAACATCAGGGTGTTAAGATAAACTTGAAATGCAAACTATACAGATGGACAAGCATGGGTTCCACTTCAACATCAGTTGCTTCAGGTGGGATAGAGACAAATAGCTTCTACTTACTGATAGGATTTTGACAGGCATTATCCAATGGTAGTGTTATGGGATTTATTAACCTTCCTTTACCTGTTTCCTACTTTCAAAAATCCTTTTGGGGCCATCACTAGTCTGTCAATACCTGTTTAGGTGTATACCTCAGCTCTTTATTGTTAATCAATCTTGATGTAGAATTTCAGTGCTATATTTTCATATGATTGAATGGGGCACAATCATGGATCATGCTCTATTTTTAAACTACTTAAGCAAGGATGGCTTTTTGTATCAATTGATACTCTGAGCCCAGCAACAGTCCTTACTCTAACCGGCTTCCCAAACAACCTGTCCTTCCATATTGGCACAAGGACTTGACATTTCATTTTCTTTTAAATAAGTCCTTCCAGTTTCAGGCACAAGGACTAGAGCATAATGGGATTTTCCATAGGGTATATAAAAATGAGCTTCGCTCATGAAAGGAGGTTTTACTTGTGGATAACATGTATTTGACAATTTAGTGTGGTGTATGGGACCACTGGAGAATGACTGTAAACCTAATAAGCAAGTATAGGCTAGGTATGAGTGGGATTTAATTAAGATGCAGTGTTCCTCCATGCCAGTCCAGCTATAGTTACACATTTTTTGTTTTATAAAGATGCCCCTACATGTTCTAGATATCCAAGTTATCAATAGATCTCACATAGTTCCCAACAGATGCTAATGAGGGGTTTCGGTTTCCATTACATTGCTGATTTTCAAGTTCTCATGGGCTGATAAAAAGTTTGTTTGATTTGCAGGGAAATGATGGATTCAGGAACAACATAATCATCAAAGGAAGGGAAAGGCCGAAAGTAGTGAATGAGGGAAAATCTGAAAGGTAGAACGAGACAAGAGGACCAAAATCAACTGGCTGAAAAGGACTGTGATTCAAAACAATAGGAAAATAGACTTTGTAGAAAACAAAAGGAAAAGACAGAAATACAACTAAACTAATAGCAAAATGAAATGAACTCTAACCTACTCAGGAGGTAACCACCATACAGTGGCTACTGGAAGTATCTTTTTAGATGCGGGCCATTAATAGGAAGCTTTTCAGTCTCTCCCTGTAATGTTTTCAACCTGTAAGTCCCTTGACCAATTTTTTCAACAACTTGGAATGGGCCCAGCCATAGGTGTTGGAATTTTGTGTGTTTACCCTTCGGCTCACTCGGCTTGTCCCATTTGAGGACTAGCTCCCCTACTTGGAAATATTTATCTCCTTCCAGATTATGATCAAACCATTTTTTTTACAATCATTTGGTGATTTTTTAATTTAATTCTGGCTCTATCTCTTAATTCCTCCAGCCTCATCAGTTGGTTGATCCATTCTTGAAGCAAGGCTGAAGGGGTTCCTCTTGAAACTTGGGAGAGCTGTAAGGAGGGAAGGGTAACATTTAGGGGCAAGATTGCTTCCTGTCTGTAGATGAGGAAGTATGGGGAGTTTCCTAAGGCCACCTTAGGGGTGACCATATCGGCCCAAAGGGCATTCGTTAGGGCATTGTGCCAGTTCCTCTGGTTGTCAGCGACTGACTTGCAGATTATGCAGACAAGGTTTTTATTTGAAGACTCTGCAACTCCGTTTCCCTGGGGGTAATAGTTTGCTGCATACTTTATGTGGATTGATTTATCAATAGCAAACTCAGTCAGTTTCAGAGATGAAAAGTAAGAAGCGTTATCAAAAATGAGGGCGTCAGGGATGCCATACCTGTTGATAATGAATTTCTCAATGAATGATATTACCTCGTCTTCGTTCACCTTCCCGAGAGGGATGGCTTTGGTCCATCTAGTGAAGTAATCAGTCACTGTGAGTATATCAGTATGCTTCTATGAAGAGCTTTGAGTGATCTCGCCTATGACATCTAGGCCCCATTGCTGGAACGATCGATAAATCATAATAGGCTTGAGGGGAACAACAGGCTTTCTTTCTCGTCCTGCGGTGGTTTGGCAAACCTTGCACATGCGAGCATAAGAATGTGAGTTTTTGAACACTATGGGCCAATAATATCCAGCTCTTAATATTTTGTGAGCAATTTTCTCCTCGCCATAGTTACCACCTGCTGGGCTGTCATGCATTTCTTTCAATACGTGGTTGGCATCATCCTTCTCCAAACACTTCAGCCAGATTCCATCATGATTTTTCTGTATACGATGCTATTGGCCAAATGATACAGGTTAGATTTCAATCTGAGTGCTCTCCTCTGTGATGCATCAATGTGTTCAGGACACGATCCCTGCACTAGATATAAGCATATGTCATGGTATCATGACTCAGGGTCCAAAAAGGCTTTTGATGCTTCTCGATCATACATCAGTGCTTCATTACTCCATAAGGGCTCCTCCCTGAGTTCGATTTGTGCATATTGCATGCTCAACGTTCCTAATTCTTTAGATGCCCCTTTTTTGTCTGCCAAAGCTTCTACCGCTAGTCTGCAAAGTACCTGCCCTCGAACTATCTGTGTCGGCTTTATCTCTAGGTCGAACTCTTGAAGGGTGGTTATCTAATTCCCTCTTCATTCACCCATTTCTTTCTGCACGAAGAGGGCTCTTACAGTAGGTTGGGGAACGATGACTTTGGTCCTGGCCTTTAGAAAATAAAGGTGGAAATATTTTACGGCCTTGAAAACTGCATAGCCCTATTTCTCCACGTCTAGGTAGTTTAGTTTCACTCCTTGGAGATTTGAACTCATGTAGGAAATGGGGACTTCGTTGCCTTTGTTGTTTCTCTGAGTGAGTATTGCGGCATATGAAACATCAGAGGCAAAAGTGTACAAGAAGAACTCCTTGCTGAAATTGGGGTTGACCAATGCAGGAGCTTCAAAAATGGCTTCCTTGATTCACCAAAATGCTTCCTTGGCTTCATCACTCCATTTATACACAACGTCTTTCTTCATCATCAGCTGCAAGGGGCATACTATTTCTGCGAAGCCTGAGATAAATTTTCTAATGAAATTAATCCTCCCGAAGAAAGATTGCATGGATTTTTTATTGGCAAGGGGTTTTATTCTCATGATGGTCTCTATTCTTTCAAGATCAATAACAATCCCTTCTTTAGAGAGGATATGACCCAGTAGTTTCCCCTCTATGACTGCAAAGATGCTCTTCTTGGGATTCAACGAAATTCCATACCTTTAGCATCTTTCGAGAATCTGTTAGGTGATAAATATGATCCCTTTTGTAATGTGAATACACAGTGATGTCGTCCATGTAAACCACTACTGATTTGTTCATCAACCCTCGGAAAGCTATGTCCATAGCTCTCTGGAATGTGGTACCCACGTTAATGAGCCCAAAAGGCATTTTACGATATTCGTAGGTGCCCCATTTGGTGTTGAAGGTTGTCTTAAGATGATACCCATGAGATACAAGTACTTGATTATATCCTGAAAACCCATCTAATAGGGACAACATTTCAGACCCAGAAACACACTGCAGGATGTGTTCCATAGAAGGGACAAGATAGTTATCCTTTTGAGATTCTTTGTTCAGGTTTCTGAAATCAATACACAGCCTGATATCTCCATTTTTCTTTCTCACTAGCATGAGATTAGCTACCTAGCGGGTGTGTCTGACCGGGAAGATGATTTTAGCATCCAACAACTTGTTCAGTTCTTTCTTCACCATGGTTCTAGGCTTGGATGCATCTTACACAGCTTTTGTTGGTACGTCTTGGCCTCCTTTTCCAAAGGGATCACATGCTGCATAACACTGGTATCAAAGGTCTTTAGGTCTTCATATTTCCACGCAAAGACGCCCTTATAGTCTTTAAATAGTTTGACAAATGTAGCCTTTTCTTGTGGAGAGCACCCAAAGTCCAGATTGACATTTTTGGGTCTTCCTTGGTCCCAGGTTGATCGTTTCATACTTCATGGATGAGCTATGCATTTTGCAGTTAGTCGGTTTCTTGAATTTTTCATACAAGTCATACAAGTGCTCCATCTTAACAACTGATTTTGGAATCACATTGGGCTGATCCTTTTCCTCATCTTCCCTCTCATTCATAAGCTTGTCATGCTCCTTTTCATCAATGACTACATTCTTGAATGTCTTCTTGCAGTGCAAGAACTCAAGGATTTGCTCATCATCTTCGAACACCTGCCAATTCGAGATGTTATCAGGCATGGATGGTTTGAAAATCAATTCAATAGAACATTTATTTTTCTTCAATCTAAAATCAGGCAAAATTTTAGCAGCCATATTAGCCATCAGATCAGCATCTTGGTTTTGCCCTAGAGGTATGTATGTAATATTAAAAAAATCAAAACTATCAATTAAGTTCCATACCTTATGTTGATACCTTACCATGTGTGATGAATTGCAATGTATCCTTTTCCTTACCTAATCTACGATTATCTGTGAGTCACCAAAAACTTTAAGGTTTTTTACATTCATATCAATGTCTTTCATTAGGCCTTGCAACAGGCCTTCATATTCTGTTGTATTGTTGGTGCATGCAAACTCCAACCGGCTAGCCATCAAATGTTGGTTCCCTTGCGGGTCAATGAGAATACTTCTAGCACCTGCACCTTCAAGGCAGTTAGAGCCATCAAAATAGAGTGTCTAGAATATAGAATCTAATGTTACATCAATTGAACTACTATCTAAGAAATTAGTCCTATCATCTACTATAATACAGGATAGTTCATCAGTTGGATTATGGGAGGGAATTTCCAACTGTGTGTATGTCAAAGTTTCTTCAACTGTTTCTGCATGAAATTCTCCAAAATAGGTTTCTGTAGAATAAACATTGAAACTATAGTTCCTAAGGATGGAGTTGGTAAACATTACAGGTTCATTGGGACCATTTAGTTCTGTTACCACATACTTCATGTATCTTTCATGATCAACTCTCAGCATATCACCTTTTCCCTTCTGAGGCAGCAAGAGGTGGGACCAATCAGTTGAGAAATATCCATTGAGTTTTGTTGACCAATCCCTACTAAGCAGCATTCCATAGGCTTCGGGTATATCGACTACCACTATATCAATGACTTGTGTGTATTGTGGTTTAGCAGCCATCTGAATCAACACATCTTTCAATTCTCTAATTACTTTCACATTTGTCCTGTCCAATTGCATAATTTGGGTCCCAGTTTTCTCAGGTATTGCATGTAGTCTTTTAGCAACAGCATAAGGCATCACAGTGGATGAGGCACTAGAATCTACCAGGCAATTGTGCACATTCATGTTGAGGATTTCAAATGTGATAAGGAAAGGTGGGGTCATGGATTTTGACTTTCTCCCTATCATGGTTGCACTGACGTCTTGGGGTTTTCGATTCATTTTGGACAAAATGGATTCCATAGCTAATGGTATTTGGGATGTATGGGAGGTGTTGAAAGGTGTGGACATTGGTTTCTTGGTTTGGCTGCTTGGGATGGTGGGAGTTTTGGAATTTCTCTCATTCATAGCTTTCAAGAGAAAATCTCTTTGCTGCATTAAACAGGAATGGCGGGCTTTGCGATCTGCCATTCATGTGAATTCCACTATGCACAGAATAGGTACAATGTATTCCACTGGAATCACAACTTCAACACCATAAACCAGCCTAAAAGGCATTTGTCGATTCAACTTCTTACAAGTTTTTCTATAAGCCCATAGGACCGTGAGTACGCGCACATCCTAGTTATTTCTTTGTGTATTTCAAACCTTCCTTAGCGCATTCTCTAGTATCTTATTAATCGCTTCTACCATGCCATTAGCCTGTGGGTGATATGGCGTGCTCTTCTAATGGTAAACTTGAAATTCCTTCGTCAACGTGTTGAACGTTTCATTAAGAAAATGCATACCGTGATTACTCACTATAATTTTTGGACATCCAAACCTTGTCAGCAGGTGCTCAAATATGAATTTTGTTGTTGTCGCTCTTGTATAGTCCTTCATCGGCTATGCCTCCACCCATCTGGTTAAATACTCAGTCGCGATGATGATGTACCGCGCACCCGTCTTCTTTCCTGGAGGTTAAATTGGTCCCACAAAGTCAATCGCCCACTTCTCGAAGGGTTGTAATGATATTTGTGGATTCAGCGGCAGCTCATCCCTCTGTGATGGTCTACCAGTCCTTTGGCATGCATCGCATGCCCTACAATATGCTTTTGAATCCTTATGCAATGTCGGCCACCACAACCCAGCGTGTAGAATCTTCTGCGTTGTTGCTTTGCTCACATAATGTCCTCCCACGGCTCTGCCATGAGCCTCAGTGAGGATGTTGTTTCGTTCAAATTCTGGCACATAACATCACAGTATTTCATCTGATCCCATTTTATACAAGTTCCCTGCAATGACATAAAAGTGTATCGCACGCACCACCAATTCCTTCTTTTTTGCTAGTATATCCTTCTGGAGCCATTCCCGTCATCAGGAAGTGTATAATATCTTCAAAGTGACTGTATATGACATGGACCGCAAAGATTTGTGTGTTAGGGAGTCCTTCCTCCAAATTAGTAGGCTCCTCTCCTGTTTCAATGCACGACAGATGATCTGATCCAACGTTCAATCGTCCTGGTTTCACAATAACTTCAAAATCATATTCTAGAAACAGAAACAACCATCTACATATTCCCCCCCCCAACATAGGCTTGTTCACCAAGTACTTCAATGCAAAATGGTCTGTATACATACTAAAGTGTCTTCCTAGCAAGTAGTGCCTAAACTTATGGAGTGCGTATACCATAGCCAGACCTTCGCGCTCTGCTGTTGAATAGTTCTTCTCATATTTATATAGATTCCTACTTGTAAACATTATGGGACGATCCAATTCTCCCTCATGAGCCTGTGTTAGTACTGCTCCCAGCACAATACATGACGCGCCCACATGCACATGAAATTCCTTCTTCTAATCCAGGAAGACTAGGATCGACGCGGTGACCATTTTCTCTTTGAGCACATTCAAGATCTTTTGACATTCCTCATTCCAACAGAATGTAGCATCGTTTTTTAATAGTTTTTCCATCGGCACAATGATCTAGGCATAACTTTTGATGAACTTTCTATAGTAACCTATATGTCCCAACATTGCACACAGCTGTTTCACACTTTTTGGTGCCTCCAAATTGATTATAATCATGATATTCATAGGGTCTACCATCAAGCCTTGTCTACATACCACGTGACCCAACAAGATCCCAAAAGGGACACAGAACAAACACTTTTTTTAGATTGAGTGCGCTCTGGTACCTCCGGCATGTATCTATCATCAAGCACAGACTTGCTACATGGTGCTTTACCATTCTAAACACTATCCAATCATCAAAGTATACCTCCAGAAATTTTTGAATGAAATCTTTGAACGCTGCGATGACTACGCACGAGAAGATTGTCGGCGCGTTCTTCAGCCCAAAAGGCATCACAGTATACTAGAAGCATCCCCATTCAGTCGCGAAGGTCATCTTACTCCTATCCTATGGCGCGATCTTGATCTGATGGTACCCTGAGAACCCATCAGTAAATGAATATGCTTCTTGGCCGCCAACATTATCCAGCACCTCATCGGTGAATGGAGTTGGGAAGGGATCATGCACATAGGTGTCATTCAACTTCTTGAGATCTACGCATATCGGTATCTAATTCTTCTATTTTTTGTCTTGAACCACCATTGGGCTTACTGAATCAGACTCTTCCACTGGTTCAATGATGCCTGCTGCAAGCATTTTATCCAACTCCAAATGGACCCTTTCTTTATACTTTGGATTGAGGTGGTAAGGTCTTTACTTAACTGGTTTTGCGTCCAGTTTTAGAGTGATTAGCATGACACCCAAGTCTCCTATTATCCCTTTCAGATCTAAAAACTTTGTGGGCAATAGATCCTAATATTTGCGGAGTAATTCGGTGACATTATCTACTGTCACATCATCCCAGTAGTCCCCAATATTTGCAAACTTTGGCTCTGCCTCCATGCCAATGTTCACCTGTCTAGTTTTGAGCAGCTCGGTGATGTCTAGATTCTCTAGTTGCGGTCCTTCAACTTCGCGGTGACCTTCAGTCTCTGGAATATTAATCTTCCTCAAGCATTTGTCTTCTTCTTTGGCTTTTACATTGTAGCACTCTAGTGCGTGGCTCAGCTAGGTAGTCTAATCAGGTTGAATCAAATCTAGAGGATCCTGGGGTATCCTGAAGATCGTTGCCTTAACCTCCTGTAATGCTTCGTCGATACATTCAAACCATCCTCAAAACTAAACTTCATAAAAAATTCTTGGCGCAAAACATCCCATTCTTCAGTGTCAAGGTAGAGTTCTGTCTCCAAGTACCAATTCATTGGTATAACATTGAAGGTATGACAAAATAGATGTACCCACTTCGGCTAAGGCTTTGATCCATACACTTTAGTCCATTTCTCCAAATGGTCGCGTGGGTCATTCCTCCCATCATACTTTTCTGTTAGACGCAATTCTTGGTGACCAAACCGTACTCTCATTATTTTTCTGTACACGCACCAATCATCAAAACTTCCTTGTGTGTGCCCCAACATCTTGTAGGCGTAGCGTGAGACACCCATTCCAAGACTTGGAAGCGATGCTTCTCTAGAACTTCTCTCTCAAATGCATCCAAAAAGTGATCAACATCAGTTAAACCATCATTGTAAGGCAAATTTCTTACCTCTAATGATACACAATCCAACGACTTGGTCATCATATTATAGCGCAACATAGATACTTCATGCAGCTGATTCTGCCAGTGCTCTAGTTCTTCGTCTAAATCTGATGTGAAGGAACTTTCTCAATCCCATGCAATACGTCCATCTACAGTTGGATTCACCCAATCATCATCTCACACTATTATTTAGTAAATCTGGTCCAAATCGTCATCATTTTCATAATCGTGGACCGGTTCAGTATAGTGTGGTCCTTCTGCAAGGTCCAAGGGCACTACCATGCAGAGAGATTTCTTCTCAAATATCACCTTACGCTTCTTCAAATTGATTACCCCATTCATGTCAGTGGCCCAGTCGATCTCAATGAGCACGGGGTAAGGATTGTTGTCATCCACAATCTCTATCACTTCAAAATCAGCTTGTGTGCTCGCGCCTTCAATACCAACTATTACCCCCTACAACCTCCCCATTGGGGTGATTTTCTGTTGATTCGTCATCCTTAACTAAATCAAAGACCACTGTAGCATAGGTCTCCCCATTCTCTCCCATGTCTGTTTTGGAAAAACATTCACGTCCGACCCCAAATCTAAAATAACTTGATCCATCTCATATTCTCCTATATGTGCAGTAAGCATCATCTCACACCCCGTTCTTGTATGATGCCTGCCAATCTTTCTAACTACGCAAGGTCTATCAGTAGCGCTTTCCTAGATCACCTATTGATAAGCTCATGCAGTTCCTTCATAGCCTTGCTATCGTGCAACAATTTCATGGAGGTCTCCAAGAAGGTAGTAATCATGGACTGGTCCATTTCTTCAACCAGCTTCTCCTGACTTCCTGAGGTAGAGGCGTAAGGCGGAAGCTTTTCTTCACTTCAATAAATGTTTCTTTCGTGCATTCTAGATCAAACCCGGTCTCCTTTTCTAGGGCTTTGTGTACCCACTCACCTTCTTTAGGCTGCTTTCCCTTATCTTCACTAGTGGTCACTCCACTCTGCAGCACAATATTTACCTTAGGATCTTCCTCGCGAGGCTCAACCCTCATCATCTGTAGGTTCTGTGTTGGCCACTGAGGCTTCGCCCCATTTTTGCGTATCTTAGCTAACAGTATAGGGCAATCCTCCGTCACATGGTCAAACTAAGTACAATAGTGGCATGATAGATGCATCGAATTTGGGAAGCCTCGCGCGTAGTGTCCCGGTCCCCCACAGTTGTAATAAATGACCTGCCCTCGACCTCTACCAGGTCCTCCTCCACCTCGGCCTCATCTGCACCCCTGATACACACCTTGCGCTCCTCCAACGCCTTGGTCCAGAAGCCGGTTCTCTATCTAGACCCTGTATGCAGGTGTTCTTTCCATCATTAATTCGTAACTATAACAATTGTGCTCATCATGACCCACTGATTGACAGAAGTTGCAGAAGAGTTGTTGCGGTTTCTATACAAATTTCTGCAGAAAATGGCAATTGTCTATTGCATGTTTTCCAGCTACCTGACAGATAGCACACCATAATGCGGGCCCCGTACTTGGCCCTGCTGGAGCTTCCGGCCTCAGAGGCATTGGTCTCCCCGCCACAATATAATTTGCTAATACTGAACAATGATCTTTGTCATGCCCATAACTTTTGCACTTCAGGCACCAAACTTCTTCGTGCAGGGCAGGTTGAGTTGTTCTATATTTCTTCAGACACTGCATTTCCAGGAAAAGGTTCTGCAACTACGCATGAATCTGTTGAACCCCTAGATTAGCATCTTGCATCCGTGTCTCATGCAATCTCATCGAAATTTCCAAAGCTTCCACCTGAGTCCCAATCTTCTGTTGTGATAGCGCAACCTTTAGATGAGGCAGGAGTGAAGCCACAAACCATTTGCGGTGCTGCCCATCAGTCAGATTCATGTTAGCCTCGCGGATCATACACATCAATCTCTAATCTAGATCCTAGGGTGTCTCACCACGCTTCATCATGATCTCTTTGAATCCCACAATTGATTACACTTCAGACTTAGGTCTACTAAATTCCATATTCATCGCAGTCTGGATATCTACCAACATGCACATCGGGTTATCATTGTAGTACTTAATGTACCACATTAGCGAGCGATCCTATAAATCACTGACCAACGTTGCTTTCTTCATCTGATCATTCATGACACCTAGAGCTTCCCATACAACCTTCATGACAAACCAAAACTGGTCCAGATCTTCATTTCCATGCCCTTGAACAAAGGTAGCTTTACGAAGTTCTCCATATTGAACGGTGGCGGAGGTGGTGGTGGTGTAGGTGAAGGTGTATGCAGCAGAGGTGAAGATGGAGGCGGTGTGGGTGGATGGGTTATTTGTGGGATCCCTTTCTTTATCAACTGAACAATGCTTCACAAAGATGCTTGTGCTGCTTCCTTGTCATCACTCAGAGGGGGTTCAATTAGTGAGCTATATTCAGGTCCTGTTCTTCCCTTGTTCCTAAATATCCTTCCACTTCGCATAGACACAAACATCAAGGTAGTTGCATAACCCACTTTTCACACAAGATAATCTTAATCCAAGTATTTAACGATTTTAAATACTTACCTTGCTACCCTTTGAAGAAGTGGCACTCTGTTTCACTGTAACTAACCAAGGTATCAACCACGAACTCTATCACGAGCCCTCCTATGATATGATCAAGCCAATGATCGACATCACACGTGATCTTATCTTTAGAGGATTCTAATCTCCTCACTAACTCCAGGGTCCAGAGTATTGGACCGTCAAGCCTCCACCTCCCTTGGTCGTCTACTAATTTCGTGATCCACTCGTACAACTCAACCAGGAAGGAACAAAAGAATCTCTCATGTATTTTTGTGTACAAGTATCTATCCAACCACTGTTCTTTTGTCAATTGTGGATTCCTGTTCTCTTGCGCTGCAAATTCGTGGATCTTAATATCCAACCAGTCTTCGATCTCCTTGTTAGTTGGATTCCAATGATGCGACATCACACATCTCATTATGCAGATCCCGGTCTTGGCAATGAAAACATTGTTTGACTTGATGGGCCCTGACCCAAGTTCAACGTTGATTATCCAAGCAAATCCCTACACTATTGGCCCTTTCGGCATCAATCTGCGGAGCACGGACTGAAGTCTCACCCGAAGCACTATGGGGGGATGCAAAAACCAAGTTTCCGCAACCTGAGATATTTGTGATGTCGTTCTAATACCCTAACCCTTCCTTCGCACAGACCTATAAGCCCTTTAGGGTTTATCAATGAACATTTCTTATCCTGCTTTGAAACCTTTGCGAACCCTAAATAGTCAATTCAAACTCTTACGTGCCTATGTAATTATTCTTACTTTTGTGTCTACTCTGATTACCTTAAGTATTGGTTAACTTCAACATGCATTATGAGTATCTTCACGTAAACATATATTCTTACTTGCATTCATATGACAAAGTAAAACATATAGATTCACGCATCAATATAATAGTAAATCATAAACCCAATATTCAACATAACATAATCACAAACATTCATAATAGAAGTAAAATATCTCATACACAGATATCTCCAGAATAATTCTCTGTATTGATGGTTCAGATCTCTAGTACAGACTCTAACTTCCCTGCGCACATAGTTGCAAGGGTCTGCGCACTCAGCGACGAACTTCTACCCTAGGCCTTTTCACACTCAGCTGCAAAGCCTCTTCCTACGCTAAGATGCTTCGCTCTTAGCTCTCACAGATCCATTACATTGATCAATCACCCAAAACTTACTTAGAACTGAACTAAGAATAGCCTTAGACTCTTTTAAGACTCCCTTTTTATACATTCCCATGGCCCGCATACCAAGGGAGGATATCATCAATCTAACACAAGCTACCCAAACTATGGGCAGAAACCCTTTTTTGACTATTTACATCTTCGTGCTCAGTCACCACAAATTGTGGAGAATTCACATTCTTTATACAAAAATTGGACCTTTAGCACCAAAAGTTGGGCTTTTAACCCCAAAATTGACCCTAGTGGACCTCAGCGTACCCATGAAATCTCACATATCTTGCAGTAGATCTTTGATAAAGGTTAATCATCCCATGCAAATATCTATGGACATGCTTGGAAAAAACCTAGTGTGCATGAAGGGACTCAGTCATCATTTGAATCGAAGAGTTAACTACAAAGCATATGTCTAAATGGGTGTTCATGAGGAACTTCAATGCCCTAATCAATTATCGATACTTAAAGGGATTCAAAAGGCTAGTTTTAACAACACCTCCACATAACTTCTTGAATTTTATCTCCATCAGTTTTGTCATGGACTTGCATTCTGCCATTCCAAATATTTCCACCAATTTCACGACAACGTTTTCTTGAGAAAGGAAAATATGCCCGGGATTTTTTCACACTTTTAATCCTAGGAAGTAATGCATCAAACCAAGATATTTCTTTTCAAACTCAGAGGCCATCTACCTCTTACCCTCGAGCATCAAAGGATCACTACCAATATCTCAGCCCTTGCTTCAAATCATATAGCACCTTCTTCAACCTGTATATGTGAGTCTTCCTATCATGTACTTCAAATCCCAATGGTTGCTCAACTAATACTTCTTCTTGCAGTATGCCACGAAGAAAGTAATAGTGGTATAGTGGGAAACTGGTGCAAATACATCATCATAATCTTCTCTATCTTTTTGGAAGAAACCTATAGCCATGGACCTCACTTTACATTTCTCAATACTTCCATGAACTCCATGCTTAATCTTATATAGCCATTTAAGGTTAAGATAAATTTTCCTTTAGGTCTCGAAACAACATCCCACACATCATTCTTCATAATCAAATGATACGTTTTAGCCATGACATCCTTCTAAACCTTCTCTTTCACTGCTTCTTCAAAATTCGTAGGCTTAGTCTGTATGATGGTGCTCATAGCTACAACACACCCCTGGTATTGGCATGGCTTCTTGCTTTCTCTAAAGGTTCCTCTGGAAACATCATGTCATTCAACATCCTGTAATGTGTCACAAAGCAAAATAGGTCTCTTTATAGGAGGGGGATCACATGGAGGAGGATTCGAGACGTATATAGGCTCCATGGGATCATCAACAACTTCTTTCTCTAGCTTTGGCACATAAGGGCCATCTAGAAGGTCCACATCATCATCGTTCTTCTAAACAAGAGGATGTGCAATATCCCTTTCCTTTCCAAGGGAAACATCTTCATCAATAATCACATCCTCGTTGAACTCAATATTCCTTTGAGTCGTCACATATATTATAAACATTTTAAAATTATCACAATAGCCAACAAATATACATTTCTTTCTAGTGGCTTATTCTTTTCCTTTGGCACATGAAAATACAGGGGGCAACCAAATATCCTCAAATGTCCAACATTGGGCTTCATAGCTGTGAACACTTCTTCGAGAGTCTTGTCACCCAGGGCTTGATCAGGAGTCATGTTTTGAAAATATACCACTGTATTAGTGGCTTATCCCCAAAGGAAATTTTGCAGATTTTGGTCATGCAACATGGCTCGGGAAGCCTCCATGATATTCCTATTCTTTCTTTCAGCCACACCATTTTCTTCAGGATTATAAGGTATGATGGTCTCCCTCTTAATTCCAGCCTTCTTGCAATGAACTCATTAGGAGTATATTATCCATCATTGAAAGACTTGAAGACCTTGATCATTTGTCCTCTTTCATTCTTTATCAGTTCCTTGAAGTTCTATAACATATCAAATGCTTCATCCTTGTGCTTCAAGTAGAATATTCATGTCTTTTGGGAGAAGTCATCTACAACGATTATATAGTATAGATGGCCACCTAGAGATTTTACTTGTGTGTGACCACATAAATAAAAATGGATGAGCTATAGAATATCATTGGTCTTGCTTTTATTGGAGGGGAATGGTCCCGTTAACTTCTTTCCACTAGAAAAACTCGAACATACTCCATCATGGTTAGTCTGAAATTCAGGCATCCTAGAAACCATCCTTCTAACTTTGGGCAGGGCTTCATAATGCAGGTGACAAAATGTTCAGTTCCATAACTCACATTGATGATTGTTGTCATGTACCATTTCTCACAATGGTCTTCCATTAGCTCTATAGAGCCATTCAATTCTAGATCCCAAGGTGAAGCATCCCTCATGTAGATTCCAAAGGCTAGTTGAGGACCTTTCCCCTTATGAAGGTAAATATCATTCCTTTTTCTTCAAAAGAATATATAGATACAAGGTTCATCTTTAGTCTCGGAACATACATCACATCATGAAGAATAATGGTTTCCTCATAGTTGAAATGAAATTTAATAGAACCAAAGCCTTTCATAGGATAATTGGAGTTGTTTCCAAGGATTACCTTTATATTAGTCTCCCTCTCAACTAGATTTGAGAGAACTTCATGATATTGATAGAAATGTCGACAGGCCCCATTAGCTACCAATAAACTATCACATGAATCTAGAGGAGAAGAACTAGAAAGAGAAAAAATAATAATATATTTAGATTGATTAGAACCAACATTATTTCCATACCTTGAGTTCCTTGATCACTTTTGAGGATCATAACCTTAATCTTCACAACCATGAGGAGCATCTCTTCTTATTCTATCATCTCTACTTCTTCTCTCATCTCCTCTTCTTCTATCATTAAACCTATTGTTTTTGAAGTTGTACCTTGTATAATCTCTCTTTTTTGGGAAGTCTCGGGCATAATGACCATGTTAGTGGTAGTTGTAACATTCAACTTTTGATAATCTCATTTTGAATATTCTATTGGAATCCCTAGAATCTAGTGCAGGCTTTCCCTAAATAATGAAAATTATTTAGTATCCAACCTCCCATTATTTTTGGCTTGAAAATCCATTTCCATTTTACTATAGGGATGCCTCCTTTGCTTTTCCTTTCCTTCTACACAAAATGAAATAATTTCTTTTTGATATTTCCCAAGATACCAACAGTAATATAAGCTAGGGCATGCCAATATCCTGGTATGGACTCTACTAAGGTTAATGTGGCACCCAAGGATAAACATCTTGTGATTATTTTCTCGACTTTTTGATATGGAAAGAACCAATATTCATACCTATAGTCATTAAATCTTAGCATAAATCTCAAGTATTTGAAATGGGTGCACTTGGTTGATTTCTCTTTCAAACATATCTTTCAAATCATTAAAAGACATGGTAGACGTGTAGTTTACTTTTGTTCCCAATGCAACCCAAAATGAGTTTAGAGCTCTAATGAGGCTTCACATACTAGGCCTCTTTAGTATAGCCTGCATGAAATAGAATAACATAATCCACCAATAAAAGGTGTATAAAAAATGGCATATGTAAATGTGTGAGTGATCAAAATAGTAGCATTCGTTAATGGATTATAAACTTCCTCTCACTACCTTCTAGAATTGTTGAGGTCCTCATTAATAATAATAAATATTAAATTAGATGAGGTGAAAACTTGCATCATAGTCTCCTAGACGATTTGAAAAATATAAATCTTGACCCAATTGATAATTACCTATGAATTTGATGATCTTAGACAACGTCAATCCATTTGACAAAACTCTAATAAAACTAGAGCAAAGAATAATGCGCATTAAGTACATCCAATTTCCCTATCAAATGCCTTGGACAAATCGAGATTTATAATTTGGAAAAGGATATTTGTAGTTTTCATTGTGTTGTTGAGAGGTTTGTCATTGATTTCAAAGTAAGGGTTAGCCATGATCAAAGCCAGACATGGTGCTACAATTGATTAAGAGAGAAGAAAATTGGAATTTGTAGGCGAATGTCCATTTGCAGAGTTTGATAATCTATTTTGGCATGGATATCTTGTTATCTGTTTGCCAGATTCAAAAACTAGACATGCAGTTGGGTGTTGATGCCATGTATCTTCTAAATGGATTAGTCTCCATACCTTTCTAGATGCCCCCACACTTGCAACTGGGTAATATTTTTTTATCATACTAGTTAAGAAGATAAAAACACAATAATATATAATATATATATATATATATATATATATATATATATATATATATATATATATATATATATATATATATATATATATATATATATATATATATATATATATATATATATATATATATAACTCTAATTCGTAGATGTTGCATCCCCAAGTCACAGCTCCTACAATGATCCATATTTAAACAAGAAAACAACAAATTACAGATATAACCATAAATACCAAGGTGCGGTAGAAATAACACTTCATTTCATTAATATCAAATACTAAAATATGCTTACAAACAGAATGGAAATAAGACTAGCTCGGGTGATGGTATCTTATCTCTGAGAAGAGATGTGGCAGCTACATGCTTCTCAACTCTGTTACAATGAGGCTCAAAGACCGATTTATTATTGAGAAATAATGGAAAACCCTAAACATCTAAAAACCTAACCCTAGGAGATGAAACGGCAAAGTATGGGCCCCATTTGGGTAAATCGGTACATCAACTTCCCGAGGTCGTAATTTTGGCATACAATCTCTATTTTACGAGCACAATACCTTGTTAGAAATATATATCCAAGGAATACAACTTTTAAATGACCAACATTGATCTACGGCCTATTTTGGTCCTATTTTTCCCACAAAACTTTGTTTAGGGCCTCAAAACGGCTCCGGAAGTTCAGGACCCAAAAAATTGCCAGATAGTAAATTGTGCTACAAATAAGGAAACTAAAAAACTAAAAGAAACAATGATACTGTCCAAGGGGGATAGGCGGGTGGCCACCAATATCCACCTGGATCATACAACCTCCAGCCACAATTTTTGCAACTTTAATGCACAATTCCTACAACTAGATACAATAAACTTTTTTATGGAACTGCTGCTGCAACCTTAAGTTACAAATTCTATTCTCTTACATTTAATAAGTCTTTTATTTTAAATGTAATTATCTGCCATGTATGCGAATAGAGAGATTTAGGGGTTGATTGAGTGATTGTGGGAGGAAATCGTGGATCTTAGATGATCCACGCCTTTGTAATTTCCTATATAAAGATATTTTATGTTGTGTGAAATATATATAGGAGAGGTTGGATACAATGTAACTGCAGGAGAATTTGTGACTAAGGATGAGATGCCTTAGACTGTAATCGAATTATGTATATAATGGAAATATGTATCTTATGTGGACTTTGTGTATCTTTGTATTGTTTACCTATAATGTGTGTGTATGTGATGGACGAGTTAAATCCCGTGTCACATGTTTGTTGATCGACCATCGATCACTATAAGGATCAATGGCGATCCCATGATAAATCGAAATCATAGAGTGAGTTGTTGTATGGATTGATGTGAGTGCCTTAGACAGAGTATGGCAGGGTAAATTTCTGTGTAACACGAAATTCCACCAATAAGTATATAAGAGATCCACACATCGAAAACTATCGGATCATCTAGATCGACGGTAGTATTGGTGAAACGTGAGAAACCTGACAAATTCATGGATAAACCCTACAATAGATCTAGATTGTCCAATCGACAGACCAATAGATCTAACATTCATTGCGTGGCAATAAGAACTGAAGTTTAACTCTAAAAATGGACCCAATAAAATCATTAAAATGAGTTTAAAGTTCCGAAGGATCAAACCGTCTGTTTAAAGGCGATTGGACGCATATCATGTGCAAACAACCGCAGTCATTAATTCCAAAAACAGACACGATAAGATTTTATTCAATGTGCTTAAAACCTCATTGAGTTCTGGCCATCAAGGCTATTCACCGCGAGATTGATCGGATGGTAATCATGCTTGAATGTGCGCATGGGTTAACATTTCTGGTGGACCCGATATGTTATCAACGCGGGTTAAGATTTATTTGGGTTCCAGTCATATGCGTTCAATGAAGGACTGACGGTGATGGGTCAAGTTTTGTGTGAAGTCTGTGGATTGTAACACTTCTGATGTATACGTGGGCCCATAACCCACAGGTCCATGCATGAAATTTGTAAAGATGCAGCTTTGCTATGTAAAAGCAGCATAGCTTTCATCAATTTTTGGTATCAGAGCAGGGAAAATATTTTCTACGAGAAGGAGTTTGCGAACAAAAGGAGGAGGTACAGTCATGAAGAAGATTGGAAAGTTTATGGTCTTATATTGTCGTACAGGAAGTGGCAAAAGAAGGTGAGAAAACTTGCAGTAACCTAGAGCCTAGAGTGCTCGAATGGTTCCAGAGAAGAGAGAACCAGAGAGATGCCAAAATACTGAGCTCAGAGGAGAGAAGCTTGGCGAGGCATGTGTAGCAGGGAGGACTTGTTACTGTAGAGGTTTTGTTGCAGCTCACTGAAAGATCATAAAGGAAATTCCATAGAGGATGTGGGTATAATTGCTAAGGGATGAAGGAGAAGCATATGAATAGGAGGTCATAAATTTTTGTGCCTTGGGAGTCTGATACAGGAGCATTAGACCACCCTTAATCAAAATTGATATTTTGAGCAATGAAAGAGGGAACGTGGAAAATCATGGTAAACCAGGGAAAATTCTGTGAAAACAAAGCTAAATTGATGGAATTGATAAGTCTCTAGAAGACTTGATTAAATGTAATTATCTACCATGTATGCGAATAGAGAGATTTAGGGGTTGATTGAGCGGTTGTGGGAGAAAATCGTGGATCTTATATGATCCATACCTTTATATTTTCCTATATAAAGAGAGTTTGTGTAGTGTGTAAGATATATAGGAGAGGTTGGATACAATGTAACCACGGGAGAATTTGTGACTAAGGTTGAGATGCCTTAGACTGTAATCAAATTATGTATATAATGGAAATATGTGTGTTATGTGGATTTCGTGTATCTGTGTATTGTTTGCCTATAATGTGTATGTATGTGATGGACAAGTTAAGTCTCATGTCATAGGTTTGTTGATCGACCATCGATCACTATAAGGATCGATGGCGATCCCATGATAAATTGATATCATAGAGTGAGCTGTTGTATGGAGTGATGTGAGTGCCTTAAACAGAGTATGGCAGGGTAAATTTGTGTGTAACGCGAAATTCCACCAATAAGCGAATAAGAGATCCACACAGTGGAAACCATCGGATCGTCTAGATCGACGGATAGTATTGGCGGAACGTGAGAAACCTGACAAATTCGTGGAGAAACCCCAAAGTAGATCTAGATCATCCAATCGATAGACCAACAGATCTAACGGTCATCACGTGGCAACAAGCGCTGAAGTTTAACTCTAAAAATGGACCCGAGAAAATCATTAAAATGAGTTTAAAGTTCAGAAGGATTGGACTATCCGTTTAAAGGCGATCAGATATCGTGTGCAAACAAGCGTGACCATTAATTCCAAAAATGAATGCAATAATGTTTTATTCAATGGGCTTACAACCTCGTTGAGTTCCAACCATCAAGACCATTCATCGCGGGATTGATCGGATGGTAATTGTGCTCGAATGTGGCATGGGTTAACATTTCTGGTGGACCCGATATGTTATCAACGCGGGTTAAGATTTATTCGGGTTTAGGTCATATGCATTCAACTAAGGACCGACGGTGATGGGTTAGGTTTTGTGTGAATTCCGCGGATTGTAACACTTCCAATGTATACATGGGCCCATAACCCACAGGTCCACACATGAAATTTGTAAAGATGCAGCTTTGTTGCGTAAAGGCGTCTTAGCTGTCATCAGTGAGGTATAATGATATCTTAATTCACCAATATTTTCAAAGTGACTATGACTAATTGTAAAGCCCACCCTTTTCCTCTCACCATACATTCCACTATCTTAGAAATCAATTGCAGGGAGCGGATTAAGGGAGGGGATTATGTCACTCCTTGATTTTCAAACTTTTATGGGGTAAATTTTTTGGTCATGAATCATCTTGTTCTAGTTACTCCCTTAAAGTACCATTTTGAATTAGTCTATGCACATCGTTCTAAAAAATAGCATTAGTGGCATAAATTTTTGTGGATGACCATTCTTATAAGTATTTCCATAAACTGTAATGGCAGCGGCATTAATTACTATATAGGACCTTTTTTTTATTCACTAAAACACTCCATTCCACTATACATTAGGTGATGTTTTTGAACAAGATTTAATCTTATATGTGCCTGAGCTAATGAAGAGTTTTCTTTAGGGCCTTTGAATGTATAGATGGTGTTGAAGAATCTAGGGAAAATTAAGTTAATGAGATTCTTCTCTACCATTATAACTATTTGTGAGGTATTTTTAACTTTTCTTATTATCACAATCTTCTCTTGTTGTTATTAGATTGTGTCTTCTTAGTTCATCAAATAGTTACCAAAACAAAAGAGAAAAGGACACAAGATGTTAGCTTTTTGCTAGGGCCAAAAAATCTCGGTTTTTGAGAGGAAAACCTGCTCAAATACTTGTTATAGAGATTCCAATTGACAAATATCAAGACCAAGGCCCTTGATCTAGTAGCCCTTCCAATATCAAGACACACGATCTATTGACAGTCCTCTTCATGATCTTCATCATTGTCTGGATACTGCGATCTACTGAGATTCTTCATTCTTGAAACTGAGATCTTCATTGCTGCCTTGACACTGAGATCTTCACTACAGAGATAATACAAATTGTAGTTGCAACGAATTGTTGTATTATCAATGAGGCCTTACTGCATCGAGATAGAGGTATGCTTCACTCTTCCATCACCGATTCTCTTTTCTTTGATGACTGTAATGGATGTTGAATCATAGAATCTTCAAAGTTATTGTTCTTATGAAAATAAAGATCCTTTCGAGTTACTTACTACAATGACACCAAATCTAGAGATCTGAATTACTTGATGACTATGCCAAAGGTTTGAGATCATCACTGTTCTCCATCCGACAAGATATCTAAGTTGTTGGTAGTGATAAATCCGAGCTCTCCACAGATATAAATATCATTGAATTGTTCTCTATACTTTTTCATCGATACTTCAGAAGAAAAATTGAACCTGTCATCTCCATCGAAAGACTCAGATATGCAAACTTCATTCACTGTGATTACCCATCCGAAATATGAACCTTTCAATCTAATGTGAAAATCTCAGTCTGTGCCCACCTGAAATTACAGAGGATTTGAGTTCTTAACCTATTCTTATGTGAAGATCAACAGGGTATATATAGTAGCTTTGTCTCCATAATAAGCTGACATGATCTATGAAGAGATGTGTCCCATTTTACTGTGATCCGACATGAGTTCTTATTCATCTTACAAGCCGGCTTCAAGGAGATCTGCGGTTATCTTTTGGATATATATATATATATATATATATATATATATATATATATATATCTATATATATGTATATATATATCTATATATATATATATATATATATATATATATATATATATATATATATATATATATATATATATATATATATATATATATATATATATATATATATATATATATATATATATATATATATATATATATATATATATATATATATATATATATATATATATATATATATAGATATATATTTATATATTTATATTTATATTTATTTATTTACTTCATACGCTCAAGAAGAGCTTCTTCATATGACAATGAATCTTTGACTCAATAATAAATTGTAAGTCTCTCAATGGGAGCCACTAACAAATAAACTTATTTCTCATGAAACCCATGTAGCAAGGCATCCAAAAATAATTTTATTTCTTTTATTTCATCATTTACAAAGATCATGTCATTATGAAGACTGAACCTTGTTACATTCTACAACACTCCCTCTTAACTAGGGAGGTATTCATAATGGTACTTGGCCATTCTCAATCTGAATAATTTTTCGTAAGAATAATCATATTGGTAACCCATCTATATAGCATCATAGTAACCAACATTATTTCCATAGCAAGGCCTTGACTGACAAATTTATCTCTCATCAGATTAGATCATAATGTTGGTGATACCAATGAATATAAACACCTTCATCATTGTCTCTCAAGGTACATACCCACCCAGGTGTTCAGTGAGTATGACCTTCTAGGACTATTCTTGTCTTGGGTTCCCAACCCTCAAATAATATCGGTCCCCTTTCCTACTCTTATCTTGGATTCCCTACACATCCTCAAAGAGCATCGAATGCCAGCTGATTACCCAATCCTCCATTCTTTCTTCCCAAGTGAAGACAATAATGCTGTGTCTATCTCTCCCCCTTAACTAGGGAAGATATGCCCATTCCTGTAAAGGAATGTACCCAAGTTCCCTCTGACCAGGAACTTACCCAAGCTCCCTCTCAATTAGGGACTTGTCAGAGCTCCCTCTTAACTAGGGACTCTCCTTTTCATTAGCAGCTTCTTCTTCATGGGTCCTTCAACACCTTGATCAATTTCTTTCCTTGATGTCATGAAATTCAGTCGAGCTTCTTTCTTATAGGGAAATAACCATTGATCACTTTCCTTCTTAGTTTGTCATGTCATTACCTTCTTCATGGAAGGTGGCCTTGTTAATCTATATCTGGAACCTTCTTCATATGGATACTTCTTCATCATCATGTTTCTTTCAGGAATTTCCATCCACCACATGAATGTTAGTTGTACTTGTGCTTACAATTCCTGTTACATTAGGCATACATGAACTCATCGAGATATTATTCAAGAAATCAAAACATAACATTAAATCATACCTTACGAGATGGCTCTTCATCATGACATCTTCCTATGGGTTTCATCATACTACATACATGTTGAAACATCTCCCAAAGATATCCATTGTCAAGGGTCTCCATCTTTTCCATCAGAGTGTTCATATCTTTCTGAGAGATTTCCTAGTCAATTCTTCTTGGTATTTTGGATGTTGATCACCTTCATCATGGTTGCGTGTCTCACAATATCTTCCTTCCTCACACATTCCATTCCCAAGAGATTTCAATCAGAGTTTCTTCTTTGTCTTCAATCACCTCACACTTCATATGAGGACATATTATGTTGATTTCATCTAGTGTGACTTATGCCTTCCTGCATCCTTTCAGAGGAGGAGATCCTTTTTCTCTTGATCATGCTTCTCAAGGTAGAAGTAATAATCCATGTTACCTGTAACCATATGATATAACTTTATAATATCAAATACAAGCATACATACCTCATTTTACCTTTAGGTTATCTAGGCTTCTTCCAACAACTTGCTTGATTGAAAAGATCTTCAATCTCTTTCTCTGCTTCATCTCTCATGTCATCATACCATCATCCCATGAACTCCACAAGTTGGAATTTTTTATGAAACACTTTCTTCCTCTCTAGATTAGTGAACCCTTTGATGAGGATTCCATGAGAGAATCTTGAGGATCTTGTATATCCCCATCTGGCATATGTTTTCTTTTTCACTTGATGTATGATAAGCCTTTTCCTAGATGAATTCATCCTTCCCTTCAATGTCCAATGCGGTTCCCAAGAGCTATATCCTTCATGTTTGTCTGCCATGGATTTTCTCCTTCATGATTCCCATGGTGATGTCATGAGATCTTGTTTCTAATGCTTCCATGATGCCACGCTGCATCTTATTATCATGGTCATATCTATAACAAAAGATTTAGGAGCTTATGATAAGACCCTTTTCTGAGGGATACCATCCCAATCATAGTAGATTTGTTACTCCCTCTTTCCGGGGCCCTTTTTTCTAGCTTCCTCCATATTTCTGGTGATATGAGCTTTCTTTTCATGATCTTCCCGTAGCACGATTTTGTCTTATTTGAGGACCAAAATTCTCTTTCCTTTCTGGAAACATTTGAGTCCTGTAACCTTCAACATTTTTCCCCTCAACTTGTTGTTTTCTATCTAGCATAGAGACCACAAGTTGTCGAATGAGGTATCCTTCTTGTTCTTGAAATTTGTTACCTTGCCTATCAGTTAGATCAATGATGATTATCTTCTTATCATCTCTCTTGAATCTCTCGATTGAGATCTCATGAAGATATTCCTTCATTCTTGATACCTTCAATCAAGTCTAAGTGATATGACCTTCTTCATTGCATTTCAAAGAGTATATCTTCTAGCATTTCATAAATCTCTTTTATGTCTCCTCTCCTAATACATAGGGATGAGAGGACCTTTAGATGATTTCATAAGAATCCTATGAGTCCCCTGATCCTTTTACATGCATTCAAACAATTCTTGACCTTTAGAGACTTTTCCATAGACATCAATGACTTTTCTTTCGGGGATTATACCTATCCTCCTTTCTTATGCAAGGAATTTCGATGACCTAACCGATTTATATATCTCCTTGCACACATGAATTCATTTAACCAAACTTGATTATAAAATGAGAGATACTTAATTGACAAGTGAAGATGAAATCTTCCACTTGATCACTTTGATTATTAGAGCTTTCTCTTGGATGATCTTCTTTCAAATGAAAAATCCTTTCTTCAATAGAAAAGGTTGCTCCTTATTATGAGGATGATTTGCTGCTTCTTCGAATAATCTTCTTCTAGGGTAAGGAGATGATTCTTGATTATGAAGATGACATTGCCTTTTCTTGTAGTGTAGATCAAGACTACTTATAGGGTTTCAACTTTAATGAGAATCTTGGTGGCCTTTTGATTATGACTATGGATAAAAAATTTCTTTTTGTTGTAGACTACTTGTTTGATCTAGGGTTTGATCCTTCAATGTAGATCTTGATCCTTTTGATATTATTCAACTTTCTTTGATGCCCTTCTTGAAACTTGATCCTTTAATGTCTCTTTTTTGCCCTTCCTTTGACTTCAACACCTTAGCTCTAATACCATGTTGAAGAATCTAGGGAAAATAAAGTTAATGAGATTCTTCTTCGCCATGATAACTATTTGTGAGGCATTTTTAACTTTTCATATTAACACAATCTTCTCTTTTTATTATTAGAGTGTGTCTTCTTAGTTCATCAAATAGTTACCAAAACAAAAGAGACAAGGACACAAGATGTTGGCTTTCTGCCAGGGCCAAAAACTCTCTCACTCTTTGAGAGGAAAACCCATACAAATTCTTATTAAAGAGATTCCAATTTACGAATACCGAGACCAAGACCCTTGACCTAGTAGTCCTTCCAAGATCAAGACACATGATATCTTGATAGTCCTCTTAGAGATCTTCATCATTATCTAGATACTACGATCTACTAAGATCCCTCATTCTTGACACCAAGATCTTCATTGCTTCCTTGACATTGAGATATTCACCACAAAGATAACACAAATTGTAGTTGCAACGAATTGTTGTGTTACCAACGAAGCCTTACTACACTGAGACAGAGGTATACTTCATTGTTCCATCACCAAGTCTCTTTTCTTTGATGACTATAATAGAACTTGAATCACATAATCTTCATAGTTATTCTTCTTATGAAAACAGAGAGGCTTCCGAGTTACTTACTACAATGATACCAAAGATAGATATTTGAATTGCTTGATGACTGTGCCAAAGTTCTGAGCTCGTTATGTTCTCCATTTGACAAGATATCTTAGTTGCTCACAGTGACAAATTTGAGCTCTCCATAGATTTGAATATCACTGAATTGTTCTCTATACTTTATCATCAATACTTCAGAAGAAAAGTCGAACCTTTCATCTCCACCGAAAGACTCAGATATGCAAACTTCATTCACTGTTATTACCCATTTGAAATATAAACCTTTCATTGTAATGTGAAAATCTCAGACTGTACCTGCTGGAAATTGCATAGGGTTCGAGTTTTGAACCTATTCTTATGAAAAGATAAACATGGTATATATAGTAGTTTTGTGTCCATAATAAGTTGACATGATCTATGAAGAGATGTGTTGCATTTTACTCTGAGCTGACATGAGTTCTTATTCATCTTAGAGGCCAACTTCAAGGAGATCTATACTTGTCTTTTCGAGGGCTATTTTGACTTGGACATAAATTCATATATATATATATATATATATATATATATATATATATATATATATATATATATATATATATATATATATATATATATATATATATATATATATATATATATATACATATACATATACATATACATATACATATATGCTCAAGAAGACATTAGTCTTCCGACTCCATTTCTGATGATAGAAACGTCGCAACTATGGCAAGTTCGTGGTAATATCTTTTCAAAAATTTTGCAACATTTTTGATGTTCCGAGTCACATTTGGACAACACAAACATCATAACGATGGAAAATTTATCAAAAAATATTTTCGTAAAATTCTCGCCGACATCAATATTCTAATGCAAGTTTCGAAAACATAGTATGTTGTCACAATGGGAAATTTTTCGGAAGAAGTCTACTTTCAGTAGATCATCTCATGATGATTTGCAATGAATATATGGGAGAATTCATCAAACTTTCGACAAAATGTTAATGAGTATATTCAATGAACAGATGTCAGAGATTTGATGACTACTATCATCATAATTTTGATGAGAAAAAAGATGTCGAAATTACAACTACACTGTAAACAACCTTTCATGAAATCTCCTTTTTTCGTTATAGTGACGAAACATCAACGAAAAAATGACAAAGTGTCATCGTAAATTGGGTTGATATTTAGTAGTGTAAGCTTTGGAAACAAGGGTTGATGAATCTCACTTTTGGAGGCCCTCAATAGTTCATAATTTAAACCCACATGTAAGTTTTTCCCTCGACACCAATGCAACCATTGACATCATCCCTCCTCGACCACAACAACTTTCTCAGCATGTCATAACCCCAATAATGGTAAGGCATTCCAACTAGGACATGGTAGTGGGCTTGCAACTTACACAACTTACTCCTTCTCTTCCTTAGATTGCAATGATATTCACTTGAGATTATGGAAGACCCTAAACAAAAAACATCTTATTGTACATATTGAAGATCTCAATGAGGAAGTTATGAATAAAGAACTGGAACTGATTCAATCTCTAGATACCTCAAGAATAAACCAAGTTTTCCAAGAACCATGGCTTCCTCATTACCTAGAAATATTGTACCTAGAGAAACCAATTACTTATCATGAATTTGTTCTTCGAGGTGAGCTTAAAAATATGTGTGTTGGAATATCATTATTCCAGGTAATCAAGGATATCCCTAGTTAATCGAAATTGGTAAGGGAGTTGTTTCTAAGGAAACCCAATAGACAAGGAAAGGATCCTCAAACTATTCACGTTATGGGAAAGTTATCATTCCTTATGATGGGGGAGTTCTCATGGCCAAATACTTAAACCCTTGGAGCCTAGTAGTTAATGTGTAGATCAACCATACTCTCATTGCAATCACGTTGATTGACGTTAGGGCTTCCATCAAATGTTATGATTCATGAAACCATGGAATCTCTAGGACTTCTCCATCTTAGGAAGACCCCCATAGTGCTATAACTTGTTGATAGATCAACTATCAAACTAGAAGAAAGCTTGGAAGATGTAGAGATCTTAGTATATTCATGGGGATATCCCACCGACTTCAAGGTCCTTCAATCCAAGTCTTCTCTCGGACGATATCCTTTAATCTTTGTAAGACCATGCTTGGCCACTATAGATGCTTATATTGGCTACGGGTTTGGTAACATGACCATTTCCCATGGGATCTCAACAAAACAACTTACCCTATATCCTCCTACCAAGCCCAAGATAAATCTTGAAACATCACTGGGGTTCATAGAGAAGAGAGTGATAAGGAGGAAGTTTTCCATTTAAAATAATTTGTGGAATTCAAAGAAATCAAATTTAAATTAAAAACAATAATTCTACAATAAATTAAAATTGTAGAATATTTAACCTCTTACAAAATTAAAGAAATCTTATATGAAACAATTAAAACTAAATATAGTAATGATTCCAAAGAAAACATCAATCACAAGGCTTCGGCGTCTTGAGTGTTGACTAATGTGTTGTTCAATCTAGCAAGGATTTCAAAGGCAATGATGATCTGGCTATAATGATATGTGAATAGGTTTCACTCAAATGTTAGAAATAAAGAGAATGTGAGAGAAGATAATTATAACAATAATAACACATTAAATAGATTTCAATCTTGAAAACCTAAACTAAAAAAACTAGCTAATAAACTTATTATTATTAGTATTAAAGACAATGTGAAAAAAAATTATTATAGCAACAATAATACATAAAACATATTAGAATGTGAGAGAAGATAATTATAACAACAATAACACATTAAATAGATTTCAATCTTGAAAACCTAAACTAAAAAAACTAGCTAATAAACTTATTATTATTATGATTATGATTATTATAAAGACAATTTGGGAGAAAATTAATATAGCAACAATAACACATAAAACATATTTCAACTCAAAATCCCTATGGCTTAAATGAAAGCATGCTTTGACATAAAGCAACATCTAGAAATCCCAAACTCTAACTATTATTATTATTATTATTATATGACTTAAATACAATCATGCCCCTTGTGCCACAAATTACAATAAGAAATCCCTAAGTCTTTTAAATGACTTCATGACATGTAATCCATGAACTCTAATAGCACTAACTACTAAAACTATATGCATAAACCTTGAATTTAGAGTACTGTGCAACACATTACAATAAAGAATCCTCAAACCTTTTAAACTTTTTAGAAAACTTTATCACAAATAATCTATAAACTTTAATATCATAAAGCACCAACACCAGAGGCCTAAAACCATCACTTTAAATTTAATAGATTTAACTATTCTATCTAATCAAATTTACCATATCCTTATCTAATGACTCAAAAAAAATCCCAATGAGAATATGCACTTTTTAACCAAAGAGTCAAAATCATAAGAGAAATATGAATCCGGTTGAGAAGATTGCCCTCCCTCGGAAGTCGGAACGATGGGAACAAACCAACTCCACAACCAAAAAGTAGCTGCGATGACCTTTCAAGTTCTTCAATGGTGACACTCTAACCGATTGATCTCATGGTAACCCAAGGGTCCTAAATGACTGCCATTACATAGCACCCACATGTGTCGGCCACAAATATGGAAGAGTACCAGCCGTCGTGCTCATTCATTTTTCCATTCATATGAATTCCTCTCTCTATAAATATTGTAACAAAATTACGCTAGTACCATTGCCATGATCAGAGGCATCCAATCTTTTTCACTTCATCGTGTCTATCTCTCCACTTGCTCAGATCATGGATGAATCAGCCATACCGATGGCCGAGGAAGTAAGCAATAATAATAACAATAATATTGTGAAATTGCAGAGCTGCGATGGCGAAATATTTGAGGTGGAAACAGAGGTGGCGTCGACTTCAGGCATGATACAGAGAACGATGGGCGACTTCGGCACCAACATTGCCATTCCTCTGCCTCTCGTTTCTGCCAAGATTCTGCGTTTCGTTATTCAATATTGCAGATACCATGTTCTTGATGCCCCCACTGCATCACCTGATGACGTCAAAAAGTGGGATGAGGAGTTCGCGAAAGCTCTTGTAGATGATCGCGCCACACTCTTAGAAGTTGTCGAAGTTGCAAAGGCTGCCAACTACCTGGACATCACAAACCTTTTGGACTTGATGTGTCAAACTATTGCTGATACGTTGACTGGGAAAACCACTGAACAGATGCGCGAGCTTTTCAAGCTTCCGACTGAAAAATAATTATTAAATCACTCTGCAATGGCAGAGTATCTCGGTGTCATGAATTTAAGAGCATGTTATTAGGTTATTTGCTGCAAAGATCATTTCCTTGCACATTCTAGCTTTGTTTTTGTGGGTGCACTTTGACCGTTTTCGGTAGCGGTTTTTGCAATTTAAGGCAGTATTATATTATTGGACCGATTTTTTTTTTATTTTTTTTGTGGGGAGTTTTTCAATTTGTTCTATTGGTTCATTAATTAGTATAGATTCATTTTAATCTCATATTTAATTAGAAGGATTAAAAAATCTTTTAAGTGTAAATTTATTTTAGAATATAAAAAAGTTATAATTTTTTATTATTTAAATTATATTTTGAATATTATAAAAATTAGATAACATATATATTGAGTCATTCTATGAACTCATATTAATATTATTTTTTTATTATTAAAAAATATAAAATTTAAATATATTTCTTACATATTTTTTTTACTTTTAATTATTTTCAAAAAAAATAAAATTCTGTAACACAATATACCATTTTCAAAAAAATTATATAATTCTGTTACATAATACACCATTTACAATTTAAATGTGGTGAATTGCTCGTTGTAATTTCTTTGCATATGCTGAATTGTTGTTGTTATAATTTATTTGCAAATATGGTGAATTGTTGGTTGTAATTTATTTGCATATGCCAAATTGTTGCTGTTATAATTTATTTGCATGGTACATCCTTTGTAATTTGAATGCAATGAATCCCTCCTGATGTAATTTCTTTGCATGTATTGAATTGTTGTTGTTATAATTTATTTGGAAGTAGTGGAATGTTGCAATTCTAATTTATTTTTAATAAAATGAGGGTAGCATGGTTAGTACCTTGATAGAAACATGTTGTAAGTATGCATAATTCTGTTACACAGTAAATAATTAATTATATGAATATCATTAATGTGATGAATAGTGGTCGTTTTGATTTCTATGCAAGGAGTGAATTGTGGTGGTTTAATTTATTTTTTCAACCGTAAAAAAAATATAATATTTTTATTAATAAAAATGCTTGATATAGTAGATGGAAAAATAATGTGATGAATAGTGGTCATTTTGATTTCTATGCAAGGAGTGAATTGTTGGTGGTTTAATTTATTTCTTCAACAATAAAAAAATATAATATTTTTATTAATAAAAATGTTTAATATAGTAGATGTAAAAATACCAGTCTTTTATATTTTGCATATGGCCATGCATTTAGAATAAACATTTATTGAAATTCAATACCCTGCAGTTAGAATTTTTAGATTCAAGCACAAAACCAAAAAACATGAAGGCCGAAAATATACCCCAGATCAGAACTCAAAATATACCCCAGATCATAACTCAAAGGATCCCCAAGCACATATGCATCCATCCATCAGCAGTTGAAATACCACCTTGCCAAAACAGAGGAGCAGTCCACGTTTAGACAGGGCCTCCTCCATCCCATTTTGTTCCCTATATACATGAACAAAGGAGACGCCCTCGAAAGAATGAATGATCTACATGATTTGTGCTATCCAATGGTGTAGGGGAGCGATCTTGAGGGATTTGTTTCCCAAAACCCATTCAATGATAGATTTCAAATACCCAATGATCTTGATAGATCCAATATCCAACCATTTCACACATTTCTAGAGCCCCCAAAGAGCCACAATTTCAGCCCTGATGTTTGTGCCCCCCATGCCAGTAAAAACAATATTACATTTCAGGATTGGGCTTGATGAATGCCCCAAACCCACAACTCTGACCTTTCTCTTCCCCATCAAAAAAACCTATTGGGAAAGAATCTCCTAGATCTTTTAGGGAGGCAGCTAGCCCAGAGAGTTGAGACACATGGCCCAATCCTATGAAGGATCAAGCAACGGAAGTCCCAAGCCCCCATGGTCATAGGCCTTTAATATATCAATTTGCGCGAGATAGTCATTTGATTTGCAAATTTTAATAAACTCGATACTTTCTTGGGCTATGTTCATAGCGTCTTGAATTTTCCTGTCCGAAAGAAACCCAAATTCTTTTGGGAAAATGTGTAGGGAAAGGATCATTTTTATTTTGTTAGCTATTAAATTAGACATGATTTTATAAACAAAATTGCAAAGAGATATAGGCCTAAAATCGAAGAAGCTTAAGGACTGTGAATTTTTAGGGATAAGGGTCAGAAAAGTAGCATTCACAGCGCGTGAAATTTGACCAGAATCTCGAGATGCTTCCACCATTAAGATAACATCTGGGCTCATGATGTAGAAGAATGGGATAAAAAGTTCCACGAGCCGACTATCCAGCCCCAAGCTCTTGTCCTTGTCCATCTCTTTTATAGAGTGGAGAATCTCTTCTCGAGAGACAGGGTTGTCCATTAAACTGATATCCTCGTCATTTACAAATTGGGGGAAATGCCAGCCAAATCTACTTTCTCCTCTATATTATCCTCTACTTAAGCACTAAATTTTGATTGGAAGTATCTGAATGCTTCATCTTTGATTTCTTTGAGGAAGGTAAATACCCTATTATCCTCATTTTGAATTTTCCAAATTGTATTTGTAGCCATCCTTTTTAGGCCGCCTTCTGAAAAATTGTGTTTTTAACACCCCCTTTTATCTAGGCAATCCTACTCTTAAGATGCCATTCATCCTCCTAAGCCTTAAGAATTATGTCTTTTCTCCTTCTGAGCCCCATCATCACATTATTAACATGTTCAGAGAATAGACCAGCCAGGGAGGTGTCCATGAAGATATCCAACTCCTTTTCAATCTCCACAAGTTTCTTATACAGTGCATCCATACGCATTCTTATCCTAGCTCATACCTTTTGTTTCAATATTTTAAGCTTGTGTCTTATGGCATCCATATGAGATCCATACCCTATGGATATTGGCCTTTGCGAAGATTGGGCCACCAACTTCCTGAAATCCATATCTTCATTCCATGAATGATTAAACTTGAAAGGAAAGGCAAAAAGCACTCTCTTCCCCACTCCATTGCAGCATAATGGCATCGTGGTCGGACATATCAGAGAATAAAGTTGAAGCTTCCAAGTCCACAAGTTTCAGAATTAGGGAACTGTGTACCATAAACATGTGAATTCTCTTAGAAATCCCCTCATCCCCAATTCTGCCATTTTTCTAGGTAAGACATATTATCTCAGGTATTATATCCTTGAGCATATTTCTATTAAAAAATTCTTTGAAGTATTCTCCAAGAGGATCAATCTTGGCCATTTTCCCCATCGTTCACTATCCTCCATGATGAAATGGAGGTCCCCTGCTGCAATGGTGTGTTGTATGTCCAGTAACCCACTCTTGTCAATATTATCCCAAAAATCCTACAAATGGAGCGTACATGTTTAGAATTTTGATTCTATAGTTTTCTCTAATGAAATATCGAAACAAGGAGATAGTGTCGTAGCGGTAGTCCCTGCCAGGATTGAGAAACTCCAAATGTGACTGTTTGGCATGCTGCCCGCCATTGCAGATAAAGTGGAAAATATTTTTGGAATATCTAAAGGGATAAAAATTTTGAAATACTTCTGAGTTATGCGATTGATATGTGATAAGCTCTCTCGTAAACAGTTGGTCTGCAAATTAGGAAGATGCCAAGGTTTATTTTTGGATTTGTATTGTTCGGCTATAGTTTAAGATGTTCCTCACTCGACATTTGGACGCAGGTTTGAGAAATAGTTCAGTGTCAAACCTCACCGTCGGGGTATGTTCCAACTCCGAGAAAGTAACCTAGTTAAGAACACGTTGTGCTTTACTGAAATTTTCTTGGGTTTCTAAATGGGTCACGTTCAAGAGAATAAACGTGATAAATAATATAAAATATTTCTTGTGTTTCTGATTGGGTCACGTTCAAGAAAATAAACGTGATAAATAATATAAAATATTCCATGTACAGATTATAAATGTTGACACATTATCTTAAAATTTCGTACTGATTGACGCACGTTTCCATTGAGAGAAAAGCAAGTTACATTGCATGATCACCACTTGTTACATTGCATGGTCACCGCTTGTTCCCGTTGGAGATTACAATCTTCATTGCATGGTAGCCACTTGTCCTGGTTGAAGATTACAATCTTTACTTGTCCTGGTTGAAGATTACAATCTTTTGATGAGTAATGTAACCACAAAGCATAAACCTGCTTCTATTTTGATCTACTCAGCGCAGGTTGTAGTGAAATTCGCTCCTTTTAAATTTAATGGAAAACAATGTACAAGGTCGAACAACGAGTTCCAGTAATACTTCTACAGCATGGAATTACAGGCACAGACTTAACCATTCACCTTGTCATGAATAATCTAACAATTCTTAAAGGCTTTGAAACGGATGTTGTGTGTGGGCTGTGCGCCTTTTTTTCCTCTCTGGAAGATATTGTTGGGTCCCTATAATACTAGTGATTACCCCATTACTATTGTAGTTATACCCCTTATTTATATTGTTGTGCCCCTATTACCCCCATGTTGTTATTTTTGTGCCCCATAGAATCCCTCTATTGTTATTTTTGTGGCTTTATATTATTATTGTTAGGTCGGCTGGATTATATTGTGACTCCTTAGACTCCTATATAGAAAGGAGGTTTTGTCATTTGTATCATCCAAGAATTGTTCATTTATGTAATGTAAAGGAGGTTTCCCCCTCGAAGAGGCTGAATTCTAAGGCGTTGATCTTTCTTTTCTATCTTTTCTTGAGCTGGTTTCATAACATTTGGTATCAGAGCTTTGGATTCTAGGGTTTCGCTGCTCCAAACAGGTCATCGTGGCATTTTCACTATAACTTTTTTTCTGTGTCGTTTCAGAAGTCGCAAAAAAAACCCATTTGAGAAGAAGTCGCGCTGAACCTGGGGTCCGAATTTCAGATCTTTTCGCGTGATATTTTCGGAGATATGATCTGAGGAAGTTGGTCTTTTTGCAGACTCCTGAATTACACTCAAAACAGGTGACCTGGGGAAAATCGTCATAACTTTCTTTCTGGGCATAGGATTGAAATTTTGTAAGAAGGTACAGAAATAGGACGGATTGTAGTTTTCTGTTATATATTTTTCAGAGTCAAAGGTTGAAGAAGTGACACGTGGCACTTCATACAAGTTCGCTCTACTGAAATAGTCTATAATCAGGTCACTGCGGGAGATTGAGCATAACTCTTTCTTGGAGAATCCAATTTGGATCAGACTAGTGGCATTGGAAAGAGGACATACAAGGATACTACAGATCACAATTTCAGAACTGGATGATTCGAAATCACAGAGATACATCAGATTCAATATCAGGCTTCTACAAAGTAAAAAAAGGTGTGTAGTTTTTTTTTTAATTTTTGCATAAGCTTGGTTTGAAGGAATTCAAAGGGCATAGTAAAGCATTATTATCAGTAACTGATGCCCCGAGGAAAGAAAATGCAAACACCTAGTAAGGAACCTGAAAGCTCTAGCATGACTCATGAAGAAGAGGAAGAAATGCTACATGATATATCAAAATTACAAGAACAAGTGCAACAAATGTCACGCTCACAAAAGCTAACAGATGCTAAGATAAATGGTGTGGAATCTAAGATAAATGGCTTGTAATCTAAGATAAAGGGCATGGAAGCTAAGATGGATGATCTGAAGACAAATTTGAGGACATATTTGAAGACAGACATGGCAGATTTGAAGACAGATTTGACAAAGTTTCTACAAGAAATACTTACTAATGGTGAAAAGGTTGTAAAGGAAACTCATGATGTGAACAAAAGAAATGTTAATCATGATTCCATAGACTCTAATGTTGGATCGAAGACCCACCATATTCCAAAAATCGATATGAGGAAGTTTGATGGCAAGGATCCCGCCACATGGATATTACAGATGGAGCAATTCTTCGATCTCAATAATGTGCAAAACACACAAAAGGTACGTATGGCAACTTTATATTTGGAACCAAATCAGTTTGTATGGTATCAATGGCTTTGTTCTCGTAAACAATTTATCACTTGGGCAATTTTTACGGAAGAATTGATAGCACATTATGAGGATACAAAAAGCAACACTTTTTTTAGCCAATTGATAAGTCTCAAACAAAAGGGTTCAATAATGGAGCACATTGAGGAGTTCCAAAAATTGAACATAAGGGTAAAAGATATTCCAGAGGAGCATAGGATTGATGTGTTCATAGGGTCTTTAAAGGATAATATCCAACATGATGTGCGCCTTTGGGAACCTGATTCATTAGAGAAGGCATTCAGGTTAGCAAGAAAAATGGAAAGCAAAATTATGGCAACTAGGAAGCATACCATTCACAACTATAAAGACGGAAGTGTTGTTGCCCATAGTCTTCCACAACCTACAAGGTTGACACCACAACAATTGGAAGAAAAAAGAGCAAAAGGGCTTTGTTACAATTGTGATAGCAAATACACAAAAGGTCATAAGTGTGCTGAGAAGAAATTATTCTACATAGATTGTGAAGAGGAAGAAGAAAAGGAGCAAGAAAGGTCAAAAGAAGAGGATATATTCCAGGAACAAAGCCTAGATGAAGAACAAATAAATCCGACCATATCTTGTAATGCATTGGCGGGAATTACCACTCCTCAAACCATCAAGATAGAAGGACAAATCAAGAAGAAAAAGGTAATAGTGTTGATTGATTCAGGAAGCACCCACAATTTTATTCATTGTAGGGTAGCAAAAGAATTGAATTGCTTCCTATATCCAGCACCAGAGTGTCAAGTGATGATTGCAAATGGAGGAACAATAAATTGTTCTGGAAAGTGCCATAATATCAAGCTATCCATGGGAGAATATGTATTGACTAGCCCAATGCTTTCCATTCCAATGGGAGGTGCTGATGTTGTACTAGGAGTCCAATGGCTACAATCCTTGGGTACAATAGCTTTTAATTTTCAAGAACTTTTCATGAAATTTTCTGTGGAAGGAAAGGAAGTTGAATTAAGGGGTATTGCAGGGAAACCAGGAAAGATAATCAGCTCTAATGGCATGACAAAGCTTCTAAAAAAGGAGCAAAGAGGTGTAATTGCACAATTATGTTCGCTAGATGTTTCCACATTGGAATCATCTATTTCTCCAGATCTCCAAAAAGTCCTGGACAATCATTCCAAGGTATTTGAGACTCCCAAAGGTCTCCCACCTATGCGTGATCATGATCATGCTATTCATCTGATTCCAGGAAGTGTTCCTCCAAACATCAGGCCGTACAGATATCCATATGTCCAAAAAAGTGAAATTGAACGTATGGTTGCAGAAATGCTAGAGGCTGGTATAATTCAACCGAGTCAAAGTTCTTTCTCAGCTCCAGTAGTATTGGTGCACAAGAAGGATGGATCATGGCGCATGTGTCCAGATTATAGGGAGCTCAACAAGCTCACTATTAAAGATAAGTTCCCCATTCCTGTCATTGATGAATTACTGGATGAATTGCATGGATCAATTTACTTCACCAAGTTGGATCTTCGTTCGGGATATCATCAAATCAGAATGAAGATTGAAGACATTCCGAAAACGGCATTTAGAACTCATGAGGGTCATTATGAATTTTTGGTCATGCCTTTTGGCCTTACCAATGCACCTTCAACATTTCAAGGTTTGATGAATTCAATTTTCAAACCATTCCTTAGAAAATTTGTGTTAGTATTTTTTGATGATATACTAATCTACAGCAAGTCTTGGAAGGATCATGTTGAACATGTTGACAAGGTGCTACAACTATTGGAGGAGAAACAATTATATGCAAAAAGATCCAAATGTTTCTTTGGAGTCCAGGAGGTGGAATATTTGGGTCATATTGTATCTCATGAAGGAGTTAAGGTAGACCCTAGCAAAATTAAAGCCATTAAGGAATGGAAAATCCCCACATCCATAAAGCATCTGCGAGGATTTCTTGGGTTGACAGGGTATTATCGCAAGTTTGTTAAGAATTATGGGAGAATAGCAGCACCTCTAACAACATTATTGAAGAAAGATTCATTTTCATGGACTCCGGAAGCAACAAAGGCCTTTAAACATCTTAAAGAGGCAATGTGCCAAGCACCGGTCTTAGCTACACCGGACTTCACAAAAACCTTTATTGTGGAATGTGATGCTTCAGGAAATGGAATTGGTGCTGTTCTAATGCAAGATGAAAGACCCATTGCTTTTGAAAGTCGTCCAATCAAGGGAAAGTTTTTAAGCAAAGCTATTTATGAGAAGGAAATGTTGGCAATACTCCATGCACTTAAGAAATGGCGACCCTACCTAATGGGAAGACACTTCAAGGTAAAAACGGATCATGATAGCCTTAAATACTTTTTAGAACAAAGATTATCCTCTGAAGAGCAACAAAAGTGGGTCACAAAGATGTTGGGTTATGACTTTGAAATCATCTACAAAAAAGGGAAGCAAAATGTGGTGGCAGATGCACTCTCAAGAAAGGATGAGGATGTGGAAGCATTGTTGTGTGCCATTTCTATTATCCAACCAGATTGGATAAACGAAGCAAAGGAGGAATGGAAGAATGACGAAGAAGTGTGGGCACTTATTCGAAAGCTACAACAAGATTCCAGTACTTCTGATACATTTAGCTGGAAAAATGATTGTTATGGTACAAAGATCGCTTATACCTCTGTAAGAATTCCCAGCTAAAACAAAAGATTCTTATGGAATTGCACACTTCTCCCTTAGGAGGGCACTCAGGATTTTTAAAAACTTACCACAGGGTTAAGAAGGAATTTTTTTGGGATGGCCTTAAATCAGATATTCAAAAGTTTGTGGCGGAATGTTTGGTTTGCCAACAAAATAAAGTTGAAACAATTAAGACACCGGGTCTATTACAACCTTTATCCATTCCAAGCCAACGTTGGGAGGAGGTTTCAATGGATTTTATCACAGGTTTACCCAAGTCTGAGGGAAAGAGTGTCATCATGGTGGTAGTTGACAGACTTACCAAGTATGCACACTTTTGTGCATTATCACATCCATTTAAAGCCAGTACAGTTTCTACTGCATTTATGGAAACAGTTCAAAAGCTACATGGAAACCCAAAGATTATTGTAAGTGACAGAGATCCCATTTTCACTGGAAATTTTTGGACAGAATTATTTTCTTGTCTTGGTACTCAGTTAGCTCATAGCTCATCTTATCATCCTCAATCTGATGGGAAAACTGAGATAGTAAACAAATGTTTGGAAGGATATCTTCGTTGCTTTGTATCTGATAAACAGACACAATGGGTCAAATGGTTGCCTCTGGCTGAATGGTGGTATAACACTTCCTTCCATACAGCAACAAAAATGACCCCATTTATGGCACTTTATGGGTACCAACCACCATCAATCACATCATATTTAAGAGAAAATTCTAAGGTTCAGGCAGTGGAACATCACATCGAACATCAACAACAAGTCCTCCAACTCTTAAAGGATAACCTCGTGTTGGCACAAAATAGAATGAAACAACAGGCAGATCAACATCGCAGTGAAAGAAGTTTTGATGTAGGTGATTGGGTATTCCTACGGCTACAACCATATAAGCAAATGTCCCTAAAGCAAGCTAAGAAGGATAATAAATTATCACCAAAGTATTATGGTCCGTACAAGGTGTTGGAAAAGATTGGTACTATGGCATACAAATTGGAGCTTCCTGCAGCTTCTCGATTGCACCCAGTTTTCCATGTTTCATGTTTAAAGAAGGTTATAGGTGACAAGCTCCCAGTTCAAACAATATTGCCAGAACTTGACGAGGAAGGAAAAATTATATTGGAACCGGAAGCAGTCACAGAAACAAGAACTCGACAGCTACGAAATCGATCAATTTCAGAGTATCTTATCAAGTGGAAGAACTTATCCGCTGAAGATTCCACATGGGAGGATGAGAATTTTATGCAGAAGTATCCAGAACTGCTCAAGCGTTGAGGACAACACTTTTTTGAAGGAGAGGGGCATGTTGGGTCCCTATAATACTAGTGATTACCCCATTACTATTGTAGTTATACCCCTTATTTATATTTTTGTGCCCCTATTACCCCCATATTGTTATTTCTGTGCCCCATAGAATCCCTCTATTGTTATTTTTGTGGCTTTATATTATTATTGTTAGGTCGGCTGGATTATATTGTGACTCCTTAGACTCCTATATATAGAAAGGAGGTTTTGTCATTTGTATCATCCAAGAATTGCTCATTTATGTAATGTAAAGGAGGTTGCCCCCTCGAAGAGGCTGAATTCTAAGGCGTTGATCTTTCTTTTCTATCTTTTCTTGAGCTGGTTTCATAACAGATATTGCCGGTGTGCGCGTTTTCCTTTTCTGAAACAAATGTTGTGTCTGTTTCTCATGACACGTTATATCACAAGAACGCCTGCCACGATTCTTTCCTGCTCCGAACAAAGCAGGTGGCTATCGTTGTCTGGGATCTGGAACCGCTAAGTTGCAGAGTTACACATAGCGTTTGAACTTTGAAATTTGACCGATGCCTTGGGAAAATGGATCCCCATGCCCTTCCCGTAGGAATACGCCCAGCTTTGTTCGAATCTCCAGCCATTTTAGCTAGAAGGTCCATCAAATGCCTATGGTTTGAAAATCAAATACGGTAAAATGGGTGAGGCTTCATTCATGGCCCTGGAACAAGAAGGGAAGAATATCCGAGATACGCCCGGAAACACGACGAAAGACAAAGAAAGAGAATGCTGCATGTGTGGCGACGTTGGATTTCAGGAACTCTTGTTCAAATGCCACAGATGCCACCACCGATTTCAACACCTGTGAAACTCTGTCTCCTAGTGATTTCATCGAATACAGTCATTTTCTCTGATATTCTGTAAAATAGTTATTTTAATTCTGATATGTGAACTGTGTGAGCACTCTTGCAGATATTGCAGCAGGTTAAATTCTGATCAATCACATTTAGACGACGCAAATGTATGTGACTGGTGTCTCCATTTCCAAGCAAAAGAGAAAATTCAGAGCCAAAAGAAGAAAGTTGAATTGCAGGAAATGGGTAGTAAGAATGCCAAGAAGCTACCTGACAGTGACCTTGTGCCCAGGTCGGCATACACAAGTGCCATGGAGCAGCCTGCATCAGTCACCATGAAGAAACCCAGAAAGGCTAATGCTAAGCCTAGTAGTCTTAAACTCGACATCAAATTTGGAGGGAGCAAGAAAAGCCAATTTGGAGGAAGCAAGAAAAAACAACTATCCGGTCTCTTACAACACTGCAAGGCAATCGCTGAACCCTACATTAAAGTGCCCCGTACAGCTACCTGACAAGCCCCAACAAAGGCAGATTCTGTCGACGGTATAAGCTTCTCTCGGACGTGCTACACTCCTAAAGCTAGGGTTTGTTATGTGCTCCGAAATAGAATTTCGTGGTTCCACATTTCTCCTCAGATCACTATATTCTATGGCTCTAAATAACAATATATTCTAACCGTCTTAGCTAGATTTCTTAATCCTGTGTAACAATTATACATATCACAGGTATTATTCTGAATGTTGATGGTTATGTAATTGGAATTTTCGTTGCTAATTCCATAATATGATATTGTATTCTTCATTTTCATTTACTCTCAGCTGCAGTGTTAGTTAAAATTTCATTAGCTATTAGCAAAACTGAACGTGTCAGACACATTAATATTGCAGCCACAGCGGTCCAACAATTTTTATATATCATTTAAATTACGACTGACATGGTTGAATGGTGCCTGTCATTACTTTGATATATTGCAAATATGGAATTAATGCATCTCTTCTCTGTACATGCTTGTCGATTGATCTGCGTGCAGTAGCAATAGTATGTGATGGCCGAAAAAAAAAACCATTCGGTACAATTTAAAGTTCGTGCTACAAGCAGATTTTACCGGATGGACTTTTGGGATGGGTTCAAATATTTTACAGGATGGCTTGGAATCTGTTGATCATGGTATAGTTGGAAGGAAATTTATTCAATGTGAGCAGTAAATCCTAGTTATTTTCGTCATGTAGAGTAATCTTTGACCAGTGTATCAACAAGTTATCAAGAAGGCTAGGCTAAGCCACTTCAGATTTTCCCCCAAAATAAAAAGTTAGCAACAGCATAAGCAGTGTTGTTAATATAGAGGAGGCAACTAAGACTATGAGAATGTCAAGTTAAAATGGGCCCTGAGGGATACCTTCGACAGTCAGGTTAAAAACGGGACCTGAGGGAGACCTTCACTGGACTGGCGGGAGGGCACGCCATGCTTTTAAGAAGTGTTTTCTACCATATTTCTCAGATTCTCGGCACCACGGTTTCCTCTAGACTGCTCAAGTATACCACCAATAACATGGTAAGCCATTTCTCTACTTGCTCGTTGCTTGTTTACTTTGTATGCCTGGAAATAGTATAAACAAATATTGTTGACCTTTTCTGCCTGCACATCTGCTTGTTCTTCTTGTTCTGGTAATTTTTCTGTTATCCAAATTGAGTGGAATTCGGAGATGGCTTTTCTGCCAGCAATAGGGCAGAACTTACAATAGTGGAATTAGCATAGTTGACCTTCTCCATTTGCAGGGTCATTCGAGGCTTCTTCCACCTGATCGAGCTTTCTCCATCTGCATCTACAACGTTCTCCATCTACATCTGCAGGATTCTTCTTCCTGATAAAGGCATCTCTATCTACAGGTTATAGAACCTTCTCCCCAAGCAGGGAGGTACTATGGCAGCGTCGGTTGTTGAACTAATCCTCAGGCGCCCCAACGTCTTTGCAGTGGAAGCTAGAGGTCGTTTATGTTACAATAATCCCAAGTGCTTCAGCACACGGCTTCATTCTCGTAGAGAAAACACACCTGGAAAAAAATCAACACGGGAATGAAGAGTGGATGCACTGCAATGGACAATCTATCTGCAATGGAATGAAGAGGGGCAACAGGGAGTGCAATGGAATGAAGAGGGGCAACAAGGAGCGAGAGGGCGGTGGACAATCTGCCTTCAATGGAATGAAGAGGGGCAATGGAATGAAGAGGGGCAAGAGGGAGCAGGAGGGCGGTGGAATGGATAGATAAGAAGACAGGTGGTGACAACTATAAACAATCATGTCAGCACGCAATGGTGACAAGTGTAAACTAAGTTACAAAAACTTTGTATAAAATAATTTCCCAAACCTTATTACTTTGCATAAAATAACTTGATCAGCCTTTGTTTTAAAACACTTAGGATAAAATAACTTGCACTCACTGGGCCGGCAAGGCCGGCAATAAGACCTCCAAACAGAAACATTGGATAAAAATTTGTTGAGCCGAACATTCTTTTTAAAACATTGGTTTGAACCTCAAATGTACCAGTAATATTATTTGGTCAAAGCGAATTAATAGGAAGTCAACGATCAATCGATCGCTATAGTCCCTGCTATGCCGGAGGCAGAGACTAAAGACTAATAAGATGATACTTGCACTTGCTTTATATGCTTTATATTTATATCTCTTTGGATTCCACATGACCGTTAGGCCACCAAAGATTCCATTTGCATCGGTTGCACCAACAATCCAAGAGGGACATATTTTCAACAAAATTTTACATGCTTTATCTTTTGTACACATATAAGATCAAGATCCTTCAATATTAAGCAACAATGGATGGATCTGATAGTATGAGGGGATCCGAACCCCTAATGTTCAAAGACAGATCGTTCATTAAGAGGTGGATGATCCGGGGTACACTGCTCTAAGGTCCTGAACTTTTCCTCTACTCCTATTGGATCTGACTTCGACTAATGGCCCAAGATCAATGGCAGCGTAAAGCGCCTCCTTTATGGAGCAGTCTACCTAGGTGAAGGAATTGTCGGGGAATTGTAACTGTCGGAAAATATTCTGATTCAGATAACGGAGAATGGTGAGTGTCGAATCGTGTGGAACCATCGGACATCCAATGACCTGCCCTATCACCGGCAAGTAACGGTCTCCATGAGGTCTCCATGTCAGTCATGTGCACCATGTTCATGTTAATCATCATCTATCCATCATGGTATGGCGGGATAATGAAATGAAAATAAAAAATCTGGCAAGTTATTCTAAAGACTCCATTCTTTACGAAAATCAAAGGATATTTCGGCTCTCGAGCGAATCATGGCATCCTCTGCTTAATTCTGAGGACACACTTTCTGTATGGGTTTTTCATTATTTGCGAGAGAGCGATATGTGTCGTCGATTTTATTTCTGCATTCTTTAAATCTCAGGGTCGATGTCGATTTTATTTCTGCATTCTTTAAATCTCAGGGTCGATCTTATTCCCGCATTCTTTAAATCTCAGGGTCAGGGAGAAGGAGAATTTTGATCAGGAGATCGATCCTCCCTCTCTTTGTGAGTGAAATTGTGTAAGGTTTTAACATTTGTATTATGTATTTTGATTCTTTATGCTAAATGATTTTCTATTTTTTATTTTTTTCATAAAAGACACGTCGGTTTTATAGAAAAAAATTATTGTTGTATGAAGCTGAAGATACGAACGCTGGAATGTGGATCTCACAGGGCTTCTTCGGGTGTATGAGTTTTAATAATCTGTTGTCGCAGATGATTGCATGGCTTTTCTCCTTTTGCAGTAACAGGCAGAAACAGTCAAAGGAGTACAACTGCTTGTAGCATTGTGAGGGTTTCAGAGCAAAACTCTTGAAGCTTAGAAATTTGTTTCTGGCGGTAGATCTTTTGCAACTGAAAATTGCTGGGAGTAATTTTGATCAACCTTTAGCTTGTCTGGTTTTATATGGAGAATTAGTATAGGTGGGCATTTGTGAAAAAAATGCCAGTTCCTTCAAAATATTAAAAATATTTATTTTTGTAATTAATAAAATGGGGACCCATCTACCAGTAATGACATTTAACAATGTTGAAGGCGTGGGATAAACCTGTTATTTCTATAATTGTAAATTGTGATTTTAAACCAATTATCATGCTCTACATTTACTTAAATGATTAATGCAGCTATCAACGAGTAGCATTTACAAGCCAAGGTGTTAATTTATTCATTTTTAAATTTATTTATTTTTTTCGAAATGGTTGATATTAGAGATTTAAATTATATATGTATTTTTTTTAATAATTAAATTTATCTATATATTTAAAAACAATTTAATAATAGAAAATTAAGAAATTATATAAATGTAGATTTTAGAGTTAAATATGTATAAAATTGTGTATGCCAATATATTATAGGAAGGTTGATACTTTCTCATATATATATATATATATATATATTCTTATTTCTTTTTATAAAATAAAAATACATTTTAATATTTTTTTATTTTCATTCTTAGTGTTATTGAGAAATGAAAAAAAAATGATATATAATTATTATTAAAACTGGCATGATTATATAAATTAATCACAATCATCAATCCATAATAAGCATCAAAATACTTAATCATAAAAATTAACTAAATTGTAATTTTATTTAAAATAGTAATTATTATTATTAATGATAAAAAATTATATATTTTATATATATTTTAAAAAACATGTAACAAGATTCTTAACAATAGAGATTCAGCCCCACTTTATCATGACTATTCTTAATCTATAAATATGGTTTTTTACAATACCATGGGCTAATACCATGGTTCATCAATACAACATGTCAAAAAAACCATAACTCATTTCATATGACACAATTTTTATTTTTTATTGATGCAATCTTTTTATTCATTTTAAGCAATTGTGCATTATTTTTACACAGTAAGGCATTCTCTTTGAAAGTAACTCTCCTCCCAAACCACCTGTCCTTTCATGAATTAGACAATTAAAATTGTAAAATTGTTTAGACCCAGTTACCATGTTATTCAAGTTACACCGCTTTCCCTCCAAAAAGTACCGCATTTATGTTACCTGTCATAATTTTTCCACAAATTTTAACGAGTGAGACTCCCTAATATTCTCTATAAAACTATGAAGAGTGTCAGTCTCTTTGCTGGGAGCAAGACTTTGCCTTTATGGTTTGATAGAGCACTATCCTACAGCTTGGCGCAGTGTTGGAGAGCTATGTACACACCTACAGCTTAGCGCAGTGTTGGAGAGCTCTGTCCACAGAAGAGTGGGAGGCATACCTACAGTTTGCGTTGTTGCAAATATATTACAATTACATTGATGGAGCTCTTGGATCAAAATTCAGATATTTGAACTGCTACCAGGGTTCTGAGGTTTATCCACAGTTTGCGTTGTCGCATATATATTACAATTGCATTGCTGGAGCTCTTGGATCAAAATTCGGATATGTGAACTACTACCAGAGTTCTGAGGTTTATCCATTTTTCAATCTTCCGATTATCTCACTGTCGCCCTCGAGAGTTACAAGGATCTTCTTTTGGTGATTTCTTAGCTTCCTTGTGCAAATCATATGAGATTTCTTGTGTAAGGAGAAGTTAGCTTGTCGGTGACTGTAGCGAATCCTAAACTTATTTTCAAAAACTAGACTTTGAGAAGAGCCACGTCTAATTTTTAGGCACAGAGAAACCTTGGTGAAGGTGGTTTTGGAACTGTATTTAGAGTGAGTGTTTCGTGCTACATCCAGTTTAATTTATTTTTGTGTAGATACCATTGATAATGGTTAAATCATAGCAATATTTTGACTGTGCATAATGTTTCTTGATGGGCAGGGGGATCTACCTGACGGCAAGGAGGCTCAATATCCATCCACTCAATTTATCACACAGGTATGTCCACCCACGCAGGTCCGCCCACTCTGACCTTCTTTTATTCTATAAGCCGCTCCTTATTCTTGACCAGGAGCAAGGAATTGCCATAAACTCTAAAAAGAGCCCCCTGTTTTAGACAAACCCCAAATAGGAACATACAATCATTGAACTGAGAGCTTGATGTTCTTAACTGTTAGCATGTTCTTAATATAAACTTCCCTAACTTAGATTTTGTAAATCTGCAAGTTGGATTCTTCAGTTTGCCTGAGATTTGTGTCTACTACTATGCCACCTTTAAATCCAAAACTTAACAAAAAAGCATTGAAAGAAGGTGTGATAGTTGGACCCGGAAACATTGTTCCTCTTCAAGTAGGATTCTCAGAATGTACACTTCCAGAGGAGTGGAATAGTACATATATCCCTCTATCTTAGAAGTACCCTCAGCTGATTGTTGTAAAAGAACCTCAGCAGTTATCTCTAATAAAACATTTTGATGGATCTTTAGGGCTCAAGTTTACAAGTCCTAGTTTGACTAGATCTAAGTCTACATTGGCTAGAAATAAAGATGTACTTCCTCCAGTTTATCCAGCACAACCAAAGATAACACCTAGAAGATCTCTATCCTCTAGATTGGATGATTGCCAGTTCTGTGTATCAACTCCTCCATCTTCCTCCTCTGCCTCAAAGTTCCAAATAGAAAAATCTCCTGAACATAATGGACAACACCAAGATTGTCAAGAATGTGTAAAACAATTGTTGTCGGATATTAAGAGTTTTACACTTCCAGGAGCTCAAAGTGAAATAGTTGTCAAAATAAATGAAAGGCATTTGGACCCTGGTAGCTCTAGGAGAATATTTAAGAATGGTACATTAAAGTCAGACTTTCAGTGGATTCAAATGAGGAATTTGACAAATCCAGAACAGAGTGAATCAGAAAAAATGCAAAACTTCACAAACTATCAGATAGTTTGTATGTTACAAAATATTGATGATATAGCCAAAGATGTCCTTGAAATCAAAGAACATATTAAGAAATTACATATTGGCTATAATGAAATATCAGGAGTACAAAATGAGCACAAACAGACATTGAATGATATACAGTCCAATATGGGGATAATTTCAAAATCCCTAAACCATCTACAGAATGCTATATTGAAATCTCATTCGCCTCCTAGATATAGAGAAGTTGATTTGACTAGTTCAAAGTTTTCTACAGCCTCAAGCTCTAATCAACCTCAAGATGGTATTAGAAGCTTAATTTTCAAAGGAATAGAGAATGTTAGCATCCCAGAATTTGAAAAGATTAGTAAAGGAATACTTTTAGCACGAGAAAAAATAGATTTGATGAAAGAAAGAGTGAAGGGATTTCCCTCTGTTGAAAGTCTAAGATTACCAAAGAATTATGTTAGTCTTAAGACTTTGATAAAAAATGGCCAACCATCTATTCCCAAAATTCTGGCCATGTCAGATGTTACTTCCAGGACACCAGGAGATCAGACCCAAGGGGAATCTAGCTCAAAGAGAGAGAGGAATGAACCATTTTTCGTCCAAAATAAAGAAGGCAGAAATCCTAATGATACATCTGCACATGAAGCAACAACAACTAGTCCATTTTCAAGATACAGAGAAAATTTGCAGTCTGTTAATATCAGATTTGATAATCCTAGTACAAAAGGATATGGTAATACTTTATTGATAAATATTGATTGTTTACCACATGATGAAGTTATTACTACTCTTCATAATCTACATGCATGGGCACTTCAAAGAAAAGCATAAACAAAGGCAGACCGATCAGACATAGTCACTCAAATTGTTTGGTCTTTCACTGGAATTTTGAAGCAATGGCGGGAAAAGTTATCAGAAACAAACAAAAATTAGATAATTGAACATATTGATGATCCATTAAAAGCATTATTTGATGCCTTAGCACACGAATTTGTAGTTGTTGTTCCTGAAGATTCTTCCCATCATTCTTAACTATTTTTGTCTCAGAGGTTATGCAATATAGATCATTAGCATGATTATTACTGTGTGATGCAAAAGTTGCTATACCAAGCATCTGATCCTCATAACATTGCATATTTACGATACTATATTGCATCCATGCCAGGAAAGGTTCCAGATTTGATTGATCATGATTTTCAATTAAATAAAATTCAGATTGAAAATATATATTTTGTTGCTCTACGTCAGTTGATTGTTACTATATTACAAAAGGAATGTGCTACAGAAAAGGCAAAGAAAAATTTCAAGAAACAAATGCATTTCAGCACAAAATTATGTAACAATTTTGCAGAAACATATGACTTTGGATGTCACAGTAAGATGAAAAGAAAAGTTGCTAAGAAACATTGCTTTTGTAAATTAGATAAATCTACATACAAAAGAAAAGGTTATTATCCAAAGTACAATTCTAAGCATAGAAGGATGGTATTTAGGAAAAGAGCAAAACCTTCTAAGAAAGTCACTTGCTTTATCTGTGGAAAAGAAGGACATTTTGCTAATAACTGCAAAGAGAAGAAGAACAAAAAATAGGTAAAGGTCATGGATATATTCTACAACATCCACAATCCTCAAGATTGGGATCTCACATCCCATTCTGATGGAGAATACTTTGAAATATCCAATAGCTCAGATTCTTCAGATGATGATTTACCTGATATCAGAAGGATAAGTTTAAATTCTGACGCTTCTGACTCTGATGAAACTTTCATTGCTGATATTAAGATGTTTCATTTCAATTCTTCAGATACATTGCATGCACAAATAGAAAAGGTAAAAATTCAGCTATCACAGCTGGATCCCACTCAGCTAACAGTGAAAAGAAGATTGACAAAAAAAACTTGAAGGCTTAGAAAAACAGTTGCCTTCAACTAGAAAGAAAGATGTTTTTAACAATGAAGAATTTATCCAGAAAGGGTTTGATTCAATCTTCCAGCCTCTGAAGATCAAAGAAGATATTTATGATTCAAGTATGGAAGAAATCAGTACTCTTAGAAAAGAGATTGGAAAAATAGAATCATCAATACAACATACCAGAAATGAAATGATTCATTTGTCTTCCAGATTGCAATATTTACTTGCTGAATATGATGATCACAATTCTAAATTGGCAAAACTATTTCTGAAAGAAGTTTCAGAGGAAGAAATGCCTATGAAATCAAAGGATGTTGATTTGGTAAATATTTTAGGCATTGATGATAGAGTGGTTATTCCCATAAAAATTAAGTTTCCAAAAATAAAGGAATACACTCTTGATGCTCAGATAGACTCAGGCACCATGAGCAGTTGTTGTAAGTATGGAGCTATTCTTGCATATTATTGGCAGCCCACAAAGATTGCTTTTAGAGCTGTTAATAAAGAGCTAATGGAAATAAATCATATAGCTCCTAATTTTCAGATATATTTAGGTGATGTTCTTGCATATGTCACCTTGTACAGTTATGATACAGGTTCTGATGTTTTATTGGGTCAAGATTTCCTCAAAAGATTTCTCCCAATAACATTTGCAAAAGATTCAGTTGTTTTGACTACTTGTGAAGGTCCAGTTACACTCGCAGCTAAAAGTGATTATCAAGTTAATGTTCAGCCCAATGAAGAAGATCATCTCCAAAATAGTCTGCAAGATCTTTCAAAGATACAAAAGATAATTAAGAATGCAGATCTACATGGTCAGAAAATACACCAAGGTATTTCTGAAAATCCTAGAAATGATTGTATGGCTAACAGGCCAGATGCATTTTGGACCAGAGAGAAATATTTTGTAGCCTTGCCTTATAGGGAAGGATATGTTCCTTGTCCTCAAAAAGCCAGTGCTAATTATATGAGTCTTAAAGAGGAAGAATTGTGCAAGCAGGAGACTGCACAACTTTTAGAATAGAAGCTTATTGAGCCATGCAAAAATCCGTGGGCATGTCCAGCATTTTATGTCAACAAGCACAGTGAGGAGAAAAGAGGGAAGAAAAGGCTTGTCATCAACTACAAAGCTTTAAATGAAGCACTCATGCCAATAAGGTATCCTCTTCCGAACAAAGAACTCTTACTTGCTAAAATATCAAATGCAAATGTATTTAGTAAGTTTGCTCTTAAAAGTGGATTTTGGAAAATTGGCATTCTCCAAGAATATAGATTTAAAACAACATTTACAGTCCCACATGGTCAATATCAGTGGACAATTATGCCATTCGGATTAAAAAATGTCCCATCGAAATTTCAGAAACGCATGGAAGATATTTTCGGGCAGGAAGAGTATATAATTGTATATATTGATGACCTTCTTGTGTATAGTAGAGATGTAAATACTCATAATATTCATTTAGAAAAATTCTATAATCTGGTTTACAAGCATGGATTGGTCCTCTCAGACACAGAAGAAAAATTTCAGATTGGAAAAATCAAAATTGACTACTTAAGTTTGCACATTGAGCAAGGACATATTCAGCTTTAGCCTCATATTCTCTTGAATCTTCTCAAATTTCCAGACATCATTCCAGATATCAAGACTCTGCAAAGATTCTTAGGTTGCTTAAACTATAACAAACAATTTTATGAAAAGCAATCTGATGATACCAGGATACTGCAGCAAAGACTTAAAAAACAGAAGGTTCGATGGAATCAGCAAATGACAGTTGCAGTGAAAAATATCAAGAATAAAATCCAAGAATTGCCAAATTTAAAACTTCCAGACACTAATCTACCTTTTATTCTTGAAACAGATGCTTCAGATCATACTTGGGCAGCAGTCTTATTATAGAAGCATGGCAGAAAGGAATTGGTGTGCGCGTATGCTTCAGGATCCTTTGATGATACTAAGACCAAATATCCCTCTTCTCACAGGGAGATTATGGCAGTAAAGAAAGGAATCAAAAGGTTCCATTTGTTTTTGAAGAGTGTCAAATTTATTGTAAGAATATATCTTAAGCATATGAAGGGCATATTTTCTAACAAAAGATTGCTTGAGCAAGGAAACATAATGGTGTTGAGATGGGAACTGTGGTTGGAAGGATTTGAATTTGACATTGTCTACAAGTCTGGAGCAGAAAACTATCTAGCAGATATGCTTACCAGAGAAGGAGCTACAGATGTCAAAGAAATCAAAATGTTCAGACCTCTACATCAAGGAGAAGCATCAACAAGCACAAGTCCTAAGGAGTCTAGTCCAGTCATAGTGTGTCGTCAATGTAAATATGAGTTTTGTTGGGATTGTTTTGTTTTAAGAGTCAAGTCATTACCTATAGATGTATTACAAATTGTGTTGCAGAAATGGTTTGATTCAGAGTCATGCATGTTAGCATACAATAGTGAATTACCTTATAGAGATAGGCCTTGGAGAGTCTTTTATGCATTATCCCGTGAACCTATTCCTATCTATTTTGGCTTTGTTCGAAATACTGATTGGACCTAGCAAGATTATTTTACCATTCATCAAAGGGCTAGGATACATGGTTATGTCAGATTCATTTTTTATGCTACACAAATAGATAGTGTTGTAAATTGGTGGAGTCCTTGGTTTCAATTGTTTTTGTTCAAATATATGCCCAGGGTTACATGGATGTGTGATAGTGATTTTCCAGATACAATGAGGACACTCAGTTGGGAAATCCACATTGATGCACAAAATGATTATACTGTTGAGTTTGAATTTATTCATGAAGATATATTAGTAGTCCAGAGTAACATCAATTAGCATGAACCCGCTTTTAATTTGTTTGTCAGTTTTCGAGGAGAAATTTCTGTTGATCCAAGACACCAGCCTTCAAATGTTTTCTCATTTCCTTTCTGCTGTTGTTTCCGAGAAGAAGCACCACCATGGTTAGATGATTCATTACCACAAGAAATATTTGCTCCTGACATTGAGCAATTATTAGAAAGAGAACAGATAGATAGATATGAACAAGATCATGATGATTCTGATGAAGAATGGGATAACAGTGACTAATGTATATTATCACTCTTTTGATATCATATACACTTTATGTAAATATTTAAGTTTTCGTGGGTTTTCTTAAAATATCCACTTTGTAATTATTATGAGCAGATGTCCTAGATTCCTGACATCTTATCTTTATATCTTGCTTTTAGATTGTGTCCTCTTCTGAACAAAGTACTCTTACTCGCTAAAATATCAAATGAAAATGTATTTAGTACATTTGATATTAAAAGTGGATTTGGAAAATTGGCATTCTCCAAGAAGATAGATTTAAAAAAGCATTTATAGTCCCACATGGTTAATATTAGTGGACCGTTATGCCATTCAGAATAAAAATGCCCTATCAGAATTTCATAAACGCATGAAAGATATTTTCAGGCAGGAAGAGTATATAATTGTATATATTGATGACCTTCTTGTGTATAGTAGAGATGTAAATACTCATAAGATTCATTTAGAAAAATTCTATAATTTGGTGTACAAGCATGGATTGGTCCTCTCAGACACAGAAGAAAAATTTCAGATTGGAAAAATCAGAATTGACTACTTAGGTTTACACATTGAGCAAGGACATATTCAGCTTTAGCCTCATGTTCTCTTGAATCTTCTCAAATTTCTAGACATCATTCTAGATATCAAGACTCTGCAAAGATTCTTAGGTTGCTTAAACTATATCAGACAATTTTATGAAAAGCAATCTGATGATACCAGGATACTGCAACAAAGACTTAAAAAAATAGAAGGTTGGATGGAATCAGCAAATGACAGTTGCAGTGAAAAATATCAAGAATAAAATCTAGGAATTGCCAAATTTAAAACTTCCAGACACTAATCTACCTTTTATTCTTGAAACAGATGCTTCAGATCATACTTGGGCAGCAATCTTATTATAGAAGCATGGCAGAAAGGAATTGGTGCGCGCATATGCTTTAGGATCTTTTGATGATACTGAGACCAAATATCCCTCTTCTCACAGAGAGATTCTAGCAGTAAAGAAAGGAATCAAAAGGTTCTGTTTGTTTTTGAAGAGTGTCAAATTTATTGTAAGAACAGATATTAAGCATATGAAGGTTATATTGTCTAACAAAAGATTGCTTGAGCAAGGAAACACAAGGGTGTTGAGATGGGCACTCTGGTTGGAAGGATTTGAATTTGACATTGTCTACAATTCTGAAGTAGAAAACTATCTAGCATATATGCTTACCAGAGAAGGAGCTACAGATGTCAAAGAAATCAAAATTTTCAGACCTCTACATCAAGGAGAAGCATCAACAAGCACAAGTCCTAAGGAGTCCAGTCCAGTCATAGTGTGTCGTCAATGTAAATATGAGTTAAATGTTGGGATTGTTTTGTTTTAAGAGTCAAGTTATTACCTATAGATGTATTACAAATTGTGTTGCAGAAATGGTTTGATTCAGAGTCATGCATGTTAGCATAAAATAGTGAATTACCTTATAGAGATAGGCCTTGGAGAGTCTTTTATGCATTATCCCGTGAACCTATTCCTATCTATTTTGGCTTTGTCCAAAATATTGATTGGACCTCGCAAGATTATTTTACCACTCATCAAAGGGCTAGGATACATGGTTATGTCAAAGTCATTTTTTATGCTACACAAATAGATAGTGCTGTAAATTGGTGGAGTCCTTGGTTTCAATTGTTTTTGTTCAAATATATGCCCAGGGTTACATGGATGTGTGTAGTGATTTTCCAGATACAATGAGGACACTCAGTTGGGAAATCCACATTGTTGCACAAAATGATTATACTGTCGAGTTTGAATTTATTCATGAAGATATAGTAGTAGTCCAGAGTAACATCAATCAACATGAACCCGCTTTTAATTTGTTTGTCAGTTTTCGAGGAGAAATTTCTGTTGATCCAAGACATCGGCCTTCAAATGTTTTCTCATTTCCTTTCTGCTGTTGTTTCCAAGAAGAAGCACCACCATTGTTAGACGATTCATTACCATAAGAAATATTTGCTCCTGACATTGATCAATTATTAGAAAGAGAACAAATAGATAGATATGAACAATATCACGATGATTCTGATGAAGAATGGGATAACAGTGACTAATGTATATGATCACTTTTTTGATATCATATACACTTTATGTAAATATTTATGTTTTCGTGGGTTTTCTTAAAATATCCACTTTGTAATTATTATGAGCAGATGTCCTAAATTCCTACCATCTTATCTTTATATCTTGCTTTTACATTGTGTCGGATTTTGTCCCCATATGGCTCTACATTTAAGGGATGAGATAACAAGTGGTAGTACCCACTTTCCAAAATCCTTTTTCTTTTAGGTACACATACTTTTACTATTTGTCCTTTCGATAAGACTTCTTGCATGATGTTCTTACCGAAAGTAGATTCTCTCTGTTTCAAGTTACCGGTAAAATTTTTGACCGGATAATTGGCTAGGATATTATAAATACTAGCCTTGTAAATATGTTATGCATTCAGAAAAATTAAGATCTGTGAGCATTGTGGAAGTTCTAATATTGTGTTCTCTTATTTCATGTATTGTGTTCTCTTACTTGGTATCATAGCCATCTGGTTCTTTGTCCTCAAGCTATTTTCTTATCTGGTTCTCCCATTTTGATTGTATAAGAGTTTGTGTATCTGTGTTGGAGTGATAAGTTGGCGGTAAGGCTTCTGTGGAAGACGTTGAGGTGAAGGACAACCGTGTTTGTCATCCAAGAGCGCAAAATCTTGTAGCGTTTAACCAGGTGCATACTTATATTTTCAAATGACTGGTAATATGAATGGATATGAATTTATTTATGAAGAACCCGAAGATAGAAAATTAGCTAGACAAAAGAGATGGTCCTTTTTGAACAAATATTTGAATAAGTCTATTGAAGAAAAACTATATGATGAAAAAGTGCTTGTTCAAGAATTCAAACCACGGCCAAATTGGACACTGCCAGAGATTGATGTTAATAAGTTATATAGCCTTCCAGTGTTTCAGTTTAAAGCTGCACAATTGTTTATATTTACTTCCATGAACATTCCTATTTCTACTGGACAAAAGGTTTATCAAATTCCTTTGATTAATAAAGAAGATATTGAATGGGGAATTGAACATGGATATAAATATATACACATTGGAATGATCCAGTTCGGGATAAATCCTCTTGTTAGGCCAGGGTTAAATACTTCATGCCTTACTTGTGTTTTGGATTCCAGGATGAATGATTTTCATGATGCCTTGTTAGGTGGTTTCCAGAGCCCTTTAAACAATGGCCCTGTTTGGTCTTCAGTCATTCCTAGATACCAAGTTGCTTTGAATGATCCATATATTAATGATTTCCTGAATGCATACATCCAGTTCAATGGTTTTGATGTAGCCCCACAATCATTAATTGCTCAATTACATTCTTCAGTTTGCCTGAGATTTGTGTCTACTACTATGCCACCTTTCAATCCAAAACTTAACAAAACTGCATTGAAAGAAGGTGTGATAGTTGGACCCAGAAACACTATTCCTCTTCAAGTGGGATTCTCAGAATGTACACTTCCAGAGGAGTGGAATAGTACATACATCCCTCTATCTCAGAAGTACCCTCAGCTGAAAGCTGTAAAAGAACCTCAACAGTTATCTCTAATAAAACATTCTGATGGATCTTCAGGACTCAAGTTTACAAGTCCTAGTTTGACTAGATCTAAGTCTACATTGGCTAGAAATAAAGCTGTACTTCCTCCAGTTTATCCAGCACAACCAAAGATAACACCTAGAAGATCTCTATCCTCTAGATTGGATGATTGCCAGTTCTGTGTATCAACTCCTCCATCTTCCTCCTCTGCCTCAAAGTTCCAAATAGAAAAATCTCCTGAACATAATGGACAACACCAAGATTTTCAAGAATGTGTAAAACAATTGTTGCCAGATATTAAGAGTTTTACACTTCCAAGAGCTCAAAGTGAAATAGTTGCCAAAATAAATGAAAGGCATTTGGAACCTGGTAGCTCTAGGAGAACATTTAAGAATGGTACATTAAAGTCAGACTTTCAGTGGATTCAAATGAGGAATTTGACAGATCCAAAACAGAGTGAATCAGAAAAAATGTAGAACTTCACAAACTATCAGATAGTTTGTATGTTACAAAATATTGATGATATAACCAAAGATGTCCTTGAAAAAAAAGAACATATTAAGAAATTACATGTTGGCTATAATGAAATATTAGGAGTACAAAATGAGCCCAAACAGACATTGAATGATATACAGTCCAATATGGGGATAATTTCAAAATCCCTAGACTGTCTGCAGAATGTTATATTGAAATCTCATTCACCTCCTAGATATAGAGAAGTTGATTTGACTAATTCAAAGTTTTCTACAGCCTCAAGCTCTAATCAACCTCAAGATGGTATTAGAAGCTTACTTTTCAAAGGAATAGAGAATGTCAACATCCCAGAATTTGAAAAGATCAATAAAGGAATACCTTTAGCACGAGAAAAAACAGATTTGATGAAAGAAAGAGTGAAAGTATTTCCCTTTGTTGAAAGTCTAAGATTACCAAAGAATTATGTTAGTCTTAAGACTTTGATAGAAAATGGCCAACCATCTACTCCTAAAATTCTGGCCATGTCAGATGTTACTTACAAGACACCACGAGATCAAACCCAAGGGGAATCTAGTTCAAAGAGAGAAAGGAATGAACCATTTTTCTTCCAAAATAAACGAAGCAAAAATCCTAATGATACATCTGCACATGAAACAACAGCAACTAGTCCATTTTCAAGATACAGAGAAAATTTGAAGTCTGTTAATATCAAACTTGATAATCCTAGTACAAAAGGATATGGTAATACTTTATTGGTAAACATTGATTGTTTACCACATGATGAAGTTATTACTACTCTTCATAATTTGCACGCATGGGCACTTCAAAGAAAAGCAAAAACAAAGGCAGACTGGTCAGACATAGTTACTCAAATTGTTTGGTCTTTCACTGGAATTTTGAAACAATGGTGGGAAAAGTTATCAGAAACATACAAAAATCAGATAATTGAACATATTGATGATCCATTAAAAGCATTATTTGATGCCTTAGCACATGAATTTGTAGGTGTTGTTCCTGAAGATTCTGCCCATCATTCTTAACTATTTTTGTCTCAGAGGTTATGCAATATAGATCATTTGCATGATTATTACTATGTGATGAAAAAATTTCTATACCAAGCATCTGATCCTCATAACATTGCATATTTACGATACTATATTGCATCCATGCCAGGAAAGATTCTAGATTTGATTGATCATTATTTTCAATTAAAGAAAATTCAGATTGAAAATATATCTTTTGCTGCTCTACATCAGTTGATTGTTACTATATTACAAAAGGAATGTGTTGCAGAAAAGGCAAAGAAAAATTTCAAGAAACAAATGCATTTCAGCACAAAATTATGTAACAATTTTGCAGAAACATATGACTTTGGATGTCACAGTAAGATGAAAAGAAAAGTTTCTAAGAAACATTGCTTTTGTAAATCAGATAAATATACTTACAAAAGAGCAAAACCTTCTAAGAAAGTCACTTGCTTTATCTGTGGAAAAGAAGGACATTTTGCTAATAACTGCAAAGAGAAGAAGAACAAAAAATAGGTAAAGGTCATGGATATATTCTACAACATCCACAATCCTCAAGATTGGGATCTCACATCCCATTCTGATGGAGAATACTTTGAAATATCCAACAGCTCAGATTCTTCAGATGATGATTTACCTGATATCAGAAGGATAAGTTTAAATTCTGACTCTTCTGACTTTGATGAAACTTTCATTGCTGATATTAATATGTTTCATTCAAGTTCTTGAGATACATTGCATGCACAAATAGAAAAGGTAAAAATTCAGCTGTCACAACTGGATCCCACTCAGCTCACAGTGAAAAGAAGATTGACAAAAAAACTTGAAGGCTTAGAAAAACAGTTGCCTTCAACCAGAAAGAAAGATGTTTTTAAGAATGAAGAATTTATCCAGAAAGGGTTTGATTCAATCTTCCAGCCTCTGAAGATCAAAGAAGATATTTATGATTCAGGTATGGAAGAAATCAGTACTCTCAGAAAAGAGATTGGAAAAATAGAATCATCAATACAACATACCAGAAATGAAATGATTCAGTTATCTTCCAGATTGCAATATTTACTTGCTAAATATGATGATCACAATTCTAAATTGGCAAAACTATTGTTGAAAGAAGTTTCAGAGGAAGAAATGCCTATGAAATCAAAGGATGTTGATTTGGTAAATATTTTAGGCATTGATGATAGAGTGGTTATTCCTATAAAAATTAAGTTTCCAAAAATAAAGGAATACACTCTTGATGCTTAGATAGACTCAGGCACCATGAGTAGTTGTTGTAGGTATGGAGCTATTCCTGCATATTATTGGCAACCCACAAAGATTGCTTTTAGAGCTGTTAATAAAGAGCTAATGGAAATAAATCATATAGCTCTGGATTTTCAGATATATTTAGGTGATGTTCCTGCATATGTCACCTTGTATAGTTATGATACAGGTTTTGATGTTTTCTTGGGTCAAGATTTCCTCAAAATATTTCTCCCAGTAACATTTGCAAGAGATTAAGTTGTTCTTACTACTTGTGAAGGTCCAGTTATGCTTGCAGCTAAAAGTGATTATCAAGTTAATGTTCAACCCAATGAAGAAGATCATCTCCAAAATAGTCTGCAAGATCTTTCAAAGATCCAAAAGATAATTAAGAATGCAGATCTACATGGTCAGAAAATACTCCAAGGTATTTCTGAAAAGCTTAGAAATGATTGTACAGCTAACAGGCCAGATGCATTTTTGACCAGAGAGAAATATTTTGTAGCCTTGCCTTACAGGGAAGGATATGTTCCTTGTCCTCAAAAAGCCAATGCTAATTAAATGAGTCCTAAAGAGAAAGAATTGTGCAAGCAGGAGATTGCTCAACTTTTAGAACAGAAGCTTATTGAGTCATGCAAAAGTCCGTGGGCATGTCCAACATTTTATGTCAACAAGCACAGTGAGCAGAAAAGAGGGAAGAAAAGGCTTGTCATCAACTACAAAGCTTTAAATGAAGCACTCATGCCAATAAGGTATCCTCTTCCGAACAAAGAACTCTTACTTGCTAAAATATCAAATGCAAATGTATTTAGTAAGTTTGATCTTAAAAGTGGATTTTGGCAAATTGGCATTCTCCAAGAAGATAGATTTAAAACAGCATTTACAGTCCAACATGGTCAATATCAATGGACAGTTATGCCATTTGGATTAAAAAATTCCCCATCAGAATTTCAGAAATGCATGGAAGATATTTTCGGGCAGGAAGAGTATATAATTGTATATATTGATGACCTTCTTGTGTATAGTAGAGATGTAAAAACTCATAAGATTCATTTAGAAAAATTCTATAATCTAGTGTACAAGCATGGATTGGTCCTCTCAGCATAGAAGAAAAATTTCAGATTGGAAAAATCAAAATTGAAGTTACTTAGGTTTACACATTGAGCAAGGACATATTTAGCTTTAGCCTCATGTTCTCTTGTATCTTCTCAAATTTCTAGACATCATTCCAGATATCAAGACTCTGCAAATATTCTTAGGTTGCTTAAACTATATCAGAAAATTTTATGAAAAGAAATCTGATGATACCAGGATACTGCAGCAAAGACTTAAAAAAGAAAAGGATGGATGGAATCAACAAATGACAGTTGCAGTGAAAAATATCAAGAATAAAATCCAGGAATTTCCAAATTTCAAACTTCCAGACACTAATCTACCTTTTATTCTTGAAACAGATGCTTCAGATCATACTTGGGCAGCAGGCTTATTACAGAAGCATGGCAGAAAGGAATTGGTGTGCGCATATACTTCAGGATCCTTTGATGATACTAAGACCAATTATCCCTCTTCTCACAGAGAGATTCTGGAAGTAGAGAAAGGGATCAAAAGGTTCCATTTGTTTTTGAAGAGTGTCAAATTTATTTTAAGAACAGATCTTAAGCATATGAAGGGCATATTGTCTAACAAAAGATTGCTTGAGCAAGGAAACACAAGGGTGTTCAGATGGGAACTCTGTTTGGAAGGATTTGAATTTGACATTGTCTACAAGTCTGGAGCAAAAAACTATCTAGAAGATATGCTTACTAGAGAAGGAGCTACAGATGTCAAAAAAATCAAAATGTTCAGACCTCTACATCAAGGAGAAGCATCAACAAGCACAAGTCCTAAGGAGTCTAGTCCAGTCATAGTGTGTCGTCAATGTAAATATGAGTTTTGTTGGGATTGTTTTGTTTTAAGTGTCAAGTCATTACCTATAGATGTATTACAAATTGTGTTGCAGAAATGGTTTGATTCAGATTCATGCATGTTAGCATACAATAGTGAATTACCTTATAGGGATAGGCCTTGGAGAGTCTTTTATGCATTATCCCGTGAACCTATTCCTATCTATTTTGGCTTTGTCCAAAATACTGATTGGACCTGGCAAGATTATTTTACCATTCATCAAAGGGCTAGGATACATGGTTATGTCAGAGTCATTTTTTATGCTACACAAATAGATAATGTTGTAAATTGGTGGAGTCCTTGGTTTCAATTGTTTTTGTTCAAATATATGCCCAGGGTTACATGGATGTGTGATAGTGATTTTCCAGATACAATCAAGACACTCGGTTGGGAAATCCACATTGCTGCACAAAATGATTATATTGTTGAGTTTGAATTTATTCATGAAGATACAGTAGTAGTCCAGAGTAACATCAATCAACATGAACCCTCTTTTAATTTGTTTGTCATTTTTTGAGGAGAAATTTCTGTTGATCCAAGACATCGACCTTCAAATGTTTTATCATTTCCTTTCTGTTGTTGTTTTCGAGAAGAAGCACCACCATGGTTAGACGATTCATTACCACAAGAAATATTTGCTCCTGACATTGAGCAATTATTAGAAAGAGAACAGATAGACAGATATGAACAAGATCATGATGATTCTGATGAATAATGGGATAATAGTGACTAATGTATATGATCACTCTTTTGATATCATATACACTTTATGTAAATATTTAAGTTTTTGTGGGTTTTCATAAAATATCCACTTTGTAATTATTATGAGCAGATGTCCTAGATTCCTGCCATCTTATCTTTATATCTTGCTTTTATATTGTGTCGGATTTGGTCCCCATATGGCTCTGCCTTTAAGGGATCAGATAACAAGTGGTAGTACCCACTTGCTCAAATCCTTTTTCTTTTAGGTACACATACTTTTACTATTTGTCCTTTCGATAAGACTTCTTGCATGATGTTCTTACCGAAAGTAGATTCTCCCTGTTTCAAGTTACCGGTAAAAGTTTTGACCAGATAACTGGCTAGGATATTATAAATACTAGCCTTGGGTTTATTAATAAATCAAAATTTTAAGAAACAATGATTTATTTGTTAAAAATTGTTATAGAGATTAGAATTTTCTATTTAATAATCTGCATTACAAAAGTAGTATGGCTAGTGTTAAAAGTTACAAAGGAGGGTAAGTTACATATTTAGAATATCTTAAGACTTTAAAATATTTTTTCCATTTTGATGATAGCCATTATGAGATAGGAAAATATTCATTTAAGAAATACTTTTTTTCCATTTTGATGATAGTCATAGTATGTTAGTATTAAAAGTTACAGAGGAGGGTAAGTTACATATTTAGAATATCTAAAAACATTAAAATATTTTTTTCCATTTTGATGATAAGCATTATGAGATAGGACAATAGTTGTTTAAGAATTTGTTGGTATGAAATTTAAATTAAGGAAAAAGGGGTTTATTTTTGTAATTTATTACAAAAATTAATCTTCAGATTTATTGTTGAATAAATTTAGATCTTAAAAGTATAGTGATTGAGATTTTTTTAGTATGTTCTAATTACTTGAAGTTTACTTTTAATATTTAATATATAATTTCTTTACATTGAATTCAAGTTTGAGTTTTTGTTATTCATATTATTAGATTTGATTTACATGTTTTCTTAATTTGCAATACCAATAAATTTGATACATTTTGTTTTTCACTCTTTCTAGATTATAGATAGAAAAAGTTCATGTTTGAAATAAATAAATAGGTATCCTAGTGAAGAAAGATTCATTTTTTTTTTTTTGAAGAAAATAACAATATGTTAATCTTTATAAGATGTATATTCTCATTCCGTATTGAATTCGAATTTGGTAACTATGGTTCAAATGATAATTTTAATGTAATACTTACCAATCATTTCCTTATTTTTATAAAATATATATATATATATATATATATCTATATATATATATATATATATATATATATATATATATATATATATATAATTCAATATGACATGTTCTTCATAAAAAAATGATAAAACAATAAATTCAAAGACCTTTGTCGACGCGTTTCGAGCCAGCAAGCGTGGCTCATCGTCAGGACAAGTTGAAGAAAACAGATCCAGCAAAGCTGGATCTGTTTTCTTCAACTTGTCCTGACGATGAGCCACGCTTGCTGGCTCGAAACGCGTCGACAAAGGTCTTTCTATATGTGATTTATGCCGAAGCTATTCTTATAACTATTATGGATCACAGAAGTCTCAATTCAACAATAAATTCACTTCTTTGCAATGAAAATGGATTTTGGATCTCTGGATATTTCCCACAAATAGATCTCACATGGTCCACTCATCTAGAAATGGTAATTTACACTGGAAAATTGTTTATTTTCCATTGGTGATAGTGTTTTATCTTCCAATATTACTTAATATCATGATCATTTCAAAATCTAATATGAAAAATGGTTTTATTTGTTTCAACAATTCAAAATTCAATGACATGTTCTTCATAAAAAATTGATAAAATAATAAATTCACTCCTTTGCTGGATCTGTTTTCTTCAACTTGTCCTGACGATGAGCCACGCTTGCTGGCTCGAAACGCGTCGACAAAGGTCTTTCTATATGTGATTTATGCCGAAGCTATTCTTATAACTATTATGGATCACAGAAGTCTCAATTCAACAATAAATTCACTTCTTTGCAATGAAAATGGATTTTGGATCTCTGGATATTTCCCACAAATAGATCTCACATGGTCCACTCATCTAGAAATGGTAATTTACACTGGAAAATTGTTTATTTTCCATTGGTGATAGTGTTTTATCTTCCAATATTACTTAATATCATGATCATTTCAAAATCTAATATGAAAAATGGTTTTATTTGTTTCAACAATTCAAAATTCAATGACATGTTCTTCATAAAAAATTGATAAAATAATAAATTCACTCCTTTGCATAATTTGGTTCAAATGATAATTTCAATGTAATACTTACCAATCATTTCATTGTTTTTATAAAAAAAATTATATATAATGACATTGTTCATCCAATTCAAAATTCAATGACATTTTCTTCATCAAAAATTCATAAAATAATAAATTCACTCCTTTGCATTGAAAATGGATTTTGAATGAATTATAAATTATTTCACAATCACAATAATTTTCAAAAGAGTTAAAATTTTATTTATTTATAATAATAAAAAAAATTATATTAACAATAAAAAAGAAAGAGGGCTAAATTTGTCCATTTTTAAATTTTTCTTCTATTTTAAATTTCTTTTATATTATGGGATGTGATTCATGTTAGAAAATGTTTCAGATAAATTTGATGACTTTGTAATGTAAAAGGGTAAAGAATGGACATATAGAATGCAAGAGATATTCCTAATGATAAAATGTTATGTGTTTTATTTTTAAAATTTTTGTTTGCATTGAATTTTTTATATGTCAGGATTCTAGAATGAAGTATAAATTATTTCACACTCTCAATAATTTTCAAAAGAGTTAAAATTTTATTTATTTATAATAATAAAAAATTATGTTAACAATAAAAATAGAAGGTTGGCTAAATTTGTCCATTTTTAAATTTTTCTTCTATTTTAAATTCCTTTTATATTATGGGATATGATTCATATTAGAAAATGTTTAAGATAAATTTGATAACTTTGTAATGTAAAAGGGTTGGCTAAATTTGTCCATTTTTAAATTTTTCTTCTATTTTAAATTCCTTTTATATTATGGGATATGATTCATATTAGAAAATGCTTAAGATAAATTTGATAACTTTGTAATGTAAAAGGGTAAAGAATGGACATGTAGAATGCAAAAGATATTTCTAATAATAAAATGTTAAGTATGTCTTTTATTTTTTAATTTTTTGTTTAAATTGAATTTTTTATATGTGAGGATTCTAGAACTTATGCCTAATGATAAAATGTTAAGTATGTCTTTTATTTTTTAAATTTTTGTTTGCATTGAATTTTTTATAGGTAAGGATTCTAGAACTTATGCCTTATGGCGTTCCCTTTGCAACATTAGGTGCAATTGCTAGTTATTTTCCTTGTGCAACCAAAAGAAAAAGCACTAGAAACCAATTGATTATAGATTCCTAATGGAACAATGAATGATGAGTCTTTGAAATTAAGGAATGAGAATTTGATATTAAGTAAAATTTTGTATTTGGATCACAACTTGTAAATTAGGTGATTACATTGAAATTTCTTCCGAGGTCAGAAATAACTATAACCTCATCAAGACTATCATATATCATATACTTACTGCTAACTTGCCTACTAGATGTTGGGTCTTTGGAGGTATACACTCTCCAAAAGATCAACAAGATCATACAAAACTTACAATACAAAGCAAAATTGATGCAAGTTCCACTAACTAAGTTGTGGAGTCTTCCTCTGCTACAAGAGGTACATTCAAATCTAATTTTATTACATTGCCTACACATTCCTCATCTAGATTGGAGGAGATATCAAGGGACAATGATTTAATTTATGTACGTAGATCCTTTAGTTGTCGGCGAAGACCATTTGTCTCACCCTCTAATTTCCTCTACTGAGTTTTATCTTCCATTAGTAATTCCAAAGCTATCAAGACAACAAAAGAGACATGTTTCATTTTGGTATACATAAGTTCTTGGTTTGACTCTAATCTATCCATTTGTTGCTCCAATGATTCCATTATGTAATACCTTCATAGCAAATTCAAGTATCCCAATTTTCCTCCCATGTAAATTTACTACTAAGTGTTGAATTGTAAGGCACCCATGAAACACTAAGGGATGGTAAGCCCTTGCTCTTCTCGTCACGTGAAGAAATTAGATCATTAAGACAAGAACAAAACCACAACATCAAGGGTTCCTTAAAGTGCTGACACCGAGCAACAATTGTCAACAAAATTTTCGGTATCATCACTTCCCAAATTAAAACTTTACACCAACTCAGTGCCTACAAGACATGCCTAACAAACCTTGCCTTTATTGCTTGAACAACGAAGAAATTTTGATTAACATGAAAAGTTTATGAATTACCTTCCTAACATATGTGAGAGCTAATGCCTAGTTGGTGCTAAGAGCTCCCCACTAGCTTTGAGACTACTATCATAGGATACCATTGATTTTGGAAAGTCAACAATTGAATTATGGACCTCCTTAATATGCTAATGGTCGAGAAATCAAGAAGGGTGCACAGAGGCTCTTGTCCCAGTATTTTCTCCATATCCCCCAGAGTAACTAAACCTTCTTTACCTCCTCAAGACCACATCAAAGAATTCCACTGTAACCACTGTTAATATATGTCATTTCCACAAAGAATACAAAGGATTGCATAGAAGGTTTAATGCTTTCTCCACACAATAAAATATATCCTATCACTTTATCATCAATGGCTCAGAAGCACATGAATAAGGGATATAATGATGACGAAAAACTAATAACATGCTTCCCCCAAATTTTGTCCATGCTTATGTATTCAAGCCTAATTAAACTGACATTAATACTATTTTATGCATAATGACTTTGGGAGAGGGAGCCACGTTGATTTTTGTGGCCCTCTCCCTTCTCCAAATTTCATTTTTTAATTCAAACAATTTCATAGTTAAGGGATGGGAGAAATTGAGGGGTGGCCATTATGAACAAAGACCCCTTCTTGTTTTACACCTTCATTAGCAAGACAACCTACTTCAACATTATGCGATCTCAGAACATTATAAAAGATGAGCTTTGAAAAGGATGGTTTCAAAGCTTGGATCGTTTCTATGATACCTCTTAACTTGCACTCTTTTGGTAATGTTCCAGGCATCATGTGTTATATAATTATCAAGGAATCACCCATTACAACCAAGTTTTCAATCTTTGTTCCTCTTGTTAGTATTACACCTTGTAGCAACACATATGCTTTGGTGGGGTTATTTGCTAATTGGCCAAGGCCCCAAGAATAGTCTATTTCGTTGTTTTTCAAACTTATCGATAATCCCTCCCTCTTAGCCACCCTAATAGTTATTAATTTTGTTAATAGTTCTTACAAATTATTTTTATTTGGACACGTGAATGCCAACATTTTTCATTATTCATATTTTGTATACCAATACTATTGTTGGGACGCATAATTGGAATGGCAAGATGTTAGTGTATTCCCCTTATTGTTATTGTTAGTGTAGCCATACAATTAGGGGAATACACTAACAATAACAATAAAGGGAATACACTAAGTATTTCTTAGTGTATTCCCTTTATTGTTATTGTTAGTGTAGCCATACAATTAGGGGAATACACTCACATTTTGTCTTACCAATTTTGATTTTTTTTAAATGTATATAAAATATATTAATTCTTTTTATCATTAATAATAATAATAATAATAATAATAATAAATCATTATTATTAATTTTTATGATTAAGTGTGTTTATTATGGATTGATGACTATGCTTAATTTATATGACCATGCTAGTTTTAATAATAATTATATATTAGAATTTTTTTTTCATTTCTTAATAACAATTATATATGAGAATGAAGATAAGAAACTATTAAATTGTATTTTTAATTTTTGAAAAGGAAATAAGAAAATATTAGAAAATATGTATATAAAGACATAGATAGGAAAGTATCAACCTTCATATAATATATTGCCATACCCCAACCTTATACATATTTAACTCTAGAGTCTACATTTATATACTTTCTTAATTTTCTATTATCTAAATTGTTTTTTAAATATATAAATAAATTTGATTCCCAAAAATTTTAAAATACACTTAAATTAAATTATACAAATTTAATAACTTAAATCTCTAATTCTAACCAACAAAAATAATTTAAAAATAAATAAATTAATTGAAATTTTCATTACATCAGCTATAGTAGATGGATGCATTAATCCATTAAGTAAATATGGAACATGATAATTAATCTAAAATCACAGTTTAAAATTATAGAAATAGCAAGTTTATCCTAAACTTTCAACATTGTTAAATGCCAATATTAATAGATAATAAACGGTGCCGAGACAATATCATTCTGAACTTCACTAATTATGAAATAAATTAGAAAATAAATAACACAATTATGATTACATCATTTTCTATTATGAAAATAAACCTATGCAATTTAAATATTTAAAAAAATAATAATAATACAATTATGATTACATGTGACACTCTTTAACCTGCGCTAATGAGAAGCGCATGCCTATCTATTATTTTGTTTAAATAATAAGATGACTTGTTAGCAACAGAGTAAGTAAAATTGATACTCTATAATAGTGAATGAAGTTTAGCATTGGATTCCGAATACAGGGCAATGTCATTAAAATAAAATATATCACCTTCAAAATTTTGTATAAATTTATGGGTTAAATATGGTTATAATTTATTTTTTATAAATTCCTATTTTAATTTTGTTTTAATTTTATTTTAATTATTTTTTATGAAGAATAATTTTTGTACATATATAAAGAAGAAGGTTTTGATTTATGATTTGTAAATTTATTAATTTAAAGGACTGTACCATCTTATTGAATGAATTTTTATAATAAATTTGAATTTATTTTTAATGTTATACTAAAGTTGTGAGAGATAAGGTATTTATGTGAGATAAGGTATTTATATGTTGATAGAGAGTTAAATTTTTATAATGAATATGTTGATAAAAAATGAAATTAAATGACAAAAAATTAGTATAGAACTTTTATCACTAGTATGTTAAAATAAATATGATTTAGCTCTAATAAATGTTATATTTTTTATGTTGATGGATGGTTCACTTCCCTTTTCCGACCTCTTTTCTTTATGTTGAGAGGTTCCATATCCAACGACGAAGTTGCTAAAATATTTCAATTTCAGGATCATCAAACAAGGGGAAGAATTTATTCCCTCTTCACCTCTTTGGCAGATAGGATACAATAAAGTAGATTTTCCTGATCCTAATTCTGGATTAGATGGTGTTTTATGACTAGGTCGGACCTTAGAAATTGTCTAATGAGGAGATTGTGATCCAGAAAATGGTGGGGGGCCATTGGATGTACTCTCTCGACTAGACAGCTCAGGGTTTTTTTTTTTTTGAGAAAGAACCGTCAAGGGGATGTACCCCATTGAGCCACAATTTTCCATGGGCTAATAAATTTATCCTCCTTTCTTCCACCAACAAGGACCCTATTAGCTCCGATGAACCTCCAATCCTACTGTGAATCAAAATCCTGAAAGTGATTAGGGTAATTTGCAATGAGGTGGTTGATTTGCTTACATCCATTGCACCTGAAGGGGATTCCAGAGAAATCCACCTATTATCTAATGGAAAATGAAGCCTAATGTATATGACCTTAGGAATCCCAACAGACAGGTCGACCTCCATTAGGAACTACACTGGTCTTTTGTCAAGGAGGTCGGTGCTATCTTCATCCACATAGTATAATTTCCTGATCCTACCAACGATTCTTGTGATGAATTTCTTAGACCAGATTTCAAGTGGAAGACCAAGGAATTTGCCCCATATAATCTACCTTTTTGGGGATTCCAGAATTGGATGAAAATCAATATTCCATCTCTTCAGAATTAAAACTCTGCGACCCCTCACCCAGGGGAGATCGAGAATCTCGTTAGCGTCCTCTTCCTTTAAGAAATGAAGGCCAAACTAGCCATTCACCAACTCGCCCACTTTAGATCTATATCCAAGCATGGAACTTCATTTTTTTGGATCCATTCTTTCATCTGTACCCCTATGTATGATGCATATACCCATCATCCCACCAAAACTCTTTTCTACAACCTAGCGACATTCCCCCAATAGACATCGACACCCAAAGTAAGGCTTTGAATAACCTACTGAGCTTTTATCGACGTTTTCTTCTTTTTATTAACCTTTCCATGTCAAAACAGTCCTCGTGCTCATATGTATAATCAAAGGCCCCAATAGAATCCCTGTACCTCGGAAACTCTAGATCTTCACCATTTGGGAGGGTAGGATGAATTCTATCTCTGTTTCCCATCTTAGTCTCCGTTGTGATGGTTATGTCCACCAAATCATCAACATTGATAATGTTGTCAAAAAACTTTGTTTTATTGCCCATGTCCAAAACAAGAATGATATTTGTCCTTATATTATTTAATAATATAACACAATTTTATATATATATATAAATTACAAAGTTAATTTTCATGATTTATTTGAGTGTTTATTTTCAATTGATCTCATTAAAATTTACTAAATACTAAATTAAATTAAATTAAATTTTTATTGCTACATTACTAAATATTTAATTTAATTTAATTTATATTACTATATTATCATAGAAACGTTGTTCTCTTTCTACATTACATTGTATAAATTAAAAAGTGATATATTGTAGTTGATATGGATATTTTGTTTTTATTTTTTTTTAATATATAAAATAAAATAAAGTTATTTCAATGTGGAAAGTCTTACACTACTAAGGGAAATGGCTTTTTAACCTAGCTATGTTATCACATGGAAATTTTCCACAAAATATTACACATTGTTATTCATAAAAATTATGCTAATCACAATTTAAGAGTAAAATATGTTAATTTGGATGGTTTAGGAATAATTTAGAAAGTTCTCAAAGAATCTATCCAAAATATTCTTTCATCACATCTTACGAGAACTACGGTAGAGTACATGGTTTGGTTAATGAAGGTACAAATCTTCCACCAAGAATAATAAAGAAAAATGTGGCCTTCATCTTTTCTACCATTCCTTAAAAACATCCCTCTAATATTTATATATGGCTATGGCATTATTAGGTTTCAAGGAAAGCATTAATTCCAAGAAAGTATCAATCATGTGGATTTTAAATCCAATGGGCATCCTCTTATCCACTTTAGGAAGTGTGATTATGCCCATCTTCTTACCCATAGTCATGTATAATCTTCGAGACAAATAATTATCTAAAGGCGTATTTTAAATTTTAAATTTTCTTATTGCGTACTTAAATGTTGTTGCATGAAAGGCATTTAGATATGTAGAAACATTGTTCTGATGAATTTCTCCTAATGCTACACAGATTGATTTGAATAATTATGCAAATCATCATGTCATGGAACCTCTAGTCATATTTCCATACTAAATCAACTCGACATATTTATCTTCTTCATTTAAAAAATGCTCCATTGTTGAGTCTTAGGTTTCTAGAGCTCTTTGGAAAAACATATTTCAAATAGTCAATAGCCCATGCTTGACATGACAAAGCACTTTAATTACACTTCATATACCAAACACACAATTCTTGATTGCATAGAATAGTCTAAAACTTGAATAGACATAAAGCATTTCAAGGTTCCACTATCACATTAGATGGTATTATAGAGGAATTAACAATATTCAACATTATATTCCCCTCCTAAAAATAATCAAAAATGTAAGGAAGAACATGTTGAATGATTCTCCATCTCAATACTTTATTGACCTAGCAAAATGACAAATCCTAAGGGACTAGGTAGAACAATTAGATTTGGACCTCCAATGAGATTAACAGTACTAGGAACAACTACAAGTTACTCTAACTACTTATGCAAGTAGCATTGATGGTACTAAATTCCATTAAAGTAGGTATACTCTAATTACAACATTATGCATTGCAGCTAAAATGATTATATGTCTAAAAAATAAAGGAACATCGGGTGGAAATAAAGATGGATTATCATCATATTTATTTCATAACATCTCTCTATCAACACATTGACCTTTTTCAAAATAAACACATAAAGTGACATGTATTCTAATCCATTAATTTACTGACGCTACACCTCGTCAATGACATCTTGATCCATATCATCTCAAGGAAGAATGGGATCATTTGAAACTTATGTTCACTCACATCTCTTTCTTCATTGATTCTCCTCCAATTCTCCTACGAATAAATTGCCTTAATAAATATTCTTTAGGAGAAATACCCCCCAAAAGTCAAATCTGGTCAACAAGTCAAGTTCTGCAATTTTTGGCCAAAGTCAAATGAAATCAATAACAGTCAAATAAGCCCTAACCAGTCAACATTCAATAGTCAAATGAACTTAATCATCTCAGTTCAAACAATTCAGTCCCCTTCATTGGTCAAACATTAGTTCAAATAGTCCCAAAAAGACTCACTCAGAGGAGATAGAAGGCTAAAGTCAAACTTCATATTTCTATAGTCAAACCTTAGTCAAAATACTTATGGTTGGCCCAAGTCAAAGTGCCTAGAAAAAGTTGGTTCCTTCACTAAGAAATTTGACCAACAAAAATCAAACTTTTGCAAGTCAAACTAAGTCAAAATTCCAGGTAAAAGTTGGTCAATCGTTGCCCAAACAAAAAGTCAATGTAGAAAAAAATCAACCTCCTTCCCTTGGCATCTGTCAACTCACACTCTTCGATTGTATACCTATACGACCCAATCACAAGAGGAGAGAGGAGATGAGTTGAGTTTATGTGATTTCCAAATTAGGTGACCTTAATGTGTATTTATATGTGATTTTGGAGACCCGACTTTTCCTTTAGGCCAACCTGTACTTTTTTTCACTTGTGGGTTTTCCATTAAAAATATTATTTTTCCTTTTCCAAATTAAATTCTTCCAAGGGTAAAGATGGTCTTTTCTGGATGAGGAAGGTTGTCTAAAGGAGGAAAATTGTCCTTGAGCTACCAAATTAACACTCCCTCCTAGCTAGGAAGAAATTTCTGACTGCATCATCATCGTTGTGATCATTGGACCAAGTCATACCTTGTATTTTCTCATCTCTTCTTATCTACTAAACATTCTCAAATCTAAAGAAGAAGAGTTATCATAAGGGAGCTCAAGCTACCACCCTCTATCCAAGGACAATACGAAATATACTACTTACAACGACATAAGGATCACATCTATCCTATTGCCTACTGATCTTCCCAAATTGACTCTCAATATTTAGTGGTAGAACACCTGCATCCTCTCACTTGGGCAAGATACTACTTACTGTAAATGGTAAGGATCACAATTATCCCAAGTCTCCTAACCCGGCTAGATGGGTGGCAATCCCAACAAACCCAACTTGTGGGTAGGATGTTAACTAGGGTGTACTCTGTCAAGTCCCAATGATGAAAATAGGAAGGATACTACTTACCATGTGGTAAGGATATCATTATGAAAATAAAAACAAGAAATGTTTAAAATAGAATCAAGAAAAATCCTAATTTAATTTGTCCTTGAATTAAATTAGGAAATAAATTGTAATTTTAATTCTCATAGCAATTTGTAATAGTTAACTAAGTTAAGTTGACTTAGTTGGCTCAGTTTTGAGTTGGGAGTCTATCTAGAGTCATGTAGAGTGATCCCTAAATTTTAGGGGCACAAGCTGAGTTATTATTGAGTTGTAATTAATTAAATCAGTTTAACTAAGTTAAATTCAATTAAACTAGTTCTAACTAATGGAGGAACTAGTGAGAGGTCAAGTGAATTAATTTGGAATTAATTCACATGCAACGATCAATCAAATAACCGATAATTCACTCATAAATAAATCATGCATGTCAATTTTGAGGAAGATTGAGTTGATATTGGTGTTCAGGGATAGTGTACTATTAGTTGTATAATCATCTAAATTATACAGGTGATACATGCAATCAAAGGAATTCCTAGGAGGATTGTGCAATTCATAATTGAGGAATTTCCCAATTAAATATAGGTTAATTCCCTAGGAAAATGGGCAAGGAAGTAGGAGCTTTGAAGGTAGTAAATTTCACTAAGTATTAGCTTGAGCTGGTTTGTGAAGCAGTGAGAAAGATTGTACTTGTGCAAAGATTGTTCAAGTTGAACAAGCATTTTATTTTCTTCTCATATCTTTTGATTAATGCAATATACAAATAGGAAGGCAGTTTTTTAGCTGTGGCTTTCCCAAGAAAATTATTGTGTTATGTGTGATTGGAATTCTTCCTTTTCTGCTTCATGATTTCATCGATCAATTTTTGTTTACACTAATGAGTAGATTCAAGTTAATTTTTTTAGCATATTACAATTTGCAGTTTGAATCTATAAGGAATTTCTACATGGTATTGAAGCAAGAATTTTTTGGGCAGCGAGTTTGCAGAGCAGATATGAAATTTTTGCGCAAAATAAAAAAAAAAATAGTAGATATGGGTTCCTTGCTAAAAAATACCTTAATTTAAAAAAACAATCGGTCGAATCGGAGTTCGGATGAGGGAGATATCACTGATTTAAAATCAACTCTTTTTTCAGACATTTTTGTGATGACGAGACAACTACAACACGAATCTAAGTTTCCAGAGTGCCCAGACGATGTGATATTTAGCAAAGGCAAGGTATTCCTTAGACACATCACCACGAGATAGATGAAACAAATCAGTGTACAAATCAAGAACCTATATCTCTCGAGGTTAAAGATGCATGCAAATATTTGAGGAGAAAAACAAAGGTTAGAGATTTGGTGGTTGAGAGGGAGCATGAATTACCTATTACCTCTCAACATGAAGCCTTATATGTAGCCTCAACAAGTTGTGGAGAAACTATAGTTGGAGAAGCAGAGAGGAGACCGAGTGGAGACATCCACTCAAGAAGAAACCTCTAGTAGAGGGAAATTTCGAGCCAAGTGGGTAGAGAGAGCTCATGCATCCATACCTCTAGGTGAGAGGTGGGGTGATATGAAACCTTAGTCTAAGAGTTTCAAAACTATGGGTAGGGTCTATTTGTCTCATGGATTAATAACTTGTTATGGGGGGCCCACAGTATCCAGTAGCAGGAGGATTAGTGTCAGTGAGATACTAAGGAGTGCAGAGAAGTGTTGACAATAGAGTAGGAGGATAAGGAGCAGAGTTTTCCCAATAGATAGTTGCAGACAATGTTGATTCATTTTATTTTGTTTGGATGCCTTTTGGTTGCAGATGTTGTAGTAGAAACAACAATAGTGATAAGTGTTACATGTAGAACATTCCAAAGGTACCAGATCGGGTTAGAGTTGAATTCCTTTCTTCTTGAGAGGGAATGTTGAAAATAGCAACAAGAAATGTTAAAAAAATCATCAAGAAAAATCCTAATTTAATTTGTCCTTGAAATAAATTAGGAATTAAAGTGTAATTTTAATTCTCAAAGAAACTTGTAATAATTAAATAAGTTAAGTTGACTTAGTTGGCTTATTAAATTCGAGCTGGGAGTCTATCTAGAGTCATGTAAAGTAATCTCTGAATTTTAGGGGCCCGGGTTGAGTTATTATTGAGTTGTAATTATTTAATTCAGTTTAACTAACTTAAATTCAGTTAAATTAGTTCTAACTGATGGAGAAACTAGTGAGAGGTCAAGTGAATTAATTTTTATTTAATTCACATGTAGTGATCAATCAAATAACTGATAATTCACTCATAAATCTCTTGCATGTCATTTCTGAGAAAGACCTAGTTGAGATTGGAGTTCAGGGACAATGTACTATCAGTGGTATAATCATCTAAATTGTACATGTGGTGCATGCAATCAGAGGAAGGCCTATAAGGATTTCACAATTCATAATTGAGGAATTTCCCAATTAAATATGGGTTGGTTCCCTAGGAAATTGTGCAAGGAAGTAGGAGCTTTACATGCTGTAGATTTGGCCAAGTATTGGCTTAAGCTAGTTTGTGAAGCAGTGAGATTGATTGTACTTGTGCATAGATTGCTCAGGTTCAACAAGTATTGCATTTTCTTCTCAGATCTTCTGATTAATGCAATATACCGGTAAGAAGGGGTTTTTTAGCTGTGGAATTCCCCAAAAAATTATTGTGTTATGTGTGATTGAAATTCTTCCTTTTCTTCTTCATGATTTCATTGATCAATTTTTGTTTCCACTGATAAGTAGAGTAGATTCAAGTCAACTGTTTTAGCATATCACAATCTGCAATTTGAATCTACAAGGAATTTCTACATCAAAACTATCCTTTTTTCAAATAATAGGCAAGATACTACTTATCATGAGGTATGAATCACAACTATCCTACTTTCAAGAGTTCCTTCAACCCCAGGAGCTCGCTAACTCAATTCCTCTCCTTGGGAGATTAGACAGCGAGGAAGAGCATATCTAAGTGTCCTCAATCATCCAGGACCCTTACCCAAAAGGGTCACATCCATGAGTCCAAGTTGCTCTCTAAATACCAAGAATTTCCCTTTCAGTAAACGCTGGGTGACTATGTCTATTATCTGCTCATCAGTCAAAATATGATGGAGCCTCATGGCTCCTCTTTGCACCATGTCTCATATATGGTGATACCTAATCTCAATATGCTTGGACTTGTCATGAAGAATACGTATATCTTCTAATTATATCCCACTCTTGTTGTTGTAATATATCATCTTTGTATCGAGGACCTGCTAAAAAAACTCTCCAAAGAGCTTCCTCAACCATACTACCTCACAGCTAGCCATGATAGAAATAGTATACTCTTCCTCAGCTATGCTCAAAGCTACAAACTTCTATTTCCTTCTCATCAAATATATCATGGTAAAACCATAACTAAAGCAGCACCATGATGTTCTTTTCCTATCAATAACATTTCTAGCCAAGTCATTATCAATGTACCCATGAAGTCTCACATATCTTGCAGTATATCTTAGACCAAGGTTAATCATCCCATGCAAATATCTCAAGACATGCTTGGAATAAACCTAGTGTGCATGAAGGGGTTTAGTCATGAATTGAATCAAAGAGTTAACTGCAAAACATATGTCTAAATGGGTGTTCACGAGGAACATAAATGCCCCAATAAACTATTGCTACTTAAAGGGATTCACCAAGTCATTTTCAGCAACGTCTCCACATAACTTCTTGAATAAATATTTCCACCAATTTCACAACAACTTTTTCTTGAGAAATGAAAATATGTTCGGGCTTTTTCCACACCTTTAATCCTAGGAAGTAACGCAACAAACCAATATCTTTCATTTCAAACTCAGAGGCCATCTACCTCTTACACTCGAGCATCAAAGGATCACTACCAAGCTCTGGGGCCTTGCTTCAAATCATATAGCACCTTCTCCAACCTGTAGATGTGAGTCTTTTAATCATGTACTCCAAATCTGAATGGTTTCTCAACTAATGCTTCTTCTTGTATTATGCGCAAAGAAATACAATATTCATATCAATTTGGTGAATATTCCATCCTTGACTCTTAGCAAGGGTAAACATAGATATAATAGTGGTATAGCAGGAAACTTGTGCACATATATCAACATAATCTTCTCTATCTTTCTGGAAGAAACCTATAGCCATGGACCTCACTTTACATTTCTCAATACTTCCATGAACTCCATGCTTGATCTTATATAGCCATTTAGAGGTCATGGAAAGTTTTCCTTTAGGTCTCGAAATAACATCCCACACATCATTCTTCATAATTGAATGATACGTTTTAGCCATGACATCCTTCCAAACCTTCTCTTTCATTGCTTCTTCAAAAGTGGTAGGCATAGTCTGTATGATGGTTCTCATAGCTACAACATACCCCTAGTATTGGCATGGCTTCTTGCTTTCTCTAAAGGTTCCTCTGGCAGCATCATGTCATTTGAGATCCTGTAATGTGTCACAAAGCCAATGATATCGCTTTCTAGGAGGGGAATCACATGGAGGAGGATCCAAGAGGTATATAGGCTCCATGGGATCGTCAACAACTTATTTCTCTAGGTTTGGCACATAAGGGCCATCTAGAAGGTCCACATCATCATCATTCTTCTCAACAAGAGGATGTGGAATATCCCTTTCCTTTCCGAGGGAAAATCCTCATCGATAATCACATCCCTATTGAACTTGATATTCCTTTGAATTGTCACATATATTCTAAAATCTTTAGATTTATCACAATATCCAACAAACATACCTTTATTTCGAGTGGCTTACTCTTTTCCTTTGGCACATGAAAATACATGGAGCAACCAAATATCCTCAACTGTCCAATATTGGGATTCACATGTGTGAACACTTCTTCGGGAGTCTTGTCACCCAAGGCTTGATGAGGCATCATGTTTTGAACATATACCATTGTATTAGTGGCTTCTTCCCAAAGGAAATTTAGCAGATTTTGATCATGCAACATGGTTTGGGAAGCTTGCATGATATTCCTGTGCTTTCTTTTAGCCACACCATTTTTTTCAGGATTTTAAGGTACGATGGTCTCCTTCTTAATTCCAGCCTTCTTCCAGAAGTCAATGAACTCTTAGGATTATATTATCCATCATTGAAATATTGGAAGACCTTGATAATTTTTCCTTTTTCATTCTTTATTAGTTCTTTGAAGTTCTATAACATATCAAATTCTTCATCCTTGTGCTTCAAGTAGAATATTCATGTCTTTTGGGAGAAGTCATCTACAAATATTATATAGTATAGATGGCCACCCAGAAATTTTACTCGTGTGTGACCACATAAATAAAAATGGATGAGCTATAGAATATCAATGGTCTTGCTTTTATTAGAGGGGACTAGTCTCGTTAACGTCTTTCCACTAGCAAAACTCGAACATACTCCATCATGGTTAGTTTGAAATTTAGGCATCCTAGAAACCATCCTTCTAACTTTGGGCAGGGCTTCATAATGCAGGTGACAAAACATTGATTTCCATAAAGCAAATTGATCATTGTTATCATGTACCATTTCTCACAGTGGTCATTGATTGGCTCTATAGAGTCATCCAATTCTATATCCCAAGGTGAAGCATCCCTCATGCAATATTTAAAAGGCTAGTTGAGTACCTTTCCCCTTATGAAGGTAAATATCATTCCTTTGTCTTCTAAAGAAGACATCGAGACAAGGTTCATCTTTAGTCCTGGAACATACATCACATCATGAAGAATAAAGCTTTTCCGATAGTCGAAATGAAATTTAATAGAACCAAAGCCTTTCATAGGATAATTGGAGTTGTTTCCAAGGATGACCTTTATATTAGTCTCCCTCTCAACCAGACTTGAGAGAACTTCATGATATTTAGAGAAATGTCAAGAGGCCCCATTAGCTACCAACCAACTATCAAATGAATATAGATGAGAAAAACTAGAAAGAGAAAAAATAATAACATATTCAGATTTCTTAGAACCAACATTATTTCCATACCTTGAGTTCCTTGATCACTTTTGAGGATCCTGACCTTCTTCACGATCATGGGGAGCATCTCTTCTTCTTCTATCATCTTTGCTTCTTCTTTCATCGCCTCTTCTTCTATAATTAAACCTATTGTTATTAAAGTTGTACCTTGTAGTATCTCCCTTTTTTGGGAAGTCTCGGGCATAGTGACCATTTTAGTGGTATTTGTAACATTCAACTTTTGATAATTCCATTTTGAATATTCTATTGGAATCCCGAGAATCTAGTGTAGGATTTCCCTAAATAATGAAAATTATTTAGTATCCAACCCCCAATTATTTTTGTCTTGAAAATCCATTTCCATTTTACTATACGGATGGCTCCTTTGCTTTTCCTTTCCTTCTAGAGAAAATGAAATAATTTCTTTTTGATATTTTGCAAGATACCAATAGTAATATAATCTAGGGAATGCCAATATCCTAGTATGGACTCTACTAAGGTTAATGTGGCACCCAAGGATAGCCATATTGTGATTATTTTCCCTACTTTTTGATATGGAAAGAACCAATATTCATACATATAGTCATTAAATCTTAGCTTAAATCCAAAGTATTTGAAATGGGTGCACTTGGTTGATTTTTGTTTCAAACATATCTTTCAAATCATTGAAAGAGATGGTAGACTTGTGTAAGTTTACTTTTATTCCCAATGCAACCCCAAATGAGTTTAGAGCTCTAATTAGGCTTCACATACTAGGCCTCTTTACTATAGCCTGCACGAAATAGAATAACATCACTAATAAAAGGTGTATAAACAATGACATATGTAAATGGTGTGTAAATGTGTGAGTGATCAAAATAGTAGCATTCGTTAATGGCTTATAAACTTCCTCTCATTCCCTTCTAAAATTGTTGAGGTCCTCGTTAATAATAAGAAATATTAAAGTAGATGAGGTGCAAACTTGCATCATAGTGTCCTAGACAATTTGAAAAATATAAATCTTGACCCAATTGATAATTAACTATAAATATGATGATCTTAGACAACTTCAATCTAAATGACAAAACTCTAAATTAAAACTAGAGCAAAGAATAATGAGCATTAAGTACATCCAATTTCCCTATCAAATGCCTTGGACAAATCAAGATTTATAATTGTGGAAAGGGTATTTGTAGTTTTCATGGTGTTCTTGAGAGGTTTGTCATTGATTTAAAAGCAAGGGTTAGCCATGCTCAAAGACAAACATGGTGCTACAATTGATTAAGAGAGAAAAAAATTGGAATTTGTAGGTGAATACCACTTTGCATAGTTTGTTAATCTATTTAGGCATGAATCTCTTGTTATTTGCTTTCCATATTCAAAAACTAGACACAGAGTTGGGTGTTGATACCATGTATCTTCTAAATGGATTACTCTCCATACCTTTCCAGATGCCCCCACACCTGCGACTGGGTAATTTTTTTTATCATACTAGTTAAAAAGATAAAAACACAATAATATATAATATATATATATATGTATTTATATTTATATATTTATATATTTATATATAAACTGTTTTATTCTAAGTCGTAGATGTTGCATCCCCAAGCTACAACTTGTTGCAACTTTAACACACAATTACTGCAACTGGATACAAGAATTTTTTTTAAGGAACCGCTACTACAACCTTAAGTTACAATTTCTATTCCTTTACTTAAATAAAATAATTCTCATAGAAAGGTTGTTGTAATGTATTTATGCCTTAGTTTCACTATTAAAATGGAATTGTCATGAATAATCTCTCTCTCTCTCTCTCTCTCTCTCTCTCTCTCTCTATATATATATATATATATACACACACACACACACACACACACACATTATTTTATATATAATATGTTTTATTCTAAGTCATAGATGTTGCATCCCTAATTCACAACTCCTGCAACCTCAAGCCAAAATTTTTACAACTTTAACGCACAATTATTGAAACTAAATGCTAGCCACTATTTTATGGAACCATTGTTTTTTTATCAAATAAAAGAATTCTCGTATAAAGGTTGTCAACATGTATCTATGCCACAACTTCAATATTGACGAGGACTTCTTAGGTATAATGATCTCTTAATATATATATATATATATATATATATATATATATATATATATATATATATATATATATATATATATATATATATATATATATATATATATATATATATATATATATATATATATATATTATTCTAAGTTGTAGATGTTGCATCCCCAAGTCACAGCTCCTACAACCTCAAGCCACAATTGTTGCACCTTTAATGCATAATTCCTGCAAATGGATACAAGAAACCTTTTTATGGAACCACTACTGCAACCTTAAATTACAACTTCTATTCCCTTACTAAAATAAAATAATTATCGTATAAAGTTTTTTGCCGTGTATCTATGCCTCAACTTCAATATTGACAAGGACTTGTCAGCTATAATGATATCTTAATATATATGTTTTCCTTTATATATAATTTGTTTTATTCCAAGTAGCATATGCTACATCCCCAATTCATAGCTCCTGCAACTCTAAGCATCAATTTTTGCAACTTTAACGCATAGTCACTACAACCAAATAGAAGGGATTATTTTATTGAACCTCTACTACAACCTTAAGTTATAGTTTTTTTTCCCTTACTCAAATAAAACAATTCTTATATAAAGGTTTCTTTCCATGTATCTATACCTCAACTTCAATATTGACAAGGGCTTGTTAGGTATAATGATCTCTTAATTCACAATCATTTTCAAAGTGACTATGACTGATTGTAAATCCCACCCCTTTCCTCTCACCATACATTCCACTATCTTAGAAATCAATTGAAGGGAGGGGATTATGTCGCTCCTTGAATTTCAAACTTTTATGGGGTAAATTTTTTGGGCATGAATCATCTTGTTCTAGTTACTCCCTTAAAGTACCATTTTGAAGCAGTATGTGCACATCATTCTAAAAAAATAACATTAGTGGCATAGTTTTTTGTGGACAACCATAAACTTTAACAGTAGTGGCATCAACGAATATATACGACCTCTTTATTCTAAAAAATAACATTAGTGGCATAATTTTTTGTGGACAACCATTCTTATAAGTATTTCCATAAAATTTAACGATAGTGGCGTCAAGGAATATATACGACCTCTTTTTATTCACTAAAACACCCCATTCCACTATAAATTATGTGATGTTTTTGAAAAATATTTAATCTTATATGTGCCTGAGTTAATGAAGAGTTTTCTTTAGGGCCTTTGAATGTCTAGATGGTGTTAAAGAATCTAGGGCAAATTAAGTTAATGAGATTCTTCTTCGTCATGATCACTATTTGTGAGGTATTTTAAACTTTTCTTATTAACACAATCTTCTCTTGTTATTATTAGAGTGTGTCTTCTTAGTTCATCAAATAGTTACCAAAACAAAAGAGACAGGGACACAAGATGTTGGCTTTTTTCCAAGGCCAAAAAATCTCACTCTTTGAGAGGAAAACCTACACAAATTCATGTTATAGAGATTCCAATTGACGAATACCAAGACCAAGACCCTTGATCTAGTAACCCTTCCAATATCAAGACACATGATCTCTTGAAATTCCTCTTCGAGATCTTCATCATTGTCTATATACTGCGATCTACTGAGATCCTTCATTCATGACACTGAGATCTTCATTATTTCCTTGAAACTGAGATCTTCACCACAAAGAAAATACGAATTGTAGCTGCAGCAAATTGTTGTGTTATCAATGAGGCCTTACTGCACTGAGATAGAGGTATACTTAATCGTTCCATCACCAAGTCTCTTTTCTTTGATGACTGTAATGGAGGTTGAATCATAGAATCTTCACAGTTATTGTTCTTATGAAAATACAAAGGCTTTCAAGTTACTTACGGCAGTGACACTAAAGCTAGAGATCTGAATTTCTTGATCACTGTGCCAAAGGTCTGAGCTCATTCTCCATCAGAAGGCTCAGATATGCAAACTTCATTCACTGTGATTACCCATCTAAAATATGAACCTTTCAATGTAATGCAAAAAATCTCAGACCGTAACCACTAAAAATTGCAGAGGATTTGAGTTCTTAACCTATTGTTATGTGAAGATCAACATGGCATATATAGTAGTTTTGTCTCGATAATAAGCCGACATGATCTATGAAGAGATGTGTCCCATTTTACTGTGAGATGACATGAGTTGTTATTTAATTCATCTTGCAGGTCGACTTCAAGGAGATCTGTGCTTGTCTTTTGGAGGGATATTTTGACTTAAACATAGACTCATATATATATATATATTTCACATGCTCAAGAAGAGCTTCTTCATATGACAATGACTCTTTGACTCCATAATAAATCTTAAGGCTCTCAATGGGAGCCACTAACAAATAAACTTCTTGCTCATGAAACCCATGTAGCCAGGCATACAAAATTAATTTTATTTCTTTTATTTCATCATTTACAAAGATCATGTCATTATGAAGACTGAACCTAGTTACATTCTACAACACTCCCTCTTAACTAGGGAGGTATTCATAATGGCACTTGGTCATTATCAACCCGAAGAATTTCTCATAAGAATAATTAGATTGGTAACCCATATATATAGCATCATAGTAACCAACATTGTTTCCATAGCAAGGAATTGACTAGAAAATTTATCTCTCATCAGATCAGAGCACAATGTTGGTGAGACCAATGAATATATACACCTTCATCATTGTCTCTCAAGGTACATACCCACTTGGGTGTTGACTGAGTATGACCTTCTATGACTATTGTTGTCTTAGGTTTCCAACCCTCAATAAATATCGGTCCTATTTCCTACTCTTATCTTGGACTCCCTACACATCCTAAAAGAGCATTAGATGCCATATGATTACCCAATCCTCCATTATTTCTTCCCAAGTTAAGACAAGAATGTTTTTTCTATCTCTCCCTCTTAACTAGGGAATAAATGCCCATTCCTGTAAAGGAATGTACCCAAGTTCCCTCTAACTAGGAACTTACCCAAGCTCCCTCTCAATTAGGGACTTGTTAGAGCTCCCTCTTAACTAGGGACTCTCCTTTTCATCAGCAGCTTCTTCTTCATGGGTCCTTAGCTGCTTGATCAAATTATTTTCTTGATGTCATGAAATTCAGTCGATCTTATTTCTTGCAGGGCAACAACCATCGATCACTTTCCTTCTTAGTCCATAAAGTCATTCCCTTCTTCATGGAAAGTGTCCTTCTTGATACATATCTGGAACCTTCGTCATATGGCTACTTCTTCCTCATCATGTTTCTTCCAAGAATTTCCATCCACAACATGAATGTTAGTTGTACTTGTGCTTACAACTCTTGTTCCAGTAGCCCTGCATGCACTCATCTAGATATTGTTCAACAAATTAAAACATAACATTAAATCGTACCTTACGAGATGGCTCTTCATCATGATATCTTCCTGTGGGTATCAACATCCTGCATACATGTTGGCAGATCTCCCAAAGATATCCATTTTCAAGGGTCTCCATCTTTTCCATGAGAGTCTTCATATATTTCTGGGAGATTTCCTAGTCAAGTCTTCTTGGTATTTTGGATGTTGATCACCTTCATCATGGTTGCATATCTCAAGATATCTTCCTTCCTCACACATTCCATCCCCAGGAGCTTTCAATAAGAATTTCTTCTTTGTAGTCAACCACCTCATACTTCATATGAGGACATATTATGTTGATTTCATCTAGTGTGACTTACGCCTTCCTGCATCCTTTCAGAGGAGGAGATCCTTTTTCTCTTTATCATGCTTCTCGAGATAGAAGTAATGATCCATGTTACCTACAACCATATGGCATAACTTTATAATATCAAATACAAGCATACATACCTCATTTTACCTTTAGGTCATCTAGGCTTCTTCCAACAACTTCCTTTATTGAAAATACCTTCAATGCCTTGATCTGCTTCATCTATCATGACATCATACCATCATCCCATCAACTCCACAAGTTGGAGTTTTTGATGAAACAATTGCTTCGTCTCTAGATTAGTGAACCCTCCAATGAGGATTCCATTAGAGAATCTTGAGGATATTGTATATCCCCATCTGGCAGATGTTTCCTTTTTGACTTGATGTATGATGATCCTTGTCTTATATGACTTCATCCTTTCCTTCAATGTCCAATGATTTTCCCAAGAGCTATATCCTTCATGTTTGTCTCCCATGGATTTTCTCCTTTATGATTCCCATGGTGATGTCATGAGATCTTGTTTCTAATGCTTCCATGATGCCACAATGCATCTTATTATCATGGTCATATCTATAACAAAATATTTAGGAGCTTATGATAAGACCCTTTTGTGATGGATACCATTCCAATCATAGTAGAACTGTTACTTCCTCTTTCCTAGGCCCTTTTCTTCATCTTCCTCCATATTTTTGGTGATATGAGCTTTCTTTTCATAATCTTCCCATAGCACTATTTTGTCTTATTTGAGGATGAAAATTCCATTTCCTTTCTGCAAATGTTTTATTCCTTTAACCTTCAACATTTTTTTCGCTCAACTCACCTTTTTCTATATAGCATAGAGACCACAAGTTATCGAATGAGGTACCTTATTTTTCATGGAAATTTGTTACTTTTCCTATCAATTAGATCAATGATGATTATCTTCTTATCATCTCTCTCAGATCTTCCAATTGAGATATCATGAAGATATTCCTTCATTCTTTGATACCTTCAATCAAGTCTAACTGATATGACCTTCTTCATTACATTTCAAAGAGTATATCTTCTAACATTTCATATATCTCTTTTATGTCTCCTCTCTTGCTACATAGGGATGGGAGGACCTTTGGCTAATTTCATAATAATTCTATGAGTCCCTTGATCATTTTACATGCATTCAAACAATGCTTGACCGTTAGATACTTTTCCATAGACATCAATGAGTTCTCTTCTAGGGATTATATCTATCCTCCTGTCTTATGCAAGGAATTTCGATGACCCAACCAATTTATAAAACTCCTTGCACACACGAATTCATTTAACCAAACTTGATTATAAAATGAAAGATACTTACTTGACAAGTGAAGATGAACTCTTCCACTTGATCACTTTGATGATTATAGATTCCTCTTGGATGATCTTCTTTCAGATCAAAAAGCCTTTATTCAATAGAAAAGGTTGCTCCTTATGATGAGGATGATTTGCTACTTCTTCAGATAATATTCTTCTAGGGTAAGGAGATTATCCTTGCTTGTGAAGATGACATTGACTTTTCTTGTAGTGTAGATCAGGACTGCTTATAGGATTTCAACTTGATGAGAGTCTTGGTGGCCTTTTGATGATGACTATAGATACAAAAGTTCTTATTGTTGTAGACTGCTTGTTTTATCTAGGGTTTGATCCTTGAATGTAGATCTTGATCCTTTTGACATTCTTCAACTTTCTTTGATGCCCTTATTGAAACTTTATCCTTGAATGTCTATTTTCTTCCCTTCATTTGACTTCAACACCTTAGCTCTAATACCATGTTGAAGAATCTAGGGAAAATTAAGTTAATGAGATTCTTCTTTGCCATGATAACTGTTTGTGAGGTATTTTTAACTTTTCTTATTAGCACAATATTCTCTTGTTATTATTAGAGTGTGTCTTCTTAGTTCATAAAATAGTTACCAAAAAAAAAGAGACAAGGACACAAGATGTTGGCTTTCTACCAGGGCCAAAAACACTCACTCTTTGAGAGGAAAACCCACACAAATTCTTATTATAGAGATTCCAATTTACAAATAACAAGACCAATAGCCTTGACTTAGTATCCCTTCCATGATCAAGACACGTGATTTCTTGACAGTCCTCTTCGTGATCTTCATCATTATTTGGATACTACGATCTACTAATATCCCTCATTCTTGATACCGAGATCTCATTGCTTCCTTGAAACTGAGATCTTCACCACAAAGATAATACAAATTGTAGTTGCAACAAATTATTATGTTATCAATGAGGCCTTACTGCACCAATATAGAGGTATACTTCATTGTACCATCACCAAGTCTCTTTTCTTTGATGACTGTAATGGAGGTTGAATCAGATAATCTTCACAATTATTGTTCTTATGAAAATAGAGAGGCCTCTAAGTTAATTACTACAATGACACCAAAGTTAGAGATTTTAATTACTTGATGACTATGCCAAAGGTTTGAGTGCATTATGTTCTCCATCCGACAAGATATCTCAGTTGCTGATAGTGATAAATCTGAGCTCTCCAAAAGTCTGAATATCACTTAATTGTTCTCTATACTGTATCACCAATACTTCAGAAGAAAATTCGAACGTGTCATCTCCACTGAAAGACTCAGATATGAAAAGTTCATTCGCTGTGATTACCCAATCAAATTCTAAGGCTTTCACTATAATGTGAAAATCTCGAACTGTACCCACCCAAAATTATAGAGGATTTGAGTTCTAAACCTATTCTTATGTGAACATCAACATGGTATATATAGTATTTTTTTGTCCATAATAAGCCGACATGATCTATGAAGATAGGTGTCCCATTTTATTGTGAGCCAACATGAGTTCTTATTCATCTTAGAGGCCAACTGCAAGGAGTTCCGTGCTTGTCTTTTGGAGGGTTATTTTGACTTAGACATAGACTCATATATATATTTTTCATATTCTCAAGAAGAGCTTCTTCATATGACATTCACTCTTTGACTCAATAATAAATCCTAAGGCTCTCAATGAGAGCCACTAAAAAATAAAATACTTTCTCGTGAAACCCATGTAGCAAGGCATACAAAAATAATTTATTCCTCTTATTTCAACATTGACAACGATCATGCCATTATGAAGACCGAACCTAGTTACATTCTACAAAAGATGGAAGCTTGTTCATTTTTTTTAATTACCAATGATGTTGGTTTTTTGATGTCGTTTCCTTCAAAATTCCATTGGTCTTATAATGCCCTAGTGTCAGTCTTCCGAAACCAATTCCGAGGGCACAAATGTCACAACCATGGTAGGTTCGTCGTAATATATTTAAAAAAATCTATATGACATTAGTCTTCTGACTCCATTTATGATGATAGAAACGTCACAACTATGGTAGGTCTGTTGTAATATCTTTCTGAAAATTTTGCGGCATTGTCGATCTTCCAACTCACATTTGGACAACACAAACATCATAACGATGGAAAATTTATTATAAAGTATTTTTGTAAAATTCTCGCTGACATCATTCTTCTAATGCAAGTTTCGACAACATAGTATGTTGTCACAATGGGAAATTTGTTAGAAGAAGTCGACTTTTGGCAGATCATCCGATGATGATTTGCAAGGAATATATGGGAGCATTCGTCAAAATTTCAACAAAATGTCAACAAGTATATTCATCGAACATATGTCAGAGATTTGATGACTATTATCTTCATAATTTTGATGAAAAATAAGATGTTGAAATTACAACTGCATTGTAAACAACCTTTCATGACATCTCCTTTTTTCATTATAGTGACGAAACATCAACAAAAAAATGACAAAGTGTCATCATAAATTGGGTCAGTATTTAGTAGTATAAGCTTTGGAAGCAAGGGTTGATGAATCTCACTTTTGGAGGCCCTCAATAGTTCGTGAAACCCACATGTAAATTTTTCCCTCTACACAAACGAAACCAATGACATCATCCCTCGTCGACCACAACTACTTGCTCAACCTGTTCATAACCCCATTAACAGTAAGGCATCCCAACTAAGCCATGGTAGTGGGCTTGTAACTTACACAACTTAATCCTTCTCTTCCTTAGATTTCCATGATATTCACTTGAGATTATGGAAGACCCTAAACAAAGAACATCTTATTGTAGATTTGAAGATCTCAATGAGGAAGTTCTAAATAAAGAACTGGAATTGATTCAATCTCTAGATACTTCAATAAGCCAAGTTCACCAAGAACCATGGGTTCCTCCTTACCTAGAAATATTGTACCTAGAGAAACCAATTACTTAGCTTGAATTTGATCTTTGAGGTGAAATTAAAAATATGGGTGTTGGAATATCATTATTCTGGGTAATCAAAGATATCCCTACTTAATCAAAATTGGTAAGCGAGTTGTTTCTAAGGAAACTTAATAGAAAAGGAAATGATCCTTGAACAATTCACGTTATGGGAAATTTATCATACCTTATGATGGGGGAGTTCCCATGGCCAAATACTCAAACCCTAGGAGCCTAGTAGTTAATGTGTAGATCAACCATACTCTCATTGCAATCACGTTGATTGACCTTAGGGCTTCCATCAATGTTATGATTCATGAAACCATGGAATCTCTAGGACTTTTTGATCTCAAGAAGACCCCCAGAGTGGTATAACTTGTTGATAGATCAACTATCAAACTAGAATTAATCTTGGAAGATGTAGTGATCTTAGTATATTCATGGGGATATCCCATTGAATTTAAGGGCCTTCAATCCAAGTCTTCTCTGGGAGGATATCCTTTAATCTTGGTAAGGCCATGCTTGGCCACTATAGATGCTTATATTGGCTATAGGTTTGGTAACATGACCATTTCCCATGGGATCTCAACAAAACAACTTACCATATATCCTCATACCAAGCCCAATATAAATCTTGAAACATCACTCGGGTTCATAGAGAAGAGAATGATAAGGAGGAAGTTTCCCATTTAAAATAATTTGTGGAATTCCAAGAAATCAAATTTACATCAAAAACAATTATTCTAGAATAAATGAGAATTGTAGAATATTTAACCTCTTACAAAATTAAAGAAATCTTATATGAAACAATTAAAACTAAATATAGTAATGAATCCAAAGAAAACATCAATCACAAGGCTTGGGCGTCTTGAGTGTTGACTAATTTGTTGTTTAATATAGCAAGGATTTCAAAGGAAATGGCGTGTTGGGTTGTGTTATATTCTTTCCACGACTAGCCGACCTAGTTAATCAGGGGGTTAGAAGGGGGGCAGATCCCACCCTTCGTTACACTGATTGCATAGCGGGGGGGTCACTGGGGGTTTGAGGGGTGTAGGTAGCCCCACTCTATGGGGTCTGAGGTAGCGCCCCAGAAAATTTTGTTTTTGGACCCTATATTAGGTCGAGCGGACCTACCTATGGTTTTGTGCATGATTTCTTGCACATGGTTTTGGACATGATGGTTTTCGGTCCATGGTTTTGGACGCGATGGTTCTCAGTCCATGTTATTGGATGCTTTAGCATGTATAAATATGTATTGTAACATTGAAAGGAACATAATGAAAAATCAAGCTGGTAGTCCCAGTTTTGGGATCCGAGGGAAATCTTTTTGTATATGTGTTTTATGTGTTATGCTCTCATATTGTTTATTTTCTGTGTTTTAGAATTCGTATGCAGGTAATTTATGTACGAGGTTAATACCTACATTTGGTATTAGAGCTATTTTGGCTTCAAGGGGACACCTTTGTAGCTGAGGGGTTTCGCTCGAGCCTGTGGTAGACCCTATTCAGTGGGATATCTGCGGGATCGATTGTGGCGGTGAAAGAAGATGGTGAGCAGTGAAAAGATAGAGATTGAGAAATTTAATTGTCATAGTTTTGAGTTATGGAAACTCAAGATGGAGGATATATTGGTGGATAAAGATCAGTGGATCGCGGTAGATCCAGGTACTAAACCAATAGGAGTGTCTGATGAAGAATGGAAGAAGTTGGATTGGAAGGCTAAGAGCACAATACGCTTATGTGTCTCGGATTCAGTATTGTTGAATGTATCAGGGGAAGCTATGGCGAAGGCTTTGTGGGACAAGTTAGGGACTTTATACCAATCTAAGTCTTTGGTGAATAAACTATTCCTATGGAAAAAGTTATATAACCTGAGGATGAAAGATGGAGACTCGGTGACAGAACATATGAACACATTTAATACTGTGGTAAATCAATTATTATCTAGAGATCTGTGGGTTGAATCTTTTGAATTCATGACCGGAGAGTCCACAGTTTTAAGATTTTTGTATCAACGTTTCGAATCCCAAATGGGATCCATCATCAGGATATGAGAATGATGATGAGCAGAAGAGTAACAAAGAATTGATAAATAGTGATGAGGAAAAATAATTAAAATGACAAACTGTCGGCTGCCATAATTTTGATAATTTTAATTAATCATTAATTTGTTTAATTGGTTTTATTAATTTCATTAATTATTTTATAATTTTAATAATTTTAATTTTTATAATTTCAATTAATTTTATAATTAATTATTTAATCATTTTATAATTTTAATTAATTTTAATTTTAATTTTTTTAATTTTAATTAATTTTATTAATTAGATTTATTTATTATGTTTATTAATTTAACATTGATTTATTAAAATTATACCTAAATGAAAATAGAACTAACCCTAATAAGAAACTAACCTAAACCTAAAAGAAATTAAAATTAACTCTAAAAAGAACTTAATTAATAAATTGTTTTATTAATATTATATGAAATTTTTTATTAATTTGTATTAATTAATTAATTAATAATCTATAATCTTCTTTGTCTAGTATGATAAAGAAGATAATATTAATTAATTTTAATTAATTATATTAATTTGATTTATTAATTTGTTTCATTAATTTAATTTTGATTTATTAATATTATACTTAAATGAAAATAATCCTAATTAATTATATTAATTTGCTTTATTAATTTGTTTCATTAATTTAATTTTGATTTATTAATATTATACTTAAATGAAAATAATCTTAACTCTAAAAAGAAAATAACCTAAACCTAAAAGAAATTAAAATTAAATCTAAAAAGGAAGTTAATTAATAACTTGTTTTATTAATATTATATGAAATTTTATTAATTTGTCTTAATATTAAATTGATTTATTAAATTTGTTTTATTTAATTTAATATGATATAATAATATTGGTTAGTTTTATTAGTATCATACCTAGAACTAAATGAAATTATCAATAAACCTAGAACTAAATTTTTAAAATAATAATTGGCTTTATTAATATGATATAATATTATTAATAAGCTTTTCTAGAACTAAAAGAAATTAACAATCAAGATTAAAATGAAATTAGTTTTAATTTTATATTAATTCCTAAACATTATTTATTTAATTTAATATTATTATTATTATTATTATTAATATAAATTATATTATATTAACCATTATAAATAATTAATATTTATAATAGATTAATATAATGATTAATATATTACTTAATAGTAATAATGAATCCTAGAATTTAATGGAAAATCTAAACCTAGACCTAAATGAAAACAAAGACTGAAGACACCAGAAAGGAGAGGGAGAGGGATAACTTACCTGCTGAGGCCTTAACCAGGGGATGCACTTGTGTTTTTTATTTCCTTGATCAAGGGAAGCCAGCTCCCGCTAATCTCCACGCCATTATCTCTGTTCAGATTATGAGGATGTTTGATAATTTCAAGCGCTTCTCTGATCTTTCGTCTCTGATGCTGCTCTTCTCTGGCGATAATTGATGCGCTTTCCAGACAGATGTGGTGTTTAGTTTTTAAGGAGTGCTCTGCCAGGGCTGAAGTTCGAGATCTTCCGTTCTTAATATCTGCGCCGTGTTCCTTAAGTCTAGTCTGGAGGGAGCGACCTGTTTCACCAATGTAGCTTTTTCCACAGGAACATTCTATTTTATAAACTCCTTTAAGCTGATGGTTGTCGATATCATCTTTAACAGACTTCAAACTTTGTCTGATCGTACCCGGGGCTGAGAAATGAGTGATAATGTTTTTCTTTTTTAGGATTTCTGTGTCTTTTCCTCCAGTGCTCATAATTGGACAGGCCCTAGTTTCTGCGTTGCTGCCTTTTATCGAAATGCTGATCGCTGAGCAATTTTTCTGGGCTGAGACTTGGACAGCGCAGTTACCAATGTATGCATTCTGCGTAACTCTAGTGGCTGGGTTCAGGGATGCAGTTTCTTCAGATTTATTTAATAGCTTTGTCAACTTCTTGCGCTGTCTTACCAAAGCAATCTGACCTTCATTATCAGCTTTGAGAGCAATCCTTGCATCAATAATCGACCAGAGATTTTTATTGATGTTGTTAGCAAGCTTAAGGTGGGAGGAGAGAGCTAAACGACCCAGGTTTTCCAGAGCAGTTCTAACCCTTCTGATTTCTGACCGAACCAGAGAGAAACTTAGTTGAAAAAATGCTTTATAATTATATTTGTTCTGTAGCTTATGCTTAACCTGAGCGAATGGAGGAATGATCTTGTTATCCCGACAGTTTTTGAGAAAATGTAAATCTGCTGCTCTTCTTGCTATCCTTATTCTCGATTTTTCGAGTGAAAGGATATCACTCCAGATGTCCCCTCCGTAATGGGACAAGATTATGGATTTTAGAGATCTGTGGGTTGAATCTTTTGAATTCATGACCGGAGAGTCCACAGTTTTAAGATTTTTGTATCAACGTTTCGAATCCCAAATGGGATCCATCATCAAGATATGAGAATGATGATGAGCAGAAGAGCAACAAAGAATTGATAAATAGTGATGAGGAAAAATAATTAAAATGACAAACTGTCGGCTGCCATAATTTTGATAATTTTAATTAATCATTAATTTGTTTAATTGGTTTTATTAATTTCATTAATTATTTTATAATTTTAATAATTTTAATTTTTATAATTTCAATTAATTTTATAATTTTATAATTAATTATTTAATCATTTTATAATTTTAATTTTTATAATTTTAATTAATTTTATTAATTAGATTTATTTATTATGTTTATTAATTTAACATCGATTTATTAAAATTATACCTAAATGAAAATAGAACTAACCCTAATAAGAAACTAACCTAAACCTAAAAGAAATTAAAATTAACTCTAAAAAGAACTTAATTAATAAATTGTTTTATTAATATTATATGAAAATTTTTATTAATTTTTATTAATTAATTAATTAATAATCTATAATCTTCTTTGTCTAGTATGATAAAGAAGATAATATTAATTAATTTTAATTAATTATATTAATTTGTTTCATTAATTTAATTTTGATTTATTAATATTATACTTAAATGAAAATAATCCTAATTAATTTTAATTAATTTTAATTAATTATATTAATTTGCTTTATTAATTTGTTTCGTTAATTTAATTTTGATTTATTAATATTATACTTAAATGAAAATAATCCTAACTCTAAAAAGAAAATAACCTAAACCTAAAAAAAATTAAAATTAACTCTAAAAAGGAAGTTAATTAATAAATTGTTTTATTAATATTATATGAAATTTTATTAATTTGTCTTAATCTTAAATATGAAATTTTATTAATTTGTCTTAATATTAAATTATAAAATAATTAATGAAATTAATAAAACCAATTAAACAAATTAATGATTAATTAAAATTATCAAAATTATGGCAGCCGACAGTTTGTCATTTTAATTATTTTTCCTCATCACTATTTATCAATTCTTTGTTGCTCTTCTGCTCATCATCATTCTCATATCCTGATGATGGATCCCATTTGGGATTCAAAACGTTGATACAAAAATCTTAAAACTGTGGACTCTCCGGTCATGAATTCAAAACAATTATTATCTGTTGATATTAAAATTTTAGATGAAGATAAGTGCATTAGTTTGTTGTGTTCTCTACCAAATTCGTGGGATAGTCTGGTTATTGCAATAGGTTGCAGTAAAACTGCCTTGCAATTTGATGAAATAGTCTCATCCTTGCTGACAGAGGAGATGAGATGGAAAAATATGGATAGCCAGAATGGTGATGCCTTGTCTATACGAGAATGGTCCCATAACAGAAACAAAAATAAGTCATCGAGTGGGAGATCTAAATCTAGAGGTAGATCTAAATCTCTAAGAAAACCTGTAAAGGTGGTGTGCTGGAAATGCGGAAAGGAAGGGCACTACAAAAGGGATTGTAAATGTAAAGCTCCTGACAAAGGAAAGGGATCTGATGATGCTCCTTCTGCAGAGGTGAAAGCCACCTTAGATGAAGGTGGGGATGTGTATTTGGCTTCTTTAAGTACACATGTAGATCATGACGCATGGTTGATTGACTCAGGTGCATCCTTTCACTTCACTTCCCATAGAGAGTGGTTCTGCGAGTATCAGAAATACGATGGTGGTGATGTCTTCTTAGGGGATAATAGGAATGCTAGAATCATTGGTCATGGAAAAGTAAAGTTGAAGTTGTAAGGTGGAAGGGTTAGAACACTTCCGGGTGTTCTGCATATTCCTGCATTGGCCAGAAATCTGATTTCATTAAGCAAGTTGGATGATGCAGGTGTAAAAACAATGTTTGACAAGGATACCTGCAAGATGGTTCGGGTATCACTAGTATTGATGCGAGGAGTTCGGATTGGAACTCTGTACAAGATGCAAGGTAGCATTGTTGTTGATGGGTACAACAGTTTTGTGGTTCCTAAATGTGGAGCACAAAATCTAGTGGTCTCTGGAGAGAAGACCATGTTGTGGCATCAAAGGCTTGGACATATTGGAGATAAGGGCCTTTGAATACTTCATAGCAAAGGTATGGTAGAAGGTATGAGTAATAGCTCTCTGGATTTTGATTTTTGTGAAAATTGTGTATATGGGAAGCGGAATCGGGTGAGTTTCCCCTCTGGTGGTAAGAGGGCGAAATAGATATTAGAGCTTGTGCACAGTGATGTGTTTGGACCTGTGAAGGTTCCATCATTGGGTAAGTTTGTGTACTATGTATCATTTATAGATGACTTCTCAAGGAATACATGGATATATTTGCAGTAAGGAATTTGAATAATTGTTTAAGAAGTGTGGTATAGCACAACAGAAGACTACTCCATATACACCTCAACAAAATGGAGTTGCAGAAATAATGAACAAGACGTTGATGGAAAAGGCAAGAAGCATGCTCAATGGTGCTGAGTTAAGACAAGAATTTTGGGCAGAGGCGGCGGAGACAACATGTTACCTTTTCAACAGACCACCTTCATCAGCGTTGGAGGATAAGACTCCACAAGAGGTATGGACTGGTAAGAAACTCTCTCTTTCACATCTGAGGGTATTTGGATGTGATGCATATGTACATGTTCCAAAGGAGAAAAGAACCAAGTTGGATAGTAAATCTAAAAGGTGCATCTTTATTGGGTATAAGGATGGTTTAAAGGGTTATAGGCTTTGGAACCTAATAATAAGGAAGGTCGAGTATAACCGAGATGTGGTGTTTAGAGAGGTGAAACATGTTATTTAACATGAGTTCCAACCAAAGGAACCTCAGAAGATAGAGTTTCAGCTAAAGGAGGAAGAATCAGACTCTACAGCAGTGTAGGAATCAAAAGATGAAGAGCCACAAACTTTGGGTGTGAGAAGATCAGTTTGAGAAAGAAGGTAGCCAGAAAGGTATAGTGCATCTACTTTCTGTTCAAATTTTTCTTTATCTATTACTGATGATGATCCCAAAACTATGAAGGAAGCAGTAGATTCAGAGGATGGAAAACTCTGGAAAGAGGCCATGGTTGATGAAATGGCATCTTTGCACAAAAATGAGGCTTGGGATCTGGTGGAGTTGTCGACTGGAAGGAAACCCATTGGCAGCAAATGGGTATTCAAGAAGAAGACAAATGCAAAAGGAAAGGTGGAGAAATACAAAGCTCGGTTGGTAGCAAAATTTTATTCCCAGGTGCCGGGAATTGATTTTGGTGATATTTTTTCTCCTGTTGCCAAGGTAACTTCTATTAGATTACTTTTATCTGTTGCTACTTTTGATTTTGAGGTAGAACAAATGGATGTGAAGACAACATTTCTTCATGGGGATCTAGAAGAGGAGATATACATGAAGAAACCTGAAGGTTTTGCAGTAAAGGGTAAGAAAGAATTGGTATGCAAGTTAAATAAGTCTCTGTATGAGTTAAAACAATCACCAAGGATGTGGTATCAGAAATTTGATACATTTATATGGGGACTTGGTTTCACTAGAAGCAAAGCAGATCATTGTGTGTATTTTAAATTAATTAGTGACCGTGTTATTTATTTGGTCTTCTATGTGGATGATATGTTGCTGGTTGGAAATGACAAAGAAATTATCCAAGATTTGAAGACCCAATTGTCCTCTGAATTCGACATGAAAGATCTTGGTGCTGTAAACTATATTTTGGGCATGGAAATTAAAAGAGACTGGGAAAAGAGGAAGCTTTGGTTAAACCAGAGGAAGTATGTCGAGACAATACTACAAAGGTTTAATATGCAGGATAGTAAGCTGGTGAAGGTTCCTATTCCTGTAGGTGGGAGGTTATCTACTGAATAGTGTCCCAAGACACAAGAAGAGGAAGAGGACATGTCCCGTGTTCCATATGCAAGTACAGTCGGTAGCCTGATGTATGCAATGGTCTATACTAGACTAGACATTGCACATGCAGTGGGAGTATTGAGCAGGTTTATGTCAAAACCAGGGAAGGAGCATTGGACAACACTGAAGCAGGTCTTCAGGTATTTGTGTGAAACTAATGATTATGGTTTGTGCTACCAAGGAAGACCAGGATTGGACAGAGTGTTGGATATTCATGGCTTTGTTTATGCAGACTGGGTTGGAGATCTGGATCAGAGAAGATCTACAAGTGGTTATGTGTTTAACCTATTTGGAGGTGCAGTCAGTTGGATGAGTAAGAAACAATATGTAGTGGCACTATCAACTACAAAATCAGAATACATGGCAGCCACTCATGCAAGCAAGGAAGCAGTTTGGTTGTAGAGATCGTGTTCAAGTATGGGGTTAGTACAGGGAGCTATAAGGATAGACTGTGATAGCGAAAGTGCAATTTTCTTGGCAAAGAACGCTGCATATCATTCGAAGAAAAAGCACATTGATGTTCAGTATCACTTTGTGAGGGATATGATAGAAGACAAAAAGGTGTTGCTGGTAAAGGTGGACACTTTGAAGAATACTCTAGATGCATTGAAAAAATTTGTGAGCTTTGAGAGTTCTCTTGGTGTAGAGAAACAATGGGCGTTGCAGGGCTGGATAAATGACTAAGCTCTCTTGTGGCCCCCTGTGGAAAGAAAACAACAAGTGGGAGAGTGTTGGGTTGTCTTATATTCTTTCCATGACTAGCCGATGTAGTTAACAGGGGGGTTAGAAGGGGGGTGGAGCCCCCCTTTCGTTGCATTGATTGCGTAGCGGGGGGGGGTCACTGGGGTTGTGAGGGGTGCAGGTAACCCCACTCTATGGGGTCCAAGGCATTGCCTCAGAATTTTTTTTTTTTGGACCCTATATTAGGTTAAGCAGACCTACCTATGGTTTTGTGCATGATTTTTAGCACATGGTTTTGGACATGATGGTTTTCAGTCCATGGTTTTGGACGCGATGCTTTTTGGTCCATGGTTTTGGATGCGATGGTTTTCGGTCCATGGTTTTGGACGTGATGGTTTTCAGTCCATGGTATTGGATGCTTCAGCATGTATAAATATGTATTGTAACATTGAAAGGAACATAATGAAAAGTCAAGCTGGTAGTCATGATTTTGGGATCCAGGGGGGAAATCTTTGTGTATATGTGTTTTATGTGTTATTCTCTCGCATTTTTTATTTTCTATGTTTTAGAATTCGTATGAAGGTAATTTTTGTACGGGGTTAAAACCTACATGGCGATCAAACTATTATGATATGTGAATAGGTTTCACTCAAGTGTTAGAAATAAAGATAATGTGGGAGAAGATAATTATAACAACAATAACACATTAAATAGATTTCAATCTTGAAAACCTAAACTAAAAAAAGTAGCTAATAAACTTATTATTATTATTAAAGACAATGTGAGAGATACCATGGAAAGAAGATTGATTTTTGCCTCTGACAATTTTCAAAAAAGGTATAGGCAAGGGGTTTCGATGCCAAACCTAGGTTTTTTTCTCTGGTTTACTTTTAACTGTTTATGGTTGGGATAGGGATTCCCATGGGGAATACACCAGTGCCTCTGTGTGCACATGGGGTCTCATCGAGGTAGCCGTGAAGAATGTCAACAAAAAACTAAGGTGTCTGACAGTTAGCACCTCATGGGTTTGTTTTTTCTTGCATCGTTTATTATTTTTTCTTGCTCTGATTATTGTTCTCCATAACAGTTGGTGCGAACTCCACCATTTATCTTGGAGTTTCTATGGTTCCCATGGCGGTCTTGGTGATGTAACGGAGGAGTGCAAGGTTTCATCGTAGGTTTAAGGGGTGTTGACCCAGTTTTCGTGGAACCTCCCAAGTCTCAATGTTGTTTTCCCCACTGTTAATGTGTTAATGAATGGAGGAGGAATTAATTGATTATTTATTGGATAGTTTAACACCTTCGGACATCTGGGTGGAATCTTGACCCATGTCGCACATTGGGCAAAGAACAGAGTCACCCCCTTTATCGGAAGCGTAGGTGAATGATTTAGAGTTAGGGATGGATGACATGGAGGTGTCTATGTAGGGTCTGGGCCTTTCTCAACCGGCTGAGGCGGTGTCTGAAGGGTTTGTACACCTAGGAGAAGGCACAATCTCGCCATTTCTTTCAATCCCATCATCCCCAGATTTACAAAATTGGACTTCTCAAAACCAGCGTGCCAAGGATTTCATTTGTAGTGTGGGTGTTTCATTAGAAGGGTCTTGTGGTTTGGGGCATAGTTTAAATGAAGCCATTAACATTCATGAAGCAGCGAACATTCTTGTCAGGAGTCAGGATTTTTTTACTAAGGGTTTTCCAAGCTTAGCTCCCTCAAGGAACCCTCAGCCCTCCAATTTTTTTAAGGCATTACGGGAAAGGATTTTGAGGTGGAAGAGGCTCGTGCCTCGGACTCAGATGAAAATCCATAGGGGGCCAAACGACAGCAAAGTGCAGCCCAGGTATCAAGCGCAAAGGCCGGCAATAAATCCAAACTGTCAAAATCAAGAAAGAGGGTTCGTTTGCTCGTTCTTGGGGAAGGTATAGGTATGGACAATGCGGCTCTAATTGAAAGGATAGTGTTGGTGGGCAGGGTTTGTGGTAGGGATTGCTCCCTGGGACGATTGAAGAAATGGACTATGGAGGTGTGGGGCAATGCGATGGAGAAACTTCCAGCGGTTTTGATGATGTCCAGGGACTCGTTTGACCTTATTTTTCCGGAGCTAGAGTCGGTGAATTGGGTGTTGGAATTTAGAAATGACCCCCGTCTTGCTAAAATGTTGGTCGTCTCCTTTTGATCCAAAAAAGGAAAATCTAGGGGCTAGGCCAATTTAGGTTCGATCGACAGGGCTCCCGCTATAGTTTTGGTTAGAATACATCTTCAGATGTATAGGGGATGATTTGGGGATTTAACTTGACCATGATAGAACTTATCTGGATTTTGGATGCTTGACAATGGCCATAATTCTTGTCCATTTGGACACCCATGAGAGACTTGTGGAGAGCTACCATTTTCAAATGGGGGACATTATAAGATGGCAGGAGTTGGATTATGAGGGCATCCCCTTCAGATGTCAGTGTTTCCATGAGGTTGGCCATCTATACAAAAATTTCCCCTTGATAACCGAATGTAGGTCGAGTCCTCCGAAATTCTTCGCCTCGGCAGGTACTCAAACCGTGATGAGGGAGGAATGTGCACATGCTACTATACAGGAGGAGTCAGTGCAGGAACTGAGGGTGGATGGAGCAGTGCAGTATGAGATGGACACCTAGACAGATTCAACCTTGTTTTTAGGTAATTCTTCTCCTTCCCATCCTCTGTTTACAAAAGAATGTCCGTTATTTGTTTCTTCATCTTCTGCTTGTATGTCGGGTCTAGTTTCTCAGGTCAACAAGCTAAGCCCCATTATCTGTCTTGTGGCTTCTGCTCATTCACCTTTCCTCTATACCCTCATGCCTTTGATAAGGATGTGTTTTCTCAAGATTACAAGGGGAACTCGGCCTCTAGGGCCCCTCACCAGTATAACATATGCTCTTTACCTCCCACCCTGCACTCTTTCGGATTGGATGAGGACCCTCACCCATCCTTACCCCCAAATGCCCCCGGGGCAGACAATCCTGCCTATCTAAAGCTATCAAGAGGGCCAACATAGAAGTGGCTTCAGGTATCCAGTCTCCCATAGATCAGGTCCTTAGAGCAAAGGGGAACGTTGTACAAGTTTCCCCATGAAGTGTCTTTCTTTTAATTGCAGGGGTTTGGCCAGCCCGAACAAAAAATTGGCGCTACAGAGACTGTGTTTGTCAGAATGATTGGACGTCCTCTTACTGCAAGAAACCCTAGGCGATGGTTACCTTATCAAAAAAACCATGAAATCCTTCCTATCGGATAGGATTTTCTTTTTTCTGGATGTAAGAGGGAGATCGGGGGGTTGTGCCTTGGGTTTTAATAACAAATCAATTAAGGTTGCAAATTATTAGGGTGGTAAAGGTTTTCTGGGAGCATACATTTTCTCCATCTTGCTCAATATCCACCTGAGGGTCATAAACATCTATGGGCCTTGCCAGAACAAGGAGGATTATTGGGAGAACCTACTCGAGGCAGATTTTATGCAAGTTGAGAACCTGATTATTGGCAGTGACCTCAATTTCTTACTTGGGCTCGCGAAATCCTGGGGACATAGAGCTCAACCGGACAGTTTAACAATTTTTTTTAGAATTTGTTGGATGACCATAACCTGATAAACATTGACATGGCATGTATCATGCTGACCTGGTGGAACCGCGGAACGGGGGTGGATGCCTTAGCTAGAAGGCTTGATCGTTTCCTAATCAAGACCCCCCTGCTTAACCGCCTTTCTCACATCCGGCAATGTGTGGGTTTAGGGGGCTACTCTGATCATTCACCAATTTTCTTAGAAATTGAAGATGTAAATTTCAAACCTGACTCACCTTTCAAATTTAACACTTCTTGGTTAAACGAGGAATTCCTTGATATCATCAGGAAAAATTGGATTCACTGCAATCTGGTTTCTAGTCCCCCACCAATGGTGGTTATATCAAACAACCTAGCCTGCTTAAAAGAGAAAACTATCAGATGGGTTAAGTCCAAGCAGAAAAGGGAAGGCGAGGAGTTAAATAAGATTGAAATGGAACTAAAACAACTTGAGTTGTCGAGGCTATCCAATTATGCTTCTCTTTAAGAAAAATACCATTTAATTAAATTCGAGAAAGAGAAGATCAAGCTGCTACGAAGGAATGAGGAAACATGGCGCCTAAAAAGCAGAGCGCTATGGTTAAAGGTGGGTGACGAGAACAAATTTTTTTTTCAGCAGTTTGCAAAAGGTAGAAAACCTATTAATACTATCTGGGAGCTAAAGGACCATTTAGGTAGAGAGGCTAGTTTCTTCTTTCAACTTGCTGACATGGGAGTTCAGCATTTTTCTAACATCTACAAGGATCCAAGGGGGACCTCCATCACTAAAATCCTCCGGGTCGCGGAGGTTATGCCTAGGTTTGTTGAGGAGGAGGAAGAGGAGGCACTAAATCAGTTGGTTACAATGGGGGAATTGGAGGATGCTTTGAAATGATTCAGAAAAGACAAGAGCCCAGGGTCGAATGGCTGGCCCATGGAATTTTACAAGTTCTTTTTTGATCTCACTGGGCAAGACCTTCTGCTTGCGATTGAGTATTGTCGGTTATCTGGTAGGATGTCGGAGGGTTTCAACTCTACTTTCCTAGCCCTTATTCCTAAAGTGGACAAACCCCTTACCTTTGATGAATTTAAGCCCATTTCCCACTGCAATTGTGTCTATAGGATTATCTCCAAAATTATAGCCCTTTGCATCAAGGCTATCATTTCTAGGATGATTTCCAAGGAATGGTTTGCCTTTCTCATTCATCGTCAAATACATGAAGCGATTGGTACCACTCAAGAAGGGCTCCACTTGATCAAATCCCTATCTAAAAAGGATTTTATCCTCAAGATTGACCTGTCCAAAGCCTTTGATCGTGTGAGTTGGTCCTACATTCAGCTCATTCTTTCACACATTGGTTTCCCTCATCCTTTTATCAATTGGATTATGTGTTGCTTCACCTCTATGTCGTTCTGTGTCCTTATTAATGTGGCATCTTTGAGTTTCTTCCATGCTGAAAGAGGGCTTAGACAAGGTTGTCCTCTTTCTCCTCTGGTGTTTCTTCTAATTATGGAAGGTTTAAGTAGAATGTTAAAAACTGCGTTCTCAGTTGGAGACCTGGGAGGGGTCTCAATCACTGACAGGATTGTACTCTCCCATCTTTTGTTTGTAGATGATGCACTTATTTTATTAAATGGCTCTTTCTGTGACTCCTCTTGTTTCAAGTCCATCCTATCTCTGTTTTGTAAAGAGATAGGTATGGAGCCAAATTATGACAAATCAACTATCATTTTCAATTCATGTCTGAAAAATGAATGAAGATTTGCTACCCAACACTTTGCATTTGTCAAACAGGAGTTGGATTCTAGTCTTAAGTATTTAGGTTTCAGACTGAAGCCGAATGGATACCATATGAATAATTGGTCATGGCTATTAGTAAAAATTGAAAGTTGTATCAACATATAGCAGCAAAAATGGCTCTCTCAAGCGGGTAGGCTCACCCTGATAAAATCTGTGCTAGAGGCAATCCCCGTATATTGGATGTCCCTTGCTTGGATTCCTAAAGGAATTCTTCGCAGGATTCAACAGATCTGTTGCAGATTTCTTTGGCGGGGACAAAATTTGGGACGTACTTTTGCATGGGTCAACTAGGACAAGATCACAAAACCTAAAAAATGGGGTGGGTGGGGTCTGAAGGAACCCCAGGATTTTGCAAAATCTCTGGGGGAAAAGATGGGATGGCAAATTATAACCTCTGATAGTCTCTGGAAGGAGGTGGTTTACAACAAGTATATCTTCCCCTTATCTATTGCAGAATGGATCAGAAGCCCCTGTCAAAGCATTCTGGAAGCCTCGATTATTTGGAAAGCCATAGCTCACTCATTTGGAATTATCAAGGATGGTTTGGCATGGAAATTTGGCGATGGTTCACAGGTTAGAATTGGCTTGGACGCTTGGGTTGGTAGTGGGAATGCTCACATCCTACCTGGAGAAATGTGTCATGCCTTGATGGAGGCAGTATTCACTTGGCTCACTCACATTGTGGCGGTGGGACAACCTGCTTGGCCAAGGCTACATTGGTTAGCTTTCGAGAACCTTGGAATAGAGGAAAGATGGAGCAGGGTTTGGTTTCAGTTTGTGGGGGCTTTGGAGGAAGCCAACATCCGAATTTCTGATAGGGCTAATGATATTATTTGGGCCAAGGCCCCAAATGGTAGGCACTCCCCAAAAGATAGCTTTGCTATGATCATGGAGGCTCGGGTCTTGGGTGAGGGTTGTTGGTGGTGGCGGTACCTTTGGAAACTGAAGGCCCCCCAAAGGTCCCGCCCTTTCATGTGGTGCATCCTCACTAATAAAGTACCTACTGAAGCAAATTTGAGCAAACGTACGTTGCAGGGCCCCTCTCACTATTGTATGTGTAAGTTGATTCAGAGGATACGGACCACCTCTTCCTCCACTGCCCAACCTCAACGGAAATATGGACCCTCATTACTACTACACTCTCTATTGATATTCATTGGGTAGGCCAGAATGTTAACATTTCCTGGCATCGATGGTGGTCAGATTTTGCCCCACAGAAAGTCAGGAATCTGCCCCTCATTGTTGGCTGGGGTATTTGGCTATTTAGAAACCACCTGATCTTTTAGGAGTCGCGTATTCATTGGGTTGTCTCTTGCAACCATACGCTGACTATCTACAATATGATTCCCGAGGATCCAGTTCAGCGTTCTATCAGGGTCATCAGGCCGGAGCTCATAGACAAAACTTTTCCTTGGGCTTATTTCGATGGCTCGGCGAAGGCTAATGGTTGTGGTGGGGGGGAAATCATTCATTTAAATGATTATGCGTACTTCAAAATAAAAGTGGGACTAGGGAGAGGAAAAACAACTTCGTAGCGCTAAACAGTCTTAGACACCTCCTCCTTTTCGCCAGGGAGCAAAATTGCCACAGGATTCATATTTTTGGGGACTCTCAGCTTATCATTAATTAGATCAATGGTATCTATCTTTGTCACTTGCACACACTTAGGGATTTGTTGAAGGATTCTTTATTTTTAAAATCTCAATTTGAGTTTTTTGTCTGCTCTCATATATATAGGGAAAGGAATGAAGTTGTTGATCTTCTTTCCAAAGAGGCCGCGCAGTTAATTAGAGGACACTAGTTGATTGAAAAGTACATGGCTGGGGCTTTCTTTCAGATCTATCATCGCCCTTTCATTGAAGGGGAGAGAAACCCCTCAGAATGTTCTATGGGATCATTCCTATTTTTATTTTTTGCAGTTACTAGTTTTTGAGTTGGGTCGGTTTTTAGACTTATGGCTTCTCTAGCCATTGTTTTTATTTCCGTACAAGGCTGCTATGTAAATATTTTGATTATGATCTTTGGACTGTTACTGTTCAATAGTGAAAGCATCTCATACATGTTGGTTTGCAACATGTAATTTTCTTAAATTCTTAATAAAAATTACGCTTTTTTCCTTGGAAAAAAAATGTAAAAGAAAATTATTATAGCAAGAGTAACACTTAAAACATATTTCAACTTGAAATCCTTATAACTTAAATGAAAGCATGCTACAATGAAAAATCCCTAAATATTTTAAAATATTTCATGAGATCTAATCCATAAATTCTAATACCACTAGCTACTGAAGTTCATCTCACATATAATCGATGAACTTTAATATCATAAAACACCAAAACCATATACCTTCAACTTAATAGATTTAACTATTCTCTCTAATCAAATTTACCATGTCCTTATCCAATGACTCAAAAAAAAAAAAAAATCCCACCGAAAGAATATGCTCCCCTTGTCCTTATCCAATGACTCAAAAAAAAAAAAATCCCACCGAAAGAATATGCTCCCCTTTTAACCAAAGAGTCAAAATCATAAGAGAAATATGAATCCGGTTGAGAAGATTGCCCTCCCTCGGAAGTCGGAACGATGGGAACAAACCAACTCCACAACCAAAAAGTAGCTGCAATGACCTTTCAAGTTCTTCAATGGTGACACTCTAACCGATTGATCTCATGGTAACCAAGGGTCCTAAATGACTGCCATTACATAGCACCCACAAGTGTCGACCACAAATATGGAAGAGTACTTTTTCCCACTCAGAAAATATGCACTTTTCTCTGATTCAGAGACAGTCATTTTTAAGTCGATTGCAGATTCCCAAAATATTCTAGGATCTGACAAATATAGACTTGGTCAATTTTTTGAACAAACCCATGTCCGTCAGATCCCGGAATATTTGCCAGAGCCTATTCTATTTAATCAAATTTACCATAAACTCAAAACAAAAAATCGCACCCAGAGAATATGCACCTTTTTAAAAAGTGGGATGAGGAGTTCGCGAAAGCTTGTGTAGATGCTCGAACTTTTCACCATTCGGACTGGAAATTAATTGTTAAATCACTCTGCAATGGCAGAGTACCTCGGTGTCTGCAACTCGCTTTGTTTGGTCATAAATTTAAGAGCATGTTATTAGGTTATTTGTTGCAAAGATCATTTGCTTACACATTCTAACTTTGTGTTTTTGCTTTTTCTGCCGTGCACTTTGACCGTTTTCGGTAGCGGTTTTTGCAATTTAAGGGAGTATTATATTATTGGACTGATTTCTTATAACACACAGTTGTGGGGATTTTTCAATTTGTTTTTTGGTTCAGAAATTAATATAGATTTATTTTAATCATAAAAAAAATTGAATTGTATTTTATTTTAAAATGTTAAAAAAAAAATTATTATTTAAAATATATTTTTGAATATTATAAAAATTAAATCACGTGTACTGAGTCATTTTATCAGCCCATATTAATATTATTTTTTTATTATTAAAAAATATAAAATATAAATGAATCCTTCTTTATGTAATTTGTTTGCATGTATTGAATTGTTGCTGTTATAATTTATTTGGAAGTAGTGAAATATTGCAATTTTGATTTATTTAGATAATAATAATAATAATAACCATTTTTAAGCTCATAGTGAAGCCAGACCAAATTGGTGTATGAGACCCCCTTGTTTGTGGTTATCAGCCCATATTAATATTTTTTTATTATTAGAAAATATAAAATATAAATGAATCCTTCCTTATGTAATGTGTTTGCATGTATTGAATTGTTGCTGTTATAATTTATTTGGAAGTAGTGAAATATTGCAATTTTGATTCATTTCGATAATAATAATAATAATAACCATTTTTAAGGTCACAGCCAAGCCAAACACCAAATTGGTGTATGAGACCCCCTTGTTTGTGGTTATCAGCCCATATTAATATTGTTTTTTTATTATTAAAAAATATAAAATATAAATGAATCCCTCCTTATGTAATTTGTTTGCATGCATTGAATTGTTGTTGTTATAATTTATTTGGAAGTAGTGAAATATTGCAATTTTAATTTATTTAGATAATAATAATAATAACCATTTTTAATATTATTTTTTATTATTAAAAAATATAAAATATAAATGAATCCCTCCTTATGTATTGTTTGCATGCATTGAATTGTTGGTGTTATAATTTATTTGGAAGTAGTGAAATATTGCAATTTTAATTTATTTCGATAATAATAATAATAATAACCATTTTTAAGGTCACAGCCAAGCCAGACACCAAATTGGTGTATGAGACCTCCTTATTTGTGGGACAAGGGACAAGGGACCCACCGCGACCTCCTTATTTGTGGGACAAGGGAGAAGGGACCCACCGCACAGACCCCCTTATTTGTGGGACAAGGGACCCACCTTATTTGTGGGACAAGGGACCCACCGCACAGGGATTTGATAAGTCTATGAAGGCATAGATACTCTACCCTCCTCTGCTTTTGAACTTGTGACCTCTTAGGAGGAAACACATGCTCTTAACCATTAGGCCCACTCATGCTATATGATTTAAAGTTTGCTTTGAAATATTGTTTGTCTTGCTATATTATTGTTGTGTTATTTAAATATTTTGATTTAATTAAATAAAAATAATAATAATTAAAATAAAATTGAGGTAATTGTGGTTTTTAGGTTCTAATTTTTGACAATATATTTTACTGATAATAACATTTCAATTATGTAGCTTATTCAAAAACCTAAAATTCGAATTAATTTTCAAATTTTTCCAAAAAAATAACATTATGTTAAAAATACATTCCAATTAATTTTCACTTTTTTCCAAAAAAAAATAGCATTATGTTAAAATTGTGATACATTGTTGGGCTATTATAGCTCAATTTTCCAGAACTCCTTTAAACTGATATTAGACCAATAATATTCTTCTCCAAGGTTTTGCCCATGAATAGATCTTCTCACACATTTTAGGAGCCCCCAAAGAGCCACAATTTCAGCCTTGAGGTTTGTGTCCCCCCCATGCTAGTATAAACTATATTACATTTCAGGACTGGGCTTGATGAATGCCCCACACCCAAAACTCCCACCTTTATCTACCCCATCAATAATACCTGTTGGGAAAGAATCTCCTAGATCTTTTAAGGCGGAAGCAAGCCTAGAGAGTTGAGAGACATGGACAAATCTCTGAAAAATGGCCAATAATGAGAAGACATGTGGTAGGAATGATAAGAACTATGTCCTAAAAAATAATAGCATTTCGAGAGATCCAAATGCCGCAAATCATATGTAGCAGGATTGTCTTGAAGAATCTGTGCATGCTAGACCAATAACGGAGGCATGTGTAAATAGATTTCCAATCAGAATCCACTGTTATCTCCAATAACTCAGCAATGTGCCTCCAAACTTCTTTTGCAAAAGAGCATCCAAGAAATAAGTGGAGGCAATCCTTAGTAGCATTTCCGCATAATTGACATCTACGAGGATCAACAAAACCTCTTTTCATCAAATTATCCCATGTGAGAATTCGGTTGAATAAAGTCAACCAGGAGAAGCATTTGAGCTTTAGAGGGGCTTGCCATTTCCACATAGAAATAGTCCAATCCTCAAAAAGAGAACTCGTAGGAGAACCAGATATGTATAGGTAAAATTCTTTGACTATTATCTTTCCGTTGACATTCCTGCCACCACAAGAAAGAGAGTCATCCTCGTTGGTGATTGAGATACTTGCAAAAACTAAATTATATATGTATGTTTCCCATTTCAGTGCCAAACCATCCGGTAGACCCAAGTCCCATGAGTGGGGCCATATGTGTTCAAGAGTTCCTTGAAACTCAGAGATTTGTAAATATCCTAGGTATTATATACCTTTTTGTTGCAAATATTGAATGATTTGTGGGGAAAGGCAGTGGTTCCCAAAAAATCCCTTAATGGCATCTAATCCAGTGTGGATTTTTCTCCCATCTTCAACTTGTCATAGCAGGTTTCCACATAGCCAATTTTTCGACAATGTCATGCTCCTCCAAATGTATGATTGTTTGGTAGCTTATGGATCCCCAACTTTAACCCATTCTTCCCGACTACGGAGTTTGATATATTTCCCTTGTACAACCTCCTACTAAATTCCATGATAGTTAAAATCCTTCATGCCCCATCCCCCCCTTCTCATAGGGCCAAGATAGAGCCTCGTGTCTGCTAAGGAGTATCTTTCTATTGTTTCCAACATGAGACCAAAGAAAGCATGCAATAATGGCATCAATTTTCTTAATGACTATCAGGGGTGAGAAACAAATGCATCCAATATATAGATATCCCCTTAACCAAATCTTTGATCATAATGACTCTCCCGAAAATAGAAAGCCACCTGTGGTCCCACATGGATAACTTTTGACTTTATGGATCATCCAGTTGGTTAATAATTAGGCTTGAGGCCCTCCCAAATGAAGAAAATATTTGATAGAAGGATTCCCATTCAGAAATCACCGTTGCCCCAAAATACAGTACATCCTCAACAAAAAGGAGGTGTGTGGATGAATAGTTCACTGATACTATGCAACCAAAAATAACCCCTAATATTTCTGCTAAGTGAATCCATGACACGAATAAATAGGAGGGAGAGGAAAATGTTACACAAGCCATAATCCACCTTACATGCCTATGAGGGAAACCAATCTTGTGAAGGATCAAGCGACAGAAGTCCCAACCCCCATGGTCATAGGCCTTCAATAGATCAATTCTCATGAGACAATCATTTTATTTTCAAATTTTAATAGACTGGATACTTTCTTGGGCTATGTCCATAGCATATTGAATTTTCCTATCCGAAAGAAAGCCAAATTCCTCTAGCAAAATGTGTAGGGAAAGGATCTTCTTGATTATCTTAGCTATTAATTTAGAAATGATTTTATAAAAAAAATTGCAAAGAGATATAGACCTAGAATCGGAGTAGCTTAAGGATTGTTAAGTTTGAGGGATAAGGGTCAGAAAAGTAGCATTTACAACACGTGAAATTTTACTAGAAAATCAAGATGCTTCCACCATTAAGATAAGATATAGGCTCATGAGGTCGAAGAATGGGATAAAAAGTTCCATGGACCAACCATCTAGCCCCAGGCTCTTGTCCTTGTCCATCTCTTTCATAGAGTGGAGAACCTCTTCTTCAGAGACGGGGCTGTCCATTAAACTGATATCCTCTTCTTTTACAAATTGGGGGAAATGCTAGCCAAATCTACTTTCTCCTCTATATTATCCTCTACTGAAGCACTTAATTTAGATTGGAAGTATCTTAATGCTTCATCTTTGATTTCTTTGAGGGATGTAAATACCTTATTATCCTCATTCTAAATTTTCCAAATTGTAATTGTAGCCATCCTTTTTGAGGTCGCCTTATGAAAAATTATGTTTCTAGCACCCCCTTTTATCTAGGCAATCCTACTCTGAAGATGTCATTCATCCTCCTAACCTTAAGAATTATGTTTTTTCTCCTTAAGAGCCCCATCGTCACATTATTAAGATGTTTAGAGAATAGACCAGCCAGGTAGGTGTCCATGTGGATATCCAACTCCTTCTCAATCTCCACATGTTCCTTATATTGTGCATCCGTCCGCATTCTTATCCTAGCTCATAACTTTTGTTTCAATTTTTTGAGCTTGTGTCCTATGGCACCCATAGGAGATCTATACCCCGTGGGTATCGCCCTTTGCCAAGATTGGGCCACCAACTTCGTGAAATCCATATCTTCATTCCATGAATGATTAAACTTGAAAGGAAGGGCAAAAATCACTCTCTTCCCCACTCCATTTGTAGCATAATGGCATCGTGGTCGGACATATCAAAGAATAAAGTTGAAGCTTCCAAGTCCACCAATTTTAGAATTAAGGAAGTGTGTACCATAAACATGTGAAGTCTCTTGGAAATCCCCTCATCCCTAGTTATGCCATTTTTCTAGGTAGGGCAGATTATCTCAGGTATTATATCCTTGAGCATCTTTCTATTAAAAAATTCTTTGAAGTATTCTGCAAGAGGGTCCATCTTGGCCTTTTTCCCCATCATTCACTATCCTCCATAATGAAATTCAGGTCCCTTGCTACAATGGTATGTTGAATGTCCAGTAACCCACTCCTGTCAATATTATGCCAAAAATCCTTCCTGTTACTATATGGAGCGTACATGTTTAGAATTATGATTCTATAGTTTGCTCTAATGAAATATCCATATAAGATGATACTTTCTCTTGCTGTATATGCTTTAAATTTATATCTCTTTGGATTTGACATGACTGTTAGGCCACCAGAGATTCCATTTGCATCGGTTGCACCAACAATCCAAGAGGGACATATTTTCAGCAAAATTTTACATGCTTTGTCTTTTGTACACATATAAGATCAAGATCCTTCAATATTAAGCAACAATTGATGGATCTGATAGTATGGGGGGATCCCAACCGCTAATGTTCAAAGATAGATTCTTCATTAAGAGGTGGATGCTTCGGGGTACACTGCTCTAAGGTCTCGAAATTTTCCTCTACTCCTATTGGATCTAACTTCGACTGATGGCCCAAGATCAATGGGAGGGTAAAGCGCCTCCTCTATTTCTTCGAGAATCTTTCGTTGAGCATAGATTCGATCCCACCACAAAGTGGAATTTTCTTATATTTTACTTCCTTATTCTTTCTTTTGGATGGTTCACTCCCCTTTTTCGGCCTCTTTTCTTTATCGTGAGAGGTTCCATATCCAACGATGAAGTTGCCAATAATTTTTCAATTTCAGGATCATCAGATAAGGGGGAAGAATTTATTCCCTCTTCACCTCTTTGGCAGATAGGAGACAGTATAGTAGATTTTCCCGATCCTAATTCTGGATTAGATGGTGTTTTATGATTAGGTCAAACCTTAGAAATTGTCGAATGAGGAGATTGTGATCCAAAAAATGGTGGGGGGCCATTAAATGTACTCTCTCGACCAAACAGTTCAAGGCGCTTTTTTTTAGAAGAAAGAATGGGCAAAAGGATCTCCCCCATTGAACCATAGTGTTCCATGGGCTGAGAAATGTTTTTATCCTTTTTTCCACCAACAGGGATCCTATTAGCTCCGATGAACCTCCAATCCTATTTTCAATCAGAATCCTGAAATTGATTAGGGCAATTTGCAATGAGGTGGCTGGTTTGTTTACATCCATTGTACCTGAACGGGATTCCCGAGAAATCCACCTATTATCTAATGCAAAATCAAGCCCAATGTATATGGCCTTGGGAAGCCCAATAGACATGTCCACCTCCATTAGGAACCACACTCGTCTTTTGTCAAGGAGGTCGGTGCTATCTTCATCCACATAGTATACTTTCCCGATCCTACTAACGATTTCTGTGATGAATTTCTTAGACCAGAGTTCAATTGGAAGTCCAGGGAATTTCCCCATATAATTCACCTTTTTGGGGATTCCATAATTGGATCAAAACCAATATTCCATCACTCCAGAACTAAAAATATGTGACCCCTCACCTAGGGGAGATCGAGAATCTTGTTAGTGTCCTCTTCCTTTAAGAAATGAAAGCCAAACGAATCATTCACCAACACACTCACTTTAGGTCTATATCCAAGCATGGAACTCCATTGTTTTTGGATCCATTCTTTCATCTGTACCCCTGTGTATGATGCATATATCCATCATCCCACCAAAACCCTTTTCTGCAACCTAAAGACATTCCCCCATAGACATCGACACCCAGAGTAAGGCTTTGAATAACCTCCTGAGATTTTATCGACACTTTATTCTTTTTGTTAAACTTTTCACGTCCACAACAGTCCTCATGCTCATATATATAATTAAAGTCCCCAACATAATCCTTGTACCTCAAAAAATCTAGATCTTTCCCTTTTGGGAGGGTAGGATGAATTCTATCTCTGTTTGTCACCTCAATCTCCATCGTGATGGTTATGTCCACCAGATAATCAACATTGATAATGTTGTCAAAAAGGTTTGTTTGACTTTCCATGTTAACTGCTTGGCTGTCTGAAATTCAAATAACCTCGACAGGCACAAAATCTACCAAATGGTCAAAAGCAATATTTGTCGGGGATTCGACACAACCTGTGATTTTTTATCGGCATTGGATTAATTAATTTAATTGTTTGTGGGGCCCAGCGAGAGTCGATGATGTTTGGTCACCCTCCGACACATGTTGTGAAACCATTTCAGATAAAAAACATTCGGGGCAGAGCCCCCTCCACTAGTCAATCAGATTCTCGAGCCCCACATATTGGCCCTTATAGTGTACCAACCCCCTATCCATCCACCCTGTGCCCAGGTTTGGATCCCAATGTTCCCCTCCACTAGTCAATCAGATTCTCGAGCCCCACATATTGGCCCTTATAGTGTACCAACCCCCTATCCATCCACCCTGTGCCCAGGTTTGGATCCCAATGTTCCTCCTATGAATAGTGGTCATTTTCATTTCTTTATATGGGTTAAATAGTTGTTGTTTTAATTTATTTTTAGTATAATAAAAAACAAAATTTATTTTATTTAGAAGAAGGTTTTACCGTTTTAATTTAATTATGGAAAAAATTTTATTTAATATTCATGTAATATGATAGAAAATTTTAATAGAAATTATGATAAAGATTAAAATTTACTTTAAAAATACTTAACTCTATATTTTAAACTCAAAATACTTAACTCTATATTTTAAACTCAAAATACGTGAATGATTATTTTTTTGACATATAACTGATGAAGAATGCTATTTGTCCTTATATTATTTAAAAATATACATAACACAATAATAATAATAATATATATAACTCAAAATACTTAACTCTATATACATGAATGATTTTGTTTTTTTACATATAACTGATGAAGAATGCTATTTGTCGTTATATTATTTAAAAATATACATAACACAATAATTTATATATATATATATATATAACTTAATTTATATGATATATAACCATGTTAATTTTTATAAGTCGTTTGAGTGTATAACACAATATTATATATATATATAGATATATATAATAATAATAATAATAATAATAATGATACATAACAATGTTAATTTTTATGATTTGTTTTCGTGCTATATTTTGAATTGATCTTATTAGAATTTACTAAAACTAAATTGAATTAATTTTTTATTGCTACATTACTAAATATTTTAATTTAATTTATATTACTACATTACCATAGAAACGTTGTTCTCTTCTTACATTACACTATATAAATTAAAAAGTGATATATTGTAGTTGATATGGATTTTTTTTTTTAATATATAAAATAAAATAAAGTTATTCTAATGTGGAAAGTCTTACACTACAGATGGCTTTTCAACTTAGCTATGTTATCAAATTGAAATTTTTCAAAAGACATTACACATTGTTTTTTTTAAATTATGCTAATCACATTTTAAGAGTAAAATATGTTAATTTGGATGGTTTAGGAATAATATAGAAAGTTCTCAAAGAATCTAGTCAAAATATTCTTTCATCACATCTTAAGAGAACCATGGTAGGGTACATGGTCTGGTTAATGAAGGTACAAATCTTCCACCAAGAATAATAAAGAAAAATGTGGCCTTCATCTTTTCTACCCTTCCTTAAAAACATCCCTCTAATATTTATATTTCTATGGCATTATTAGGTTTCAATGGAAGCTTTAATTCCAAGAAAGTATCAAGCATGTGGATTTTAAATCCAATGCCCATCCTCTTATCCACTTTAGGAAGTGTCATTATGCCCATCTTCTTACCCTTATCCATGTATAATCTTCAAGACAACTAATTATCTATAAGGCATATTTTAAATTTTAAATTTGCTTATTGCGTACTTAAATGTTGTTGCATCAAAGGTATTTAGATATGTAGAAACATTGTTTGATGATTTTCTCCTAATGCTACATAGATTGATTTGAATAATTTATTCAAATCATCATGTCATGGAACCTCTAGTCATATTTCCATACTAAATCAACTCGACATATTTATCTTCTTCATCTAAAAAATGCTCTATTGTTAAGTCTTAGGTTTCTAGAACTCTTTGGAAAAACATTTTTCAAATAATCAATAGCCTATGCTTGACATGAAAAAGCACTTCAATTACACTTCATATACCAAACACACAATTCTTGATTGCATAGAATAGTCTAAAACTTGAATAGACATAAAGCATTTCAAGGTTCCACTATCACATTAGATGGTATTATAGAGGAATTAACGATATTCAACATTATATTCCCCTCCTAAAAATAATAAAAAATGTAGGGGAGAACATGTTGACTGATTCTCCATCTCAATACTTTATTGACCTAGCAAAATGACAAATCCTAAGGGCCTAGGTAGAATAATTAGATTTGGACTTCCAATGAGAATAACACTACTAGGAAAAACTACAAGTTACTCTAACTACTTATGCAAGTAACATTTATGGTACTAAATGCCATTAAAATAGGTATACTCTAATTACAACATTATGCATTGCAACTAAAATGATTATGTCTAAAAAATAAAGGAACATGAGGTGGAAATAAAGATGGATTATCATCATCTTTATTTCATAACATCTCTCTATCAACATATTGATGTTTTGCAAAATAAACACATAAAGTTACATGTATTCTAATCCCTTAATTTATTGACACTACATCTCGTCAATGATATCTTGATCCATATCATCTCAAGGAAGAATGGGATCATTTGAAACTTATGTTCCCTCACATCTCTTTCTTCATTGATTCTCCTCCAATTCTCCTACAAAGAAATTTCCTTAAGAAATATTCTTTAGGAGAAGTACCCCCTAAAAAACACATGGATGGATTATTTTCCTTTACTTCTTGACCTATTTACAATCAACTAAACATCTCAGTTCTTGAACATGCCTTAGTGTTGTACTCTCATACAAGGCACTTTTTGAGGGTGATCATCAACGTCATCATCTACTTCTATTTATTTTCCTTTATAACTAGAAACATTTTTCAAATGTTCGATAATGAGAAATCAATAAATGTATCATTCCTTCCATGCATTAATCCTTAAGATTTTTAACACAATAACCTCATCTCATCTTCCCCATTGGCTAGCACCTACATACATAATGTTTAATCTTACATATTCTTGTAGCTAAGTAATAGTTCATGTTCAAACGTGATGGATATATGATTAACAACTAAAACCACATGACATGGAACTAAGGATGGATTTTCATCATATTTACTTAATAAAACCTCTCTATTTACATATTAATGTCATTTAAACTTAAAGACCAAAGTGGTATTCCTTCTAATGAATTACTCTTTCAACCTTAACCTCATTACTAGCATCTTTATTTGTAGCACCTTTACGAAGAATGTGATAATTTGACATCTCTCTTCCTTCACATATCCTCCATCATTGATGCTCCTCCAACTCTACTAAGAATACTTTTCCTCAAGCAATATTCTCTAGTAAAAATTACTCTCTTAAAGAACCATGTCACTAGATAGTTCTTCTCTAAATATTAACATGTACAATCATCTCTTCATATTAATTTTTAACACACCTTAGTTTTATACTATAGAATAGGGGATTTTTGAGGGTGTGTATCACCACCATCTTCTAATTATAGTGCTCTTTCTTATAAATTACAGTTTTTTGATTCTTCATTGATCCAAAAATAGAAGTGGCCTTGAAAAAAACTCAAAAATAAAAGTCATCAGATGGAAGTGAAACCAGAACCATATCGTAGTGCTCATCGACCTGATTCTAACAATGTGAATGACACTCAAATACAAGTTCGTATGCTCAAGTTATAGTTGGTCAAATTTCTGGTCAAACTTGGCAAGTGGCAATCACTATCGAGGCAACAATTTGGTAGAGTTTCGATGGACAGAATCTAGCCACTCGAACAAGAGAATTTGTTGCCTCTTTAATTTTCCTAGTGAAACTTGACGATTTTTTTTAAAGAGGTGGGCATAAATATTTAAAAAAAAAAAAAAAAAAATCAGAGTTTGGGGTGGCAGGCCACCAACCTTGCGAACCCCCCAACGGACTACGTATATATATGAATACATTGTAATGTGGTGGCCAGTGGACCCACCCCCACCCAACACCTGTTAACATGTTATGGGACTGGCGGGTTTGAACTCGCCAGACCCACATGAGTCGGCCCACCAACAGGTGGTCATGCATTACGTTACAATGAAACAAAAATAAACTATGTGTTATGTTTCTACTAAGTCCGAGACAAAATGGGGAGTAACAGGTTTTGAACTCAGTCTGCACCTAACCAAATTCTAAATTCACCAACTGTTGCAAACAATTCAATGACTTGTTGTTTGAAAAATCCACTCGCCAACATATATTGACTTGTTGTTTGAAAATTCCACTCGCCAACATATATTTAACCTCTCATTTGCCCATTCAACTAAGGCTGGTGGAGGAGCAGAGCACGGAACCTTGAGGAGCTAGGAGGGCTAGAAGCATGAGTGAGGAATCTATTTTGATGCTAAGAAGATTCCCTTGAGGGGCCATAGGTGCCACTTTCAAATTTTGACAATTTTATAGTCATTTTTTCACGTTTTCTCGCTAGGCATCCAATCGTGCAGTACGTTTCTCCACCTAAGGTCTTCATTTTCATGCCATCATAATAATTGGAGGTATAAGGGTCATTTTTGTAAAGTTTATTGTAATTAATTTCTCTGCTGCCACTTAATGAAATAAGGTCTCCCTGCTTTGAGTAGGGCTCGAAGATGTAGGCCACATTGAGTGAACTCCATAGTCAAATCGTTTGTGTTCCTTTGATCTTATGGTTGCTTTATGATTTCCACTTCTTTTCCATGTGTTAAGTTACTTGGTTACTATGCTCTTTTGTATCCAATTTTGTATGCATCCTTGAAGTTAAAATATTTGGATTAAGTTTGGTATCAAACTAGGTATTCTTGATGCGAGTTGCATGAGTGAATGCTAACCAGGAACATGCTCCAAAGAGGTCAAGGAAAACTTAAATCCTTTGATCCCAAAGCACATCATGCACCACAAAGACAAAACATAGCAAATGAGGAAGCTCGATTGGAGGAAGAGCAAAATTATCGCAAGATCTTCTTCACCATGGAAGAGAAAGTTGACAAGTGGTTTGCAGAATATGAGAATACAATCAAGCTTGAGAAGAAAGAATCAAATGATCATGCCTTGGTAAATCATGAAGGTGGAGGAGAAGATCCCCCTCCCTCTCCATCCTCTAGTGATAGTTCTTCTTCTTCCTCTTCTCATCATTCTAACAGGAATCAGAGGAATGCATCTAAAAAGCCCTTTTTTAAAGCTAGATGTCAAGTTTAATTTACCTATATTTAGTGGAGAATCTAATGCATAAAATCTAGATAACTAGATAAGACAGGTTGAAGTGTATTGCAGCATATAACAAATCAAAGAGGATGAAGCCAAGATCCAACTACCATCACTTTGATTGAGTGACACTTCTCTTGTCTGGTGGGAAGGAAAGCTTCGACAAGGTCACAAGAGTAGTCATAAGCTTATTTCATCTTGGTCTCAGTTCATTTCTACTTTAAGAGGATAATTTTACCCTTTGGGTTACAGAATGGAGGCCATGATGGAATGGAAACATTTGAAACAAAGTAAAGGTCAAATTGTTCAAAATTTAATAAAGGAGTTTAGAAAACAAGCACTTGCATTGAATGTTCCACTAGACACTTCTGATACGTTGATGAAATATATTGGCTCTTTACATAGTTATTTGCATCATTCATTATGGTTATTTGAACCCAAGTCTCTTGATGAAGGTAGTGTGACTGTTGTACATATTGAAAGCAAGGGGAAGTATGAGCAAGATGATTGCCCGAAGAAGGAAACAATAGCTAAGAGAAGAGAAGAAAGGCCCTCTTGTACTCATTATGAAAAATAAGGGCATGATGAGGAGAATTATTGGGAACTGCATCCAGAATTGTGTCCTAAGAGGAATGACATAAAAGAGAAGCAAAAGAAAGTTGCAACTGTGTTGCAAGACTAAGAATCTGAATTAGAGTATGATGAGAGGATCACATCTACGGTATTTATAGGTGTTGGACCAATTGACCTAGGATCAAACTCAGGTGACGAAATGAATATTGAAGCTCTTATGATTACAGAGGATGGAACCATCGACTTGAGTTCTGATTCAAGCGATGAGACAAAGATTTCAACAGATGTTGTGCCAAAAATGAAAAGGGCACCAAATGCGGCATGGCTCCAAGAACTCGAAGAAATCAACCAAAGAATTCAGGTAGATAATTTTGAACTAAGGAGACTCCTACAAGAAGAAGAGAAGTAAAAATAAAGGTGGCAACATCAGCTACAAGCCAAGGAGGAGACCTTGGAAAAGCTGCAACAGAACAAGCCTGAGGTAAAAATTGATTCTTCAATTTCATGTACTTTTTATGATGATGATTTCAGTGCTTTTGAGAAACATACTATAGGAATTGGATGAAAATTTTTGAATAAAATGGGGTATCAAGGGAAAATCCTTGACATTAATGGCTAAGGCATTGTGAATCCTATCAAAGTGGAGGAATTCCCTTGTTATGCAGGACTTGGATATGCTAGAAAAGAAGTTAGGTAATTCTCCAAGAAAACTAGTGACCAACCCATGACTGATGAGGAGAACATTTCATCACATTCTAGTGATAGTGAGGGTTCCATGGGCACTTATTAGAGGTGGAACAAAAAAAAGAGTTCCAAGATGAACCAGAAAGTTTGGAGGAGAAAGAATCATTGTAGTCACTACAACAAGGTTGGACACCAGAGAGCCATGTGTGAGATGCTCTTGGCCTAGAAAGCACCTTTGAAGAAACCATAAGGAAATTTTTTTCATATAGTGAATCAACTCTAGGATGATGAGCCCTTCACTTTGTTGAGTAAGAGATGGTTTTACTAGATTTTCATGACCACATTTTATAAATCATGTGTTGTGAATAATTGTAAAAGGTATGAAATGTTTTCTATCACTTATTAAAGCAACAATGATGTTTTGGAATTTTGTTGATAGCTGGGGTATTTGTTTCTATTATGATGTAAATTTGACCAAAGAGTGTGTGCTATAAACTCTTAGCAAGTATGGGGTCGTTTGATTTGTGTTGTTTTGTATGTGATTGCAAAGAATGTACTAGATTTCTATGTAATGCAAATGTTGAAAGTGTGGCTTGACAAGGATACATATAGTGTGTAGGATGTGTTCATGCTTTTGGAGGACCAAAAGCTCCTCAATGAGGAGGAATGATCCGGATGGATCCAGAAATAGAAGTGGCCTTGACAATAGCTCAAAAATTAAAGTCATTAGATGAAATTGATTCTAGGACTAGATCGTAGTGCTCATCTCCTTGATTCCAACAGTGTGAATGACAATCAAATCCGAGTTTGTATGCTCAAGTTATAGCTTGTCAAAGTTCTGGTCAAACTTGGCCAAGTATAAATCACTAACGAGGCAACAATTTGGTAGTGTCCTGGTGCACAGAATCCAGCCACTGGAATGAGAGAATTTGTTGCCACTTTAATTCATTGAGTGACCCTTAAAACCTGACATAATATTTTTAAATAGGTGGGCCTAAATATAATAAAAAATAAATAAAATTAAAGTTTGTGGTGGAGGGCCACCAACCCCACTAACCCCCTAACAGATTGTGTATATATATGAATAGATTTTAACATGGTGTCTAGTAGACATGCCCCCACCTGAAACCTGCTAACATGTTATGGGATCGACGGGGTTCGAACCCTCCCAACCCACCAACAGGTAGTCCCGCATAATGTTACAACGAATAAAAAACTATGTCCTATGTTTATACCAAGTCCGAGCCAAAATGGGGAGCAGTGAGTTTTGAACCTGCTCTACCCCTAACAAAATTCTAAATATTCTAACCATTTCTAACAAGCCAGCGTATATTTAACCTCTCATTTGCCCATTCGACTAAGACCGACGAAGGAGTGGAGCGTGAAACCCTGAGTGGCCAGGAGGGTCAAAACCATGAGTGAGGAATCTATTTTGATGCTGAGAAGATTACCTTGAGGGACCAGAGGTTCCAGTGTCATAATTTGATAAGTTTATAGTCATTTTTTCATGTTTTCTCACCAGGAGTCCAATTGTGAATCCGTTTCTGCAGTCGAGGTCTCCATTTTCAGGTCATCATCAGAATCAGAGGTATAAGGGTCATTTTTGTAAGTTGATTGTAATTCATTTCTTTGATGCCACTTAATGAAGGAAGGTATCCCCATTTTGAGAAGGGCCTAGATATGTAGCCCACATTAGGTGAACTCTGTAATCAAATTGTTTTTGTGCCTTTGACATTATGGTTTCTCTATGATTTCCGCTTCTTTTCCATGTGTTAAGTTACTTGGTTAATATGTTCTTTTATATGAAGTTTTATATGCATACTTGAAGTTAAAAGATATGGAGCATTCATTGATCTGTAAACTATTGTGTATATTTGAATGGTAGTTCATCACAACAGATCTGATAAAATATACTTAAAAAAATCCACAAAACTACACGATTATAGCTTTATTTCCCTTTATATTTATACATATGTAGATTACTATTAATATTGTATACATGTGAATTAAACTTATGTATAAAATAGGGAACAACGAAAAGAAAATCTCGCACATACATTTGACACAAGATATATTATAGGAAACCCTTTCAGGAGAAAACCCAGCCGGAAGGTGAGGCCTCTTTGCTCTCTTTCTCTAAATGGAAATATGGCTGTGGGTACAAAGAAGTTTGGCATGTGGCTTGTGAGCTACTACAATGCACAAATTCTCTGTGTGTGCTTTATCTCCTCTCCCTCTTAGCTGCTTTTTCTTAGATATGGAATAAATTCACTTGAAAGAGTGGAACCCCTTTACCTTGTAGTGGTCTGGTTATAATGCAACCTAATAGATTGTTATACAACCAACTCACAAAATAGAAGAAGAGATATATCAACGACTTCAAAATAAGTCTCTTCGAGTGGGAAACCTCATTTACATTACACAAATGAATAATTGTTGGATGATAAAAATTACAAGACCTCCTTTCTATATATAGGAGTCTAAGGGGTTGCAATATAATCAAAGCCAACATAAGGATAATAATGTAAGGGCACAACAATAACAATAGTGGGCTTCTATGGGGTACAATAATAACAATATGGGGACCGCATGGGCACAAAAATACAATAAGGGGGTTGCACTAATAACGATAAGGGGCTACACTAGTAGTATAGGGACCTAACATGCCCCTCTCCTTCAAAAAGTGTTGTCCTTAACACTTCAGTAGTTATGGATGATTCTATATAAAATTCTCATCCTCCCATGCAGAATCGTCAATGGTTAAGTTCTTCCACTTGATGAGATACTCTAAAATTGATCGATTTTGTAGTTGTCAGGTTCGTATTTCCACGGCTACTTTAGGTTCCAATATGATTTTTCCTTCCTCGTCAAGTTTTGGCAATATTGTTTGAACTGGGAGCTTGTCACCTGTAACCTTCTTTAAGCATGAAACATGGAAAAATGGGTGCACTCAAGAAGATGTAGGGAGCTCCAATTTGTATGCCTTAGTACCAATATTTCGCAACACCTTGTAAGGACCATAGTACTTTGGTGATAATTTATTATCCTTCTTATCTTTCTTGAGGGACATTTGTTTGTATAGTTGTAGCCGTAAAAATACCCAGTCGCCTACATCAAAACTTCTTTTGCTGCAATGTTGATTTGCCTGTTGTTTCATTTGATTATACACCAAAGTGAGGTTATCCTTTAAGATTTGGATAAATTCTTGTTGATGCTCGATGTGAACTTCCATTGCTTGAACCTTAGAACTTTCTCTTAAATATGATGTGATGGATGGTATATGGTATCCATAAACTGCCATAAATGGAGTCATTTTTGTTGAAGCATTATACCACCGTTGAACTAGAGGTAACCGCTTGACCCATTGTGTTTGTTTATTAGATACAAAGAAATGAAGATATCCTTCTAAAAATTTGTTCACTATCTCTATTTGTCCATCTATCTTGAGAGTTTGAGGAGTGGTAATTCCTGCCAATGCACTACAAGACATGGTTGGATTCATTTCTTCTTTCTCTAGGGTTGGTTACTAGTGTATATCCTCTTCTTTTGAGGTTTCCTAATCCTTTTCTTCCTCCTCTTCATAATCTATGTAAAATAATTTCTTTTCAGCATACTTATGACCTTTAGTGTATTTTCCATCACAACTATAACAAAACCCTTTTTCTCTTTTTTCTTCCAATTGTTTTGGTGTCAACCTTGTAGGTTGTGGAAGGCTAGGAGAAACAACACTTACATATTTATATTTGTGAGTGGTAGGATTCCTTGTTTCCATAATTTTTCTTTCAATTTTTCTTGCCAACCTAAATGCCTTCTCTAATGAATCAGGTTCCCAAAGATGAACCTCATGTTGAATGTTATCCTTTAAAGTCACTAAGAAGACATTAATCCTATGCTTCTCTGGAATGTCATTTACCCTTATATTCAATTTTTGGAAGCCCTGAATGTGATCTACCATTGATCCCTTTTGTTTGAGATTTATCAATTGACTAAAGAAGGTGTTGTTCTTTATATCCTCGTAATATCATTTCCTCCATGAAAATTAACCAGGTGACAAGTGGTCTACGAGAACAAAGCCCTCTATACCATACAAATTAATTCAGTTCTAAATAGAAATATGCAATACATAAATTTTATACTAGTTTCGCATCATGTAGATCCAAATATCGATCCATCTATAGTATCCAAGTTATCAAATCCTTGCCATCAAACTTCCTCATATCTCATTTTCTTTCTTTTAGGAGATCGATCTTGGAATGATTGTAACTATGTTACTGGATCTCCAAGTTATAAAATTGTGTCATGTGGTAACACTATGAGTCCTCTTTCTAACCCCATAGGTATGATTGAGATTGGATTCTTCAAGAAAGCATTATTCCCAATCTCCCATGATGAACTGATTATAGATTGGTTCAGTAGAGCGAACTTGTACGAAGTTCCATGTGTCACTGTTTTGACCTTCGGCCCTAAAAATGATACCCAACAACCCACAATTTTTTCTATTTCTGTGACTTATTATGAAATTTGAATCCAATTCTCAGAGAGAAATTTATGACGATTTTCCCAAGGTCACCTGTTTGAGATCGAATTATGGAACCTGTAAATACCTTAACTTACTCGGATCATATCTTTGAAAATATTTCGAGACAAGATCTGAAATCTGGACACGAGGTTCATTAATATTTCAAATCAAATGGGTTTTAATTTAAGCCTATAAAACTTCGTAGCAAGAAAGTTATAGCGACAATTTCATAATGACCTATTTGAAGAAGTGAAACCCTAGAATTCAAAGCTCTAATACCAAATGGTATCCAACCAACTCAAAAAATAGAAGAAGAATAGATCAACGACTTCAAAATAAGCCTCTTAGAGGGGGAAACCTCCTTTACATTACACAAATGAACAATTATGGGATGATACAAATGACAAGACCTCCTTTCTATATACAGGAGTCAATGGGTCATAATATAATTAGAGCCGACATAACAATAATAATGTAAGGGCACAACAATAACAATAGTAGGCTTCTATGGGGCATAATAATAACAATATGGTGACTACATGGGCACAAAAATACAATAAGGGGATTTCATTAATGAAACTAAGGGGCTACACTAGTAGTATAGGGACCTAACAGTTTGACTGCCTCAATTGTTGACCAAAGTTACAATATGGACTCTTCTAGAATCTTCTACATCGTAATCACATGGCTAGTCCCTTTTTCATGAATGATGGGGGCTAACATGGAACCCTATCAAATTATGGTTGTGAAAACAAGAAGTTCAACGTCTGAGTGTCATAACTTTAACATACAAACTTTGATTGACGTGATTTTCGCACCGCTGGAAAGGTCTCTATGTGTAGAAAAGGCCAAAAGAGGAGATGCTAAAGAATTAATATTTCTCCCCAAGAAAATGTCATTTGATGCCTCAAAATGTTCTCGGAAGGTTGCATAACCCAATTTTCCAAATTGGGTGTCATCAAAAAAACGGTCCTAAGAGACGATTCCTCCACCTTTTCCACTCTAAAAGAATTGAGATGGGTGACAAACAATATAATGATCCAATACAAATCACACCTCCCCATTTGTGGAGACTTTATACACCCCAAAATCGTCTACTAAATGAGGTGAGGAAAAATTTCCTCCACTTTTTCTTTGGTGTACCGTTTAGCTTTTCCTGGAAGTTTTCCTCTCAATCCAATCTACCGAAGGTCACGTTGCCCCTGTCTTGCAGTTTGGGACCTCTTCTACAAAATTGTGCCTTCTGTCAACTTTTCCTAATCATCTGGTGCCAAATCGTCCACAAAAGGTAGGACATATTCCTCTTCCCGATCTAGCATGGAAGGCTCCTAAAGTTTCAGTTATGTACATTCAAAACTAAGTAAATGCACATATATGGTGGTAATTTGAGTCAATACACATTATCACCCACCTTTTCCAGTATCTCAAAGGGACCATACTTCAAAGCCTTAATTTTATTGCCAGGTCCTTGTAGCCTCTCCTTGTTCAACTATAGCCATATTATGTCTCCCACCATGAACGATTTCTTTATTCTATGTTGATCATGCTTGGCCTTATATTTCTCCTCTGAATTTGTAATGTCACCCTCACTCCTCCTTACTACCCAGATGCAATTTCCAAAGGTGAAGTAAACAGATATATAAAACAACTTTCAAATCGGGTCTTTCCTCTAGAGGTGCAAATTTCTCTGTTGTGAGAATGTTGTACATATAATAGATTTTCATCCCAGGTCATTGGATGCTTCTAATTATATCCCCTCAAAAGCTGCACCAAATTCCTATTGACTACTTCTATCTACCCATCTATCCATGGATGGAATTTTGTTGATCTCTTCAAATTTTTTCCCATATTCTATCACAATGTGGTCCAAAGTGCACTAAGAAATATTGTGTCCTTGTCTGAAATGATGCTCCGTGGTATCCCAAAGTGCACCTAGACATGTCCAAAGAAGCAATTTCATTGTCCTACTAAGGTAAACCTGAGACGAAGAGTTTCAATGACATGACTTGACCTTGAAGCTTCAATTATGAAAGTGGGGCCGACAACTAACAACTCACCAACATCACTCAAGTCTTACAAGACATTCAGAGGCCAAATAATTACCCCAGGTGACCTAGCTCTAAGTTGGATTGCTTTTCACTAGTCGGGGCCCAAAACCCATGCACAACAAAGGAGGTATAGGCCTTGAACTGCATGCACAATCTTCCTTCTGTGTGGTTATAGCCCAAAATATTCAGTTCAGAATGTGCAGTCCTTAGATCTGAGCCATATTTCTAGGCAAGCATCTAGACCACTACCTAAAACAATTTATAACTCATTATAATGATAAATGACATAATGACAATGCTATTTATACGAAACTTGAACAAGAACTTGAACTAACCAAGCCTAACCATGACATTCATTTCGTCAGATATATGTTGAGCATGTGAGTTACAGGTCATGAAAGCATATCTGATGTTAAGAGTTTGTGGTCCATTTGATAATCATCAATAAGGTCTAATACTCTCTCATATTAGCTACAATAACACTTGTTAGCCCATGCATTCATCAACCTTTCATATACTTATCAGTTCTTGAACAAGTCAAAGCTAGAGCACATTACAAATCCATGTTGATAACCAATATATAACCAAATTAATAACGATGATAGAACAACCATCAAATCATCATAATAACAAGTACAAGTGCTCATAGATTATAATAGGAAAATAACTCTTATTAACTTGTGCAAAATCAAACCAAACCAAGGACTTCCATGTACCACCTAACCATAGATTGGGCTAAACCAAATATTAATTTCATCCAATCACCCTTGTGCCATATTCCAAGCATGAATTTCTGATATTAGGACATAAACAACTAGGGCTTCTCAAAGATTAAACCACCTCCACCATCATGCTACTATGATCTCACCAAAATCAATCAAGAGATCGTGAAGCTCAAACAAGCTTATACGCCTTAGAATTTCTTCACCATTACCTTGAGGAATTTTCTTGTCTCCACCCACCTGGTGAGGGCTTCCTAGAGAAAACCATCTCCACCCCCAACTCTTGGGAATTTTCCTGAGATCACCTCACCTAGTTCCAAAACCTTTTGGTAATCCAAAGCTTAACTAAGAAATAAAATATCATCACAACATTGCTATGTAGGAAATGAAAAGGCAAGGCTGAAACCATTGTCACACCAGGAAAAAACCATGCCACTGGCAACAAATGAACCAAATAAACAAATGCATGTACTATGCATTCACACCTCAACTAGGAAATCACACATGCAACTTGTTACCTACAAAATCCTACTAATGATGCTGCTTGATCCAACCTTCTTTGATTTTCCTTTTCTTTCATTGTCCTTCCTTTTCCTTCCTTTCTCTAATTCTAGAGTGCTCCAAGAATGTTTTGTGTGGAAGAGTATGAGAGAATAGAAGAGAGACCCAAAACTGAACTAACAAAAGCTAAATCGACAAAAGTTGTGAATTGATCCTCAAAAACATTTTTATCATCGATGTCTCGCTTTTTCTTCATTTTCGTTAATTTTCCTTCTCATATAAATTTGTGACCCTTCATCTCCCATTTCTCCTATTTTCCTTTATTTTCATAAATAAATTCCAATTAATGCCTCTTTTCCTTGCCAATACCTTTACCAATTTCCTTAGACATAATAAACAACGAGTGATGCCCACTATAGAGTTTTTTCGCAATATTCAACTTGGAATATGTGTCCTATGACCCTGGTCTTATTTTTCCTTTATTATCCTTTGTTACATGAGATTTTGACCCAAGGTTGTTACAAACTCCTCCCCCTTTGAGGAAAATTATCCAAGGTGTTCTATGACACCTATGACTAGCAAAACTATTGAAACCAAAACATATTTCCTATGGAGCTTTATAAATTAGCTCAGTGCAGTATTTAAAATAACCACTTGTTGAAAAGCCAAAACCAACATATGACAGACATGACAACATGACAAATATACCACTTATTGGAGCTTTATAACATTACTCATCATGACATCTACAATAAAAACTATACATAGATATGTACATATGCCAAAACTCATTTTATTGGGCCAACAAACAATGAAGGATATAAAGCCCACATTTGATCATCCATCTACCATGTAGCTTCAACAGGCCCAAAGTTCTTCCACTACACTTTTCTTGATTCCTCTATTATGGGGCATGAGTTATTTCTACTACAATATCTATTGAGGTTTCAGTTAGAATTCTCCTTTTGGTTCCACCTGCAATACAGACCATTCAATCACATGATCAATATATTTCACATATCTCTTAACTAATGAAAAATGGAAAACATCATGGACTTTCATTATTGGTAGAAGTGCAAGTATGTAGGCCACTAGTCCAATCCTCTCAAGGATCTCAAAAGGCCAACAATACTAATGTGTCATCTTCTCACATGACCCAATCCTCAAGGAGCTCTTCTTGGGCTTGATGCACAAGTAAACATGCTCCCCAACCTAAAACTCCTTAAATGTCTCATGTCTATCTACATATATTTTCTACATGTCTTGTGTTTCCTTTAGATTCCTCTTGATAGCCTGCATTTTCTATTCCATCTTATCCAATGTGTCTGGTCCAATGAACATCCTGTTCATTGGATCATTCCAACTAATGGGAGTATTACAAATCCACCCATAAAGAGCCTCAAATGGAATCATCCTCAATGACTCCTGACATCAATTGTTATAAGAAAACTCTACTAGTGGAAAATACTCTTCCAACCTCATTTGTTGATGCATGACATACATCCTCAAAATATCCTCAAGAATCCTATTAACCCTCTTTGTCTATTCATCTTTTTATGGATGATAAGTTGTACTAAAATACAACTCTGTCCCCAAAACTACAAACCCGTCCTTCCAAAATCTAGAAGTGAACTTGGAATCTCTATTTGATATGATCTTCTTGGGAACACCGTGGAATCTCACTATCTCGATAATGAAGACCTAAGATACTTCACTATCTCAATTAGTAGACTTCACTGGAAAGAAGCCAGCTACCTTTGTCAACCTGTCAACCACAACCATAATGGAATAATGTTGTCTAGATGTCCTCAGAAAACTCGTAATGAAATCCATGGAAATGACCTCCCATTTCCATTCTGGAATCAGAATCAGTTGCAATAAACCATTTTGATGCTGGCACTATACTTTTACATGTTCACAAGCCAAACATCTAGCCACAAACTCAACCACTTCATTTTTCAAGTTCAGTGAGTAGTAAAACTTCTTCATAGTTGTCAAAGTTTTCTAATATCTTAGGTAACCAAAATGTGGCTTAACATGGAATTGCCTCAAGCTAAGCTTCTTGAGTTCACTGTTGTTTGGAAAATAGATCTTGTTCCTAAATATCACCAAACCATATGTTGTGAGATGATAATTTGCATTTTGATCACCTATACCCTATTTTTGCAACTCATGTTTAAGTTATTGGTACCTATCATCCAGTTTCCCTACCTACAAGATTCGCTCCTACAAATCTATCCCATATGAAGTCATAGTTGCATTCTTATTTACCTACACTCTTCTACTAAGAGCATTTGTAACCCTGTTCTCTTTACCCTTAATGTACCTAATCTCGAAGTGAAACTCTTTATGCATGTCCAACCATCTAGATTTCATGACATTCAAATTAGGTTGGTCAAACAAGTATCTCATCCCACTGTGATCATGCATTATAAAAAACCCCCTACCAAGAATATAGCACCTCCACATATTTAATGCATGAATGATCACTTCCAACTCAAGATCAGGAGTCACATAATATTTCTCATGCTCATTCATTTTCCTTGACTCGCAGCATACCACTTGTCCCTCTTGCATTGACCCTCCACCAAGTCCTTTCTCATAAGCATATGTACATACCACTAAAACTTCATTTGGATCTACAATATTTAGAACTTAAGCATTTATAAGAAATTGCTTCAACTGCTCAAAACTAGTTGCACACTCCTCATTCCATTCAAACTTCTTTCCTTTTTGCTACAAATATGTAATAGGATATTCAATCCGTGACAAGTTCATAATGAACCTCTTGTAGTAACATACTAGTCCCATGAATTATCTAACCTCATCCACATTCCTAGGAGTTTCTCATTCCATGATATCTCTGATCTTTTTCGTTTCCACTACTACACCTTCCTTGGAAAAAACATGTCCCAAGTAATGAAATTTTGTCTGGAAGAAACTACACTTACTAAGCTTGGCATACAAATGATGCTCTCTCAGTAGTCTTAACACTATTTCTAGGTGTTATGCATGCTCTTCCTCATTCTTAGAATATACCAATATATCATCAATGAATACTATCACAAACTTGTCCAAATAAGGATCCAACACACTATTCATCAAACACATGAAAGTTGTTGCAACACAAATCAAACCAAAAGGAACCATAATAAACTCATAATTCCCATACATGGTCTAAAAAGAAGTCTTATAAATTTCCTCTTCTTTGATGTGTCCATGACAATATCTTGATCTCAAATCAATATTCAAAAACACTACTGCTCCCTTCAATTGATCAAATAAATCATCAATCCTCACTAATGGGTATTTTTTCTTGATTGTCACCTTGTTCAATTTCCTGTAATAAATGCACAACCTAAGAGTAGTATCATTTATCTTCGCAAGAAACACTGATGCACCCCCAGGAAATACACTTGGCCTTATGTATCCCTTGTCAAGAATTTCCTTCAACTTGAGCTTTGTTGGCATTATGATACAGGTGTTGTCCTTGATGGCAACTCACTCAAATGAAAGATCCCAGTGCAGCATGTCAACAACAAAGAATTACATATCAGACTACAGAGAATGAAGAAAGAGAGGTATACATAGGTTCACCTTGACCAAGTTTCATATACACGCAGGTTCACTAAACATAAGTAGCGTATACGTACACACACTTTCACAGAAGGAAAAGCGCGCATATGTTGGAAAACTAAGGATTTGGTCTAGGTTATTTTCATCCATGGTATTGGTCCAAGGTATTTGGTTCAAGGTACTGACCCTAGGTATTTGGTCCAAGGTATTGGTCCTAAGTGTTCTTGATCCATGGTATTGAGAAAGGCCTAAAACTATATAAGGAGGAGAAGATCATTAGGCCAAGGTGTGCAAGTATCGAATATCTGATGAAGTGTGAGATCTAGTATGCAGGTTATTGGCTTATGTTGCTTTGCTTGATCTGAACCAAGGATGAACCTTAGCGGTTGATGAGGGATAAGATCTAATGATGGATCAGGATCTTAAGACTTGAAATGAATTATCATTATGTATTTTGATCATGTATAGTATAGATCTAAATACTGACGCATGTGTTATTCTATAAATGTTATGATCTACGTATAACTGAAGTCTGGAATAGCTGCAAAATTATGAACTAATATTTACAGATGTGTACACTGGTTGGCTTTGATAAAAGCACATAAACACGTTGGTTTGACACATGAAGTAGCATCTACCTTATGAAGTATGTTTTAGTTGTTTCTGTTTGCTGTTGCAGAGTTCTGGATTTTGTTTTTGGGTTCTAGTGACTGTATTCTAGTGACAGTGTTTTGAATGATCAAATTTAGGTTATGGTGATTGAATTTCAGTGATTGGTTGATGCAGATGTACTTGATGATTGCTTTTCAGTTATGATGTTGTTGATGGGTATAGTATGAAAATTGAATGAAACATGGCCTTCAGATTGTGGTGTTGTGTTCCAGGAGTATCCAATCTGAAAATTCATGAAACGTGGTCCCTGGTAGAAGAGTGGAGTTTACTGTAGGCTGGCACCTACGTACTAGTAAACATATTGGCTAGTACAAGAGCTAGGGGGTTGTATCTCCCTTCCAGTAGTAGCTGGAGAACGATAGAAGGTTGTAGCCTTCTGTAGGTGGGTGTCTATGTACTGGTATGAGTCTGCACCAGTACAATATTGTAAATAGATTTTATTATTATTAAAAGAAGACAGAGATGAAAACAACAAGTGATTTTTACCCACATTGGGTTTCCACCTCATATCTTGGTGTTCATGTGTGTTTCTTATGTGTGATGCTTTATTCTATTTTTACTACACTGTCTAATACATCTCTGATATAATGGTTAAAGTTAAATACATGATAAACAGTCAAAATCAAAAGCTCTCTGCATATACGCTGGTTGCTTTAAGTACAGTCACGTGTACATGCTAGTTCACTTAGATGAAGTAGCGTATATAAATCTGTTTTGGAAATTAAATTATTGATCTGATAATACTGATTCACCCCCCCTATTAGTATTATTTCCAACAAGATTCAGCTCCACTAACTCTAGATTGTTGATCCTATAAGGTTCCTTTGATGCTGGTGTTGCTCCTGGTACCAACTCAATAGAGAAATCCACTTCCCTATGAGGAGGAAACTCTGAAATTTCTGCTAGAAATACATCCTGAAATTGCCACAAAACTAGATACCTCTTCAATACTTCTGCATCCTCAACATGCCTACCTTTGTCACTGGAATCATGCAATGCAAAAATAGACACCATTGCCTTCAACTTCACTTAGCCTACTGATGAGCCCCAAAAATGTACAATTATTTGGGCTCATTCAACTTCCTAATTTGGCTTAGTCCACCATTCTCATTTGTTTATTGCATGTTTTTGATTATTTTTATGTTAATAGAGTGAATTTGGTTAGTCATTATGCCAACAAGTCTAATGGGTGCTTTGTGTAGCCTTTTTGGTCAACTTGGAGACAAAATGGAAGGTCTTAATGAGCACTTGGCAGCCAAATTCGTGGGAGAACAAGCTAGAGGATTTGTAGGAAGGTGTCCCCCTAATTTATGGGCCCTTACCTCGAATTCTCCACCATCAGCTCGGAGTTCAAGGGCCACCGAATCAATCAGCACAAGGGCAGCCAAGCAAGTCAAGTAGGACTGCTGTTAACTACAAGTCTTGGGCAGCCAAGTCCCTAACTTTTAGGAGGACTGTTGGGTCCTCAAATTGTATAAATAAGAAGGCTTGGGGCCTCATTTTAGTTAGCTAGTTGGTAGTGATTTTTGTAGCTAGTGGTTAGTCATTTTGTATCTAGTAGTTAGTCATTTCCTAGTCTCGTTATAGCCATTGTTGGCATGTTCTTGGACTGATGATTATTGTTTATTAATGGAAAGCAAGCAGTTTTAAATCAAATTCTGAGTTTTTAAAGGAGCCTAAAGCTCTCGGGGTTGCGCCCAACCTGAGAGCTCTGGCCTCCTTCCTTTGTATCAATATTGTTCCTTTAGCATTTCGTTTCCATTTTCCTTTACATGCATTCGAGTATAGCTGTTGATTTAGATTTCCTGTAGTGGTTAAACAGTTGCTGATTTGGATTTCCTGTAGAAGTTAAACAGATTGGTTTTATCAGTTAGAATTGTTGTAGTTGTTTGGAAGTAGGCTGAGTAGATTAGAGTGAATAACAGTTAAAAAAGAACAGGCTGACTGTATGCTCATGATCCACCTCTTTCTAGAGGCAGGGATCGCAGACTGTGCTGCCCATTCAAAAACGTTTGCTTACATGTTAATGCTCTCTTGAACGCAGTCTTGGTGATTGATAGAAGTGTCCATGAGTGTCAATTTCTTGGAATGCTTCATTGCTTCAGTACCATATATCAGTTTCCTTCACGAATACCTTGCTGTTCATTGGTTTAATAAGCTGTTGGCATAAGTTAATAACTTTTACTTGCAGGACTTGGATGATTGGTCTCATTTACACCGTGCAACGCTACTCCATCATTCTCCTACCTTCCCGAACCGTGCCCAGACCAACTATCCATCCTCCAACGAAGCCCTTTGTTCCTCAACTACCCCACTGCTCATATCCCCTGTTTTTTGCCTTCCATTCCCTCTATTTCCTCTAAGACAAATCTGCCTCTACACTCACCCTCATCTCCTCACCTCACTGTTGCTGAGCCATTACCACCTCATTTCCATCCTACCTATTCACCCATACACTTCCTCCACTCCTCCATCACCCAAAACTCCAACCACAGACCTTCCTGTAGAAATCCCGAGACTTCCTGTAGAAGCCCCTGCAGACTTCCTGTAGAAGTCCATAACCTCAGTTGCATAGCATCCAGACCTTGTGGAACTCTCTGAAAGAATGCCAGGGATCCCTTAGACCCTTCCTGAACCTTCCAAACCTCCCTCAAAGCATTTTCATCCTGTGATTCATTCCTGCACAATGAAAAACTAGTTAAGATCTCTTGCATGACAATTCTCATAAATTAGTTCAAAATACAAAAAGATGTTTTCTCTAGTTAAGGGCAGTATAGACACATGCATTTGATCATCATAGAAGTAGTGGCACCTTTTCTCATAAGTTTGCATCTTCATTTTCGCATTAGTTAGATTAGCTGGTAAAATTAGGGTTTACTAGGGTTGCCATGCTTTGGTTGGCTTTCAGTTCATTTTTGCCAAGTAGATTAGTTTTCTTTGAGATAGCTTTCGTCCATCATTTAGCAAGCTTCTTCTGAGAGCATATAGAAGTTGGCTTGAGCCCTATCGGACTTGTGCCAGCTGACCAAGTGACAGCTACGACAAGAGCTAGTACTTGTGCATACAGCACCGTCGCTTCCAAGTTTGTACGAACTACCGGGTTGATAAAATTAGAGATAGGAAGCTCCAGGAGTTGTAGCATTATTGCTACAATACTGGAGCCCACCATCCTTTTTGGCGCCGTTGCCGGGGAAGCGTCAGAGTATTGGTGATTGTCGCTTTTCTTCTATTTTCCACTACAATCTTCTTCTAAGTAGTTTATTTCGTTTCCATTATGCAATTTCGTTTATGCAAAAGTAGATTAGCATTTCCCGCTTTCATAGATTAGCATTTCTCGCTTTCATAGATTAGCATTTCAATTCCGCAATTTCATTTCTGCAAGTGTAGATTAGCATTTCAATTTCGCAAGCGTAGCCTAGCATTTCATTCCTGCAATTTCATTTGAGCAAAATAGATTAGTCCTTTCCTGCTTTCATTTCAATTCCGCATTTTCATTTCAGCAAGATAGTTAGTTGCAATTCAATCTATTTTAGTTTTGCAGGTAGAAGTAGAAAAAACAAAAAAATCAACCAAAAAGATTTCATTTCATGCTTTGTAGGAGTAGAGATAAGTTAGAAAAATGATTGCACAACACCCCCACTGCTTCACACAGCCAACGTTCTTCTTCGATGGCTGTGATGAAAGAACCCCTGGGTGGACATCAAGACATATCTGAAGAACCTCTAGGGGAGAAGAAGAAGAAACATTCCTCTGAAGCAAATGGCTACAAGCAGAAATGTTGGGAGCAGTCCCTTGTCCAAAGATGAATTTGCAAATCAGATTGAAGATTTCAAGAGTGATATGAGGCAGTTTCTTGCCATGCAACTGGATACCTTGCGGATCCAAAAGAAGCAAGAAGAAGCCAAGAGGGCTTTGGCCATTTTTTGTCCTAAGTGCACTAGAAAGCATCCTAGGAACGAATGTCCAATGCACCCTCTAGAAGTGTGTTTCATCTGTGAAGAATACCATCCTACAGATTAGTGCCCTTCCTTGCCCAGAATCAAAGCTACATATCAAAGAGCCAAAGGAGCCACTAAATCACTCTGTTATATGAACCAAAGGAGGCCACATGGACCCATACCCTACCAGCAGGGAATGCAAGGGACACCCGAGACCTATTATGACCCCTATCAAGCCACTTTCATGCCTTCTTGGGATCCCCCTGGTCATCCTTCCTGGTTCACACCTCCTCCTTATTCCTTCACAGATCCATATTATGCCCAACCAGCTGCTCATTCGTTTCACTCTTATGCTCAGCCACAGCCTCAGTGGAATGCACCTTATCAGGAGTGGAGGCCCCAGTACAACTCTCATCCCGCTCATTTTCCTCCACCACCTGCTCATCCACAACCATCGCCTCCTCCTCCACCAAGGCAACCCCAAATGCCTACCCAACCACAATGCCATCCACCTCCATCTCAATTACACCCCTCCACTCAGCTACCCGTAGCACCATTTCCAAAACCATGCAATGGAGCAGCTCAACCAAATTGCAAAGCTGAGGCACAACATGTGCAAATGACTCCTTTTGAGCTCAATGATGTTCACCAAAGCTCAGGAAGAGCCTTGCAAAAAAGAGATTATCTTGAAAGCATTGAAGGACCACATCCGGAAAAACAAGATTCAAAAGAGGAGATCAAAGAACCATGGGCTGCACTTGATGAAGAGAAGAGATCTAAATCAGAGATCGAGAGAGTTCCCTCATGGTTATCATCAAATCCTCCATGTACTCAAGAGAAAGATCAGCAAAAAGAGGAAGATGAGAAAGTCATGATAGAAAGTGACATGAAGAATGATCCAGATCAGCAAAAGGACCAAGGATATCAAAGCTATATTGAGACATGGTTCCAGACAGTCACTAAGTTGCAGCAGTACTCTCTTCCTCAGCTATGTTTGATCCCTTCAGAGTCAGATCATTTGGTCTCTGAGATCTGGATACTTGTCCAAGCATGCATTTCGAGCCTTCACATCATCTTGTCTCTAATCTCGATGTGCACATGGCTCCATTGGAAGTATTCTTATACTTGAAAATGATTTTGTTTTTCAAGTAGGGTAGGGTAGAGAAAAAAAAAAAAAAAAAAAGAGAAAAAAGAAAAAGAAAAAATGAAAAAAGAGGAAAATAGAAATCTAAGGTGAAAACCTCCTCGGAGGCGCCTTAGATTGGCCCATTGATTGAAAACCTCCATGAGGCGGTCAATGGGTTGGAAAAAAAAGAGAAAAGAGAATAAGATCTTTGGGTGAAAACCTCCCTTGGAGGCGCCCAAGGCAGGCAATTAGGGTGAAAACCTCCATGAGGCGCCCTAGTTGTTTTTCAAAAAAAAAAAAAAAGAAAAAGAAAAAGAAAAAATAAAGCTAATATCCATTGAATAATTTTATGTTGCAGCAATGACATTGCAGGTTGCAAGAAGGACGTTTCATGACAGGAGGAGCACTCAAATCAAGGTCAAAGGAATTTTTTGTGCCTTCTACAGGAAGCTCTGTATTTCTACAGGAAACATCCTGTAGAACCTTTGGACGAGCAAAATCCAATTTCAAAAGTGAATCTAATGGTGGGAATCTGTTGATTAGGCCTACAAGCACTTGTGTGTCCATCCCTTGCCTTTCTCCATCGTTTTTCCACCCCATTGTGCTTCTCATTGTGCTTCTACAGGAACTTCCTGTAGAAATTGTGGGAAACTAGACATGGATTTCAAAAAGTGGTTTGGCGAACATGGTAGCTTCCTCAAAGGTTCAGAAGTCCTCCTGCAATCTTCCAACTCCTCCTCCATCATCTCCATACCTGCATCACAACCAAAATTCATTTTGTCATCCCATGCAACCAAAATGCAAAGTGCCTTGAAGCAAAAACACATAGAGCAGAATTTGTTTTTGCCATAACTTGAAAACCATGCATCCATTTGACAAACCGTTTTATGGGGAATTGTACAAGGTTGATGACAACATGCCTGAGCAGTTTCATGCAATTCTGGTGCACGGTTTCCAAGAAATCATCCTCCATCACCATCAGCCATTTTTGTATTTTCTCCATATCCGTGCATCTGTTTTAAAACCTGTTTCATGGGGAGATGCACATGGGTGATAGTAGCCTACCTAAGCAGTTTCAGCCGATTCCGATGCACGGTTTCTGAGAAATAGACCTCTGAAATCTTCAGCCATTTTCCATTTTTCTCGAAATCCGTGCATCCATTGATCACGAATTTGCTATGGGAGATGCATAATGATGGTAGGAACATGCTCACCAAGTTTCAGATCAATCCGATCTACCGTTTGGGAAAAATGGCAAAAAGAAGTTCTGGTTTTGTGACCATGCAGCAGCAGCAACTTGAACGGGCAGAGTTGAACGTGGAAACGATTGCATGCAGCTCAGATCCGGCCAAAGGACACCTGCACAAGGAAAAGCAATCAAAAATCATTAGCCAAGCCTCATGCAACCAAATAATCAGAGCATGCAGCAGTAAGAAGCTTCACAAGCAGCCGTTTGGCTTCAAGTACGTGACAAAACCTATTCCTCTATTGCATGAATCTAATTCAAGAACTGCATGAACGAATGGAGTGATGGAATTAAGCCATGAATTTAGGAAGGTTCACTTGATGTCCAGTTCTCTAGCAAGTCACACAGCATGCAGGGGTCAACCATGCACGTGAAAGTCAAAAAACGGACAGTTAGTGTCAGCTGCTTGAACTCCAGTGCAGCGGATCAAGAAGAAAACATACGGTTCATAAGTAGAACATGCAGTTCACGATAGCCTAACTGTCTGCATGGCCAACACATATCTCTGCCACCTCACTCCAAAAATCACGCAGAAATCTGAGCGCTCAGCTGTTGGTCAACTTGCACTTGCAACATGATTCACTCGAAGTGTATTCAAATTCAGGTATTGCTTCCCTTTTTGTGAAGATTACATACTCTGAAATGCGAGCTCATGCTGTGGAACTATTGTTTGTCTTGTCTCAATATGGAGATAAACGAAAATTAGCAGAACATCTTGGAGAAAAATATATGAAATGGTTAGCAAAACTTATTTCAACATCTTCAAATATGGTCTTGGCGGTTCTTCCATGGCTCTGTTTGGCAGCGTAGGTGGTGGTATTTACACCAAAGCAGCAGATGTAGGTGTTGATCTTGTTGGCAAGGTTGAGAGGAACATTCCTGAAGACAATCCACGCAACCCAGCTGTCATTGCTGATAATGTTGGTGACAATGTTGGAGATATCGCTGGTATGGGATTAGATCTATTTGGGTCCTATGCTGAATCTTCCTGTGCAGCTCTGGTTGTTGCATCCATATCATCATTTGGAAACTCTCATGATCTTACTGCCATGTGTTATCCCTTGCTTATTAGTTCAATGGGTATCATTGCTTGCTTAATCACAACTCTGTTTGCAACTAACATATTTGAGATCAAGGCTGTGAAGGAAATTGAGCCTGCATTGAAAAAGCAACTTATTATCTCCACAATAGTGATGACTATTGGCATTGCTGCTGTAAGCCTAGTTGCATTGCCTTCATCCTTCACTATCTTCAATTTTGGTGCCCAGAAGGTTGTAAAGAACTGGGAGCTTTTCTTCTGTGGTGCTATTGGTTTGTGGTCTGGCCTTGTTATTGGTTTTGTCACTGAGTACTACACTAGTAATGCTTACAGCCCTGTCCAAGATGTTGCCGATTCATGCAGGACTGGAGCAGCAACTAATGTTATATTTGGGTTGGCTTTGGGATACAAATCTGTTATTATTCCCATATTTGCTATTGCAGTAAGCATTTTATGAAGAAAAGAAAGCTGCCGCAGTCGGAAAGTATTGTCATGTCAGGAACAGAAACGTGAATCAAGGTTAACCAATGGAAAAACAGTGATTTAAAGGCCTGGAAACACTTTTTCCCATCCAGCTTTGGCATGCAATATCTATTCTCGGGCAGTTCATTGTACGTGTGTGCTTTTATAATACATTAGACTTGCCATTTGTGTTGGATTCGTCAGCTTTCAGGCAGCGCAGTTCGAGGAGAAGGCACCCCCAGCCAAGCAAGTAAAATCAGTGAAATTGGTTCTACAGGAAGCTAGCAGACTGTTTCTACAGGAAGCTAGTAGACTGTTTCTACAGGAAGACAGAGACTGTTTCTACAGGAGGCCAGCGAACAGTTTCTACAGGAAAGTTTGAAAAGCGGGAAGCCAAAGGAGAAATCGGCCGAGATGCTAGCCAAGGAAGTCACCAGGGCCATCAAAGACAAAGGGAGAGATTTGGTTGCTCAGAGGATGAGCAACACTTTCAGTAGGGGGGTGATGATGAGCCCCAAAAATGTACAATTATTTGGGCTCATTCAACCTCCTAATTTGGCTTAGTCCACCATTCTCATTTGTTTATTGCATGTTTTTTATTATTTTTATGTTAATAGAGTGAATTTGGTTAGTCATTATGCCAACAAGTCTAATGGGTGCTTTGTGTAGCCTTTTTGGTCAACTTGGAGACAAAATGGAAGGTCTTAATGAGCACTTGGCAGCCAAATTCGTGGGAGAACAAGCTAGAGGATTTGTAGGAAGGTGTCCCCCTCATTTATGGGCCCTTACCTCGAATTCTCCACCATCAGCTCGGAGTTCAAGGGCCACCAAATCAATCAGCACAAGGGCAGCCAAGCAAGTCAAGTAGGACTGCTGTTAACTACAAGTCTTGGGCAGCCAAGTCCCTAACTTTTAGGAGGACTGTTGGGTCCTCAAATTGTATAAATAAGAAGGCTTGGGGCCTCATTTTGGTTAGCTAGTTGGTAGTCATTTTTGTAGCTAGTGGTTAGTCATTTTGTATCTGGTAGTTAGTCATTTCCTAGTCTCGTTATAGCCATTGTTGGCATGTTCTTGGACTGATGATTATTGTTTCTTAATGGAAAGCAAGCAGTTTTGGATCAAATTCTGAGTTTTTAAAGGAGCCTAAAGCTCTCGGGGTTGGGCCCAACCTGAGAGCTCTGGCCTCCTTCCTTTGTATCAATATTGTTCCTTTAGCATTTCGTTTCCATTTTCCTTTACATGCATTCGAGTATAGCTGCTGATTTAGATTTCCTGTAGTGGTTAAACAGTTGCTGATTTGGATTTCCTGTAGAAGTTAAACAGATTGGTTTTATCAGTTAGAATTGCTGTAGTTGTTTGGAAGTAGGCTGAGTAGATTAGAGTGAATAACAGTTAAAAAAGAACAGGCTGACTGTATGCTCATGATCCACCTCTTTCTAGAGGCAGGGATCGCAGACTGTGCTGCCCATTCAAAAACGTTTGCTTACATGTTAATGCTCTCTTGAACGCAGTCTTGGTGATTGATAGAAGTGTCCATGAGTGTCAATTTCTTGGAATGCTTCATTGCTTCAGTACCATATATCAGTTTCCTTCACGAATACCTTGTTGTTCATTGGTTTAATAAGCTGTTGGCATAAGTTAATAACTTTTACTTGCAGGACTTGGATGATTGGTCTCATTTACACCATGCAACGGTACTCCATCGTTCTCCTACCTTCCCGAACCGTGCCCAGACCAACTATCCATCCTCCAATGAAGCCCTTTGTTCCTCAACTACCCCACTGCTCATATCCCCTGTTTTTTGCCTTCCATTCCCTCTATTTCCTCTAAGACAAATCTGCCTCTACACTCACCCTCATCTCCTCACCTCACTGTTGCTGAGCCGTTACCACCTCATTTCCATCCTACCTATTCACCCATACACTTCCTCCACTCCTCCATCACCCAAAACTCCAACCACAGACCTTCCTGTAGAAATCCCGAGACTTCTTGTAGAAGCCCCTGCAGACTTCCTGTAGAAGTCCATAACCTCGGTTGCATAGCATCCAGACCTTGTGGAACTCTCTGAAAGAATGCCAGGGATCCCTTAGACCCTTCCTGAACCTTCCAAACCTCCCTCAAAGCATTTTCATCCTGTGATTCATTCCTGCACAGTGAAAAACTAGTTAAGAGCTCTTGCATGACAATTCTCATAAATTAGTTCAAAATACAAAAAGATGTTTTCTCTAGTTAAGGGCAGTATAGACACATGCATTTGATCATCATAGAAGTAGTGGCACCTTTTCTCATAAGTTTGCATCTTCATTTTCGCATTAGTTAGATTAGCTAGTAAAATTAGGGTTTACTAGGGTTGCCATGCTTTGGTTGGCTTTCAGTTCATTTTTGCCAAGTAGATTAGTTTTCTTTGAGATAGCTTTCGTCCATCATTTAGCAAGCTTCTTCTGAGAGCATATAGAAATTGGCTTGAGCCCTAATGGACTTGTGCCAGCTGACCAAGTGACAGCTGCGACAAGAGCTAGTACTTGTGCATACAGCACCGTCGATTCCAAGTTTGTACGAACTACCGGGTTGATAAAATTAGAGATAGGAAGCTCCAGGAGTTGTAGCATTATTGCTACAATACTGGAGCCCACCACCTACATAATTGCAACCATTTTCACCAATGTAGGCTTCTTCTTCCCCTGCAAGATTCTCTTTTCTCCATCATTGTTGAAGCACTCAATAGTTTTCTTGTAATAATATACCCTGGTCCTTTGAAGGTATAGTCAATCCATACCCAAAACCATATTGTATGATGCCAATGTGATGCAATGAAACTGCCACTTTACATAATTCATAATTTTAAATTAATTAAACTATCGGAACCCAATCTCTTTAGCGGAACTCAAAACAAGTTAAATTCCAGTTTGAAACTTATCGCGTCCAAAAACTATGCTAACCAGCACGCATCTTCTAGAAAGATATCTATTGGATCACATCCATACATAATGAATGGTTGTGATCGACCCAAAATTCAATTGGACAAAATCTTATTCCATGAAATAGCGCGTCCGAAATTTATATTAAAGCTCATGCATTTTTCAACGCAATTACCATCCGATCTAACCTCTTCAAACAGACGATCACGATTAACTGACCTATAACTCAGTTCTATAATTTATCATGTCCGATTTTAGAATTAACGACAATGCTTGTTGGCACGCGATGACCATTAGATCTGATGGATCTGTTCGATCGAACGATTCAGATCTTCTCTAGGTTTTCTCTTGAATTCGTCAAGTTTCTGCCAAACATAGCACTTAGGCCAAGTTATTTAGTCTTTGTCCACTTTCAATCAGCGATCAACAAATTAACTCCTTTGTTCAGGCGATCATCAAACAACAAACTCCACACATAATTTCCTATATTTAACAGAGATTCAGCCTATAATTGAAGGTTCAACGAAACCAAGCCACATCATAAAAGATCATGCAGAAACAAGTTTTTAACACAAAACTCCTTTCATTCATAACAATATTTACATAAATATTCAGAACATCTCGTGCTCTGATTTATTCTCTCCACTACTTATCTCTCTCTAACACTCTGTAACACTCTCCTCGCAGTCTTACATTTATAAATTAATTACATAATTATGGATTATACTAAATCCATGATTTTCTCCATAATTCACTCAACTAATTCCTATTCGAGGATCTCGTAATCCCTAAGATCTCTATGAGATCTACACATATTAATTATCCATGATATCCTCACATAGTTGAGAATTTTTCACAACTGAAAACCTCACACATAGATTTCTCGCTCAATCTATACAAAATTCCTAAAAATAATTAAAAACATCACCCCCTAAATCAACCAAATGAACAATAATATTCTGAGCAGGATGCTCCTACATCAGACTCCCGATGTAGAAAAAAATCATAGACTCCTGTCTATGAGGTCTGTCACTTTTCTATAGTAATGTGACAGCTACAAGTCTGAATGACTTGCTACCTCCAGGATTCCAAACTCTGTTTTATTGATGGTCCTTCAAAGGAATAACTTATTCATGTAGTCTGGCATTAAATTCATAGAATAATATCTTTAGAAAATTATTAAACATGATCCCCGACTTTCCATACCTCATCATCGTCTGTTCTGGAAATAAAGACTCGTGAACTGCATGTGGAAACTTGAATACCCATTTTCCTAGTTTCCAAATTTTGAACGAGTCTTGAACTGGTTCACCTTCTACATCTGTAGCTTTCCTAGGTAACTTTGTTGTGCTGAAATTAGTAAGAACTAAATCTGAATGTTCACCAGCATCATCACTCAAACCGTCAACCAAATTATGTATATATGTAAAGAAATTTTCTCCACCATGCTCTAGGAGTAATTTCTCTTTGTTAATCATATCAACAAAATTGATGTTCTCTATGGTGTCCTCTCCTCCTTTTGTTACAGTTTCTCTGGTCTCAACTTCTTTGGCTTCTGTCTCTTTAGCTATTGTTTCTTCATCTAATTGAGCTGCAAACTCAACTTCATGGAACGAAAAACAATCACCCCAATTTCCTTCAAGTTCACAAAAGACTTCTTGATCATAACAATGGTCATTAGTTGTCTCTATAGCAACAAATTCCGTATTTAGTACCATACATGAATTCACAGACAAACTATCAGTTTTACAAATACCAGACCTTTTGGTCTCTTTTGATGCTTCAAGCACCAAATTCCCACCATGGAATTTCTAGGTTTCAGTAAATCCTCTTTGCAGTGACTTAATTCCTATGAGTCTCTCCTACTCCAACAAAGCGATATGTATTTTTTCAAGTATTTTTATCAACGTAGCATTCCATTTCTGTTGCAATAGATTCCACTTGACCCATTTCCTTATTCTCCATCCATGTATTCGGTTTTCATTCTCTTTCTCTTGAAACCATTCCTGTAGTATATTCGACTCTTCTCTCATCATTGCAATACTTATCCTGCACTCTTTAGGACTCATCTGACATTTATTTGAACCTTTCCTAAGTTTCTACATTTTCATTCTTCAAACTCAAATCAATAAAAGAAAACATTTACCTCAATCAAATTCTAAAACTGACTCCTCTTGTTTTTTTTCTTTTCTTCCATTGTGCCTCTGATTTTCCTTGTCATATGCTCTCTTATCTTTCTAACAGCTTTAACTTGTGTGCTGCAATCAACCTCTATAGTAACAAGTCTCCTTCTTTCTACACATGCCTCACTAAGCTTCTCTCCTCTGAGCTTAGTCTTTCGGCATCTCTCTAGTTCTCTCCCTTGGAACCATATGAGTACTCCTTGCTCTAGGCTACTACAAATATTCCCAAGACTTACACCCTTTACTTTAGAGCTATGACTCTCTTACATAATTCATCATTATGTTCTTAAAACTACTTAGAGCTTAGCTCTTTCTATACAATCCCATGGTCCACGAACCATGGGTAGATCTCTTATAGCCAACTTTACTTTACAAAACTAAGGGAAAACTACCCTTTATGACACATGACACCTTCGCGCTCCATGACCACAAAATGCGAAGTATTTACAATTTTATTACAAAATTTGACTCAAACATGGGCTTTTAGCCTCAAAACTGCCCTTGGGGGATCCTGCTCCCAACAAGCCCCCAACACAAACATCGTGACTCACCCTCAAGTCACTCAGTAGGTGCGGAGATCTTGGCACAAAGCCCATCCAACTCAACCCATATGACCGCAACCTCGGTCGTGCACTGAGCTGCCGCCTGCTTCGCGTCTTCCACTGTCTTCTCAGTCACTGCTCCTGTGCTGTCAGCCTGAAGCTTTTGTTGCATCGCTTACAGAGTCGCAAGATTGCCTTCAATATTTTTTGTGACTGTGTAAGCTTCCTCCAGCCAGGTTTGTAGTCTCACCTTCAGCACTGCTTCCTTGTGCAGTGTTGCGTCCACCTGTTCCTTCAGTTGCTTGACCTCTTGTAGCTTGGCTAGTCTCTGTGTCAGCGTGACAATTCACGTTGTGCCCTTAACCTCATCGTAGCACTGTTGTAGCTCCTGCGCTTCCCTCTCCAGCCTCTGTATATTTGGGTCCTGTTGCAAGCTTGTTAGGACCTCAAATGACTACTCGAACAACTATGTGCAGTTGGCTACTACACTCTCCACAGGCACTACTGCTTCTGTGACAGCGGTCGCCCACTGTTCCTTTACTTATGGCGGATTTGAAGGCTGGGCCCTCAACTGTAGCTTAGTAATTTGCAGGTACAACTCCAACTGAACTCGTGCCATCTTAGTCCGAGTGTCGCGCACCCTTGTGGCCAACTTGCGAATGCATACCTCGACTGGATCTTCCTCTAGAATGGCCAACTTTGTGACCATTCTACATGCCTCCTCAACAACCTGCATAATATTCTTGCTCTGATTGGTCACCCCGGTCTCAGCGGCGATGGAAACATTTCTCTGTAGGGCCATTTATTCATTGTTGATTCGATGTTCACTGATCACCTGGAGGGCACGGTGCTCTTGGGCCCTTAGTTTTGTAATTACTCCATCCTACAAGAGGTGGAGTGCTTCATGCGGAAGCACTACCAGGTTCAATCCAACTCCCTTCAAGGCTCTGACAGTGGGCCTATCAACCTCATTTTCTATGGTCAGTTCTCCATCTGAAAACACTATCACACTAGAAGCCTTCACACACAACATATCGGTAGCCTCTAAAGTGCCGATAGCCAAGCTGGTGGACACCGTGTCAGCTTACAACGCATGGGTCTGCAACTCCCACAACCCAGTCTGGATGGCCCCTACGATGATCTGTTGTTGTTATTCAAATTGTTGTAGGGCCTCCGTGGTGACATCCTGACTATGTCACTGATATCATGTAAGTCACCCTCTATCAATATGATAGGGTCCAGCGAGGTCTTGGTTGTCTTTGACTTCTTCCTGGACCCTCCCTTCTCCAGCTCTCTTGGGCGCTTGATGCAGGTGGACATCTCCTGAGGGTTTGTGTCATGTTGTTATGTTTCTTCCTCTTCTGTCTCAGGTGAAGGCAACCTTGCACCTTTGTCAGAGCCTCGCTCTATTCCACCTATGTGATTTCCTGCCTACTTCCCTACCTACTCTGCCTGGGCCTTCTCAGTGGCCTCCTTTTTCCTCTTCTCAACCAGCTGTGCCATCTTCAACTTGGCCTCCTCCTTCTTCTTCTACATGGTGACTTTCTCCCACCGACTGTCAAGTCCGTGGTAGTGGGCCACTCCACCAGCCATTGATCAAGCACCGCATCAATGGCATCATCTATGGCCAGATACGGTAAGTTGTACCATTTTTGTGTAGGGTCCTTCCGTGCCCTGATGGAGACTCGATGGAAATCGGCTTTGAACTCGGCATACCTCTGCGGGTTGGCATACACCTTGGGTGACAATCACGGCTTGCAATTGATGGCCATCCTGATGTTCATCTCCATCAATATCCAGAGGATCTTGTTGTCCCTGACTCACTGTGCATCTTTGGTTGCCCATAGTGAAGTGTACTTCACTGCCTCAGGGAGCTATACTGCAATCGAAGGGAACTAGCTGTCCTTTGGTCTCCCACACTACCAGCATAATCGACAGCAAGAGCCACGCGTAGTGGAACATCTTGCTGAGCTCTTGTGCTTCGCGGCAGTTCGTCAGGAACTCTCCATGAAGGTAGTCTGACCAGTTAAACTAGACTCCTTTCGCACACTATTATGCGAGCACGATGCCAGGTGCCAACACCTCAATAGTGCAACACTTCCTCATTACTTTCCCTGTGAGGATCTGCATGGCTAGCTTCAGAGCAGGGTCACAGATGTTAGAGATAGCGTACCTGCGCAGCTTATTCACCAGCTTGAATTTTTCCTTCATTAAATCGACAAGAGCCTGCTCGCCACCCTTTCCACCAAAGATCATCGTTGGATTCTCACTTGTATATGGAAGGCACGTTATTCAATGAATCAACCTATCTGTGATGGGTATCAGCTCCTCCAGCCACAGACATTCATCATGCACCAAGAACAACAGCTACTTGATGACCAAAAATATCACCGGGGTGCAGTTATAATGTGGCACCAAGAGCAAGTTGAGCAACCCTGCTTTTTCTACTCCCTTGAGCCACTTATGCGGCTCTAATGTGGTCATTCCCGTATTCGTGTCTATGATGCAGCACATTAGCTGCTCGGTCACCAGGTGTGGAAACTTCTCGTGGTCTTCCAAGTCCCAATCTTCTAGCTTCAGTATCGGCACTCGTGCCAAGTTCGGACTATCGAAAACAATTTCGTCTGGCAACATAGGGGTTTGCAGGGGAGTCTTACTCTCATCAATGTCCTTTAGGACCTTGGACTTAGGCTTGTGCATGTTAGAGTCGGTCTTTACATCCCTCCGTCAGAGATCATTTCTCTTATTGCATTTCAATTTCTTTTAGGTGTCTCATACAGTTCTTTCATCTGCATTCCGTTAGCGGCATGCCATAATCTGACGGAAGGGCCTTGTCACTTATTCCCCTCATGTTATCTACCTGTTGGCTCATGTGTGTTCATTTAAAAAAAGAAACATATACAATCTTTTATCTTGAAAATTGCAAAAGTTGTCTTTAGGGTTTCATGGTCACTTAGGTCAAGGGTTTTATTAGGGTTTCGTCAAAAAATGTGTCAGAGTGTTCAGTAATTGCCAACAGGCCATGAGGATGTTTCAACATCAATAAATTTCATCGCCAAGTGTTCGCAAATGTGTTTTTCCTCAAAACTCTATTTTGAGGAAAAAACAGAGTATTTAGCATTTATTGTACAAAATCATGAAAGTTTTTGTTTTCCTCATTGTAAATTCTTTCATCTACACCCTGGTTTCTTTCCTTAGCCTAGAAGCTCCAACACCTAAATAAGAAAGCAAGCTCAAGTCATTAAGTTCATCACAAAGTGAAAAAGCAGTGAAAAATGTCCAAAAACAGAGTTTGTAAGATGAAGTCAAGTACAAAACATTATAAAAGTGGGTTTCATAAGCCAAGATTTCAAAAGCTCTTTGTTTATAAGTGATTCCTTCATGTGATAAGCTCATTTGCAAAAGAGAAGCAAGATAGAGCAAATTGGGAGAGTGAGTGTGAAGTTTGGGCGAAAATCTTTGTAAGAATACCGGCGCGGCGCACTGGGCAGGAGGCGCGGTGCATTGGTGAGGCGCAGTGCACTGGGCCTCAGAACATAGTTTATTTTAACACAGATGCAACGCACTGGTGGGGTGTGGCACATTGGGCGTGTTGTGTGGTGCATACATCCAGGAAGTTCGAAAAGCCTCCAAACTTGCTCCAATCACCCGAAATAACGTGGAACGGTCTTGATTCAAGTAGGTAGCATCTTCAAATCTGTATTCCGCCTAAGTTTGATGGTGGTTTGATGGTGTGTGTTTCATGGTGATTTTGTAAAACAATCAAACCCTACCTTTTAAAATATCTCAAAGGAACTTGCTGCTAGGGTTTCAATTCACTATTTTTCTACCAAGTTCATCTTTCCTCCATCACTCCCTTACCCCATTTTTCCTTGTTTTAATGGTTCCCTAAGTTCTCCTGCCCCCTAAAATTTACTAATCCCCTATCCAAAGTTCCCTTTCCAAAATTTCCTATTATAAAATCCCAAACCCTAACCCTATACAAAACTCCCATAACAACCCTTTTTTCCCTAGCTAACTCTGTCCCAACAATCCCAAATTTCCCTTGATTTTTCCCTCTCGTAAGAGTCCCTTGTTTCATTGTTTTCCCTTGGTAGCAGAGGTCAAACAATCTTCAAAGGCAGTCCAAACACAGTTTGACATATCAGCACCTATTTCTTCAAGTCATTTTGTTCACCAGTAGTTATGGCATCAAATCCTTCATATGATTATGGGGAGGAGACCCAAAGTGATTCATCCACGAAAGGACATGCACCCTAGAGGCATCATAGAGGTGGCAGACATATCAGAGAAGAACCCACCACTCTTACTGAGTTGGGGACCTGTCCTCTTGCCATGTTTTTTTTCCAGCATCAGTCATGCTATGAATTCTGCGAGAAGGTTGCTCATATTCAGTATCATCGTGAGTTGGCCCGCTTATTTGTGTTGCATTTGCATGGTGATCAAGCCACTCTTTTTGGTGTTACTTTCACATTAACACCAGAAACCATTTCATTGGCAACCGGCATACCAAACATTGGAGAACCATGGAATAAGAGACAGAAGATTGACCGGCAACACTATGAACCATACATCAAACCTGGTTTTTTGAGGCAGCTTAGGAGAGTGTTTCTTTTTCAGTTTCTCAAGGATGAGTATGCTTCTCTAATGAAACTCATCATGAAGTATTTCACCTGTGAGGGCCGGTTCTCCCGCTTGTATGCTTATCACATCAGGCTGCTAATGCATTTCACTTGGGTACGGATGATGAACATTCCTTATTTCATATGCCGAAACATAGAAAGGATGACCACCCTTGTGCAGCACAATACCCCTCAGCAGCAGCTTACCGATGTTTATCATTTTGCTCTCATCAAGATTGTGGTTGTTCATCAACTTGGATTACAGGGAATCACTTAGGATGACTTCATCTCATGTGAGTTTTTCAGAGCTTCACAGGGACCATCAGAGGTTAAGCATGAGACAGGTGGACCTTCTCATTAGTATGAGGACCATGAGACCGCTAGTGTGTCGGTGTTCATCTCTTATCAGAGAGGCACTAGACGGTTGTTTGCAGCAGCGAAGCGAGTGTTATATCCACCCAGGGTGGAAGGAGCCTCACTTCCTCCATCAGCACAGCAAGTTCAGGACTGAGGCAAGAGGCCTCTGCAGGAGGAAGGACCATCAGGTGAGCGAGAGACTAATTTCATCCTCATTGAGGGTGATGATACTAACATGGCCCACCGAGTGCAAAACTTAGAGAGATCATTCAGGAGCAGCAGGAGGAAATTGATGCCTTGTCCAGCAACTTAGATAGAGCCCAATGGACTATACAGTATTTGGAGCAGAGGAACAAGCATCTTGAGGATCAGCAGGTGGTGATGGAGTTACAGAACATTCAGCAAAACCGCCAAAGTGCCCGAAGGAGGAGGATGGAATTCACTTCCTTGGAGAAAGAGATCAATGTCGATAGGGAGTCATGGCTCGAGAGAGTCAATATCCAGTTGGAGAGGAAGCTGGAGAAGGCAATAAATGAGAATAATATGCTTAGAAACTTGTCATATCATTACTTGTCCCGAAACTTGGTGTGCCAAGCAAGAATCGGGAATTTGAAAGCAGAGCTAAAGAGAGCATCAAAGAGGCAAAAAGAGGATGAAGGAATTCAAATCTTGGCTGAGGCTTTCTTGGACCATCACAGCACTTGATAAAGATGACTCAGCCCAAATTTCAAGAAATTTGGAGCAATTTTTGTATTTTTGAAAATTTTTGGCACAAAAAACAGAGTTTTCCTCCCTATGCCTCGCGCCACGTGGCCCTCGCTTTTTATAGGGGGATCTAAATCACAAAAAAATTGCATTTTTGGATTTGAAATGAAAAATTACACTTTTCTACTTATGGCCAAGAAATTTGGGCAGGTTTTGGGCCCTCAAAAGGTCAAAAAACACTCAAAAATGACCTCACTGCCCCTAATTTGACACACAGGAAGTAGTGTTGGTAGAATGGACTTTTGGAGGGGAAAATGGAGGCCAAATTAAAAAATTCCACTTGATTTGGAAAGTAGACAGATATACCTTTCCATCAAGCACACTTGGAGCTCATTTGGACATCGGTAAGGCTTCCAAAAGTGGGTCCAAACAAGCGCTACGCATAGAGAATCAGGCACTACGCATAGAGGAAAAATTGCCAGTTTGACCAAGTTTTGCTCTGTTTTTCACCCAGTTTCACCTAGTTTGACTTTTTCACTTTCCTAATGGAAAATTTATGATGTAATTTGATGAAAATTGGTGGATTATGATGTAAATATGTTTTATTTTCACTTGTAGAGGTAGATTCATCAGTTTAGAGGTTATTTCAAACTGAATGAATCAGTTCCCTTGTTTTTAGAGGCATGTTGTTATCTTGCCTAGTTTCTAGTTCTCATTTTAGAATCAGTTGGATCAGCTCCTAAACTCATGAGCTCGACCCCTAGAGGCAAGGAAGAGCTATGTTTGTCTATATTATGTTGTTTTTCAGTCATTAGCATGGTTGGACACTTGGGATTGCCAACTCCATTGTACATTTGATTTCTGCATTTTTGGCAAAGGAAAGACTAGGGTTTTGCAGCACTTGTTGGGATCCTTGTGGCTCTATGCTTTGATGGTGTTTTTCTTCATGTAATTGTAAGTTCATTGATGTTTTATGTATGCCATTTCCCTTCTCTTTGCTTCTGAAATTAAACAAATCAGTGACAAAAGGTAGAATTCATTTGGCATGATGTGCTTTGCCTTAAAATTTGTTTATTTTTATATGTTTTCATCTGTTTGGAGAGGATTCTTGCAGCCTCTTGCCCTATTCAGCTCCTCAGTGGTCTTTTCCATCCATTCATTTAATCTAAAGCATCAAAACTATTGCCTACCTTGCCCCAACCGGAACTCTGCAAAAATTTGGCCTCATCCCCGGACCCAAATTTGCCTTTCCCATTTTCCAACAAAACCCTCAAAAACTCAAATTAAATCCTTGCACTTCATACCTAGCCTAAAATTAGTTTGTATTTCAATCATCTCAAGCCCCATCGATTATCTTTTTCTGAGATTGACCTGGAGAGAACCCTCTCCTATCCTCGTAGGGCTAGCTACGATGCTGAGCGTGGTTTGATGTGGACCTAGAAGCTTACCTTTTCAGCCTGAGGTAAATCTAGGCTCTAACAGTGCAAAGGGACATACTCCAGCAACCGCGTAATAGAGTCTACACCCTGGGCTTCAACCTCCTCCACTTCCATTCCCACATCCTCATCATCCATCGAGATGTATTCGATATCTTCCTCCTCTGGTTCTAGGTTTATAGCCTTGCCTTTCTCCTATGCAGTGGGCTTTGGTGGGTTTCTCCTTGGCAATGCGCACACCGGTATGGCAGGTTGTTTTCCCTTCTTTTCCTTCACGGTCTCCTTAGTTGGGGTTGGCTTCAGTCTCGCCGTTCTCAGTGATTTAGGGACCTTTGCCAATACTTCGGCCATTTCTGGAGCAGCTACTTCTGCCTCTCTTTCCATTTCCTATGCCGGCTCCTCTACTACTTGTTCAATATCTATAATTTCAGGGGGTGTTGACATGATCTTATGCAAGAATTCATGTGTCTCCATCAGCAAAGTCTTAAATACCATAGTAGATATCAAAATCTCGTATTGCTTGTGATTCATATGCGCTTGAGAGCTCAACAACTCAATTCTCAAAATGCCAAGTGTTTCTTGTTGGACAACCACTTGTAATTTATAGGGCATTTTGAATTCAAATCCAACCATTCCCCCCAAATTTGGTTCATTAATGTCGGACTAGTGGCAAATTTTCAAGGCTCTGATCCATAAATTCCGTCTTAAATGTCAATCGCGCACTCCATTTGGCCTCACTTCTGCCATCCAATCATGAACAGTGACTTTAACGATCACTTTCTGGCTAACCTGCGTGATTTCTCCCTGGGTAGCGCAGCTCCCTCCGTACTATTGTGGACCTTGTGACACTTCCTTGCTTCTCCAATCACGTAGCTCCCCAACCCAGGCAGTGTAGTTTAGAATCCTGCGCCTCCTTTCAGCTGCCTGGAGCTCTAAGACTGTGCTACCTTCATCTAGTCACATGGGTGGACCGCTGGTGTGTGGCTTCAAACAACTTCCATTCACCTTTCCTGGGAAGGGTTCTCTATTTAATTTGACCAGTTGTACCGCATCCTTAATTTCCCTGAAAATTTATCAAACTTACTATCATATAGCAAAACTAGGTCATTTACCTTAAATGTGTGCAACTTAATGTGTTGATCAGGCCATGCCTTTTCGCACTGCTTTTGGACCTGTTGGTGAAATCCAGCTAGAAATATTTCTTCCTCCAGTTCATCTAGTTATATGAGCCTCTCCTATAGGGCTCCGCGATTCGTCATACCTGTAAGCACTGCTATATGTAGACTAGGCACAATATACTCCATAGTCATTATAGCTTCAACCCCATAGACGAGCCTAAAGAGGGTTTTTCCAATCAACTTCTTGCATGTCATTCGATAAGCCCATAGTACTGCAGGTATGCATAGGTCCCAATCAATTCACTGAGCATTGAAAACCTTGGTCGACGCTTTTTCAAGCACTTTGTTGAATGCCTCCACTGTCCCGTTAGCCTGTGGATGATAAGGTGTGCTCTTCGGTGGTATACCTCAAAATCATACTCCTGGAACAATAAGAGCCACCTGCAGATTCTCCCCCCCAACACAATCTTATTGACCACGTACTTCAACACAGAGTAATCCGTATACATCTTAAAATGGCCTCCAGCAAGTAGTGATTATACTTCTGGAGTGCATACACCATAGCTAGCCCTTCGCGCTCAATGGTGGAGTAGTTCTTCTTCGGTTTGGATAATCTTCGGCTTGCGAACATGATAGGATGGTCCAAACCTTCTTTGCCAGCCTGTGTCAGTACTACTCCCAACGCTATACATGACACATCGACATGCACATGAAACTCTTTCTTGTAGTTTGGGAAGACTAGAATCGGCGCGGTGACCATCTTTTCTTTTAACATATCCAAGCTCTTCTTACAGTCATTGTTCCAACAGAATGTGACATCCTTCTTCAACAATTTCTCCATATGCGTGGTGATCAATGCATAGCCTTTAATAAAGTTTTTGTAATATCCTATATGTCTTAGGGTAGTGCACAGCTGCTTCACACTCCTCGGTGCTTCCAAGTTCAATATCACCATTATCTTTGTGGGATCTACCATCAGTTCATGTCTGCAAACCACATGCCCAACCAGGTTCCCAAAAGGAACACAAAATAGACACTTCTTGAGATTGAGCATGATCTGGTATCTTCGACAGGTATCCAGCATCAGGTGTAAGCTTGCTACATGACGTTTTACCAGCCCAAATATAGTCTAATCATCAAAATATACCTCCAGGAACTTATGAATAAATTCTTTGAATGCAGCAACCACTACGCGCGAGAAGATCACAGGCACATTATTCAATCCAAACGGCATTACAATGTACTGAAAACAACCCCACTCAGTCGTGAAGGTTTTCTTGCTCCTATCCTTTGGCACGATTTTGATTTAGTGGTATCCCGAGAACCCATCAGTGAAGGAATATGCTTCCTAGCCACCTACATTGTCCAACACTTCATCAGTGAACGGATTCGGGAAAGGATCATGTACGCAAGCGTCATTTAGCTTTCTGATATCCACGCATATCCTTATTTCATCCTTCTTCTTTTTCTCCTGTACCACCATTAGGCTTACCAAGTCAGATTCTTCCACAGGCTCAATGATGCCTGCCGTGAGCATCTTGTCTAGCTCTAAGCAGGCCTTCTCCTTATATTTCGGATTGAGACAGTAAGGTCTTTTCTTAACCGACTTCCCATCGGGATTCAACGTAATCGTCATCATTCCTAGGTCCCCGATTATCTCCTTCATATCAGTAAACCTCGTAGGGAGTAAATCCTAGTATTCGTAAAGAAATTCAGCGACCTTATCCACTGTCACATTGTCCCAGTAGTCTCCAATCTTCGCGAATTTGGGTTCTGCCTCTGTACCAATGTTTACTTGTTTCATTTTCAACGGCACAGTTATATCAAGGTTCTCAATCTATGGTCCTTTAACCTTGCGGTGACCTTTTGTTTCTGAAATGTTAATCCTTTGCGGATCCTCATCTTCTTCTTCAGTGGTCACGTTATAGAATTCCAGCATGTGACTTAGTTAAGTAGCCCACTCAGGCTAAATCAGTTCCAAAGGATCCTATGGTATCCAAAAGATAATTTCTTTCACTTCTTGTAGCGCCTCATCAATACAGTCAGACCCGTTTTCAAAACTGAATGTCATCACAAATCCCTCGCGTAGAACATCCCATTCACCGGTACCGTGGTGGAGCTTAGTTTCTATGTATCAATTCATCGGGACAACATCCAAGGTATGACAACAAGTGCACCCACTCAAGTTGGGGCTTTTCTCCATAAGCCTAGGCCCATTTGGCGAAATGCACGCGTGGATCATCCTACCCATCATACTTGTCTGTCTTTTGTATCTTAGGCTTCCCAAATAGTGTTCTCATCATCCTCCTACATTTGCGCCAATAATGAAAGCTTCCTTTATGTGTACCCCACCATCTTGCGGGCATAGCACGCAGTCCCCAGTCCAACACCTGGAAGCACTGATTTTCTGGTACCTCCCTTTCAAATGCATCCAAAAAGATATCTACCTCATTCAGGCCATCATAAGTAGGAAAATTTCTTACCTCTGAGGACACACAGTGCCACAATCGGATCATCATATTGCAGTTCAGTGTAGTCACTTCATGTAACCAATTCTACCAGCATTCTAACTCTTCATCAGAGTCTGAAGTGCATGAACTCTCACGATCCCATGTAATTCATCCATCCATGGTGGGATTCACCCAATCTATCTCGCATTGTTATCTTATAGATACAGTCCAGATCGTCATCACTCTCATAATCGCGGACTGGTTCGGTATAGCGCTATCCTTCAACTGGATCTAGGGGTACTATTACGCGTAGCGGTTTCTTCTCAAATATCATCTTTCACTTCTTTAGGTTGATTACCCCATTCATATAAGTATCCCAGTCAATTCCTAGGAGCACAGGATAGGGATTGTTTTCATCCACTATCTTTATTACTCTGAAGTCAGCCAGCACACTCGCACCTTCAATATCCATGGTCACCCCCTGCATTCGTCCCATGGGGATGATCTTCTGCTGATTTTCCATCCTTAGTTGAATCGGAGACCATTGTAGTGCGGGTCTCCCCATTCGTTCCCAAGTCTGCTTTGGCAGGACATTCACATCTAACCACAGGTCTAAAATCACCTGATCCATTTCATACTCTCCCATCTCCACGGTCAGTCTCATCTCCCATCCCATTCTTGTTTTATGCTTGCCAATCTTTCGTACTACACATGGCTCACTCGACGCGGTTCCAGTGCATCTATTGATGAGATATTATAACCCTTTCACATCCTTATTATCGTGCAGTAACTTCATACAGGTCTCCAGGAAAGTTGTGAGCATAAATGGGTCCATCTCCGGATTAGGTTTATCCTTGCTTCCTCACATGGATGCCTCAGCGAAACTCTTCTTGGCTTCCATGAAGGTTTTACATGCGCGCTCCAAATCGAACTCAGCCTCCTTTGCCGAAGCTTTGCAGACCCATGTACTATCTTCTGGTTGTTTCCCCTTTGTCATCTCCCATCGCAATTCCACTTTTGAGCACTATATTTACATTTTGATCTTCTTCGTGTAGCTCAGACCTCATCATCTGTAGGTTCTGAGTCGGTGGAGGTGGTAACACCCCTTTGTCATGTATCCTCATTATCAGCCTATGATAGTCTTCTGTTTCATGATCAAACAGCGTGCAATACTTTCACGATGAATGTGTTGGGTTAGTGCAATCGCGGGCATAGTGTCTTGGTCCTCCGCAATTGTAGCAAATCAATTGTCCTCGACCTCTACTAGGTCCTCCTCCACCTCGGCCTCATCCGCACCCCTAAAATCTTGTCTACACCATCCCTGCATTATGGTCAGGGGGGTGTGTTTCTACATGAACCCTAGATGCAGGATTTCTATCCATCATCAATTCATAACTCCTACAATTATGTTCATCATGCCCTACTGACCTACAAAAGTTGCAGAACAGTTGTTGCGGTGTTTGTCCAAACTTCTGCAACAAATGACAGTTATCAGTGGCATGTTTTCCTACTACCTGACATATAGCACACCACAATGCAGGCTCTACACTAGGTCCCGCTTGAGCTTCTAGCCTTAAAGGCATCAGTCCTCCTCCTGCAACATAGTTCGCAAAGACCGGGCAATGGTTCTTGTCATGCCCCTAACTCTTTCATTTCAAGAACCATACCTCCTCGCGCACCTCTCGTCAAACTTTCTTGTCCTGCTTCAGACTTTGCATCTCAAGGCATAGATTCTTCAGCTACATATGGATCTACTAAACCCCCGGGTTTGGATCTTGCATCAGTATTTCATGCAGTCTCATTGCAATCTCCAAGGCCTCCACCTGCATCATTATCTTCTGTTGTGACAGCATGACCCTTAAGTGTGGTAGGAGCGAAGCCACAAACCATTCACGATGTTGTCTGTCTGTCAAATTCATGTTGGCTTTGTAGATTGTACATTTTAACCTTTGATCTAGTTCCCAAGGCATCTCACCTGGTTGCATCGCGATCTCCTTGAATCCCATAATCGACTGCGCCTCAGATTTAGGCATACTGAACTCTCTATTCAGTGCTTTCTGGATGTCTACCACTCCCACATTCAGGTTATCATTAGATTACTTGATATACTAGGTTAGCGCACGATCTTGCAAAGAACTAACAATTGTTGCCTTCTTTATATGATCATCTGTAACCCCTTGAGCTTCCCATACAGCTTTCACAACAAATCAGAATTGGTCTGGGTCCTCATTTACCAAGCCTTTGAACAAACGTAGCTTCACTAAATTTTCTATACTCAACTACGGTGGAGGTGGAGGTGGTACGGGTGAAGTAGGAGGTGATGGTGGTGAGGTCAAAGATGGTGTGAGTGGAGGTGGTATTCGCGGGAATCCTTGTCTTATTAATTGAATATCACTTCGTGGAGAAACCTTTGTTGTCCCTTCCTCATCACCTCGTGGAGGTGAAATTAATGGACTATACTTTGGACCCTTCTTTCCTTCGTTCCTGTAAGTTTTTCCACTTTGCGTAGTTCCAAACATCAAGGTACCTGCATAACCTATTTTTCGCACAATAGCATTTTAATCCAGGTATTCAAATATTTCACGTACTTACCTCGGGGTCCTTTGAAAAAGTGTCAATCTACCTCACTATAGCTGACTAAGCTGTCGACTGTGAATTCAATCACAAATCCTCTTATGACCCAATCGAGCCAATGATCAACAGCGCAGGTGATCTTGTCCTCAGATGCTTCCAATTTTTGTATTAGCTCCGGGGTCCAAACAATAGGACTATCAAGTTTCCACCTTCCTTGGCTCTCTACTAGCTTCACGATCCACTCATATAGCTCAATTGGGAAGGAGCTGAAAAAGATCTTGTGGATCTCTATATACAAGTATATGTCCAACCATTGTTCCTTTGTCAGTCGCAGGTTTTTGTTCTCCTATGCCGCAAATTCATGGATCTTCCTATCCAACTAGTCTCTGATCTCCTTCTTAGTAGGATTCCAGTGATACGACATCACACATCTCTTATGCAAATTCTAGTCCCAACAATGGAGCCATTTGATGGCTTGAAGGGGGCATGACCTAGTTTCAACGTTAATTAGCCAAAAAAATCCCTACACTACTGGCCCTTTCAGCATCATCCCACGGAGCGCGGACCAAAGTCTCACTTGAAGCAGTATGGGGGGATGTTGGAACCAAGTTTCCACACCCTAAGATGGTTGTGATGTCGTTTGATTCCCTCTATCCCTGCCTTCGCGCAGGTTGCTTCACTCTAGGGCTTGCAAGATGAGCCCTCTATTCCATCCTTCAATACCTCTGTGAAAGGGTACGATCGACCTTTGCGCAACCCTAGCCTACTACTCGAGTACTTCTACATTGTTATGGCAAAGTGTCGTGCAGTTCCTCAATTAATCTAAGCAACTTGCTTATATTATCCATAATTATAGTTAACACCGCGTAACCAGATATTTGTAAATATGTTCAATTATTCAATGTAATTGCATTCATTTGCACATCACATAAGCATAATAAAGGAAATTCACACATAACATATCAAGATGCAGCAACAGAACAAAGACACAAAAATTGTAGAATATCTGTCTTTATTTATATCTTCCAAGTATTTACAAACTATGTCCCCCCTGCGCACACAGCTGCAGGGGTCTGCACACTCAATTGCATACTTCTACCCTAAGCCTCTGCGCACTCAGCTGCAGAGCCTTTACCTATGCTACGACTCAAGACGTAGACCCTTTACTTCAGAGATATGACTCTCTTACATAATTCATCATTGTGTTCTTAAAACTACTTAGAGCTTAGCTCTTTTTATACAATCCCATGGTCTGCAGACCATGGGTAGATCTCTTACAGCTAACTTTACTTTACAAACCTAAGGGCGGACTACCCTTTATGACACATGACACCTTCGTGCTCCGCGACCACAAAATGCAGATTCTTTACAATTTTATTACAAAGTTTGACTCAAACATGGACTTTTAGCCCCAAAACTTCCCTTGGGGGATCCCGCTCCCAACGAAGCCTTATGGTATAGATCATGGTGGATATATATATTTTTTCATGCATATTAAATTTGAACCTTGGCTCATATTTTGAGTGATATGTTTTGAAGACCATAAACGTGAGCACATTGGCCCTTCTATATGGCATATAATGTGAAGGCCATGTGTTATATATGATGAACATATCATAGGTATATGTATGTATGGTATGACATGAAAGGTATGTATGGCATGACATGAAAGTAGTATGTAATATGGTATGTGGGATTTGCTCTTTTTTATGGCCATATCTCATATGGTATGAAATTGCATGGTATATGGAGGTATATTGAGAGCCTACACACTTGAAGATTTTTTGAAGACAAAGTTGTATGCCAATCAATTTTTTTGCAGTGACATTATTGTGAAATGCATATAATGGTTGTTGTATTAGAATTATTGAATACTCTAATACATTCTACTATGGACAATACAATTATGATTGATAAAGCCATTCTCATAGGCATTCAATCATGTTTGCAAAATGCACAAGAAAACATTGAATTTGTGCAACTTGAGTCACAATTACAGCAAGATTAGTTACAACAACATAAGCATCATTCTGAACTTGTTTTTTTCATAAAAATCCTCTATTTGAGGTTGAAACGCACACTCATAAACAACCAACAAGTGATCAAGTCAGTAAAGTTGTGTTTGATCCCCATCAAGTGCCTTTCAAGAACAGTTTCGCATAAAGATGTAGAAATTCAGTCTGAACTTCCCATGCCCATCATCAGACCTTGGGAAAATCTTGTCCATAACAAGCACAAAACCAGTCTTGGATATGAAAATGAATTTTCCATTCATATTCCATATTATTTCAAGCCCATTCAATTTCAAAGTGTTGGGTTTCTTCATGGTGGTTCACCTTCACCTGTTCCAGATTCTGCTCCTTCACATTCGCAGTCAAAAAACGTTAAATGCAAACATTGTGACTGAGTTGGCCATATGAAATATCACTATTTTGATATTCATCCATGTGAGAATTGTCATAAAACTACTCATTCTTGAAACAGATGCTTCAAAAACAAGCCTCCTGCAAGAATAAAGATTCACCTTGGATGGATCGCTTCTTGGCAATGGGCATCAAGAGCCAAGAAGATATTTCAGTCATATGTTAGAACCTATTCTAGAGTATAAAAGAGTCTTTCAGTTGAGTTTTCTCCATCATCTCACCTTGTATCTGACAAGGGGGGAAGTGATGGTCATCTAAAAGCTTCAAAGCCACATCAAGCAAGCCTCAACCACAACCTGCCATACCAGATTCAGAGTTGTATCCAAAGACAAAGACGCCCCTGAGAATTCCTTTAGTTGGTGATGCCTCTTCAAAGAATTGGGGACACTTCCTTTAGCAGAAGACTTCAGCTTCTTGTCTGTTTTGGAAGAGTTCCAGGAATTTCATTAAGCATTCTAGAGTTGTTGGCCATCCTTAAACCATCACAGGTTGAGACCTCCCTTTCAAGGTTGAAGTTTTCCCTCTTCAAAACATGATGAACACTTCCTCTTGTAGAATATTTCAGATTCTTGCCAAACTTGGAAGAGTTCCAGGAAATTCACTAAGCATTCCAGTGTTGGTGGTCATCCTTAAACCACCCCCCTTATACCAACATTTCAGAGAGCACATTTAGCATAGTGTTGTCATGCATTTTTTCACATTTTGTATTACAACTCTCTTCTTGGACTCATACATAACCCTTCAGATTAAGGGGGGGAATGTTGGACACCTAATCCTCTAAGGGTTGGTGTGGAAGTTGAACAACCAAAGGGAGTCCAAGGGACCACTTGGGATATGAATTCAAGGGTCACACCAATGTATTATATATATGTATCATTGTGAATAATAGATGGAATCTCATGCTTATCCTTCGTATTTTTCCTCCACCATGTATGTGTTTGACAATAGATATGATCAATAATGTAAAACTTGTTTCAAGTGTTAATGGACCAAGCAACATTGTTGTATATTAGTACACTCACTGGGCCAATCTTGAAGATGAACTGGTCTTTCTTCTGAGAGATAAAAGGAATGCTAGTTAGAAAAATAATTTTGAAAAGGTCTTGTTTTATACAAGAACTCAAAACATTGTTGTTAAAACTAATGGATGCAAACTTGTTATTCCTACTTTTTTGGGGTGCCCAAGAAAGTACATTCAGGGTCGATGCTTCTAGCAATCCCAAGTCTTGATAGTAGCAATGGTCTTCTGAAAAAGGGTAACTTGGTTCTTCAAAATTAGACTGGATCAGATGGTCTATTTTTGGGTGGTCCTTTGTATGATGATACTGAGTACTATGTTGAATCTTCCAAGGGATATCATTTAAAATCACTTGCATAGGACCCCTTTTGAAACTTAGTTGTATGCTCATCAAATTTTACTGGACGCCCCACTCGACTAGCCAAACCATAAATAACATTTGATCGTCAGTATTCGACCTTCTATGCACTCACTGCATTTTTGGTTCTCGGTAGATGAATCACTTAATTTGCGTCAAACAACCACTAGATATGGACAAAACCTCTTCAATCACATTGCTTCAAACTATGACCATGTAAGTCTGGATTTTTCTATTCCTTTCAACGTGTTACAGTGAAACCAGTGTAAATGTGTTAATTTTGGTATGTTCTATGCTAGAGCAATTTATTTAAATTTTCACAGTTAGCAATCACATCAGAATTACGATAAACTACAGATAGAACACAAATATAATATGCAGAAGACAAGGCAAGACAAGAGGACACAAGATATGTCGCAAGCCAGGGACAAACCCCACAATGTGTGGGGAACCCTTTGATCAAATCTTCTTTTATCTTCAAAGTTCAACAGAGAAAGAAAGAGAGAGAGAGAGTACAATTACAACAGAAGTCAACACTTTGACTTTTGATATCTACAGAGATCAGTTGAAGACATATTGCTTCAACTGATTCTCTAAGGTGACTGCTTCAGCTATCCATTTCGTCCATTAGTTGCATCTTACAGTGGAGCACCATCTCATCTGCCTTCATCATCATGCTGCCCATTATTCTGCATTTTCCATTATTATGCAGCCCTATTCATCATCATGCTACATGCTGCCCATGCTAATATGAATCATCATTATGCTGCTACCTTAAGGTTGTCTTATGTGCCACGCTGTCACTTACAATACTCAAAGGTTTACATGTTGTCCATCTAGACTACCTAACACTGTCAACAGGCTTGTGACAACGTTTGAGAGGCTCATCATTAATGAGATCGGGATTGCATCTTTGAGTTCTGATATTATAACCAAGAATTACTACTGAGGATATATGAGCTAGCAAGAGCTCAGATCAATACACAAATATATATTGAACTATACGTATGCCAAAATATGCTTTCACCCAGAACGTAGGAGAGTTCTAGCTGCATATATTGACAGCGTATATGGTGCTCTTCATGCGTATGACTCTATTACAAGACTGTGTTCTTCATTACAGGACTGTATCTCCATGCTATGCGTATATCATGACTGTCTTCCCTTACAGCGGTACTACAGCATGTGTATTACTATGTATATATATATATTTCCATTTGCTGCATATATGTACCTCAGTTATGTGCCATTTGCTGCGTATATATTGCCTGCATATACGTAGTCATTGCCAGCATATATATGAATACATACACAACGTATTGAACAGCGTATTCATGTCCCATTGACCTACGTATGATTTATTGAATAGTGGAATAGGTATCTGCGTATATGTATATATATATTTCCATTTGCTGCATATATGTACCCAGTTATGTGCCATTTGCTGCGTATATATTGCCTGCGTATACGTAGTCATTGCCAGCGTATATATGAATACATACACAACGTATTGAACAACGTATTCATGTCCCATTGACCTGCGTATGATTTATTGAACAATGGAATAGGTATCTGCGTATATGTCTCCAATCTACATATACCTGTGTATATGTTTCCATTTATAGCGGAATGTCCTCATGATGAACAACATGAATTTTTTCTTCATGAACTGTGCATAGATTAGGGCCTGCGTGCCGCGTATGTTGCTCATCCTCATATGCATGTGGCTTCCTGCGGTTAGGGTCTGATGCTCATCCTCAAATGCGTGCAGCTTCCTGCGGTTAGGGCACAACCCTTGGGCCAGCGTATCTTTAGTTCTCTTCTTCTCCAAAAACCCAGACGTGGAGAGGAGATCACCTCAAGAATACTTGTGATAAATGACTTTAAATCCTCTCTTATTTATACTAAAAGCGTAAGGTTGAATAGACATGACGTTTGGGCTTCTTGAGCCTACGTAAGAGCTGGTCGGCTAGATAATAAAACCATAATCTAAATAAATTCATATCTCCATAAATACATATCGGAATTGGATGATCTTTCGATCAATCCTACACCTCTCGATGAGAGGGATCCAATAAAAATATCAGCTGCCATAAATAAGCCGACCCACATGGAGTTTGGCCCTAGTTGCCAATTTAACACTCCCTCTCAACTAGGGAGAACTCCATCTATTGATCCATAAGTCTGACCGTACTATCTCTGCCATTAGTGCCTTGCACTACTTTGCTGGCTCTGCTTAGCTCTGCTAGCTTTGCTCTGCTCTGTTGGCTCTGCTCTACTCAGCGCTACTGGCTCTGCTAGCTCTGCTCTGCTCAGCGCTTCTAGCTCTGCTAGCTCTACTCTGCTGAACTATGAAGAAGAAGAATTGATCGAGAATGTCTCATACCATTCTCCACTGACCCGAAGTCAGACTCAGAGTGCGTACCACTGGTCCCAGACCAGTCTCAACCGACCCGAAGTCAGCGTCATAGTATGTACGACTCTCACTGGTCCCAGACCAGTCCTGCACTAACACGAAGTCAGTCTCGGAGTATGTACCACTGGTCCTAGACCAGTCTCAGCCGACCCGAAGTCAGCGTCATAGTATGTACAACTCCTACCACTGGTCCCAGACCAGTGTTATTGATCCCAGATCAATGGAGGTCATCCTAGCGTAGGGAGTACAGTAGATACAACGATGCATCCATCGATACTACTATGGTACCTAACTTCATTTCCTTGCTCATTGATCAGATGAGAGGTACTTCCCATGAGTCCCAGACTGCATCGGTAGGATGCCTCGACAGGAGAACTTAATCAATCCTGTCCTCACAGGAGAACACATCAATCCTGCTACAATCGCCATGGAGAACACATCAATCCAGGCTGCCATGGAGAACACATCAATCCATGCCTCACAGGAGAACACATCAATCCAGGCCTCACAGGAGAACACATCAATCCTGCTACACAGGAGAGCAAATCATCCTGTTCCACAAGAGAGAGAATCATCTTGTCCCACAAGAGAGCGAATCATCTTGTCCCACAAGAGAGCGAATCATCTTGTTTCAGTGCGCACCACCAGGGGAGGGTGAGTCACCCTGTGGTCATATGTTGCTCCAATAGAACTGCAAGCCCCCCAAAGCTCCTAAAGCTCAATGTATGCAGCATGCGGGACCCTTTTACAAAGGTCTCTCGACGACTCCAAGTCGTTCGGGAAAATCACAAATTTGATCTTTCCTCAGGGCTCTGTCCTGTACATCATCCCAGTGTGATGGAGCCTCCTTGATCATCAACTTACCATATCCCAGATAAGGCAGTAATTGATGTCTATCTGCTGGAGCAATTGTCAAATACGGGATTCCTCAATAATCGAATCCCATCTCTGGTTGTCACAAAGATTCACAGTGGTATTCATCATGAGTAGAAACAGCGCACTGAAGAGCTTCAGCAACCAGACTGCCTCACAGAAGGCCATACTATCAGCAATGTATTCTGCCTTGGTGGTGCTCAGAGTCACCGACTTCTGCTTCCTGCTCATCCAGGATATCAAGGCAGATTCCAAACAGCACTGAGAAGTGCTCTAGTGATCCTCCATACTTCCTGCCCACTCATCATTCGAATAGTCATGTGGTTTCATATTTCCGGCAGTGTATCTCAATTCATGAGAGATTGTGCCCTGAAGATATCTTAGAAGATTCTTGGCACCAATCTAGTGAGGCTCAACCAAATATGAGCTCACCATGCTAACTGCAACACAGATGTCCGGACGGAGGTTCTCCAAGAACATCAACGCGAATGAGTTTATGAAACTCAGAGGCATTTCCCAAATCTGGTCCAACATCATTACCATATAACTTCTAAAAGTTAAGATCCTCGAGGCAGTCACAAGCTTGCAGCTTATCTTCCCACATTCTGAATCCAACTCCCTCTGTCTCCTATAAATGAGAGGGTTTGCACCTGTCAGACATAGGTGCTGGTACGAGAGGTTTATCATCCACAACCTTCGAGTAATGGTTTGGATCGGTTTCACTCCTAGTGAATCTCAGCTGCATTAGACAACTATCAATCCTCTCATACTATGCCCGAGGTGTTTTTCTTCAAGCCATAGAGGGCTTTCTTCCACCTGTATACATGAGATTCCTTGATCATGATTCTCAAACTCCTCGGGTTGTTCCAAACCTGTGAACCTGCTGCATGAGGGGAATGGTCCCTTTATAATATTTTCCTTCGGTACATTTCAGACATGTACCTTCATGCTTCTTTTTTTGAATTCAGGCATCCTAGTCACCATCTGTCTCACAGACCTCTGGTGCTGAGTCAATGGACATGGTCCCCAGTGGACTTCCTGCAACTTGATACAACCCTGAACTCAAAAACATCTTTAAAAGATCTATTTTCAAACACGTACATTTCCATCGATAAGTGCCACCTTGTAACCTTTGACTTCCATTTCTGAGATGGACATCAGGTTCAATCAAGTACATAAAAGAGATTTTGGGGTTCCTTGCTTTCGTGGAAGAGTCGACCATTGTCTTTGATGACCCGCATCTCTGTCATTCGGGCACTCCTTCGCATAAGGGCCTAACTCATAACCAAGACATCTACCTTTCCTTCCTACCCTTAGATCTGAACTTCCCAATGAAGTGATGCCATCAGAAGTTTTGCTGCGCCATTCTAATACCATTCTCTGCTTCAACTTCACCCTAGGTGAATTATGAGGAACCCATTGATCCTTTTGTCTTGTCCCAACTATATTTGGTGATTGCTATTTCACTCTTGCTTGGACATTGTCTTCACCTCAGCTCTGATACCATGTTAATTTTGGTATGTTCTATGCTAGAGCAATTTATATAAATTTTCACAATTAGTAATCACATCAGCATTACGATAAACTGCAGATAGAACATAAATATAATATGCAAAAGACAAGCCAACACAAGAGGACACAAGATATGGCGCAAGCCAGGGACAAACCCCACAATGTGTGGGGAAACCCTTTGATCACTTCTTTTATCTTCAAAGTTCAGCAGAGAAAGAGAGAGAGAGAGAGAGTACAATTACAACAGAAGTCAACACTTTGACTTTTGATATCTACAGAGATCAGTTGAAGACATATCGCTTCAACTGATTCTCTAAGATGACTGCTTCAGCTATCCATTTCGTCCATTAACTGCATCTTACAGTGGAGCACCATCTCATCTGCCTTCATCATCATGATGCCCATTATTCTGCATTTTCCATTATTATGCAGCCCTATTCATCATCATGCTACATGCTGCCCATGCTGCCCATGCTAATATGAATCATCATTATGATGCTGCCTTAAGGTTGTCTTATGTGCCACGCTGTCACTTACAATACTCAAAGGTTTACATGTTGTCCATCTAGACTACCTCACACTGTCAACAGGCTTGTGACAACGTTTGAGAGGCTCATCCTTAATGAGATTGGGATTGCATCTTTGAGTTCTGATATTATAACCAAGAATTACTACTAAGGATATATGAGCTAGCAAGAGCTCAGATCAATACAAAAATATATATTGAACTATACGTATGCCAAAATATGCTTTGGCCCAGAATGTAGGAGAGTTCTAGTTGCATATATTGACAGCGTATATGGTGCTCTTCATGCGTATGACTCTATTACAAGACTGTGTTCTTCATTACAGGACTGTATCTCCATGCTATGCGTATATCATGACTGTCTTCCCTTACAGTGGTACTACAGCATGTATATTACTATGTATATATATATATATATTTCCATTTGCTGCATATATGTACCTCAGTTATGTGCCATTTGCTGCTTATATATTGCCTGCGTATACGTAGTCATTGCCAGCGTATATATGAATACATACACAACGTATTGAACAGCGTATTCATGTCCCATTGACCTGCGTATGATTTATTGAACAGTGGAATAGGTATCTGCGTATATGTATATATATATTTCCATTTGCTGCATATATGTACCTCAGTTATGTGCCATTTGCTGCGTATATATTGCCTGCGTATAAGTAGTCATTGCCAGCGTATATATGAATACATACACAACGTATTGAACAGCGTATTCATGTCCCATTGACCTGTGTATGATTTATTGAACAGTGGAATAGGTATTTGCATATATGTCTCCAGTCTACATATACCTGCGTATATGTTTCCATTTATAGCGGAATGTCCTCATGATGAACAGCATGAATTTTTTCTTCATGAACTGTGCATAGATTAGGGCCTGCATGCCTCGTATGTTTCTCATCCTCATATGCATGAGGCTTCCTGCGGTTAGGGTCTGATGCTCATCCTCAAATGCGTGCGGCTTCCTACAGTTAGGGCATGACCCTTGGGCCATCGTATCTTTAGTTCTCTTCTTCTCCAAAAACCCAGATGTGGAGAGGAGATCACCTCAAGAATACTTGTGATAAATGACTTTAAATCCTCTCTTATTTATACTAAAAGCATAAGGTTGAATAGACATGACGTTTGGGCTTCTTGAGCCTACGTAAGAGCTAGTCAGCTAGATAATAAAACCATAATCTAAATAAATTCATATCTCCATAAATACATATCGGAATTGGATGATCTTTGGATCAATCCTACACCTCTCGATGAGAGGGATCCAATAAAAATATCAGCTGCCATAAATAAGCCGACCCACATGGAGTTTGGCCCTAGTTGCCAATTTAACAAAATGCAGGTTTTATGTGGAGACAATATAAACCACTATAAACATAGGTTTTCTTGTATGTGTATGCAGGGGCATACATGATAAAATATTTGAGAGTGAATGGGACACTGCTTCAAGAGCTTTCATGCTCTATCTTGAGACTCAATATGAAACTTGGTAGTAATTTGACCGTACTAGAAATGGACTCATATCCTGATAATGCATATAATTTATTTGTGGAAATATTGATTGAGATGATGGGGAGCTTTAAATCATTAAAGGAGTTGGTCATATGTGTTGTGCCTTTTCTTAAACAAATATGTGTCTTCTCAATTTTTTGTTCGAGAGGCTTCCTAATCTCCAACGTTTGTTAATTGGTGACAACTTTATCTTGGTAAAAACGGAATTTAATCTTTTCTCTTACATGTGCAACGAACAACATGTTTCGATGTTTAAGAATGTTTTCATTTGCTACTTAGTTGTCAGGTATAACATAAAAAAAAATTATACAAAGCATATATTGATGTAACTTAGGTTGACTATTATTTTTTGGTTCATTATTATGTCATGTTTGCAGATTTAGTATATCCAATAGATATGAAACAAAACCAAGTAACGAATTTGTTTCATATCTATTACTTAATGAAAATCTACACTACCTAAATTAAAAAATTTAACCTACTATAAGATGTGAAAAGACCATAAAAGACTTCCATGGTTTTTTTCCATGATGTTCATAATGAATATTTATGTCTTTTACCTTGTAAATGAGTACAGAGTTGGCTTATTATGGTTTTGAAATGCAATGAAGGAACTTGAAAAATATACCATACCTTGATGTCTCAAATCCCCACTCTCTCATCTCCCTATGATACAGGTTTATGTAGACATAACTGAATTTCATGATAGGGAAATCAATGTATTAGGTTTATTTCTTCAAAGCACCCCTGCTCTAGAGATGATAGAACTGCATTTAATTGATGACTTGAATTGTGACGATCCACAATATGTAAATTTTGGAGGAAGTGATGTATTTGAATAGAGTTTCAAAGAAAGCAAGGATATTGGTATTAGAATCTTATTTTTAAATACAGGCTTTAAAATCTGTAAACCATTGACCAGTGAAAAGGCTTTCTGGCTTCATTTAATTTTATTTTTTTCTTACGGAAGGGTATGACCAATGCAGGTTGTATGTGGATACGAGGATGAATTATATTGTGGATATGAGGATGTGGACACCAGTGGAATGACCTGCTTAGCCTTGGGCAACATCGAGTATGGAAGCGGATGGCAGTCTGATGGAGTGGGTATGCGACATTTTGCCCCATTTTCATTTTATTTATCATTCGTTGTTTGTGCTGGTTCTAACAATTAGTTTTAATTATTTATCTTTTTTTCATATATATCATTAAAATTCCATGTTTCCTAGGCAAGGTAACATTTTCGGTTGCTTTAGATGAGCATCCTATAGGATTAGGATGTTCCCAATGAGTTTTGAACATTTTTCCAATACACCTTATCGATTTTGGATTGCCATTTCGGGTTATCTCTTGAATTGTTATCCGGTTTGACATTTGATTGAGAACGAAATTCCATGCTTTTATAAATTATTTGTATGTTAATTTTTAAAAGTATTTAAGAATTTGTCTTCAATAGCCACACTTCAAACAATGGATTTCACACTACTAGGTTTAAGGTTTGGGTTATGTATTTGGTTAAAATTTCCCAAGATTTATATCATATCTCAAGTGTCAGGTTTAGGTTATTTATTTGGTCAAAATTTCCCAAGATTTAAATCATATCTCAACCTTTTGAAATTCATGCATTCATTCCATTCAAATGCAACACATCACCACAAGGATGACCCCTATTAAGATAACCAACTCTGTTACTATGCTTCATGAATCATAATTCAAATGGACTCTGAAATTCGTTCTTTTCCTTGACTAAACAGTATTAAGAAAAATCCTCTCCTTCAAACTCAACCCCAAGTCATACTTGAAATTTTGGCATGTGAATAGCATTGGCTCGACAACAAGTTTGACACCCAAGTCCTTGCAAGTCATACAAGACTGTCCATTTAAAAAAAAAAATTGATCATATCCTTAAATTGTTAGCCCTTGGACTCCCTCATTAAAGAAAAGATCATTCTATGATCTTGAAAATTGGTCTATCAAAACATGGATGGGGCGACATATGAGTTAAGGAGTAGAGAAAGAATTTTTCCTTGACATTGCCTAGAATATTTTGAACTTTTGGGGGCACATCACGTGACACTACCATCACCACACCAAAATTTTTTGGTAAAGTTCCACTGCAAGAGGCATCCATTGATTTACATTCCTCAACCTGTGACCATAAAGATGATTCTTCCTGAAAATATTTCCTAGATGATGATAATGATATATAGTCCTTATCATCATCAAGTATGGATTTTTATTTCTTCACCTGTTGTTACAGGGAAAAGTGTCTATACAGAACTACTTATCCCACTAAGGTGTGGTAGCTACCTTAGAAACAAACAGAGTAAAGCTACTTTCGTTTTTCCCTTATGAAATATATATGAGAGAGGAAAAAGAGAGACCAACCTTTGTCCTGCGCTTGGCTCCTAGTTCTATTCCTCTCTCTTCTGATAGTCCTTTGCTACTTGCTTCTTTGTACGCCCAGCTTCACAGAGTACCTGTAGAATCAGAGTAGCACAACACTATACAAGAACATGGATCTATAATCATAAACAATCTAGGATCAGATGTAAATTGACCATACAAATGCATAAAACATAAATGACACAAGAGTATGGAGGAAAACTTGAATAGCTTTTATTGATAATCAAGAAAGAGCCAAGGGAGTTACAACCAGTTGTTCTGACCCAGAATCATCCTCTCAGCAAGTAAGCCCTTCTTCACCTCATACAAAGCTTAGATCACCCAACACTATGATGTTGTCTCAAGAAACCAACAGCAATTCCTTACAAGATGCAAAATTCCAGCCTCTGGATCTCTGGGATGAGGGATCCATATATAGATATCTAGGGAGATGAGTCATCTTGTGATTTGATTAGTGTCTTCCCTCTGATAGTTCTTGCTTCCACTTGGAGATTGATGATCTTTTACTCATCCTTGGTCGAATTCAGAGAGGCAGGTGTCACAAGAGAAGTTTCTGGAAGATTCCATGCCTCTCCACCTCGCGGATTGACACTGCCATTTGTCACTTCTCGCCCATCGCACCCCATAGAAGGGCTTTTTGAAATGCAACGCACCCACAAAGTGTACTTAGGTGAGATGCAACACACTTTGCCTATGGAGCAGGTGAAATGATCCTGTTTTGACCAGTTCTGAGCAGTTTTTCATGGAGAACTTCTGGGAGAAGCTGTAATCAGTTGACCTTGTTCCTTTAGGGGTTAGAACAACACTTTTAGGGACTTAGGAGCCCTTGCTTTATGGACATTTTATGCTTGGGGTTGCAGTGCCCAAAAATGTCTATAACAGTTTCCCCCTAAAGCATGAGGTCGTTAATCTTTTTTTATGTCGGGTGAAATGCTTTATTATGAGGATCCGAAGTTCTTTCAAGCTGGGAGGAGACCTGTAATAAGATACAATACAATACATTATCTTCATAATTTTTCATGATCTAGCTGAGGCGGGCATTCCCATGCTCAGCTTTATAAATTCATTTTCATGTACATATGACAGACAATCGTCTGAGTGTAGACTGATGATTTTGGTAGAGCCATCATCCCTTTGATTGGATGACTATCTATTCAGCAACGATGTACATTTGATGTCTTTATTTCCCTGAATATATATCGCAGCCCGGATGGATGAAAATAGATCCGGGGTCTTCAATCTCGTTCGATATTCACTCAAATTACAAGTCTATCCATGTGAGAGATGTTCTGGAGTCGAACATGGAAAGACATCGCCTAATTACCAGCCAATGATGTAAGTTGTTAACAGGCGCGAGAGGAGTCACCGATAATGATAATGACCCTCAAGGTACCGCAATACAATTCACGTGGTGTGAATAAAGGACTTGGCGTTGAACACCACGCAAAATCTTTCGGTCGAAAGCCATTGATGTAAACCTGTCGCCGGAAGTGAGAAACTTTCCATTGAGGCATGCAAGCTTCAAAGTACTGACGGGGTGTTCCTAGATCGACTTCTTGGATAATGAGCTGATGTCGACAAGAAGGGATCCATCATAGGAGGGCCTTAATGAATCCCACATCAATGACACAGAACGGAGCAAATGATTTTAATGGAGGTGAAAACAACCTGGTGATATAAGGTTCAGGGTGGCGGTCATGAAAGAATGGAGTGTAAATGTATTGTAGTGGGTGAGACACAGGTGAATTCTCTGAATGACTTCTCTTGAACATATCGGCGACACTGATGTGATGGATTGGTAGCATTAAACCCAAATGTGGATGGTGTTATTGGACCATGGTGATGTGACCGGTGAATGAAACAACCCAACCCGACTTGGATGCAGAGTGAAAGAGTCATGTTCAAGAGCGACTTGCTACCAACAAAGTTTCTTCAAGTTTTCTTCCCAATTTTTCCCCAGTCATTGCTAACCAGTACCTCTTTATTTTTGTCAAGCTTGAGGAGGATAACATATGCTTGTTCTATAATTTTCCCTTCGGGCAAACCCATCGCTATGTTTTAACGAGCCTAGCGATAGTGAAACTCGTTCTTGTCTGCTATGGACAAGTTTGTCGCTATTAGGTTTTAACGAGTTTAACGACAAAGATAACTCAGTCCTTTTCAATTTTAGAGAGTCTGTAAAGGGACATAAAGGAAACTCCAAAATTCCTTTTTCGTCATCTAATCCCTTAAGTCCGAAAAATTATAAAACAATACAGAAGGGATGAATTTTCGATACTTTTAACGAGCCGAACAAAACAAGCGCTCGATCTTTTTGTGTAATAATCCCTCAGGTCCAAAAAGATTAAAATCTAAAGGAGGGATAGCACTTCCGGTCCCTTTAACGAGCTGGAGAGGCCAATGGCTCAGCAATCTTTTCATATTTTATGAGTCAGTTGAAAAGAGCTTAAAGGAGACTCGTCTTTGAGGAATGAGTGATAAAATTGGGTAGCAGCTGATTCCAGGTAAGGTTTGGAATTTTCCAATCATGGCAGTGTTACAAGGATGGCTAGTGGGATCACTCTTCGTAGCTGTTCCTCAAAAGGGGTAAACAATAAAATGGAGGTGAATGATCGGCCAATACAGAGTGGAGGTGATGATGAGAACATGACCAAGGCTTTAAAGGCTAAAGTACTACATTCACGATGGTAATTTACTGGGAAATAGTTCATTTTTTAATGAGCTTAAACGCGGGGAGAAACATTTGCTCATGACTTATGTTTATTTTTTAACGAACTTGAACTATGTGCTAAAACTACTCGATGCATCCAGTCGTATAATAATAAGGTCTCATTTAAAAACGGTATTTTTTCAAATCTTTGCCCCACATCCTTTCTTTATGCAGGTTAGGAAATGACCAATCCAAAAAACAGATAAATGATCACTCTTTTCTTGCACGCCAAAAGGTTTGCATGCCCCCAGGTATAAAACAGAGTTTCAAGGTCACCCTTCAAATCTCAGACAAAACATTTGTTTTATCAGGAAAGGTCTACCTCTTTCAGGTTACCAAAGATTGTTCTATTCACACCGCAAACAAAACACTTCTTCGGCGATGTCTACCGAAATAAACAAAGGTGAGACAATCCACTCACATAACATTGACAAAGGAATCTTGTTCCAGTCTAACCCCCTCTTCCAATCACGGACGGGAGTACAGACCAGTCATATATCTCTCGCGGAAACCTACCCTATACCTGAAGTTTTCCTGCCGAAGCAGACCAGGGTGCATGCCCCCTGGGTTTCAGTCCTGTCCTCCGAATCACTCGCGCTCATCAGGTGGACGAACTGGGGATTGATGAGACATTCCTTGTGTGAAAATACCATTTAGGGATGGTATGTGACTATTTTCCATGTGTGAACCAGGAAATGAAAGCTGGTCTACGAGCTTGACCACTCTTCCTTCGTGCAGAAAACACATTACTCTAAAGAGTGATGAGAAAATGGCTCCCATGCAATAAATATAGTCTCGTCCAAGGAGTAGATTATAATCCAGGGGTCCTTGGACTACCATTACGTTCATGTGAATGGTTTTCCCTCTCAATGTTATGGGCACATTGGGAAGGATCCCTAACGGTCGACTGGTTCCTTTGTCAAAGCCTGTTAGATTTCTCATCTCAGGCAAAAGCGATGGCGAACCAAGCGCTTTCCAAGCAGTCGAGGAAAGGATACTCACAGAAGCCCCTTCATCTATGATGGTACCAGCCATAACCATTCTATATATTTGAGCAATGATTCAGAATGGTACACTAGCCGTTAAACGGGGTCTGCCTAGTTGATTCCAGTCGAAGGAAACAACTAGGTTGCTTGGAGGTGGGACCAAATAGATGGCCAGGTACGACTCTAACGAACTTCCTTCCTGCAGTAAAGGAATGGGTAAATTTCCCCCATGTTCATCGGAGTCTGTGCTTACGAAAAGAATTTGGACGGTGTCATACTTATTCTCTTCTGTGACTGTATCATCTGAAGATGGAACCTCTGAAGGCAAGACCGGGTCAACTGCCGCCTCGACCTTTTGACTTTCGTCTGGTATGGTTTCAAATGGTTTGTCTTCAATGATAGATGCTTTGGCCGACCACCTGGGCGGGTCAGCCGAATTTTCAACTAGTGACAGACTCGGCAAGAGTTTTTTATATCCAGGAGGAAGTCATAACGGTGAAACCGGATGATCGTCCAAAACTCTTTTAGCCTCGTTTAAGAAGGGACAATGGTGGATGGCATGATCGCCTTCACATAGTTTACAAGGAAATCTATATTTTCCTTTTTGTCCTGGAGCTTCACTTTCACTAGTCGACGGTGTGTTTTCAACATGATCATCAGAGGTTGATGACACCGGGTTGTGCAAACGAGGAGACCAGTCCCTTAAGATCCGAGGGATGCAAGGACAATCTCAATGATAGTGGTCTCCTTTGCAAATGACACATGGCGATTTAGGCCTGGTCGGTGCAGTGTGTGGATTTTCGCTAGACAACGCTTGGTTGCCCCCTTTCGCTTTTGGCTCCTTCTTCTTCTTCTCCTTCTTCTTCTTTTCCTTATTCTTCTCAGATACTTGATTTTTGGCTTTACCAGCCCCATCAAGCGAAGAGGAAGGAGGAGAGGAAGAATTGGAGGAAGTAGAGGGTGGGGGGGTAACTCTGGATTCGTCTAGTTGCTGACTCGATTGTTCAGGAATTGCGGTGTTTTGAACGAAAGAGATTGAGAAGAGCCATACGGAAAAGCCGATTGTCAATCCTGGAAGCGATAATGTGGCCATATGGGGTGCACCAACATCTCCCCAAGAGGAGAAGGGACTAGGATTTCCTCCAAGGGGAATTCCTTGGTTGGTGGATTCCATTTTCTCAACCTAAGATCAACGTAGGAAAGGGTGATGATTATTCCGTTTAAAATAAATTTTAGACGCTTTAACACAACTTGTTTTTTCAATTTTAAAGAGTCGAGAAAAAACAAAAGATGACTCTAGTCGCCTTCGATTTTTAATGAGCCTGAAGTGACAAGTGCTCAGATGGACCTTTTCTGTTAAGGAGTCTGAAAAGGAACGAAAGGGACTGCTCTGGAAATCTAGGTAGAGGGATTACCAAACCAATCGCAAAACTGCAGAATACTTTTTACGGTACAGTAGTCAATCTTCCTGAATGTTGTGTTCAGTGCATTGCGATCGATAGGGCGGCAGACACGGCTTCCTATGGATAAAGGATTAAGCCTATTGTGGTCTCCCAAAATATACTCGACGGTACGTGGGAGCACAAGTCTGTACTGGCACTTATCGTCTCAAAGTGGAGGAATCACCCAACCATCAGTGAGAACAACAGTTACCAGGCTTTACGACGTCGGAATACGTCTCTAGCCTAGACTTCTAGATGTTGTGCGTTAGGTTCCAAAGCGTTGTTAGATTCATTAAATTTATTTTATAGTTGATCTTGCTTAAGAAATTTTCCTTTCAGGTTCACTGCGTGATGTAGATGTACAATTCCTAAAATGCAATCTAAGATGATAAACAATCTTTTATCTTCTTTGTGCAATGAAAATCCTAACTACTAAGGAAAGAGAGACAATATTCTTTCACAAAGAGCTAAGAGCACACACTATATGCACTGTCCTAAATCAAACCAATCAAACAGTCTAAATGCAAATGCACATGCATGTATTTGTTTTCGTATTTCTTAATATGTGAATGATAAAAAGAAAGCTAATGCGCAAATCTGAATTACTTTTCAAGCGACAATTACTAACAAGTTTCTTTTCAAAATAAAAAATGAAGACAATGACAACACTTTGCGATTTGGAAATGAATACTTGCTTTCGACACTAGGAAAACTACAAATTCAAATCAAATACAACAGTAACAGGGTAATCGGCTACCAAGAGCAATCAAACTCTCTTCTGCGACTGAAAACGACACTTGCGACACTTTCAAATCGAGAAACGACAGTACAACTACGTTACTTTTTTGCAAAGGAGAACTGAAAATAACTCAACAAATACACAAAAACATTTACAGTTCTTTGCACAATGGAGGCGGAATAACAGCAAGGAAAAGGGGTTTCAAACAGAGATATACTGACTACAGGCAGCAAAATTCATGAATAGAACTGAAAAGAATGAACATAGAAACAAAAACTGAGGAACAATGCCTAGTCTGATCAGTGCACTTGTAACACAGTGAATTTGAAATGCAGCGCACCTACTACACTCGGGAAGTGCGCTGAAGTTCAGATTCGTAGAACAGAGACTGGTTGGGCCAGAGACGAGACTTTTCTTGGGTTCCGGGTCATAGATTGCAGTTCATTTCAGGGGATTTGGCCGAGCAAGTGGTAATCAGTAAATCAACAACAGGGGTAGATCTAAGGAGGTTACTAGAGCCACCACAAGGGCAATTAGAGAGTTTGTAAATTAGTTGTTTAATTCATAAAAAAAACCCAGAGATTGACTGAAGCGGAATTTATCTACTTTGCATTTGCATAGCAAATGCAGTTCGAAAGCTACCTGGCTCGACTTCAGGCTCTGTCTGTAAGTTTATAAAGTAAACAAAAAGGAAGATAAACAAACAACCTAGTCGCTTCCCAGTGGAGTCGCCATTTTTGTTACAGGGAAAAGTGTCTATATAGAACTGCTTATCCCACTAAGGTGTGGTAGCTACCTTAGAAACAAATAGAGTAAAGCTATTTTCGTTTTTCCCTTATGAAATATAGATGAGTGAGGAACAAGAGAGACCAACCTTTGTCTTGCGCTTGGCTCCTAGTTCGATTCCTCTCTCTTCTGATAGTCCTTTGCTACTTGCTTCTTTGTACGCCCTGTTTCACAGAGTACCTGTAGAATCAGAGTAGCGCAACACTATACAAGAACATGGATCTATAATCATAAACAATCTAGGATCAGATGTAAATTGACCATACAAATGCATAAAACATAAATGACACAAGAGTATGGAGGAAAACTTGAATAGCTTTTATTGATAATCAAGAAAGAGCCAAGGGAGTTACAACCAGTTGTTCTGACCCAGCATCATCCTCTCAGCAAGTAAGCCCTTCTTCACCTCATACAAAGCTTAGATCACCCAACACTATGATGTTGTCTCAAGAAACCAACAGCAATTCCTTACAAGATGCAAAATTCCAGCCTCTGGATCTCTGGGATGAGGGATCCATATATAGATATCTATAAGGGAGATGAGTCAGCTTGTGATTTGATTAGTGTCTCCCCTCTGATAGTTCTTGCTTCAACTTGTAGATTGATGATCTCTTATTCATCCTTGGTTGAATTCAGAGAGGCAAGTGTCACAGGAGAAGTTTCTGGAAGATTCCATGCCTCTCCACCTCGCGGATTAACACTGCCATTTGTCACTTCTCACCCATCGCACCCCATAGAAGGGATTTTTGAAATGCAATGCACCCACAGAGTGTACTTAGGTGAGATGCAACGCACTTTGCCTATGGAGCAGGTGAAATGATCCTGTTTTGACCAGTTCTGAGCAGTTTTTCATGGAGAACTTCTGGGAGAAGCTGTAATCAGTTGACCTTGTTCCTTTAGGGGTTAGAACAACACTTTTAGGGACTTAGGAGCCCTTTTTTTATGGGCATTTTATGCTTGGGGTTGTAGTTCCCAAAAATGTCTATAACACCTGTGCTCCACGTTATCCCTCCCAATTTTATATAAGCATCAGTTTCTCTTGCATGCTTCCCTCTAATTGCAAAGTTATACCCATACCTAACATCCTTGTCTTGATCTTGGTTCTTATGTTTCTCTTCCTCTTCTAAGCTAAGAATTCAGAAAAAACATTACCTCCCTACCACCACAAATAGATAAACCATTTTTCCTACACTATATTTCAAGCTCCACAAGAGGAATACTAAACAATTCTTGAGTTGTTTCTCCCTCTCCAATCGCCATAGCAACATCTTGATTTGGACCAGATCCATTTGTTATGTCCGTAAGATTGGATTTAGAACTATCAAGGTCCTTCAATGGTGGGGCATCTCCACATATTGAATGAAAAGGAGGGACATCTTAATTTCCAAACCGAAGAAATTTAGCTCTCTGTCCATTCACATAAGCATCTAAAAGGAGAAACGAGTCTGACTAAACCTGGATAACTTTCATCCCTCTCTCCCACAAGGATGCCATAATATAAATGTAAAAAAATCACAAAATAATCCACAGATTCATTACACTAATTATGATATTTTTTTTGCGAGTAAAAATTACCATCCTCCTTTCTAATTGATGACCAATAAGGCACTTGATCTTAATACATGATTTGTTTTCATCATTACTATCCTCAACATGTTCTATTATCTAGAGTGAGATTTCGTGAATTGGTAGGCGTGTTTTCCCACATTTCTGTTTTTATATCCCACACAATTGGTGTAGAAATTCCCACCTGTAGATCACCTGGTAATGCAATATACTAAAGCAAAACACTTGATCTACTTCTACAAACAATTTAGCGGAAGCTTAATGGAATTGAGCAACATCAATAAGAACACATATAACAAATAAGAAGAAATCAATCACACATAACACAGAAGATATAAGCATGGGAAAGCAACTGCCTAAAACCCCAACTATGTATTATCATACAAGTGGAAATCCTTTCCAAGTTACAAAAAGAATTAGCTCAAAAGCTTTCCTGCTCTCTCTGTAATCAGATAATGAAGCTCATGGACTACATAGACAAGTATATATCCTCATCAGGTCCTCCAAGCCCCTATTTCTTTGCGCAATTTTTCTTCAGTTCCAGTGAAGCCACATGTGTGATTTGGCCTCATCACACTCACTGTACAAGAAGAAATAAAAACGCAATTCTCTTGGAAAGAAATCCTTCTCCATGCAAGCAATATTCATCTAGAAATATCCTAGCAACTCATAGTACATTTTCCCACCATCTGAACTCAACTGGGTCTCTATCTGAATTGACATGCATGAGTTATCCATGAGAGAATATTCAGTTATCTGAAGAACAGTAGTTATATGCAAGCATGCATTAACTAACTAAACTTACTTAATTTTAAAAAAAATTGTTTAAATCAAATATAACTGGACTTGACTCAGTTAACTGAGCCAACTAATTACTACTCAATATAGAACTCATCCTTATCTCTTTAACTGATGGATAAATTCCTCAATTAATAGAGAAATTGTTGCATGTCCTCACATAGACTTCATGTTTGAATTTTCTCAACTAATTAACTCATGGTGAATTAATTAATTTATTTTCAAACAGTTGTTAAGTTCAAATTCGAATTTTACTTCCTATGTTTAGTCCAAGGACTGACTAAAATAGGAATCCATCTGAAATGCTATTTTTAGAAAAGTTATTTTTAGCACTTTCACTTTTCATCCAATATAGCTAAGTTCAACACTGGATGAAACTGTTATTTATAGCAGTGCTATTTTTAGCATTTCTTGTTGCTATCTTCAACACTCCCTCTCAACAAGAAAGGATTATCTGTAACCCCAATCTTGTCTTTGTGGAACTTAAACTTGCATTTTGACAATGCCTTTGTCAAAATATCTACATCCTGTTCCTCAGTCGAAACATACAGCAACAACATGATCCTCTTGACCACACAGTCTCGAAGATGGTGATACCGGATATCTATTTTCTTGGACCAGTGATGAAAAACTAGTTTCTCAGAGAGTTTGATGCAACTCTGATTATCACAATAGATCACTGTAGGATCCATCCTCTGACCAAACAATCCCACTAGAATCTTCCGCATTGAAATGGCCTCACATGCAGCCTGATTAGCAGCCATGCATTCAGCCTCTGCTGAGCTAAGTGAAACTGATCTTTGTTTCCTGCTGTATCAGGAAAATGCAATTGAACCAAGGTTGAAGATTCCTCTAGAAGTGCTCTTCATGTCTGATGGACTCCCTACCCAATCCGCATCTGTGAACCCCTGAAGCTTAACTCCCTCTGTCCATCTGTACCACAATCCAAACTGAGATGTGCCTCTGAGGTATCTCAGCACATGCTTTGTTGCCTTCCAAAACAGCTTGGTAGGCTGAACCATAGCTTGACTCAGCTAGTTCACCTCAAAGAATAATTCGGGTCATGTGTTCACCAGATACATAAGTGAACCCACCAGCTGTTGATAAATAGTAGCAGCTACTACCTCACTTGAAGTAGCATCCTCCTTCCTCCAGTTCCCAGCTAGAGGAGTCTGCATGGTCTTTCACTTCTCCATGTGAAAGCGCCTGAGTATCTCATTGGCATACTTGCCTTGAGACACAAATACTTACCCATCTCTCTGCCACACCTCCATGCCTAGAAAGTAGTGCATAAGGGCCATGTCCTTCATCTCAAACTCTCTTACAAGGTCCTCCTTGCAAGACTATATCAGTTGATCATCACATGTCAAAATAAGATCATCAACATAAAGTACAATGATCAATGGCTTACCTTCTACCATGATGTGGTAAAGGTTCACATCAGCTTCACTCTTGGTGAAGCCCAACCAATGAAATAGTTGTCGATCCTAGTGTCCCAAGCATGGGGTGCTTGCTTTAGCCCATGTAGAGCCCTCTTGAGTCTGCACACATGCGACCTACTATCGAAGGTTTCAAAACCTTCTGGCTGCTCAATGTACACCTCCTCCTCAATCGTCCCATTGAGGAATGTTGTCTTCACATCCATCTGGTGGATCTTCCACCCCATCTGAGCTAATAGTGCCAATATCAATCTAATCGATGAGTACCTTGATACAGGAGCAAAATCCTCATCGTAGTCAATCCCCTCTACCTATGAGAAACCTCGGGCAACAAACCTTGCCTTGTGTTTCTCAACACTACCATCAACTCCCTGCTTTACCTTGTAAAGCCATCTGGAACTCACTACTGACTTGTCCTGAGGTCTTGGGACAACATCCCAAACACAATTCCGCATGATAGAGTCATACTCCTCCACCATTGCATCAACCCACACTAACTACTACACTGCCTCCTTGAATGAAGAAGGCTTGGAATCTACACACTCCCCAACTAGGGCCATGTAACCAGTGTATCGCTCAGGTGACCTCCTATGTCTACATTGAGAAGATGGTTGTCCCACATTCTCCCGTGCATCCAGCATCAACCTGCCAGCTTCCCTTGAGCATTTCTGCCCATCTCTGGAAGTATCAGCATGAGTGGATGTCTCCACTCCCAGATCCTCTGCATGAGGCTGCTCCACATTAGTCTGAGGCTCCTCCTCCTTAAGAACCGAAAGTTCCTCATCTGCATGCAACTCAAGCTCCCTCTCAAGTGATAAGCACATGTCTTTCTGCTCATTGAACTTCAGATCCTTGTGTACCAAGTCCTCTGTGTGGAAGGAAGGTACACCCGATAGTTGTGAGGTGTATCCATGTACCCCACAAGTATTCCCAACTCAGTTGTTGGGTCTAGCTTATTCCTGGCATCTTTGGTCACATGACAGTAAACTGATGATCTAAAGATTCAGAAGTGACTTACATCAGGTCGCTTCCCATAATAGGCCTCCATAGGTGTCTTCATCCCTAGTTTACGGTGCGGGCTTTTGTTCTGCAAGTATACTGCTATATTGCATGCCTCGGCCCACAAATGCAGTAGTGGGCTTTGGTCATGCAAAATCACCCAAGCTTCTCCCACAATCAATCTGTTCTTCCTTTCGACCACCCCATTCTATTGTGGGTTATGGGGTGCCGTCAATTCCCGTTTAATTCCTTATGAAGCATAGAAGTCCTTAAACTGCTGAGAGACATACTCTCCACCATTATCGCTATGCAAGGATTTTATTTTCTTTCCTGATTCTTTCTCTGCCAAGGCTTTAAACTCACAAAACCTCAAGAAGGTCTCATTCTTCTTTTGAATAAAATAGATCCAACATCTACGAGAAAAATCATCAATAAAAATAACATAGTACCTTTGTTTAGCAGTGCAGGTTGTAGAGAAAGGTCCACAAACATCTGAGTGAACTCGCTCCAGGATTGCTCCAGCTCTACTGTCTCGATCCGGAAAGGAATATTTCACATACTTACCCAAGGTACAACCTTTGCATGTACTCATCTACTCAAGTTTTCCTTTAGGTAATCCGGTAGAAATCTGTTGCATGATCTTTAGGGCTCCATGGTGCAAGTGGCATAGTCTTCTATGCCATATCTCGCCAACAACTTGGCTCTGCACCATCTCTACTTTGGAACTCAAAGAAACACAATCATCTACCTCCAGCTTGTAGAGATTCTTGACTCGAATCCTTATTCGCTTTGTCTGTCCAGTGTCGATATGCCTCAGGAATACCTTTCCTTTGCTAAAGACTACATCATAGACTTTATCTTCTAGCAAAGAAATGGACACAAGATTCTTCTTCAGACCTGGTACATACTTTACATCAGTCAGGGTGAGGGGAGCTCCATGCTCCCTCTCAAACACAACTGTACCTTCACCTAAGACATAGTACTTTCCATCATCGCCCATCTCGATCCACGTATAGAGATCCTTATCCTCCAAGGTACTGAAAAGATTCGTGTCACCTAACATGTGGAAAGAGGCTCCACTGTCTAGGTACCAAACACAACCCACCATGGATGAAACCATGCATGCGATAAGAGAGAAACCCAGCTCAAACTCTGAGGCTAGTGCATCACCATCAAATCCCTTTGAGGAACCCTTCTTGGATTTCTTATGTGGAAAATTAGTAGCATAATGGCCCACTTCATGACAATGAAAGCATCTCACTTTTGATTTGTCAAACTTCTTCCCACCATGGGAAGAACCGGATTTGGATTGGGATGCCTTCCCTTTCCCTTTCCTTTCCTTACTCGCTAAGGCTAGATTTTCCTCATCATCTTGCTTCGATGAGGATCCATCTCAGGTGCTTCTTCTTATCTCCTCCTGCATCAAATCCGACCAAAGTATTTCCTAATCTGGCAGCTTTTATCTTCCATTAACTGAGTCCTGGTAGTTATGCCAACTCTTAGGAAGCCTGAGGAGTGAAAGACTCACAATGTCATCATCCGTTGTCACGATCCCTACACTTCCAAGCTCATCCCTACAAGTGGTGAGCTTGTTCAGATACGTAGAGATTGTGTTGCCCTTTTCACACTTAATCTTTCGAAGCTTGTCTTTCAGTGCCAACTTCCTCTGATCACTGCTATTCTGATATAGATCTTTCAATGTTTTCCACATTTAAAACGGTGTCTCCTTCCCATGGAGACTCGAGACTATGTGATCTCGAACTCCCTCCAGAAGGATTCTCCTTGCTCTAGCCACACATTTCTTCCATTCAACCAATTTAGCAGCACCAATTGGCTTGGGGACTTCTTGATCAATGAATTCCTTTAGACCGTTATCCTCTAGTACTGCTTCCATGCGATCCTTCTAGGCTATATAATTCAAGTTGCCATCAAGGGCATATTCGAGTCTCAAACCATTGAATGCCATAGGTGAAATATAGATGTGATAAGAACTCGATTTCTATATTCAAGAATCACAAACTTCCACTTCTCCCTTCTTGTATATTGTTCTTCCTTGATCACCTATCCTCTAATACCATGTAGAAATTCCCACCTGTGGATCACCTGGTAATGCAATATACTAAAGAAAAACACTTGATCTACTTCTACAAACAATTTAGCGGGAGCTTAATCGAATTGAGCAACATCAATAAGAACACATATAACAGATAAGAAGAAATCAGTCACACATAACACAGAAGATATAACCAGGGGAAAGCAACTGCCTAAAACCCCAACTATGTATTATCATACAAGTGGAAATCCTTTCCAAGTTACAAAAAGAATTAGCTCAAAAGCTTTACTGCTCTCTCTGTAATCAGATAATGAAGCTCATGGACTACATAGACAAGTATATATCCTCATCAGGTCTTCCAAGCCCCTATTTCTTTGCGCAATTTTTCTTCGGGTCCAGTGAAGCCACATGTGTGATTTGGCCTCATCACACTCACTATACAAGAAGAAATAAAAACGCAATTCTCTTGGAAAGAAATCCTTCTCCATGCAAGGAATATTCATCTAGAAATATCCTAGCAACTCATAGTACATTGTCCCACCATCTGAACTCAACTGGGTCTCTGTCTGAACTAACATGCATGAGTTATCCATGAGAGAATATTTAGTTATCTGAAGAACAACAGTTATATGCAAGCATGCATTAACTAACTAAACTTACTTAATTTAAACAAACTGTTTAAATCAAATATAACTGGACTTGACTCAGTTAACTGAGCCAACTAATTACTACTCAATATAGAACTCATCCTTATCTCTTTAACTGATGGATAAATTTCTCAATTAATGGAAAAATTGTTGCATGTCCTCACATAGACTTCATCTTTGAATTTTCTCAACTAATTAACTCATGGTGAATTAATTTATTTATTTTCAAATAGTTGTTAAGTTTAAATTCGACTTTTACTTCCTATGTTTAGTCCAGGGACTAACTAAAATAGGAATCCATTTGAAATGATATTTTTAGGAAATATATTTTTATCACTTTCACTTTTCATCCAATATAGCTAAGTTCAACACTGGATGAAACTGCTATTTATAGCAGTGCTATTTTTAGCATTTCTTGTTGCTATCTTCAACAATTGGAATCCTACTACATTTGGCCTCCTCTTCTTCCCTAGGCTACATGTGTTAAAGAGCGTACACAACACTAATGATATGTTCTTTTGTCATAAGATATTCTCATTTTTTGGATGAATTATGTGGAAATTTGATTCATGCCAATTATGTGGCAGGAAATAATGTTCCATTATTCTTTTTTATCATCTCGTATTTATGAGTTAACATGCTTCTATTGTACTATTTCATTACGACTATGTCATGTAATGATCAAGTTGAATGGGTTTTAAATTTGATTTACATTATAGTCAACAACTAAATATATATGTTTTCTATTAGGTTGGATGATGGGACAACACACTTTGATTTCCACTAGTGCTCTCTTTTCCAAAACTATCACAAGTGCACAAATACAAACTCACTTTTATTTTTACATAGATAAGAAAATGATGACAACTTTGTATTTTGTAGTGACAAGGATAACTATATATTGGAGTTATACCTTGAGCCCTTCAATTCATCATTTCCTTACCCAACACAACCATCTCCTATTAGTAATGGAGTTCAATTTCCGAACCAACATTTTTCTTCAATACTATTTCATGATAAAGAAAGAACACAACCAATGTTGGATTTCCTTCGAGCACTCAAATACCAAAGCCATGTCATTTTTCTTTCCTTGGTTAATATATTGCATCATTGTATTTGATAGTTAATTCATTATTATTCTATGTCAATAAATCTCTATCAAATAGCATAGAAGGATGACCTTCCTATTTTAGAGATATATAATATGAATTAATTAAAAATTCACAGGGTTATTTCGATTCTCATCTTTCTATATCACTTCTTTAGAGAAAACTATATATTCAGATACCAACTCAAATCAAACCAAATTAAAATAAAGAATCCTAGTTATGAATATGTTTCTCTCTCCATACCTTATAATGACATTAGTTTTTTGAATTATACTTGAAGTGCACTGATAATAACCTAGATGTATATATTTCTTTTAGCACCAAATTGAAATCATGGTAAACATACGAATATCCCATTAAATGTGACCTAAAGATGATTCAAAGAATATCACCTTTATTCTAAGCACGTGGGAGAGTAGTTTCTAAGGTGTGAAGTTTTATTAGAGGCATTTTTTGTTTATTTGTTGTGGTTAGAAAATGGTTTTCTCTTGCTTTTATGTGACTTTCAATTTATCATATCTAGAACGTTGAGAAATGGGAAAGAATAATGTGTGACATTTATCTTGCAGAAATTGATGCTGAATGAAAGGATATAGAGTTTAACCAAGCTACAATCTACTTGGTAAAGGTAGAGGGACATCTTAAAAAGTTACCTAAGAATACAACACATACATAGTTTGAACATAAGTAATATATGGATTTTTCTTTTGCAGATATGTTCTTTTTTGTATCCAATTTATCACAGCAAGAGAAATATTGATATTGTAGAAAGTGTTAGAGGACCTCATTGAGGTCAATTTTTTTGACGTTCTACTTGATTGATACATTCTCATGATAGGAAGGCTTTAAATACTAATTAATACGTTACCAAAACAAATTATATTCAAAGTTTATACATATAAAAGATAAAAACACATGTCAATGCCTTCATTTGATTGCTACTTGACTTTGGTGTGGGAAGGTTACATGAAATGTGATTGGAAAAAGGATGGGGAGATGATATAGAGATCATGTCTTGGATATGACTTACTTGTTGTTGGAGATCCTTCACGCACTTCAACCATCGACTTTGAAAATGTTTCTAGTAAGTATTCCTATGGTTTTTAATGTTGTGATTCTTTCACCTCATGGTTATTTTGGGCAAGAAAATATTTTAGGAATGCGTGATAAGGTATCAATGGATAGGTAAAACGAAATATAACTGCAATGTCCATTCCATGATATCCTCTCTTTATTGTTTGATTGTATTTTGAATGTTTATTTCAATTTTGATTTGTATCTTAACTATGAAATTGAAATTACTTGGTATTATGTCTGTTTAAACAACAACCAAAGCTTGAAGATGAAATTAATTGATCTAAAATGATCATATGTCAAACTAATGTAGAATTTATTAATGCCATTAATGAGTAGAATGTTAACTGAAAGTGCTTTTATCGTGAGAACTGATTGAGAAGAAAAACTTTAAGATAGATGAGAAAACATAAGCAAGATGCAAAACAGAAGTGAAAACAACAAATACATAGTGATACCAGACAACAAGATTGATTACAGAGTTCGTCC